>OX637321.1:6087315-6696045 GCA_951799385.1 Hyppa rectilinea | reverse complement strand
CCTTTGCGTTCTTCATCAATATGTATTTTACTTTATTATGTAGTCAGTGTGTAAGAATAGATAGATAAATAAATAAATAAAATTTATTCATTAGTATCACAATCAAAACAATTTGCTAATACATTTCTTCTACTGAGTCTGCTGCCTCCCAGGGTTCAGCTTCGCACTGCTGAGAACGAAGGGGCATCAGGTGTGTGTGCGCTGCACAGCGATCAACTGGAAAAATTGGTATGCATGTATTAATCATTTATTTATTACATTTTCAACTTGCAATTATTCACATAATATAAAAGTGACAGACTTTAGTGCCCAAATGGTTGGCAGAATTGCCGCATTGTATCGTGGTGCTGTAAAAATAGGCCAGCCTTGTGGCCACTTAAAGAGTCGACCAACTGTTTGGTGATGATTGTCTCAAAAAACCAAGGGGCATTAGGACCCCACAGCCCTAGTGTTCAATTTCAAGGCATTATGGTAATTCTGTCAGGCCTCTTCCTATTGCTGCGTGCCAAGCCGTTGAGCTCTAAAACAGCTGTCACCCCTGCGGTGACAAGAGCGCTACAAATGACGTCTTTAATGGCGGCGTGCCGTGCTATCCGGCCTGGGCTCTTACTGCAAGGTAGGCCCCTATGGAGTCCCTCGCCCACCATACTGGCGCCAATGTGTAGTCCCGTGATAAAAATAAATGATTATACCATGGTATGGTACCTGAAGCTGCTAATACCACTGTGGCTGGGACCTGGGATTTATTGGCCAATCTGCATCCGGGCAAGCATAGCACTTCAGGTCCAATCAGGTGCAGGCTAAAATCTTCCCTGTCAACTTTTCAGTGCTGTGGACAGAAGACAGAAACATTAAGCTAAATAATATTTGATTTATTTTTATATTACTCATTTTATTAAATTAAATCAGAACTATCGCTGTTCAGTTGCGGAATTCACTCCCGCCTGACGACATTAGAGACTGCCAAACAGTTGCAATTTATGTATTATGTTTTTTCTTTTTAAGCTTACAGACATCGTCTACATCTCCTTTATCGAGTTTCCTATTGTAGTTGTGCTGGAACAGATTTCTTTAGAAACAAGCATCACCTATAAAATTATGTATTTTCTGTTCCTTTCTTCTTGTCTGTTTTTATGTGTGTACATAAATGGTTAAACAAAATAAATTATTAAATTTTAACATTATCTAATACACACATCATCAAATTAATTTTTAAATACTGACAACATTATCATTTCTATTTCAAGTGAGCAGAGAAAATGTCTATTTTTGTTCTCCTACATAAATCACACAAATATTTACTTACAAGAATGAGATGTATAAGTTGAGTTTAGCTGCAACCTGACTTTTCTTTTCATAAAACTAGAGCACAATTTTCTAATATGACAGACACTTCTATTGAGGTATCTGAAAACAAAAATAAGTTAAATCAACAAAAGTTCAGGTAATCCCAATAATCAGCGGGTAATACCATTCTCCTGCCCTTATCCGAATTTATTTGGGGTCGGCGCAACATGTCTTCTTCTTCCATACTTCTCTATTAGTCGTCATCTCGATAGTCACTCCCTTTCTAGCCATATCATCTTTCACACAATCCATCCATCGTTTCTTTGGCCTCCCTCTACTTGTATAGCCATCCACATTCATACTCACAACTCTCCGGACAACATTTTCCTCATTCCTCCGCATAACATGCCCATACCATGACAACCGATTTCCACACAACTTTTCGGTCACCGGTGTCACTTTCAGACTTCCTCTTATATACTCATTACGTATTCTATCCATTCGCGTAACACCACACATCCCACATAACATTCTCATCTCAGCTGCATGCAATTGTCTTTCATGAATATTTATAGCTTTTTAAGTAGTTCATTAAATTATCAGTCTTACAAGACAGAAAACATAAAAAAAATGATAATAATGTTTCATAAATTTTTTGAAAACAATCATTTGTACTTACAAATAATTAATAATACACATGATGTAAAATAGGTACTGGTATCCAGCAGCATCCGGTTAGACTGAAAGCCCAGTAAGCCCACCCCAACAAACAGTTGGAAAAAGGCTTGGCAGATTGATTGAATTCTGATACACATCTGAAAAAACAAATGTTGTTTATCATATTTAAAGGGTGATACGAGGGGTGATCAATAATGTTTGACATTCATTTTAAAGGTTGCAGACAGCCTATTTAGGTTAATCAATAACATTAATAAAACGAGGTGGGTAACCCATACCCATTGAGCAATAAATTGAGGGCTGACACTGGGCAGTGTCCAAAGTATGTCTTTGTGACGGCAGGTAGTTGAATTTCAATCACACAACTCGAAGCATTTGTTTCAATTAAAACATTGGCAGGCACTTTACATTATTATCGTTTACCTACCTCTTTTACCAGGCGGTCGTTTAGTTTGAGTTTATAGTGAAGCTAGCCGCCCCATCACAAGACGAAGCAAGTCTTAATATGGAGAAGAAACTTTATGGACAGTCTTTTAAATCGAAACCTTATGTTACAGAGGTTAACTTGTTTGATAATTACTTCTTCTTCTTTTTCTTTTAGCACAACTTCCATTAATTACATCACACGCCATCTTTTCTTCAAAGTGATCAATCAATCCACAAAGTCTGAACCGGGCGGATATGCCGCGTATTCAAATACAGAATCTTATTACTTATTTAGCTAGCTCAATAAAACATACAATGCCAAAATTCTAACTGGTTAATTCTTTTATAATCATAGTTTGCCGCCATGCTTAATTATTAAACATGGCGGCAAACTGCAAAGTGCAAAATAAGTCTGAAAAGTTGAATCGAAAACTTACGCGAAAACCGCCAATATTCTAAGTTGTCTATGTTTTTTCCAACCACAGTACGCGTTTGAAATAACGATTATTTGAGATAATCGACTAAAATTACTTTTACACGAAAAAGGCTAATTTTTCAATTGTTTATTCTGTAATTAGCTTTTAAAATATCATATTTTTAGGTTTTAACCGGGTAAAACCTAATATATAATGAATACTTGTTTCACTAAATCGTTGTAATAATTTAATATTGCCATTTATTCAAAAAAACTAAGTGCAGATTGTAATTATAATTTATATTACTAGTTATATAATAATATTTGTATTTTTATTATTTATAATTAATTTATATACATATATTTTTATATATCTAAGTACATAATATTGTGTTTTGCTTTAGATATTAATGTTGCAGAAAATAAGAAAAAAATATCAAATGTTATGCCAATTCTCACGAAAACGACCGGTACTCAAAATAATAAGAAAATTAAGCTTAGTTATTGGCATTGACAACTATCCATTGCGCTCTGTCCCACAGCTTTGTCATAATGGTGTTCGAAAGTTTTGCACTGAATAATATTTAATTGCCTCCGCTTTTCAAATTAAAAATGTCGCATAAACAAGTTATTTACGATAGCAAGAATAAAATTGCAATACTAATTCAACCAACAAATTCATAATCGAATGATGATTCAAACAAATATTTCTAAGATTGTTTTTATTCTGCATGAATAGAACGATATTTTTATTAAAAAAATAAGAAATATAATACGTATGTCAGTTTTAGCGTATCTCGAATACGATTTCGCAATATTAGTTTATTCGACCGCGTATTCTGTGGTAAGAAAAACATAGACAACCCACACTAAACTTGACATTAGAAGTTCTGTTTATTGTGATCTGGCGTCACAGAAAATGGCGCGGTGTTTAAAGGTCAATACTTCAATGTTATTATTGAATAGGAGAGCTAAATTAGTTACGAAAATAATTGACAAACTATAAAATAAGAAGAATATTTTGCACATACATTTAGTTATGAAAACTTGTTGTTTGAGTAAATTCCTTGAACAACCGGAAATGTGACCCAGTACTAATAAATATTGAGTTTAGAAAAATAATTATACTTCAATTTTAAGTTTAATTCTAAAAACGTCTTTGTTTTTTTTAATTGGCATGTTTATTTATAAAAGAATTAACCAGATAAAATTTTGGCATTGTATGTTTTATTGAGCTAGCTAAATAAGTAATAAGATTCTGTATTTGAATACGCGGCATATCCGCCCGGTTCAGACTTTGTGGATTGATTGATCACTTTGAAGAAAAGATGGCGTGTGATGTAATTAATGGAAGTTGTGCTAAAAGAAAAAGAAGAAGAAGTAATTATCAAACAAGTTAACCTCTGTAACATAAGGTTTCGATTTAAAAGACTGTCCATAAAGTTTCTTCTCCATATTAGGACTTGCTTCGTCTTGTGATGGGGTGGCTAGCTTCACTATAAACTCAAACTAAACGACCGCCTGGTAAAAGAGGTAGGAAAACGATAATAATGTAAAGTGCCTGCCAATGTTTTAATTGAAACAAATGCTTCGAGTTGTGTGATTGAAATTCAACTACCTGCCGTCACAAAGACATACTTTGGACACTGCCCAGTGTCAGCCCTCAATTTATTGCTCAATGGGTATGGGTTACCCACCTCGTTTTATTAATGTTATTGATTAACCTAAATAGGCTGTCTGCAACCTTTAAAATGAATGTCAAACATTATTGATCACCCCTCGTATCACCCTTTAAATATGATAAACAACATTTGTTTTTTCAGATGTGTATCAGAATTCAATCAATCTGCCAAGCCTTTTTCCAACTGTTTGTTGGGGTGGGCTTACTGGGCTTTCAGTCTAACCGGATGCTGCTGGATACCAGTACCTATTTTACATCATGTGTATTATTAATTATTTGTAAGTACAAATGATTGTTTTCAAAAAATTTATGAAACATTATTATCATTTTTTTTATGTTTTCTGTCTTGTAAGACTGATAATTTAATGAACTACTTAAAAAGCTATAAATATTCATGAAAGACAATTGCATGCAGCTGAGATGAGAATGTTATGTGGGATGTGTGGTGTTACGCGAATGGATAGAATACGTAATGAGTATATAAGAGGAAGTCTGAAAGTGACACCGGTGACCGAAAAGTTGTGTGGAAATCGGTTGTCATGGTATGGGCATGTTATGCGGAGGAATGAGGAAAATGTTGTCCGGAGAGTTGTGAGTATGAATGTGGATGGCTATACAAGTAGAGGGAGGCCAAAGAAACGATGGATGGATTGTGTGAAAGATGATATGGCTAGAAAGGGAGTGACTATCGAGATGACGACTAATAGAGAAGTATGGAAGAAGAAGACATGTTGCGCCGACCCCAAATAAATTCGGATAAGGGCAGGAGAATGGTATTACCCGCTGATTATTGGGATTACCTGAACTTTTGTTGATTTAACTTATTTTTGTTTTCAGATACCTCAATAGAAGTGTCTGTCATATTAGAAAATTGTGCTCTAGTTTTATGAAAAGAAAAGTCAGGTTGCAGCTAAACTCAACTTATACATCTCATTCTTGTAAGTAAATATTTGTGTGATTTATGTAGGAGAACAAAAATAGACATTTTCTCTGCTCACTTGAAATAGAAATGATAATGTTGTCAGTATTTAAAAATTAATTTGATGATGTGTGTATTAGATAATGTTAAAATTTAATAATTTATTTTGTTTAACCATTTATGTACACACATAAAAACAGACAAGAAGAAAGGAACAGAAAATACATAATTTTATAGGTGATGCTTGTTTCTAAAGAAATCTGTTCCAGCACAACTACAATAGGAAACTCGATAAAGGAGATGTAGACGATGTCTGTAAGCTTAAAAAGAAAAAACATAATACATAAATTGCAACTGTTTGGCAGTCTCTAATGTCGTCAGGCGGGAGTGAATTCCGCAACTGAACAGCGATAGTTCTGATTTAATTTAATAAAATGAGTAATATAAAAATAAATCAAATATTATTTAGCTTAATGTTTCTGTCTTCTGTCCACAGCACTGAAAAGTTGACAGGGAAGATTTTAGCCTGCACCTGATTGGACCTGAAGTGCTATGCTTGCCCGGATGCAGATTGGCCAATAAATCCCAGGTCCCAGCCACAGTGGTATTAGCAGCTTCAGGTACCATACCATGGTATAATCATTTATTTTTATCACGGGACTACACATTGGCGCCAGTATGGTGGGCGAGGGACTCCATAGGGGCCTACCTTGCAGTAAGAGCCCAGGCCGGATAGCACGGCACGCCGCCATTAAAGACGTCATTTGTAGCGCTCTTGTCACCGCAGGGGTGACAGCTGTTTTAGAGCTCAACGGCTTGGCACGCAGCAATAGGAAGAGGCCTGACAGAATTACCATAATGCCTTGAAATTGAACACTAGGGCTGTGGGGTCCTAATGCCCCTTGGTTTTTTGAGACAATCATCACCAAACAGTTGGTCGACTCTTTAAGTGGCCACAAGGCTGGCCTATTTTTACAGCACCACGATACAATGCGGCAATTCTGCCAACCATTTGGGCACTAAAGTCTGTCACTTTTATATTATGTGAATAATTGCAAGTTGAAAATGTAATAAATAAATGATTAATACATGCATACCAATTTTTCCAGTTGATCGCTGTGCAGCGCACACACACCTGATGCCCCTTCGTTCTCAGCAGTGCGAAGCTGAACCCTGGGAGGCAGCAGACTCAGTAGAAGAAATGTATTAGCAAATTGTTTTGATTGTGATACTAATGAATAAATTTTATTTATTTATTTATCTATCTATTCTTACACACTGACTACATAATAAAGTAAAATACATATTGATGAAGAACGCAAAGGAACTACTTACATCATCATTACACATCATTTCCTACCAGCAGACCTGCGACAGGAGAGTATAATAAGACACATACGACACTCACAACTTAAATTCGACTACAGCAACCTATATTATAGACTGTATTACTTTTTGACACAATTTTTTCGATTAACATTGAGATATTTTTGTGATGTCATAGAATTATATATTATAGCTGCGTGTGCGGTCACTCGAAAATCTATATGGAAAATATGTCGTAATATGCCTTGCTATGATTCATATTAATCTATATTATAGCTACGTCTGTGACGGGCTTTTTAGGAACGAATAGACATGGCCCACTTGACAGAAAGTAGCACGTGACTGACAGCGCCTACAAATCACGCCAACGGTGTTTGTTTGAGCCGTTGGCATGCCAATCACGGTATTCCCGTGATTGGCATGGCAACGACCCTAACAAACACCGTGGCGTGATTGCCATGGCAACCTCCTAACAGTCGAGTTCTCAGTAGGTACGCTTGCGCTGTAAGTCGCGTCGCGGAGACCGAGAGTTACCTACATAGAGATAATGAGATGCCGTGAGCTAGGTCGAGTTTGGCAGTAGGTATGTTGATGATGATGAATATTAGGTATTATCATCATCTTATTGGCAATGTTTACTGAAGTAGGTAAAGCGAATATCGCACTGCACCGCGCTCTGTCTCGTAGCGCGAGGCGGCCATAGCAAACGATATGGGCGCTGCCCCGCGTTACCCGTCGGCGCGCGGTGTGCAGTGTGTTAAAATCGCCTTTATAGGTAGGTAACTAAAGGTATGTCCCAAAAAGCCGCACATATTTATACCTAATGTTATATAATAAATACACAAAGTACCGCATCTTAATAATGATGTTTCCGCGAAGTGATCGCTCCACGCACTTTCAAAAGGCGGGCGGCGATGAGCCAAAGCCGAAGAACGAATAGGTAGTTGGAACAATAAAATATATTTTGTACTTATTGGACGTTGGTATTGTATTTTCGCAATGTTCTTGGTGTGTCCACGTAGGTATGCGCACGTGACGAATTATTGGTAAATTGTAGTTGCAGTCACATCATATTAATGACTGCAAGGAGACAAATTTTCTCAATCGATTTAGAGCCTTACCGGTAAAATTTTTAAGGTTTAAAATCATTTGGAGAAATTTGACTGTACAAAAACGTTTGGATTTAGTCATAAAAACATCTAAAAGCACATTGCTTTAAGTTTTACACACATTCCTCACATTGCTAGAACATTGCAGCAATTTGTAAAGAATCACCGTTTTGTAACTTACACCCTGTCAACCGGATGTACACCCGTCAACGATATAGGTATTCATATTAGTAACTATGACAACGCATAACGTGCTTGCGTGAAGTGACCACTTCACGAGCACGGGATTCTGCCAAAATTCCCTGCAGGCAGCGCGGTGAAGTGAACGCCGCGCGGGATTCAGACCAATCTCTCAATCGATTCTGAACCTTACTGTACAAGTTTTAAGGTTTAAAATCAATTATTGTCTGTAAACTCGAATAGGTATCTACGACTAGACGTTTAGTCAACCGAAAAACGTGCTTGCGCGAAGTGTGCACTTTGAAATTTGACAGATTGGGGTAACTTGATATGCTGGCGAACATGCGTGACCCGCTCGCGCCTTTAGTTAAAATACAAAGGCTAGTCTAGGAAAAAAAGAAATAAAAACGAAATTGAGTTTATGACTAATTATGTTGTAAGTAAGTAAGTACCAAAGTAGGTACTAGCTAGCTTTGAAATAAAATAAAATAATTACTTATTAAAATTAGCATAAAAATATCATTAAAATCTCGATTTTGATTGTAAGTGGTACATCCCTAAAATCAAGTGGGATGACATTGACAGCCCACTCCACGCTCACTTCACCTAAGTTTTCACGGTGAGATGGTAACAGAATCGCACTGCAGTTTCTTTGGATTTGAGGCAAGTAACGCTGTGATTTTTTTATTTCTTTTTCAATACAAGGCTAAGGCGTCTCACTTGTATCCTGTAAAAACGCTTCTAAAAAGAATATTTTCCAACATGGAGAATCAAATGACATATGTACATGTAATAGGCAGATGTAATTGTAATGTAGATAGGATACTTAAATTGCAGGACAGGTTGATCCATCAGGTTAAGCAACACTTGCCGGGGTTGGCCGTGGATGGGTGACCATTTTTACATACTAAGACTCCTCCGTGCACCGGAAAGCACGTTAAGCCGTTTGTTGTCTAGGCTGTCATTTGTGCATCTTTGACAGTCGTTACGGGTCGTCAGAAGCCTGTCTGACAGCCAGTCTTACGTCGAAAACCCTTGGTTTTCGTATTGCCCAGTTACTGGGTTGTGGAGGTCTTATAGGCAGTTGCTGCCTGCAAAATACTGGTACTCAGCTGCATCCGGTTAGACTGAAAGTCGACCCCAACATAGTTGGCAAAATGCTTGGCAGATGATGACTTATTTTCTGTAAACACTGGATACTTATATAAGTACATAAAACTGTAGTATATTAAACTATTATAAAAGTAACTAAAATAAGGCGTCGAAATATTTCTCCGCAGCGTTGTCGACTGATAGTATCAAATTGGAACTACAAACCTATCCATCAAATGTTAATCACAACCATTCTCCGTATCACCTCATCAGGAAGTACTATATGTATAGACCCTCAGTTGTAGGTTTTATCAAGAGAATATTGACGAACCATATCCGGCTATGTATTTACGCACAACAGCCTATAAATCTCCCAGTCAATTGAGACGTCGATGACATTTAACAAGTGTTTCACAAATTGACAGGATGCTCATTACGTACTTACATCGCGGTAAAGACAGCTGTGAAATGTGGCTAGCCCTGTGCCGATATTATTGATATTATTCACGATCGTGACCTGACGTGAAGACCTCAGTCATCAGCGGGAGTGTTCCATGTTTCTGCTCATTAAACAATAACGTGTGGAATGTGGGATTTTGTAAGAGTAATCATTTGACAAGCTGTAGAGAGGGACTCATCAAATGGCTCCTCCCGCTCTGGGTGGAGCGGAAGGGAGTGTCAGACTCTTACTGACTAAAACCCATCCATGTGACTTCCTTAGCCCTTTATGTTCCGGGGTAGCGGTAACCCTTTCGGACAATCCCGCTTACAACTTTAACCTACCTAAGGGCTGATCTATTAATAGTCAGATAATTTTTATCTGAAGTATAAATATGTGACATATTTGCTATGCAGAATTTGTCAACCCGTCATATTTTATTCTTTAAAGTTGAACCCTCTCTACAGTAAAATCGGCTCTCAATCACCTTAGGGTTGATTTTTCAATCGTCTGATAAGTTTTATCGGTGAAATCGGTCCTTAAACTTTCAGCTGACAGACCAAAGAAAGACATTGAGGATAAACTATACACTTTAAACGAGTGTGTCAAACAAACTCAGTACAAGAAGTTGCGGTGTTACCTGTAGTTATGCATATTCAACAGATTACCTCCATGCATCACCATTCTCCTGCCCTCATCCCAATTTATTTGGGGTCGGCGCTACAGGCATTTTTGTTGCCTACTTCTCTATTAGTCGTCATCTCGGTAGTCACTCCCTTTCTAGCCATTTCATCTTTCACACAATCCATTCATCGTTACTTTGGTCTCCCTCTACTTGTATAGCCATACAAATTCATACTCACAACTTTCCTCTTTCCATTGAAGAAAGAGTGACACATTGGGTGATCTTATCGCTAGAAGCGATCTTGGATGGAGAAGGAGAGACCAAACTACAGTTATGGTGTACAATTTACATAACCATACTAATATTATAAATGTAAAAGTTTGGAGGGATGTATGTTTATTACTAAATCACGCCAGAAAGGCACAACGAACCTGGATGAAATTTGGCACAGAGATAGATTATATTATAGTCTGGAATACCACATCGCGTTCCCGTGGCATAATTTCTTACATACATGCAAGTGAAACTGCTGGCAAAAGTATACATTTACGTCCTTACTCATAAACGTTATACAGCGTATGTATACTTACACGACGCTTTGTCTTCTTTTTTCAAAAGTCAAATTTCTTACGACAGAAAGCGAGAAATTGGTGTGTCGTTATTGGTCACCGGACATAATAAGGGGGTAAATATTTCTTACATGCACAAATAAAGCATATTACACTTATCTATATAAATACATATCCACTTGCCTTTATTCATACTCTAAGCTCACTAATAATATATCTTTCTTATGCCTTATCGGGTAAAAGCCAATCTAATAATCTTTCCAAGCGCGTGGCACGTGACCAGTACCAAGGGCGCCGGGTCAACTCGCCGTAGGGTTGCCCAATGGCCTGAATTGAAAGTCCTAAATATGACCGCTTTTATAATATGTAAGCTACATTATTCGTCCATATTTCATGATTATCAAAAGCGTTTTGAAGGTCTAAATTATAGTCCAAAGATGAAGAAAGACACTATACTATTGGTAAATATTTTTAATAATGTTTTCAGGCCCTATCATAAACTATTTTAATACTACCTATGGAAATGGTTGTAGTGATTTAGGTAAGTAAACGCATTTGCCGCAGTAGTCTGAAAAATCAATCCGTTCTTCTTCTTTCTTTCCGTGTGGTGAGTGACTAACTCGGAGTGAGAGTTTTTATGCTGCCCATGGGCCTCTGACTCAGCTTCACATGCTGTTGAGAAATATCTCTCAGACATGCTGGTTTCCTCACAATGTTTTCCTACACCGATTTTTAAGCAAGTGATAATTATACAATACCCCCAGACTCATACGAATAATCAATCCATTGTGCTCTTGGACAGTATTCAACAAGGTGAAGGATAACATCGTGAGAAAGAACTTACCTATGTTTGTATAGTTATATGAGTCTGATATCCCCAACCCGTCTTGATCAAACATGGTGATCAATGCTCGTGCCTTCTTCTGTACGAGAAGAGAACTTGACCCTTTTATTTTTTTTGAGGCTGGGAAATCATCAAATGACCCCTCCCGCTCTTGGTGGAGCGGAAGGGAGTGTCTGACTCTTACTGACTAAAACCCATCCATGTTCCTTCCTTAGCCCTTTATGTTCCAGGGTAGCGGTAACCCTTTCGGACAATCCCGCTGCAGACCTTTGCCCTGCTGTGGGACAATCATAGGCTCATCGTAGGTATTATATAATATTATAATTTTTCTAGCAACCCTATTAGTATAGAATCCAGTATCGGATAGACACATGGAAAGTTTTCCTTGCACGCTAATTGTATCGGTGACATACGAGCCTAGAGACAAGTAAGCAGTTTGTCTGATTGCCTCTGACTCCCCCCCGGCGCTCTGCGCCACCGGCGGGTGCGCCGGCGCAGCGTCATGCCGACAAGGACGACGGCCACCGTCACTACACGCGGGAACTCGGTGCACTCCACGGAATAGTTAGTGCATAAAGCACGCATGTTTCTCCAGTTTTAGTGAGTGTCACTGGTCAGTTTCCCTTGCTCGGAGTTTCTACTGGAAAACCCAATAACTACTATTTCTTTTCATCTTGAGAGTCATAGCCTAGCAAAAAAGCAGTGATAGCCTAGTGGTGTGACCACTGACTGCCAAGTCATAGGTCTCGAGTTCGATCCCAAGGCACGCACCTCGGATTTTTCGGATTCATGTGCGTATTGTATAATTATCACTTGCTTATATCGGTGAAGGAAAACATCGTGAGGAAACCGGCATGCCCGAGAGATATTTCTCAACAGCATGCGATGCTAAGTCAGAGGCCCATGGGCAGCATTAAAACTCTGACACCAGGTTAGTTACTAACCACACGAAAAGAAGAAGATCTTGAGAGTCGAGCCCTAGAGATTATTATCTTATCTGTGCCCAGGAACTCATACTCATAAGCTTCGACCAGAATTCAGCCGCAAACAGCGATAGCGTAGGTTATGCCAAGAAAACATCAGCGGAAACTGGATGACCCTTGGAAAAATTAAGTTGGTCTTTTTTGAAAATAGCATTTCTATTTTGAAGGAGCAGCGGTGGCCCAAAAGGTAACACCCCGACTTACGAGTTGTGGGTCGTGCTTTCGAATCCAGCCAGGCACTTTAACACGTTAGCTGCGGCACCAATTTTTGCAAACTTTCCGTTCCTGCGGCACGAGGTTTTATCGGCCCGCACCGTGACCAGACATTAGGGCGATACGCGGTCTATTAGACCCCACCTCTTTTAACAGACTAAAAACCATTTTCTGGCGCGAAATCAAAGAAAATTGAAAAATTTGGTCCTTATCGATATAGACAGTGAATTGATGAACCCTAATCTACCGTCGCCCCGGGATCTGATAACTAGTTTAGGAATTATTGGCAAAACAAAATATGGGATCTTATACACCTCGTAACGCACTGAATTTTCGCTAAGATTAGTGATGGGAAAAATAATATCGACGCAACGACGTTTATCTATTTTTGTGTGAAAATCTTAATGCGGTTCACAGAATAGAAAAAAAAGAAAACCAGAAGTAGAAAAGAAACTATCATATGTATTCTGCCTCGGGCTTTAAAAATATTAGAACTAGAATTAACATAAAAAAATCAGTAACAATATAGTAATCAGTAGCACTCATAAACTTTTTTAAAACTTACCTGTTTTGGTTCTGTTTCTGGGTTTTTTAAAATTAACTTCTTCCGACATCGTTTAGACATGTTCGGCAATGTAAAAGGACGTGCTCTCCTATCGACGTGATGCACAACACTAGTCGCGGGAAGCTCGCGTTGGGTGCGGTACGAGGTCCGGGTGGATATGGGACGTTTTAGCCTCGTCCCGCACTGCATAAAAAATTATATTAATTCAGTGCGGTACGAGGCCTAAAACATCCGGTACCAAGGTAGGTATACCACCGAGTCCGGGACCATTAGCACGTCTCAAATATACATTTATCTCTTTTCTATACTGGACCAAACTAAAGCTATGCCCTTCGCACGACAGAGATGTTCACGTTTTTCCTTGCCGCACCACAAGGAAGTTGCATGCGGGGTGATTTAGGCCTCGTTTCGCACTTAACGTGTTAATATGTATAAATAGTTTCAACACCACTGCTCTCAAAACGGTGAAGGAAGACGTTATGAGGAAACCGGCATGTCTTAGAACCACCTGCACTGGTCTTGTGTGGTAGATTAAAGCTCGCTCCCTCTCCAAGGGACTGTATCCCAGCAGTGGGAAAATTATTGGCTGATTATGGTATTTCTAATTTGGAGAACGAAAACACAGTCCAGTGACATCGGTGTTAAAGTCGTCTTGCCTTTTGTGACGTTCGTCAGCTCTCCCATTAACCCTCCATTATCTCACTACTCTATGTTTTTCTTCAATAAAACCAATTTCATCGAGAATGGGTGCCTTCTGACATAAATACTATAATTAACTCCTGTGCTTAACGTTAAAATTGCCGTGGAACGCACTGGTATAGTTTATGTTGCTATCTGTCTATCTCTGACTTCGGCGGTACCAAATTCTTAGATATAATGTGTTACTTTATACTAGTTTATACATTTTCTGCAGCCTCAGAATATTTGTTGTGGCAGTATGTCAAATGATGATGAAATAGTTTAGAATTTCGTATAAGGATAGGAAATAAGTAGAGCCGTGTCATGCAACTTCAGTCGAAAGACGTCCACTGCTGGACATAGGCCTCCCCTCTGTGCCGTTGCTTCGACCGGTTTTCTGTCAAAGTCAAAGTCTAATCATTTATTTCAAATAGACAGGCACTTTTGAACGTCATAATGCACAAGAAATAGAATTGATCTAGTTGCCCTTAATAGGTAGAGTGTGATATTAATTTTAAAAAGCTTGGTTTCTATTACGGAGATTGTTGAGGACGCAAAGATATATGATGAAACAGAAGTTAATGCTGGAAGAAGATTTTCTCCAAATACCAGTTAGGCCTGCTTGCACGACAAATCACTAATCACACTAATATTATAATGGCGAAAGTTTGTCAGTGTGTTTCTTACTTCTTCACGCAAACAATACTGAACGGATCTGAATGAAATTTGGCACAGAGATAGATTATAACACAGAACAGATAAAGAGGTTAGAAGGGCCTTGTGGGCGGGACAGGCGCGCCACACGTTTGAGCAGGTGCTCAAAACTCAACCGAAATTAGAATCACCGGTCAACAGTCACGCTCTTATTGTGAAAGCGTTCAATTCTCCGCGGAAAAAAAGAATTATGCCGTCTTGCGCAATTATAACGTGTCGGAAAAGAAGTCAGGAGTGTAATGTGGCCCGAGGAGGGATTTCTCCTCCTCTCCACCTCTTTATCTGTTCTGTGGATTATAACTTGGATAAACACATAGGGTACTTTTTATTCCGTTAGTACTGGGATAATTTCCAACATCCACACGGGCGAAGACGCGGCCAGAAGTTAGTCGGTAAATCTATACTAATATTATAAAGAGGTAAAATTTTTAAGTTTGTATGTAGGGGGTAATCTCCGCAACTAATGATTTAATTTCAAAAATATTTCACTGATAGAAAGCTACATTATTCCTGAGTGCTATAGGCTATAAATTATATTTATATCATACATATTAGCTACCGCAATTTTTGTCTAGCAAGTCGGAAAGAAATACCTCCGAAAACAGAATTATTTGCATGCGCTGCCTAAACAGTTACAGTATATCGCAATTTTCCGCGGACGAAGTCGCGGGCAGAAGCTAGTTTTAAATAAGTAGAAGTTTCGTTCTATTTTTGTCAATAGTTTGAAACAAAGAGATGATGATGTTTTAAATATATTTAATTAATGCGAAACGCATTTAGTTATTTCAGGTGCTAGTCTAGATTGTTGAATAAAATATTTTAAAACTGCAAGTGCTTGAAAGATGTTTCGCAAAAAATACGTAGAACGGATCTAATTTTG
Source organism: Hyppa rectilinea (assembly GCA_951799385.1). Lineage (NCBI taxonomy): Eukaryota > Metazoa > Arthropoda > Insecta > Lepidoptera > Noctuidae > Hyppa > Hyppa rectilinea. The sequence continues at coordinate 6,680,422 of OX637321.1, read as the reverse complement.
AAACGAAATTCGCAACATTTGAGCTAGAATGTGTAGGTATTTTTATACCTATTGATCGTGTTAATTAATACCTAGCGAAAATAACGTTAAAGCGTTGCATTTAAACTGCAGTCGTATATTATCTTGTGTAATACATATGTAGTAAGTATGAAGGTTGAAGTGAATTTTTGAAAACACAATAGTAACTTGGTTTTGTAATCGTTGATCTTACTAAGCATTTTAATAAACAAATTAATTTTATTTACTGATTAAGCACGCATCTTAAATATTATATACATTCTAAAACTAAAAAATATAATTATTATATTATGTGGATTCATTAGGCGTCAAAAATGTTGTCCTCGTCGCTGTCAGTGAATTGTACCCAATTTATTCTTAAGTTGCTATTTTAGTTAATCAAAAAATGAATCAGACATATATTTTAAAGGTTTGCCGTCGACCTTTTCCATAACTACTACATATTTCGTTTAAAAAATCTACAGTATTATTCACGTTTTTTCGAGTTTTATTAAGTAAAGTTTTTGTTATGTTAGCTTTGAACTTGCAAGCTAAACAAACCTTCGTTTTACGAAAACAAACTGCATTCCAGACGATCAACGGTCGCTTGTCAGAAGAAGTACATAAATGTATATTCTATTTATGTAAATGTCTCGAAGATGGAGTGATCTGTTATTGCTATATCGTGGTCTCGTGCCGGGGAATAGGCGAATGTATAATGAGGTCTAATAGTCTACAAAACAAGTAAAAAGCTCTACATTCTGCCACACATTTTACTTGTGTACTTTGTTTTCATCATTATCCTGCCCTCATCCCAATTTATTTAGGCGTCATTTCGGTAGTCACTCCCTGTCTAGCCATATCATCTTTCACACAATCCATCCATCGTTTCTTTGGTCTTCCTCTACTTGTATAGCCATCATGCATACTCACAACTTTCCTGAGAACATTTCAAGCATGGCTACTGACGGAGTCTTCTTTTCATTTCTTTTATAAAAACATATCAAACTAATCTATTATTATGAAAGGTCGAATGCTGTAACTTATTTTCGAAACGACCAGCCAGGTTCAACAGAATGTTTCAACCTAGGTTCTACAGTACAAAGGTACAGTTCAATTGAGTAGCATTAGAAAAATAATTCTATAGTAACACGCTTGTGGGAGCAACATAAAATGTGTCACCAGGGTATTAAGGAATTAAGCGGGATTGTCCGAAAGGGTTACCGCTACCCCAGAACACAAAGAGCTAAGGAAGGAACATGGATGGGTTTTAGTCAGTAAGACTCTGACACTCCCTTCCGCTCCACCCAGAGCGGGAGAAGTCATTGGATGATTTCCCAGCCTTAAAAAAAAAGGGTATTAAGGAATAGCGGTTATTAACTGGATTCTGTTAAAGACCCTTGCGCAGGCATCAATTACATCTGCCTCTCAGGGTAAGCAGGATTCCTTATTGCAGGTTGCGTAGACGTGATCAATCTTATAGTCATTATGATTAATTACTTCAAAATAATTGTTTGCTACAGTTATAGGTAATCTTCGACATTAATGATGGTACCTATTGGTCATAGCTAATGGTACCTATTAGAGACTTTACTTGGCTACTAGACATTGACAAATGAGTAATCAGTTCGTCACCAATTTAAGACTGAAGAGTAAGAAATTGGTAGTGATTCTACCTCTTCATGTCCGGCAGTATGTACAGACGCCAGCACATAAAGCTATCCCAAACTGTCAAATTTTCCCAATGGAAAATGAACTTTATGCATTCGTGATAAAGTTGGAAACCTATGAATCTTTTTTAAAGATTAGGGTAACTTGGTGTGCTGCCCTCTGTACTACTCATTATCATAAGGGCAGGTGTATGTATAATGGAATTGTTATTGATAATTATAGAAAAATATATATAGTAAGTATGTATTTTCACGTTCCGTTTGACAGACTTTGACCACTTTCTAACATCGATATTCTCTAATTCAACTATCATAAATAATTTACGGAATTAAGGAAATTTTTGGTCGACACTTCACGTCACCATAGGGGTGGATTGTCCTTGGACCAAAGAATTAGCATTGCGATACAATGTGGCAATGCAGCTAGTCTTCTGGGCACGTTTCCGGCCGACAGCGATGCAAATGAGTAGGTTCTTCGACGTCTAAGTGTCCTTTTTGTTTTTGTATTTATTAGTAAATAGTGCATTAGATAGTAATTTAATTTAAGTATGTATATGTTGTTACTATCATAAATCAGTTTTTATTACGTATCTAGCTTTTTCTATGCAGAGTGCAAATGATTATTATGAACCAACTCCTACCTCATCATAATAAATGCTGATAACCATATCTTTACTAGTTATAATTCCTCGTTTAATTCAGAATCTACGACCGAAGCAGCAAGCAACGATTAGCTAAGAAATTGAACAAAATCAATTTATTAAACATGTAGTAATAAAAGAAAAAAAAAACAAATGATTACGGTACGGTAAATTGTTAGTTACCGAACTGACATTGAATATGTCACAGTGTATAAGTGCATTTAATATTAAAATGCCTGCAATGATTGCTTGAATATTTCAGTGTATAGAAAAAGCAATTTAGTATCATTTTCAGATGAATAAGGCACGTCTCTTGGCGGAGAATTTATTGAGAAAGTGTTCTCAATAAATTCTCCTTCAAAAGTTTGTAAAAGAGAAATGTTTTTATTTAACTCAATAAATTAGGAATCGATTTGTAAGGAATCGATGTCTAACTGTGTCGCTGTTATTAAAACCAAAAAGGCTTTGATAACCTCTATGTCCTCTTACAATTTCAATTTTTATTTAAATTTTTTATATTTTTGTCCATCAGCTAGATTATTAAGTTCATGTTTGTTAAGATGTTTTTGAATCTATAGGTCTACTGAACATGTCGTTTATCTCCAAGTTGAAATAGGTAGTTTGATATGGAGAAGAATGAACAAGAAACTATACCGTTACCCTTTTAAAAAAATTTGTAAACATAAATAAAATTATATGTGAAGACGATGCACCCACAATAAAAGTTCTACACCACAAAAGGTGAAAAGAAAAACACATATAAGAATGGCATAGCCCCCTTTCGCAACGGCCGAAAAGGAACTTTGTTCCAATAAATCGATCAATTTGTGAGTAATCGTTTCTGAATATTGCTTGGTGTATAAACATTGCTGCTCCTGACTGTGCGTGGTTACACTACGGTGTGACAGACTCCCCAGCCGCCACTTGAACTTGAGCCAGCAAAGAGTTATGGAATGTCAATCACCTTCTACTCGTAAAAGTGCCAAGTGTGAAAGGCACTCCGTTTGCCGCAAGTTGCTTTTATTCCTATATATACGAGTATAAACATAGGTCACAGGAAATTGATTAAATCAGTTTCTTTTTATTTCCTTTTATATTAACTTATAACTAGCTTCTGCTAGCGGCTTAGCCCACGTAGATGTTGGAAATTACGGGAACGTACAAACGGGATAAAAAGTATTCTATGTGATCTAGGTTATAAAGAATATGTGTGCCAAATTTCATCTAAATCCGTTCTGGCGTGATTGAGTAGCAAACATCCAAACATTTAAACACCTTCACAAACTTGTACATTTATAACATTACGTATTACTAGGATTATTAAGTATTATATACGCCTAATTACGTACGTTCTTAAAAGATTTGCATGGTGATAAACTCATGTATAAAACGAAGGTCAGTATCATGTTTAAGACCTCGTTTCGACCCATTTTTGGCAAAATATAAAGTAACCACATACAAATTGATATTCAATACGTCATTTAAATGTATCCGTCATTTTAGTACAAGCGAAGTCCACCGGAAGCTTTTATTTCTTAAAAATACATTAACCTAATTAAATTGATACTTTAGCATTAGACACGCCTAAGTAAATAGCCACAAATATATAAATCTACTGGGTACAGATGCAAATTTATTCTAAAGGTCAGTTTTGATTGGTCACAATGGACATTTCTAAACTACTCGGACATAAGTACTGGTTCTCAAATTCAAGGAGTTCCGTTAAATTATAGAGGACTGATCACTTTTATAAACATTCTATGATTTATGGTCTTGTGCAATTGCTGAGAGGAAGATTTATGCGTAACTGCGGTAGTTGGCCGAATGCTTGAGTAATATAATAAATAGAACTAGAGCTAGAGTTAGGTCATTAATATAATAAATAGAACAGAGTGTTTGTATTTGTATTAAGTTCTTTGTTACTTTAACTAGTTTGATGGGTCTTAATTGCAAGGAAAGGTTAGGATGTAAAATTTAACTTAGTTCTTTCTTCCATAGAAAAATAATTGCCTCTGACTCTGACTGGACCTCTGACTCTGATAATGGCCTCTGACTTAGTGCCTGCGAGATATTAAGATCTTTTTTTTATTTTATTCTTAAATGTCAGCTTCATCCTAACTTAATGAAGATATTAATGTAATCAGCATCACTATACATTACAAATCAATGTTTATTAAATACGTATTTCATAGTGATCCATTATCGCCACAAATCTTTATTCTGGTAGGTAATGATAATAATTTCAATGTGATTACGTGCCATAAAATACCTATTATAAAGGTATGTGGTTTGAGCAAAAATGTCACGATCCATATTTGGAGATCCATGAAATTATATTCAAGTACGTAAAATAGACGTAAAAAACTGGAGCAAGCTTATTAAGATCGTATTCTTAGTGTACTGGTCCACCTTGTGGGATAAGACGAGCAGAAAGGAGTTACAAGTATGCAAGCTTTAATTAAAAAATAAACCAGTGGTTCAGGCATTGAATCTGATGATGAAACAGTCAAACCAGTCAAACTAGGCCGCATGTCAGTGGTTACGCTTTGACCTTGAGCTGGTCTTGAGTAGTACAGAGTTTCAAAAAACAAGAGATCAGCATGAACTGGTATTGTTACCATTGATGTGTGGCCAAACGTACGTTTCAGACTAGGCTTCAGGCGTTCAGGCTTTTTGGTTTTTTGATCTTCTTTTTCTTCTTTTCTATCTTTTTTCCACTCTAGACATCTCGGACTCATCTGATGAACAGCGACAACTAGGACATATCCAGAAGATTCACTCTAACTTGACAGACCAGCCCTCCTAACTAAGTAGCGAACGCATACGCACAATGAAATTCGAAACGCCTTATGTAAAATGGCACGAGCATCTACGACTGTTTCTTTGACTGTGGGAAATCATCAAATGACCTTTCCCGCTCTGGGTGGAGCGGAAGGGATTGTCACACTCTTACTGACTATAACCCATCCATGTTCCTTCTTTAACCCTTTATGTTTCGGGGTAGCGGTAACCCTTTCGGACAATTCCGCTGACACGACAGGACGGTCTACGTCTATCGTTTAAAAATCGAAGAAAAAGTACATGTATTTGGATGAAAAGCCTCAGTGCGTCCCATTGTGCGCCGCTCTGCAATATCGAACCTTCTGCTGACGTTGAAGACGTCAGGACATTTTATTGAGTTACGTGTGCATAAATGTATGGAACAGCTCATATTTTTTCGCGATTTCAGGATTCATCCCATAGTAAAAGTTGTTCGTAACGATGAGTACAATGCTCCCTACCTACCTATAATACCTAACACCTATAATTATAACTTTTAATGAATTATGTGTAAAAGTGCATGTTGGCAGTTATACGCGTCATTGATTCCTAACGTGGCAGCCAATAGGGTTAAAAAGTCATCAATGCTACGCCGCTACGCACACGCTACGAAGATTCGTAGCGATGATGTCACCACGCTACGCAGGAGAATTGATGAACCCGTATGAATAATTATGATCTCACCAGTTGTTATATATATTATTGGATATGAAAGAGAACTTTAACAATGTAGGTATGGTCTATTTCTCTTATATGGATTTCATTTAAGTCGTGGGAAACTACATTTTACAAGAAAATATTTTAATACACTAACTGTTATTACGGTGTGCGGTGACGTCAGTTTTAACTTTTTTACTTTGGAAAAAGTTAGGTAATAATACTGTGGTGTCAAGGTAAAAGGGGATGAGTCAGATATTTTGAAAAATGAGATAATTACGCAGTTGGATAAAATATATTACTAAGTATTACGGTAAAAAGGAGATGAGTCAATATAATGTATTTTTATTTCGTGAATCTCAAATAACAAAAAGAGTCTAGTCATAAATAGCAAAACTTTAAAAGTAAAAAGGAGTTACGTGTAGTCATCTTCTTATTACATACCTAATTCTTTACTTATAAAATTAGGCATAGTGAGATAAGTCGACTCGTGCCTAAATTCGTATTTATTGTTAAGCGTCAGTTGCATTTCGCGCGCGAAGTTGACGTGTTTTGACCTGTTTAAAAACCCTAAATTTTGGTTTACGTGTGTGTTTGAGTGTTAAAACCTATAGAAATGAAGAGGATTCATAAGATAATGTCACTGGCTCTAAATGAAAGTCCCACTGAACGTAAGTATGCTTGTTTTATAACTTTTACCTTTCTAACCTTTAAAATTATTATTACGTTGAAGGACTAGTAGTGTAATTTACATTATGTTATTCTTTTATAGTTGTTAGATAAATGAGATTTACTAATCTCATTCTAAGTTAGTACCTAGTTATTAGTTAGCGTGCTGTGCGACATCGCGAACTGAGCGACGGAGTAGGTATGTAGGTACTCGCGCTCGCCGCGAGTATTGTAGGTATAGGTAACTCACATTACTAAAAAGTTGTGGAATATTACAGATCTACAAGAAAGTGTAGCAGACTATCACAGCAGCACGTCTGTTGATATATCTGGAGTTAGCAGCGAGGTGACATGAAGAGCAATTGCAGGCTGCCCAAATGTTAGAAGACCTACTCACTCCTTCTGACCTAGGATTTCAGTCCCATGGTTTGCCAACTGGTTAGTATTTATATTAATCACTGGTTAGTAATTAAATTCTAATGCTTGTTATTGAGCTACTTCGATTATATGCGTTATTTACTTACAAAATAAATATGACTCATTGATTTTTTAAACATAAATACTCACGCCTGTATATTCCTATTAGAGGTGTATTCTAACACCGTCGTGATAATGGATAACAATATGTTTTTGAACTTCGCAAAATTGTATAAAGGCCCATTGCAGCTGCGAAAAGTAGATACATCTGGCGAAAAATTCATATGGCATGATGTAAAATGGTTTAGATTCAGTGGTGAACATGAACCAGGTGTTATTAAGTTTAAAACAAAATTGGACGATTTGACCGACTTTAAGGAGATTTATTTCTGTCGAAGGGGCAAATCAACTGAATCTATGTATCCCGAGAAATGTTATCAACGTCCAGTGCCTATAAGTCAGGAAAAAAAACGAGATCTTCTTAGTAGGGTCAAGTGGGGGACAGTGTAACAAAAAAGTTATTTTTATTTTTAGAAATAAAACCGTTTATTGTAATGTCTCCTTATTTTTTACCTTAAAATCAACAGTCTTTACCTCCATATTAGGTTTGAAATAATATCAAAATTATACATAGAAACAATTTTTTTTTTTAGTTTTCTGGGATCACAATTTTGTTATAGTGTGCCCCAGGGGTGGGGTACAGTTTAACAGCTATAGAGGTACAGTATAACAAGATGGGGTACACTATAACAGTGAACTAAACAACATCAATAAACATACAAATAAGAAAAGCAACAAAAATATAACATCCTTTTAACTTCAATTATGATCTAAACATATTTTTGGCAATCAAAAACAAACATAAAAAAATATAATATTATGAAAAATCATAGATTAAACTGCCTTAGATTTTTTTCTGGGAATGAATAGAAGTCTGCCTGACGTTTCGTTTGTTTTTTCATTTTAGGTAATGGCAATATAAGCTCAATATCATTCTGTTTGACAATAGCAAGATCCGGTTCTGAAGGAAAATGAAAGACATTATCAAGTTTCTGGATTGTTTTTTTCATAAGCTAGTTTTCTAGTTTCAGTCGTGTCAAGACCGTAGCACATTTTTGAGCACGTTATAAGATATTTTTTTAATGCTGATTCTCGACCATTTGAAAAAACTTTATTAACCGCGTAATTAGGAGTCAACCGCAGATTTTCAGTTTCCTCGGCTGAACAGGCCTTTTTTTTTAACATAACGATATAAAGTGCCATAATTTACGTTCTTTCTTTCGGCTGCTTTTCTCAAGGGTAATCCATTTTCAACCAACTCTATTGCTTCTTTCATATCATTAGCATCATGTAGACCAATTTCCGTCTTCCTTTTCCGATTCCGACCCATCTTATTACTCCGAGCACACCTCGAAAAAAAAAAATATGTTAAAAGGGGGCACACTATAACATGTTACACTGTACCCCGTTACACTGTACCCCACACCTTATAGTTTAAAAGTAAAAATGAATAAAAATTTATAGGTTAGAAATTGCAATTCACTTTGCTTTTTATTTAAACACCAAGTAATTAAAGATTAAATGAAACATATATTTACTTACCAGATATTATTAGAGAACAAAACTTCAGTAGTTAAATTTTTCACATTTTTTTTCCACAAAACATAAATTCTATGACTATTCCGTTAACTCAGCAATTCGAAGTCCGATGACACTTGATTAAGATGGCGGTACATGAGGTTGTCAAAACACGGAAAGACAAATGCCATGGACAAACGGAAATGCCATGACAAATAAGAACAAGACAGAGCTAACCTTGATGTTATACTGTGCCCCTTGTTACACTGTCCCCCACTTGACCTATTCTTCATTTAATTGATAATAGTTGCCATGACTTCTATAATAAATTAGAAACCAATACAAACACACGAGATATAGATCCTGATATCGAGGAGTTCAGCGAAGCTTAGATTAAGTTACAGTATTATGTTTGGCATTTTGCATTTATCGTACCTACTTTAATTCCATTCTTTTTTTAAATTGTTAGAAGCGTTCATGCATGAAGAGGTTGATGAATGAAGAAGCAAAAGAGGTTTGCTTGGAACGAAGTAATTGACGTGCCATGGTCTCGGCCCACTTCAGTGGGAGTCAGGTGTGATGTTTTATGTATAATATTTGTAAACTGACAATAATGGATACATAAATAAAATAACACATAAAGAGACAAGTCGTTAGAAGGATTCTTTTTTATTTTTCTTTTTGTTATGGAAAAAGGAGATATGTCAATTATTTTAATAATTAATAATTATTAATATTTTTCAGATACACATAAAAGACACCTTAATTGATAAATGAAAATTAAAACAAATTTGTATTAAGTATTTCTATTCATTTTTGATTAAACTGCATTTATTTTATAAAACAAATAATTGTTTTCTTTATTAGCCTCTGGTCATAAGTTGTGTTTCTCTCATCTCATCCCCCTTTACCTTGACACCACAGTAATGATTGCAATGTAACATTATCTGCCTAGCCTTTTCCCAACTATATTGGGGTCGGCTTCCAGTCTAACCGGATGCAGCTGAATACCAGTATTTTATTTGGAGCGACTGCCCATCTGACTTCCACAGCCCAGTTACGGGGTATTACGATATACCTTTGGTAAGACTGCTTGTCAGACTTTCGGGCTTCTGACGACCCGTAACGGGACCAACAACGTAACGTGCTGGCACGGAGAGGTCTTGGTATATTAGGATGGTCACCCATCCACGGATTAGTCGCGGCAAGCATAGCTTAACCAAATCTATCGACCCGTATGGCTGTGGGTTTAAAAAACAACATAAGCAATTACACTCCCAGTATGGTGATTGAGTGATAAGGAAGTTGCAATGTTTATTTTCATTTCAAAATAACTTTTACACTTAAAAGGAATGCTGTAAATGTATTTCGCGCATTCTTATCAGAGTCGTGCATTTTTTGTTCGCCATTGTACCTATTAGTCGAGTTGAAATATTAAGTTATGCATGCCAGAGTGACACGACTCATGATTTATAGCTTAAACTTAAATATTTATTGAAAACTAAATCTGTTACGGAAAAACTAATGTTATATTTTGTAATTAATTATAATTATTTTTCGATTTCCTGCAATTACGACGGTATTTTAGTTCCTATTTATAAATCATGATTAGTTTGATTATAGTGTTATCGTTATCCTAGACGTCGCAATATATAAGGTTGCTTACTATGCTAGGCGTGGCTGAAACTCAAGAAACAGACATTACATTTATAAATTGGACAATCGACAGCAATCAGAGTGTTCATAAATAAAAAGTAGTCAATGATAAATGCGGCAGGTGTAAACGAAATCATTACTGATAATATAAATGCGAATGTTAGTTTGTCAGTTTGTTTGTTACTTTTTCACGCCTAAACCACTGAACTGATCATCCTGAAATTTTTCATATACGTTGTCAAGTGTACAGAAACGGACATAGGTTACTTTTATCCCGAAAAAAAGTACTGTTTTCGCGGAAAATAACATTTTTTATAATTATAGATGGCGCCCCATGTACGTTCCGTTCTGAGCAGAGTACAACCCGAATTGACTGTCAAAATCTAAATAAACGCGAGCGAAGCCTCGGGCCAAAAGCTACTACTTAATATATTCTTTCAATTGATAGCACCTATTATTAAGTTACTGTTAAACCATCATAACTTACGTTACGGTTTACCAAAAGTAATTTATTCTGTTTAGTTACCTCCTGTGAACTTATATCAATCAATACACTTATGAAATATAGTTTATTAATTATATGTAGAAGGCAGACATAATGAGTTATTAAAATAATACGATTACGTCTTGTTGGTTTTCTAACTGACAGTGTTTAGTGATTTATGAAGATGTAATGTACTGCTACCATATATTGGAACATTTTCAGGACAGAAGCAGACTACGTCGGCATTTTAAATAAAAATTTGAGTACAATAATAAAATTTGGATCAATAACGTGATGTTTACGACTTCAATATATTCACGGATTTAATTTGATTTTACTCTTATTTGCAAGAAGAAACTTTCAGCCAAACTGCTACTCTCTGCTAGCGTCTGTGTTCCTTTTCACATAAAACTCATCTACCTTCGAAGTTATAGCGTACAGGCATCTTCTGTGCACACTCGCTCCATCATGGACCTCATCCATCGCTTTTCATCAGGCGTGATCGAGGTGAAAAGCAGCCCCATTCCATATCTCAATCTGCCTAGCCTTTTCCCAATTGTATTGGGGTCGGCTTCCAGTCTGACCGGATGCAGCTGAACACCAGTATTTTACATGGAGCGACTGCCTATCTAACCTCCACCACCCAGTCAGTAACTGGGCAATACGAATTCCCTTTGGTAAGACTGGCTGTCAGACTTTAAGGCTTCTGACTACCCATAACAACTCTCAAAGATCCACGAATGACAGCCGGAACCAACGGCTTAACGTTCTTTCCGAGGCACGGAGGAGTCTTGATATGTAAAGATGGTCACCCATCCACGGACCAACCTCGGCTAGCGTAGCTTTACCTGATGGATCGATCCGTGCGGCTGTTATTGCATAAAAAATAAAGAAGTAGCTGGCCTTATAACGTTAATTTTATTATAAAAATGTTCTCAAGAATGCAGTAAAACAATACGAGAACACCAAATAGGTATTGTACACCAATTGCATTTTACGATTCACCTAAAAAACTCGGGATTATCCGAGAGCCCTCAAAACTTATGGCAGTACGAGCGTGAACATGGATATGGTTCTAATATTATTTTGATACGTGTGTGGTTCCAACCTACTGAAGGTTACTGGTAAATTTTATTGACCACTTACTGGTGGAGTAACGGAAGATATATGACCGCCGGTACATACGAATAATAGCAGCTTAGATTGGGCGAGGTCGCATTTTTAATTAAACCATTATGTACAATTATTTTGTGCTACTTACGCCCCACGGCGTTTCGTTTATACTGACAACACCACTGTAATGGCAGATCGAGCGATTTCAATAAACAAGCGCTTGCGCAGGCGCCCAAAATTATAGGGTCGTAATTATTTTAGATTTTTAATTACATGACTTATTAATGCCGGAAATTAAGGCGGTAATCAAAGTATCCCTGAAGCGATCATTTTATGTGGAATAAGAAATAGGTATTTAGAGATGACAAACAAATATTTAAAAACATGTTTCTCGTATCTTGAATATCCTTAAGTCTGGTTGTATTGAGCATATATTACCATATATGGAGTCACCATTTCGAGGGTTAACGTTAAAATTATATTATTTACGTTTTTAGGGTTCTGTTCCCAAAGGGTAAAACGGCGCCTTATTACTAAGACTCCGCTGTCCATCCGTCCGTCCGTCTGTCTGTCCGTCTGTCACCAGGCTGTATCTCATGAACCGTGATAGTTAGACAGTTGAAATTTTCACAGATGATGTATTTCTGATGCCGCTATAACAAGAAATACTAAAAAACAAAATAAAATATATATTTAACGGGGCTCCCATACAACAAACCTAAATTTTTGCTCGTTTTTGTAGATAATGGTACGGAACCTTTCGTGCGCGAGTACGATTGGCACTCGACCAGTTTTATTAATTACAATGTACCTAGGGATCCGGCCTTTTACAAGGTTCCGTCAATTATTTAAAGAGGTCCACAGAGACTCATTAATAATTATCATAATAAATGTAATTTAAACAATGCAATATGGAATTACCGTCACTTGCGCCGTATAAGTGATATTTCATCGTTTAATAAATAATGAGCATGCTTCGCACGTACGCATGATTCGATCAATTCGATTATTATCCGTACAAGGGAAGTTTGACAGCTTGAAGTGCAATGTTCGACATTCGTCGCGGTAATACCTCGAAAGCTGAACTTGTAAAAATCTTGACCGTAATATAAATCTCTTCTTATTTTTTAAAGTGTAAAGTATCGTCGGAAACAACTTACATTTTAAATTATTGTATGCGGTCCAGACAGCCCCGGCTAAGCCCAGTTACCTCACAGTAAAAACTTAGGTACAGTGTTCGGTCTATCTCTTGTTCTAGTTATCATAATACAATATCACGTCTTTTTTTTGATGGTAGTAAATCATTAAATGTCTCCTCCCGCTCTGGGTGGACCGGAAGGGAGTGTCAGACTCTTACTGACTAAAACCCATCCATGTTCCTTCCTTAGTCTTTTATGTTCTGGGGTAGCGGTAACCCTTTCGGACAATCCCGCTTAACAATATCACGCCTGTAATCCCCGAAGAGATAGGCAGAGTTGTACCAATTCACATTTTCCCAGTTATGTTTATGCCCCATATTATAGGGGGCGGGCCAATTGCCATGAACCGGACACAAATCCAGACCCCAGAAAAGGTTTCAAAGGTACGAGATGCAGAAAAGCTTTGCTGCCGAGCGCAACACACAATTTTTCACCTCACTACAGCGAGCAAACTGCTAGGTGCAAGAAAACAGCTGTTATATGACTTATGTGAAGAAAATAACAGCTGACTTATGTGAAGAAAATAACAGATACTTGGCAATGTATCTTATGAGATACATAGAATATCTCCAAAATTAGATACCCTGTATTTTTTTTCTATATCCTACTTGTCTCGAAAGAAAAAAACTAATTTAATACAAATAACTAACTAATTTTATTAAAAACATATTTATTTTTGCCAAGCAAAGGGTTAAATAACATAATTATTATGGTAGTAATTATTTTATAAAAAATAAAACCTATATTACTAGTTACACAATTGGGTATTTGACAGGGTTGTATTTTTATTCAAATGTGACGTTTTAGTTTAGACAGATTGTTTTAGTCAAATGGAATACTTATTAACATTAATTCCAATTTTACAATTATATCCTCGCAAAATGTTAGATTTCTGTACTACTGTTTAGGGTGAGCGGTATTATTTCTATGTGATTTAATATTTTATTTTAGACCGTGTCATGCATTTTCAGTGGACTGGCAGTATAGAAAATATCGGTTCGAATCTTAAAAGGATAAGGAAACAGTGTGCGTCGCTGCTGAATCGTGTGAGGTCTAGCCGCAACAGCATTCTAGGCGTGTTCGCGGACAGGTGGGACTCTCCGCTGCTACGTCACTGGATGCACTTGCATACAGCGCTCTGAGCGGCGGACTGTTCTCCCCCGCTGATGTATGTAATTTTTGATTCCGTGTTGTATTGTTTTTGTGTCCTCCTGTATTGTTTTGTTCTTTTTTGTGCTATGGACTGTATGTTTTTGTCTGAATTAAACGTTAATTTAATTTAATTTTAATTTTAAAAACTCTTTCCACGGTAGAGAGCGTAATGCAATTTTGGGCTCAGATTTCGAATGATAAACAGACATGTGAGGTGAAAATATATTTTTTATTACATGATGTAAATAAAAATTTACGGTTTTCGCAATTTTTCCTTTATCTGTACTGTAAGACGTTACTTTGTACCAAATTTTAAGATTCTAAGTTCACGGGAAGTACCCTGTAGGTTTTGATTCCCGTGCGGCATAAACGGCTGTATCTTTTGATTGTTTTGGCTTTTTTCACAGCTCCAAGGGACAGCAGACCTGAGTTTTTCAGTTTGATACCTCCACGCGTTCCTGAGAAATACGGTCTTGACAGACGGACGGACGGACAACAAAGTGATCCTATAAGGGTATTGTTTTTTCCTTTTGAGGAACGGAACCCTAAAAAATGAAAACACTCTGCCCGACCTGGTTGTCGAACCCCGGACCACTCAGCAGTAGCGCTTACAACTAGACCAACGAACCCGTCCTTTGCTTGTCACATGCACGTAAGTACGTGCTATGTATGCATATACCAAAGCAACTGAAACCTAGCTAGACATTCTAAATTCATGTTTGTCCACGTCAGTTTTTTCTACTGTAAAAGTTCTTTGTCAGGTTCAAAGAGAAGATACCAATCTGAGAATAACCAAATTAAGCATTAATTCGACAGTAAACTGCACACTTGGCAATGGTTTTTGATAAAGCCGTAATTTTATTTGAAAATGTAGCCATGGCCGGCTCATTTCGACGTCGCTCGCATATTTTCGTAAAGATACGATCGATTCTTGTAAATGATCGCGGTAATATCTTTAAATATGCATTTAATCTAACTTTATGATCTTATGAATACAAAGGTGAGGTACGAAGGTGAGTAACGCGAAGATTTATGTCTTACGGGAGACATTCATCGGGTTTTGTAGCACTTCTCATTTTTCGATACTTTAATGACAAAGTGAAAGGTTAATATGTCTGGTATAGCTATTGTTTTTGAGATATGAGAAGATATATGGTGGATATTTCCACTTACACAAATCGTTTTGGCAGCATTTTTGTTGGAGGGGTGGTGTTTCGTGTTAGTTCAGACCAGGGAGCCTTCAGGATTCCAATAGAGCGAGTTAAAACGAAGAGTGTCCACCATCGAACACATTATCACTTACCATCAGGAGAGAGAGTGGTCAAACCTATCAAACAAAAGACGACTACCCAACCTCAAACTCAAACTCAAAGCATTTATTTCAAACTAGCTTCTGCCCGCGACTTCGTACGCGGACCCTGTTGCTTATGCCAGCGACAACGGGGTCGCCATTTATGTTATTTTTATCATTTTTCACATTTAAATCTTTTATCACACTGAGCTTTAGTTTTATATCATTCCAACAACCACCAAAACATACAGTCCATTTGTCATCGTTTTCATTTTGGTAACCGCATTATTATATTCCCCACTTGTCTCTAGAGACCTAGAAGTCAATGCGTAGATACGGTTGGAATTCAAGCACAATTCTCTCTCCGTGAACGTCTCCGACTCGCGAGACAATACATGACGTTCACGATCAGCGGTCAGTCGCACATCACGTGCCCCACTTGTCTCTAGAGACCTAGAAGTCGATGCGTAGATACGCTTGGAACTCAAGCGTAATTCTCTTTCCGTGAACGTCTCTACCTCACGACACAATTCATGACGTTCACGATCAGTCAGTCGCGCATCATATTCTTCACTGGTCTCTTGAGACCTAATGAATACGCTGAGAACGCAGGCGTGCTTCGCGACCCGAAGAGGTTTCCACGGAGCGAGTTGCATCCTAATGTTCTCAAACAGCATCAAGTCTCTCCTGACGCTCTTTGGTAATTCTTGGGATCTTATGATCCTCAATCTTTTAGCTCTTTTGGAACATTGAGAAAGATTTG
This sequence comes from Hyppa rectilinea, assembly GCA_951799385.1. Classification (NCBI taxonomy): domain Eukaryota; kingdom Metazoa; phylum Arthropoda; class Insecta; order Lepidoptera; family Noctuidae; genus Hyppa; species Hyppa rectilinea. The sequence continues at coordinate 6,664,315 of OX637321.1, read as the reverse complement.
ACCTCTTTTTAGGTATGGTCATAGTTTTATTGTGAAGATACCTGATCAATAAAAATCTAAATTAAAATGACTGCTCCCCTGCGTTACCGGGTCTTCGTGACACGGTGGCTACCGTGTCACGAAGACCCGGTAGAAGATAAGTGGAAAAGGAAATTAAACACTCAAACAACAAAAGCCCGAAGGCATATTCATACGATAAAATAAAAAAATAAATAGGACTTTTGGCCAGTAGAGTCAAATTTTCAATGATATTATACCATCGTCATCGAAAATCGGTCCTAAACTGTTACCGCCTTCACCGCGTGCAGGTACTCCCAGTTTATGTTATTTTATAATCACACAGTAAAATTAGTGATAGCTTTGATTTCCACAACAGGTGTTCCAGATATTTGATTTTTATAAGTCAAAAGGAAATGCCCATCAGACCGAACAACTTTTGCAAAGACGTCATTCCTATATGTGTTATGGTGTAGCTAGGCTCTTGGAGTTCCACAACAGGTGTTCCAGATCTTCGATTTTTATAAGTCAACAGGAAATGCCCATCAGACCGAACAACTTTTGCAAAGACGTCATTCCTATATGTGTTATGGTGTAGCTAGGCTCTTGGAGTTCCACAACAGGTGTTCCAGATCTTCGATTTTTATAAGTCAACAGGAAATGCCCATCAGACCGAACAACTTTTGCTAAGACCTCATTCCTATATGTGTTATGGTGTAGCTAGGCTCTTGGAGTTCCACAACAGGTGTTCCAGATCTTCGATTTTCATAAGTCAACAGGAAATGCCCATCAGACCGAACAACTTTTGCAAAGACGTCATTCCTATATGTGTTATGGTGTAGCTAGGCTCTTGGAGTTCCACAACAGGTGTTCCAGATCTTCGATTTTCATAAGTCAACAGGAAATACCCATCAGACCGCACAACTTTTGCTAAGACGTCATTCGTATATGTGTTATGGTGTAGCTAGGCTCTTGGAGTTCCACAACAGGTGTTCCAGATCTTCGATTTTTATAAGTCAACAGGAAATACCCATCAGACCGCACAACTTTCTCTAAGACGTCATTCCTATATATGTTATAGTGTAGCCGGGCTCTTGGAGTTCCACATCAGGTGTTCCAGATCTTCAAATTTATTCTCTCAGCAAAAAATGCTCATCACGTGGAACAATTTTTGCTATGGTATCATTTTTGTATCTCTTATAGTTTAGCTGCTCTGTTGCGATTCTGCATCAGGTGTTCAAGTTTCCAAGATAAATTATAGCCTATATGTTGCCCAGACTTAATACCTATACAACAAAAAAAAATGATTCCAATCCGCAAAGTAGTTCCGAAGATTAGCGTGTACAAACAAACAGACAAACAGACATACAGACAAACAGACAAATTTTTTTTTTTGGATTCGTGCTCTATTACTGTTTCTAAACCCCCCTCAATTATCATTTTTTTAATAAATTCAATGTACAGACACAGTTTTTTTACTGTTTTATTATATGTATATAGATAAACCAATTACAGGCACTTTTGAATTGCATCATCAGGCGGGAGGAAACGCCCGGGTGTCACCACTGCGAGGATCGCCCAGAGGACACGGTAGAGCACACGGTGCAAACCTGCCCAGCATGGGCAGAGCACCGCCGTGTCCTCGTAGAGGCGATCGGCGGCGGCGACCTCTCGCGCCCGGCCCTGGTGCAAGCCATGGTCCGGGGCGAGAGGGAGTGGGAGGCAGTCACCTCCTTCTGCGAAAAAGTCATGCTCGCGAAGGAGGTGGCGGGATGGGAGAGAGAAAGGTCCTCCCGTCCCAGCCGCCGCAGGAGACGCCCCGGGCGTCGGGAGCCACGTGACGACTCCCAGCCACCGTAGGCGCGGGCCTGCGGGCGGTGAGTAATGGGTGACTCACCGTCCGATCAGCACCAGACCCGTGCCGTGCGGCGCGTATATGTTCCACGCGCGCCTCAAAGAGATGTCAGCATATGAAGGGGCCCCCCAGGGCCAAGCCTGCCGGGTAAGCGGGATTGTCCGAAAGGGTTACCGCTACCCCGGAACATAAAGGGCTATGGAAGGAACATGGATGGGTTTTAGTCAGTAAGAGTCTGACACTCCCTTCCGCTCCATCCAGAGCGGGAGCAGTCATTGGATGATTTCCCAGCCTTAAAAAAAAAAAAAAAAAAGGGGTCGGTCAGGCACAAAGATGGAGCTAGTTGCCCAACAAAGATGGAGCCGTTTCCAAAGCAGTAGGTACCTATGGAGAAGAACGGGCAAGAAATACCATGGACACTCTTTCAAATCAGAATGTGGTTACAAAATATGGGTTACATTATTTATGTTGAAAGCATACGTGTTAGAACGATGCAGAACGTAAAAAGCGTTCGTACCTGTCTAGGGACTCATGTGCAGAATCTTCTTCATAGCGTATCGATGGCAAACTAAATGAACTCGGCTTGGAATTCGGTTACGTGTTTGGGGCTATCACTAGCGTCCATCAGGTCCCGTAATGTGCAGACGTAATCTGTTGTATAATAAGCCTATAATGTTCCCACGGCTGTGACACATGCCTCTTATCTGTGATAGAGAGTGAGCCGTAAACCACCATGCGGGCCTAGTGCGGGTTGGTCGATGTAACATGCGTTTGATTTTTTGGTTCTAGGACATGCACGATCTCGGGCGAGGCGGCAATCCTCCTTGCTGGACTGCCGCCGTGGGATCTGGAGGCGATAGTCCTCGCGCGCCTGTACGAGTGGCGCGCGGAGGTACTAAGCCGGGGGGAAACTCCGTTTCCGCGGCAAATTGCGGCGGAGCGGACGGACCTCCGGCGCGATCTCATGGCGGCCTGGAAACAGCGACTGTCGCAACCCAGCGCAGGGCACGCCACGATAGTGGCGGTAAGGCCCCTCTTTGAGGAGTGGCTAGAGAGGCGTCACGGCGCTCTCACCTACCGCCTGACGCAGGTACTCACCGGACATGGATGTTTCAGGGGGTTCCTGCACATAATCAGGCGGAAGGAAACGCCCGGGTGTCACCACTGCGAGGATCGCCCAGAGGACACGGTACAGCATACAGTGCAAACCTGCCCCGCTTGGGCGGAGCACCGCCGTGTCCTTGTAGAGGCGATCGGCAGCGGCGACCTCTCGCGCCCGGCCCTGGTGCAAGCCATGGTCCGGGGCGAGAGGGAGTGGGAGGCAGTCACCTCCTTCTGCGAAAAAGTCATGCTCGCGAAGGAGGTGGCAGGATGGGAGAGAGAAAGGTCCTCCCGTCCCAGCCGCCGCGGTAGACGTCCCGGCGGACGGTGAGTAATGGGTGACTCACCGTCCGATCAGCACCAGACCCGTGCCGGACGGCGCGTATATGTTCCACGCGCGCCTCAAAGAGATGTCAGCATATTATGAAGGGGCCCCTCAGGGCCAACCCTGCCGGGTAAGCGGGATTGTCCGAAAGGGTTACCGTTACCCCGGAACACAAAGGGCTAAGGAAGGAACATGGATGGGTTTTAGTCAGTAAGAGTCTGACACTCCCTTCCGCTCCTCCACCCAGAGCGGGAGGGATGCCCAGTCATTGGATGATTTGATGATGAAAAAAAACCGGCCAAGTGCGAGTCGGACTCGCACACCGAGGGTTCCGTACAAACCTGTAGGTATATAAGTAAAAGTTCACCCATCACGAGAATCGAGTCATAGTTATGGTATTTTTAAATTTTGAAAAAAAAAACATTTTTTTTTATTATATGATGTAACTAAAAATTTACGGTTTTCGCCATTTTTCCTTTATCTGCACTGTAAGACGTTACTTTGTACCAAATTTCAAGATTCTAAGTTCACGGGAAGTACCCTGTAGGTTTTGACTCCCGTGCGAGTTTCGAAAATTTGCGGCATAAACAGCTGTATCTTTTGATTGCTTTGGCTTAGAAGTTTGATTTTTTCACAGCTCCAAGGGACAGTAGACCTGAGTATTAGATATAAATTTCAGTTTGATACCTCCACGCGTGCCTGAGAAAAACTGTCTTGACAGACGGACGGACGGACAACAAAGTGATCCTATAAGGGTTCCGTTTTTTCCTTTTTAGGTACGGAACCCTAAAAAAGGACATGTCGGTTTCCTCACGATGTTATCCTTTCCGATCACTCGTATGTAGTCAGACACTCAGAGTATTCATATTCATAAGCTAAGGTACAATTACGGACCTGGACTGTAGGGCACAGCAAAAAGTATAAAATTAAGTTTGAAATAAAATTAATACGTAATCAATTTAAAAAAATTAAACATGTTCTTAATATTAATTAACTTAATTTTAATTCATAAATTTATTTAGAGATCAATTATTTGAGATTTGTTCCATTATTTGGTAAGATAAATCATAATTCATAATATATTTTATAATAATAATATAATACTTAACTATAATAATATCCTTAATATCCTTGGATATTTCACGTAACGCCGTATCGTCCCAAGCTAAGCAACCTAATGCTTGTGTTATGGTAACGAGATGGCTGATAAACTACTTATATACATTTTTTTTGTAAATACATACATATTATAAATAGAAAAACACCCAAACCCGTAACAAATACTTGCAGGTCGTACAAATATTTGTTCCGTGCGGGAATCGAACCCGCGACATGCTGCGCAGCAGTCAATCGCTCAACCGCTGCGCCAACCGTGTCGTCAACTATGTATGTACGAATGAGTAAACTAATAAATAGTAAGCGAGGTCCTCGCGACTATTAGAGGCGGCACATAAGGTGGAACCTCGTAGAAATATATTATATACCATATAGGTATCACATAAAAATAATAACCCGTATCTTACGCTTCCTAACTAGGAAGTACATGAGACAATTTGAATACAATGGTTATAAAGACAATAATCGTGTCGAATGTAACTACATATTTGGAAGTTAGCCGCGTTGCACACTGGCGGAAAGTGGGCCGCCTTACTTCATATTATATGCTAATTATTTTGTTTCACACTACGAATAGATTTATTTTTATTTAAATTTGTAATATTTGACGCTGGTGCCTACGTTTAGGGTACAATTACAATTTTGTAATTTTTGTGCATGGATTTATTTTGAAGGTTGTTTCATATTTCTAGTGGGCTTGCAAAATAGTGTCTACCATGTGTCTACAGTTATTTTGAGAGTGCGGGAGTTCTCGCGTTGACTAATGATAGATCATGACCTGAACCACCACCTAGGAATGAGACGCAGCTATACAGGAAGTGTAGGTCCATAGCTGTCCCACTGTGAAGTAATATCATAATAATACTGCTTATAACAAGTGGTGGTCGGTCCCTTAAAAGGAAGAAGAAAGTATTTATTTGGAAGTTTCCTCTGTTTTATATAAATAGCTTGTCTCAGAATAACCAACAGGTACCTTTGTTATTTCGTTTTTCGTAACCCTTCGACTGCCGGAACGTAGATCTACACAAGACACAATGGCTTTTTATTTTTTTCTGTAAATACGTTGTGTTAACTAGCTATAAGGCAAGTCATCATCACAGAATATTTATCTACTTCTCAATATAAGCCCGATTTATATAGGGGTCAAAGACAACAGCTGTTTGTCTGGTAATCCCTGATCGATATCTCCTCGACTTATAACGCTCCAGCATAGGTACTTTTATTTACCATAATCCTCTATAAATTCTTTTGTGGACCACTAAGTAGCGGGCTAGCGGCTTGTTTTCTTATGACTTACATATCCAACATTCACAACACAATAATATGATAATTACATAGATTTACTGCGTCTAATCCTATTTGGGAGTGTATTGGCTCGGTTCGATCACGACTGGCGGCTTGGCAATGACAAAAGAAATATTCTGGTTTATTTGATTATCGAGTGAGCATTGATCCGGTGAATGAAACAGTCGATAGCATTGTGCATTGTGGCCGAGTGGGCGTTTGCAAACTTAATTGGACACCTGTAGAGGACATTTGGATAAAAATCTTAAAGTTCTTGCTGCCTGTCTAAATGTTTATAACATAACTTTATACTTACAGAATGCTTTTAAATTCTAATATATTCAAAGGTGGTGTCATAGACATCGCTATTAAGAATAGAAACGCTATTGAAGCCTTTAAACGGGCTTCTATTGCATTAATTATCTGTGTAAGTTTTCTGAGCGAGAATGTCATACCATGCTACTTGTATATTTAAGAACTATGTGTAAGGTAAATAAATGAATTTGATCATTGATTACACCTAACTATTTATTTATTCAGACTGACGGTACTACTTAAATACAATATATGCAACCTAAAACTATTAACATATGTATTGTACCTATATCTATTACGTACAAGTGGTAAAAAAGGGCCAGAGCTCGTAGGGCGTCAAAAATTCATCCCCATCCAAAAAAAAAAATGCCCAAAAGGCTGGCAGCGTTGCCACGTTGGATGGCAATGCTGATTCTTTGGTCTAAAAATTGATTTGAATACGAGGGCTAAGCAGAGGTGATAGTAGGTACACCCACATTTTGCCAGTAATTGAGTCCTATACCTACATATAAGAGGGGGTGAGTCTATTGCCATCTACCAGGCTATAAAAGTGTTTATGCTGTTTTGTTTAGTGAAAGATGATTTGGCAAGGAAGGAAAGCAACATAGAGATCACTACTAATGGAGATACATGTATCTCAAATGCGCCTATTGGCAGAACAGTTAATGCTGGCAGAAAGACGATGTTTAAGGAAGTATTTCTACGGTAAATCAATTATAAGTTAATGTATTGTTATTTAGTTTAAATACCTCGCTCTAGTTAAAAATAATGTTGATTATTTAGAGTTTCTTATGAAAAAATTCAATATCTCCAGAAACCGATTAAGTTTCTTAAATTAATAGTCAATATGTATGTATGTGTATTACAAGATTATATTCTATATAGGTATCTAGTGATGTACCTATTTTATTCTTAATTCATTATGATACATTTATAAAAAAATGCTATCATTGCTTCCCTAAATTTTAGCACCTGCCATCTATTCTCTTCACTCTTGTTTGTCTGGTAAGAGGCAAGAGGCATTCCTAAGGCATTAAGTTCGCATTTGGACCGTTATTATGTTCGAAAAGTTAAAATAAATAAATAAATTACAGGTCGTGACCTGACAGCTGGCGGAACCAACAATCTGAAGTAGGGCCAACCAAGTGAATCAAAGGTTCTTGGCCAATAGAGCAAATCAATTTTATCAAAGTGGGGTCAACTACAGGACGATGACCTCAAAAACTGGCATATCTGGTGAACATGAAGCAGTTCATTCATCAGACGATAACATTTACCTCGTAAATCAGAAAGCAAAGTTACTACAACTGTTATAAATTTAATTTGCCTTGAATAAATTACGGTCCCAATAATTAAAAGTAAATCAACATAGCCTTAATTGCTCGTAGGTACATACAGGTTTACCGTACCCGGACACTAACCAGCTGCGGTAGGTACGAATGTACCAAATATTACGAGTGGCAAGAAATAAAAGAACCCCATACGTAATCACAATGAAATGCGCTTGCGCCACTCAGGGCCGTGTCAAGGTCGAAAGCGTAACTTTTTTTCGAGTTCGTTTCTCCATTTGCGTGCGGTTGGCAGTTTTGTTTTATTTTCCGGTTCCGGTTGTTACACTTACAAACAGCGGGTTCCTGAGGATATCTTAATGGTAGTTGGTAATGCAATGTAGCTGAACGGAATTCTGTGGTGATCTTTATGATGGTCGTTTGGGTTTGTCCGGGAGCTTAGCTCTAATTTCAAGCTGATAATGTGTTTGATAGCAGCCACCTGGTGGAAAGTGGGGCTGTACACCAAAGTACCTTCCATATTAATTTTATAATGATGAAAATTGTAAAGTAGTCGTCACACTATCAAGCACTATACTTTTTTCGTATAGAATGCGAGACTGACATACCTAGAAATCTTGAAATTCAATAACTGATAGAATTCACACCCGCTAAGTTTAGACGCATGAATGATTTTATGGTGTATGGTGTAATAAAGTGCATGCTATTTTATTTTATTCTATTCATCAAATTTTGCACAAGATATCATTTATTTTGACGAAACTGAGCACTAAGGAAGGCTTTCATCAATATTCATCCAGGATCCCTTAAAATGGATGCGATTTTTTAGTTCTTAATATTTGCCGGTGTAAAAACATACCTAGATAAAATTATAGATCTAGGGGTCTAGTGGCTGAATAATAACAGCCGCATGGGTTAAGATCGCTTGCCGCGGTCGGTTTGTCGATTGGTGAGCATCGTTGACATATCGAGGAATCTCCGAGTCTCGGCAAGCAATTTAAGCCGTTCATCGCGGCTGTCATTCGGTTGTTACGTGAAGCCAGAAGCCCCAAAGTCTGACAACCAATCTTATTTTCTACTACTGGTTTTCTGATGAATCCGGTTAGATTGCAAGCCGTCACTAACAAATATATAGTTGGGAAAGGCTAGGCAGATTGATTATTTGAAAGGACAGTCGCATAGTTCCTACTAATTACAAATTGTGTAGGCTTATTGACCGTAATGCATTTGCGTAATGCAATTGATATTAAGTTGTAAACATAGTCTTAATAGGTGTTCAGTAATAGCTTATGCACGACTATGTACTATTCTAGGCAGTAAAAATAGAACACGACAAGTCGAACTATAAAAAGCACTACCGCCGCCTAAGAGCGTAAGGAATAGGGTCGATCGACCAGTAATTTAACTCAACTCAAAGCATTTCGTTCAAATAACTCAATTACAGGCAGTTTTGAATTGTCAAGGGATCGTCGATCGGTCAGTTCCTGCCGGGTCAGTGGGATTATCCGAAAGGGTTACCGCTACCCCGGAACATGAAGGGATAACGAAGGAACATGGATGGGTTTTAGTCAGTAAGAGTCTGATACGCCCATTAGATAAAGAGGTGCTTGAAACTGTAGACACAGCAGTCTTTTTGGGAATAACAGTAGATTCTAAACTCCAATGGAGCCCACATATATCAAGTCTAGCAGGACGGCTTAGTTCAGCCGCCTATGCCGTCAGGAAAGTAAGACAATACACTGACGTTGATACAGCCCGGTTAGTGTATTTTAGCTATTTTCATAGCGTTATGTCCTATGGCCTTCTGCTGTGGGGCAAAGCCGCGGATATAAATAATATATTCGTTCTTCAAAAACGAGCTGTTCGAGCAATTTACCAGCTAGGTGCCAGAGTATCTCTGAGAGATTTTTTTAAAGAAATTGGTATTCTTACGGTAGCGTCACAATTTATTTTCGCCAACATTTTATATATTAGACAAAATTTACACTTATATACTAAAAACAGTGATATTCACAACATCAATACTAGAAATAAGGATAAACTACGTGCTCCCTTTCATCGGCTTCATAAGGTTCATAACTCATTTGTGGGGCTTGGTATAACCTTTTATAACAAGCTGCCCTCTTCTTTGCTAGAATTGCCTTTTAATACGTTTAAATCTAAAGTAAAATCTATCCTTTGTTCAAAGGCTTACTATACTACCAACGACTACTTAAATGACAAGAATAGTTGGTCGCTGTGATTAACACAAGACAATGTTTATGTTCTTTCTCCAGAATTAGCTTCATAAAATTATTTTTATTATGTATTCAATTCATTGTTTTGGTTGTTTTTATTTTTTTTTATTAGCCATTTATTGTTGACATAATCTACTCATTACAATGTTTTTTTTTTAATGAGTTGTATTGCAAAATGTGGTTAGCTAGAGACCTCGACAGTTGATCATATTTATTTATCTTGATCCTAGTTAGTAATCATTAGCAATTAATTGATTGATTTTACTTCGATGGTCCTAGTTTATCATTTGTAACTTCGAGTTACGGCTGTATGGACATAGTACAGCATTGCACATGTAAGCGGGCACGCACTTTTACCTGGAGGCTCTTTTTTTTTCTTTTTAAATTTACGCTTGAGTACAGTCAGTTTTAATGTTTTAATTGGTATATTGACGTGTGCTAGCTGACATGTGGCAAATGATTGATTTTAAAGTGATGTGTTTCGTAATGTTAATTACTTCTCATGCGATAAATGTGTGTAGAGTCAAGTTCTTCCAACTAAACAGACAGCTGTGCTGCTGGGGAGTTTGTTGCGCCACTTCTTCTTCCCAGCTAAAGCACTAGGAAGTGGTGAAGGGTGGGCGTTTTTGGGGGACTGTCTTATGTAACTTTGACCTTCAAAAAGTGCTGATCTTCAGCCTAATTTGAATAAATGACTTTTGATTTTGATTTTGATAGCCTTCCGCTCCACCCAGAGCGGGAGGAGTCATTTGATGATTTCCCACCAAAAGAAAAGGGAGGTTCAGAATTATGCACTGAATCATGGAACACCAGCTTCTCGTCGATGTCCCTTCTAGCCTGATGGTATTATTTAAATAGTTTGTTAGATACTACAACACAATATATTCCTTAATTTGATTCCGCCCAGCCCGTTTCATCGTGGGACTACCAGAGGTACGGCGATGCGCCATCGATACATGGTGGAAACCCCACCCATACGCACTTAAACGTTTTGGAAATACTTTTATTATGCTTACAGCTAAGGAGTGGAAGAGGGCCCGAGTGTGTGTATCCGGATAGCTATAATTTGGGAGTCTTTAAGCCAAGAGTGAATAGGTTTCTTCTAGGCAAGCGCGCTTTGCCGTCGACCACACCATCGCTTACCATAAGCCCATTCATAGAAAGTTACCAAATTGGTGTTATAGTGACCATATTGGTGATATTGTCACATGTTTCAGGTAGTACGTAAGTCAAAGTCAAAGTCAAATCATTTATTTCAAATAGGCAGAAGTAAGGCACTTTTCAAGTAGATAACCGGCGTGAGTGTATGAGATGTATGAAAAGTCCATAAGAAACACAAGGAGTACATATGTAAGGAGAGTAGAAGGTGGCGTACTATAGCTACACTCATGCTTGAGTATCTGTACATACGCCAACACATCAAGCTATCCCAAACCATCAAATATTCCCAATTAAATATGAACCTTATTCTTTTGCGATAAAAGTTAAAAATCTATCAGAGAAATTTGTCAGATTGGCGTAGCTTGATGTGCTGGCTTCTGTATGAATGTATGTATTTTTATTTTAGTATTTAAAATAAAGTGAAACTAACTTACATAAATTAAAAGCTAAATAAGTAACGATTAACGTCCGTAAGAATTAACTGACCAGATAATGAATGTTAGGTTAGGACACACCGACATTCCGTCATTAGGACATTGTGTTTATGTATGTATCGCGATTTGCATAGTGAGACAATTTCAGCGTACCGCGTACCGGCTGCGTTAATTATAACACTCTGACTATCGAACTAATATCTAAATAGTAACTGTTTACAAGAGCTAAGTTTATACGGCACATAAATTTGTTTGTCTACTGCACCCTGTTGCTACTTCGTGGGTGTGGGCTCATTGTTATATCTCTTTATAGACTTAGCTAATAGCTTTTTGGTGTAAACTTTGAAAAGAGAGGTTATATTTAGTTAATAATTATCCTGACCAATTTCGGTTACGATGTCCATCTCAACCGCCTGGAGATGACCCAAATATACCTACAGGTGACCATAGTATCAGCCATTTAGATCGATCTATCAGGTTAAGCTACGCTAGCCGAGGTTGGTCCGTGGATGGGTGACCACCTTTACATATCGAGACTCCTTCGTGGCTCGGCAAGCACGTAAAGCCGTTTGTTCCGGCTGTCATTCGTGGATGTTTGACATTCGTCGTGGGTAGTCAAAAGCCCGAAAGTCTGACTGCCTGTCATAGATGATACACTATTAAGTCATTGACTGCCACGCAGCAGACACAATAGAAAAACTATTGTTTGTCGGACACACGGTGACCGCGTTGGCGTTCAACGTGTTAACTAGCTACTGCCTGTCTTACCAAGGGGTACTTATCGTATTACCAGTCACTGTGTAGGTTGTGGAGGTCAGATAGGTAGTCGCTCCATGGAAAATACAGGTATTCAGCTGCGTCCGGTTAGACTAGAAGCCGACCTGAGGTCTCAGAGTCTATGAGTTCGGTTTCCAGTCTAACCGGATGCAGCTAAATACCTATATTTTAAATGGAACGACTACAAGGGAATCATATTACCCAGTAACGATTCCCCTTGGTAAGAATGGTTGTCAGACTTTCGGGCTTCTAACGTTGGAAACGACGGACGACGGACGTTCTCCTGTTGGATGGTATTTTATGTTAAAGTCACACGGGCAACCGTCGGGCACGAATAGGTAGTTAGTTATAAAGATGATCGTTTTAATAAGTATTTATTATGAGGTCCAAGAAAATAAAGTTTCACTTTGTAAATCTGCAACCCGATTGCGTAAATCCCTAATGCTTCCCATGTTTGAAAAATCTCTTCAGTTTCTTCAGCAGTTGTCGAATTGTCATAATGAAAGAAATGGCAATTGTTAGTGTTACGCAATAACCTGCCTGGTAAAGAAAACAAATATTAATTTTATGACTGTATTTATTTATGTTCACTTTTTACAAAATACTTAAATCTTCAAGCAATGGCAAGTAATCGTCGAGTCATAGAACTTATAGAGTTATAGTTAACTAAAGTAAGATGTACAATATTAATACTTAACTTGAAATGTTACAATTAAAAGAAATAAATAACTAAATATTTATAAATAACGACATATGTGTAAGAGAGAATACGCTGTAATGTTGACAGTTCACATAATATTTTGAAGCACTATTCATAATTAGTCACATCATAGCCAAGCTCACAGTAGAAATAAATTAACACATTCAGAAATACCCTAAGTTGTATAAAAATGTACAAGTCTTAATCATTTATTCGGTGGAAAGTCTAGCGTTGTGTAGGACGGGCGCGTGCGCGGCGCGGCCGGGCGGCGCGGCCGCGGGTGCGTCTTGCCGCCCTCGCCCGCAGAGCTCATGGGCGCCTCGCCCTCCTCAGGAAGGTATGGAGCTCTCGGGCTTAGCACGAGAGCCTTGTATGATGAGTGAGAATCAGCTATGCTTCGTCCGTCACCCTCGTCTCGTCGCGACATCTCCGAGAATGGGGACACGGATCGTTTCTCAATACCACTCGGTCCTGGAGTTTCTTCTTTCGGCTTTAACTCGTAAGCGTTCTCTTCCTTTCTCTTTGGTTCAGTATCTTTCTTGAATTTTGTTTGTCTTTCTATGATTTCTGCTGTGGTTAAGTCTGAACCTTGCACGTCTGTTTCTAGAGGCGGCGCTGATAGCCAAGGTCGGGAGGAATTGGTCCCACACCAGCGTTCTTCATTTTCACTTGCATCGCCCAAGAGGCCAAGTTTCTCCAAGTTCTGCAGAAGTAAATTTTCACTGGAGCTTGCTGCCCTCATTTCAGTCTTAGATTCTTCAGCTAGCAACAACTCAGCTAACGGTGGTGCGAGACCAAGTCCTATGTTCCTTTCATGGTATACTTCAGAAATAGTGGGAGTCAGTTCTCCACTCATATGTCTGACTTGAGCCATGGAGTCACGGCTGCTCGTACCCATTTTCGGTCTAGGCGTCCGCTTAGACGTCGAAGGCTGGGCCATGGTCTGTTCGGTCTTTTCTTCCTCAGACCTCCTCGGCTGGGCCGAAGCCAGGTCGTAGAAAGCGTCGAGGTATCTGGCGTGGGCGTGATCTGGTCTTCTTCGTAAGACAGTGTCGTGCCCGGAGCTCTCCCAGTCGGAGTCGTCGGAGGGCGGCCTCCTGGTGTACAGGGTCCGTATCTTGGTCTGGTGCGCTAGCGCCAGCGACACGTCGCGGGGCGGCGCGGCAGCGGGTGGCGCGGGCGCTGCGGGTAGCGCGGCGGGCGGAGAGGGTGTGAAGGCCGCGTCGCTCTCTCCACGGTAGCGCGGCGCAGGCGGCGCGGGCGGGGCCGTGCGGCCATCGGGCTCGCCGCGCCCCGCGTCAGCCCCACCCGCGGCCCCGCGCACGTACATCGTGAAGGCACCGCCGCACGAGCCCAGCGGCAACGGCGGAGGAGGCACTGACGATACGCTCTCCTCTGTGGAAGAGGAAACGGGTGATTAAATACTTCACTCAACCCGTTGCATGACGGCGATACAAGAACGATGGCTTAGTTCACGGCTTCAGTAGAAATGTTAATTTTTGTATTTTATGACAATGGACAGTGGACAACCATATCATGAGTTTGGTAGACTATGGTAAAAGTACTTACGTCGATGTTGTCTCGGAGGTGGTTCTCCATCAGAGTGCGGTTCTAAGTCTCCGTCATCAATAGAGGCAAGTGACTCAACGCTCGAGCTCGACTCCAAACTGAGACTACGTGGGGCTTCTTGCGTGTCTGTGGAAGAATTTGAAAGTCAGTAGGTACGTCTTTGCTTTTAATCTTTATTTATCTGGGCTTCCCGTAATCACAATAAAACTTATATTGTGTCTTGTTCCGCTGTTGTTAGACGAGCAGAAAAGAATATGTTTGTTTAAAACCGGTTATGAAACATTGAAATATTTAGTACAAGTGAAATATGTGTTATTATGAAAGCGTTTTCAAAAATGTTGAAGAAGTCTTACCAAATAAAGCGAGCAGTGCCTGTAGCACAAACTGTATGTGTCTCCTGTTGGCAGCCTTGCCGGTACGGAGCGTTACTTCATCCTGCCCCACCTCGGCTAGGTCGAAACCGAGTGATGCCAAGAGTTCATGGCAACCGTTCACTCGCCATAATCTGATAAATATTAAAAGTTAATTAGTGAAAGTCGATTTACATTTTTTTTAAGGAAATGTCCTGCTGTTGACCTATATCACGCCTGATGGACAGCGATAGATGATTCCACTTTTTATCTGTGCGCAAAATAAATGTGGGGGCGAAGCGCTGAGTACGTATGGTCGGAATATCAATCAAGTGCAGATGGTATCTTGTAGTGGGCGATTTTGAGATCAGCGTGGAGCTCCTGCAGTTTGTAGAAGAACAACAGGCAAGCAACACTAAGACCGCTTACATATTAACACAATGTTGTTTTGATCATATGAAATGAAAAACGATAGATCGAAGATTGTCTTGTCCTGAGAGTAATGACTAAGGGCCACTTAATATTGCTAACAGTCCGAAGTATACAGTCCCAATTATTTTTGATATGTAACATTAAAAGCAAACAAATTGGTTGGATTCAGGAACAATATTGAAAGCCCAGCTGTGGATAACATAATACGCACCACTCATCTTTATAAAGACGATGATACAAAAGATTTAGATGAAGAATAAATATACTTCCATTACAAAGTTTCTCTTTCAACAGCATGTGAAGCTAAGTCAGAAGTGTGCCAGGTCATGGGCAGTATAAAAAAGTCTGACACCAGGTTAGTCAGTAACTACACGAAAACAATAGAAAGTTACAAAGTTTTATTGAAGGAGCCTTCAAAAAGTATATAGGGAAGAGTGGTGTGTGTAAGTAGAAATACAAAGCGAAGAAATAAGTCGCAAGAGGAGGAACGAAAGTTTATTAGGTACACAGGCACAGGTTCACACACAATAGTTCCAAGAATTTGTAAGGAGTGGTACACATATTATATAGATGGTAGCGAGCAGCAACAAGTAAAGATACGAACCTGACGTTAACAGCGACTTCAATGGTGTCTGTGTCGGAGTTTTTCACAGAGAACTGTGAAATAACGGAGCGGATCACGCCGATGATATCGTCCGCCACGTCGCCGTTTGATATCAGCTTCGATAGGGCTTGTAGAGTGGTGGATGTTAGACCTGAGACAAAAGTTAGAAAAGATTAGAGAGTCGAGGGACCAAAAACTTTACGTAGTGAACAAGGTCAGGTCAAGTTGACGCTTCTGCAATTTGGACTTTTTGGTAAAAATATTAAGATTACAAATACGATTATACAGTGTGGATTTGAATTCATGAGCAATATTTTAAAGGGTCATTGTACTCATCATTATGAACTACTTTTACTATTGGAACAAATCTTAAATCGCGAAAAAAAATAGCTGATTCAAACATTAAGATAAGATAAGATATTTTTATTTGCATAAAACATGGTATACAAGGTGTTATTAAATACATTAGATCGGACATGTTTTGCTTAATACTAAAGCATGCAAACCTACTTAAGTACTAAAGATACATTATGCTATTGAAATAAATTACATTGAATTCATAATAAAATAATCATTAATGCTATAGAAAATATTATTATTGAGCCATTTATATAATTGTATTTTAAATAATTTACAATTTAATGTTTTAAACATTTTTGGTAATTTATTATAGAGACGTACACACATAGCCAGAGAGTTTTTATTATATTTCGCTGATCGAGGCAGCACATCCAGCACAAGTCTGTATTGGTCACGCCGACTTCGAGAGCTTAATTCCTCTGCTGTTTTAAATAGTTCTTTGTGTTTTGACCAAACATGCATGCTTCATATACATATAATGAAGGTAACGGTAGCAAACCAAGCTCTTTAAATATTGGTCGACATGATTCGTCAGATGGAACTTCGTATATAGCTCGCAAACATTTCTTTTGGGCGACAAATGCTCTATTGTGGTCAGTACTATTTCCCCACATCATTAGTCCGTACCGTAGTGAGGACTCAACATATGCGCGATATGACATCACAGCCGTTTTTATATTAGTCACTTTTTTTATTTGTCTCAAAGCATAGGCAAATTTATTTATTTTATTACATACAGTATCAACCTGTGCTTTCCAGTCTAAATGTTCGTCAATTACTACTCCTAAAAACTTAGTTTGTGCCGCTTGTGTTATTTTTGGAATGTCCATTTTAAAATTAAATGTATTATTATAAGATTGATTAAATTGTATATAAAGTGATTTGTAAAGATTAATAGATAAATTATTATTATTTAACCAGTTAATTAGATTGCCTATTGTTTTATTTATGTCCGCTTCATGATCCGTAACTGATTTATATTTTTTATCGGTAGTCACAATTATGGAGATGTCATCGGCAAAAAGATTTTGGTCTGACATTATGGTCGCATAACTCGTCAAAATGAACAGCTGATTTGTTTTCGCGATTACATGTATACTTTTTTTACTTACCCAGTAAAGCTTGTAAACTAGCAGAGCATTGTGTTAACCTCTCCTCGGGGTCACTTTGGGGGAAAAATACACTCGATGGAATACCATTCGCTGCTGGCTCGAACCTGAGAGCAAAGACAACATATGATTAAAAGTTAAATTCCATTATAGTTCAACTCTTCCAAGTCATTACAGATAGTCCCATCCACGAAGACGCGTCCTACTCTTTCCTAATCGCTTACAGTGCAAGTGTGCATCCTTTCTCTAGTGTGAATCCAACCGCTGATGGTCGTTTGCGAGTGACGATCGGATCAAATTCCAAACACATCGCGACGCCTCGACCAAAAAGATGAGGGGGCGTCTTCGTGGATGGCACTATACTATCTATACAGGGTGTAACCGAAAGGGTATATACATACAAAAACATATGCTACAGACCACCAAACTGAACAACTTTTACTATGGGATTTTGGAGTTGGTCCCATAGTAAAAGTTGTTCAGTTTGGTGGTCTGTAGCATATTTTTTTGTATGTATATATACCCTTTCGGTTACAACCTGTATATATCATCTTTCACATAACATTCAATCTAAACACTTTGTTTCTTACCTAAACCCAACGCTCATGAGCAGTTCCCGCCAGCCATTAATGCTGCCAGCCTTGTTCTCAATACTCTTTTGTGTTGTATACATAGCGTTCTTCTGTCCTCTTACTATCCTCTGTAGGGACTTCTCGACGAGGTGTAAACACACTCGTAGTGCATCCCTGAAAGTTCATTGGTATTATTTATCTGTGATCAATGCTATTGCTTTTCATAGAACGTATCAGTTAGTTAGTGAATCTGGATACATATATCAGTGAGGCATATATCAGTGTCAATGTTTCTTCCAAGAATTTTGGAAGCGTACAGTCTTTTACTTGCGACAATATTTAACAAATGCCCAAAAAATCCCGAGATCGATACGTATAAACATCCATATGGTTTCACGTATTCTCACCTGCACTTATCAGGCGCAGCTAACAGTTCACACAGAGCCTGTCCCATGAGCGCCACCTTGTTGCTGAGGCGAACGTTAGCTCCTACCAGTACCAGGCCGGCCCAGTGCGCCGGGTGCGCGAAGTGCTTCGTGTGACGGACTGTCTGCATCGCGTCGCCGAGAGCCCTGTACAATAGAAATATTGCTTAAAAACTATTTTAGCACAAATAGTGGGTTTTATATTACGATAAGAACAAGTTCAGAGAGAGAGATACTTTTTTTTTTGAGGGTTGGCAATCGTCAAATAACTCCTCCCGCTCTGGGTGGAGCGGAAGGGAGTGTAAGACTCTTACTGAGTAAAACCCATCCATGTTCTTTCCTTAGTCCTTTATGTTCCGAAGTAGCCGTAACCCTTCGGACAATCCCACTTTTCCGAGAGAGAGATCTCTCTCTCTATGCTCTCGCATTCGATCGTTCACGCAAAATATTGACGCCGTCTCTTTCTGGTGCCACTACTTCTTCCCAGTTTACCCTTCTGCTAGGCTCACGTCTTGACACCCTTCAACTGAAGATCCTATATAACCTTGAGGAGTCTTCTACAAGTGTGTACTTACTTGGCAACTCGGCTTCCCTGCAGCAGTGCAGAGTACAGTGATCGATACAGTATCTTAGTGGCTGTGTCTTGCGGGGCTGGCCATAAGGTCAATAATATTGCGTGTGCTCCGGCCGCGAGTAACGCTCGGCAGAGTCGTGACACTCCTTCTCCTGCGAGGCTCACGTCTTCACTCTCTTCTGCTGATGACCCTTGGAGGGCAGCGCTTGAGGGTGCGCATGATATTACCACCTGATAAACAGTCATATTATAAACACCAGTTATAAAGTTTCAAGTAAACGAAGTTTGTTTGAAAGCTTTTGGGAGGAAGAAATGTAGGCCTTTAGACCAAATTTCGGCCACGAAGACCAATCGCAGCAGAGACCAGCCTTAGGTCCAGGAGATATTATAGTGCACAAGTGTAGGCGCAGACACACGAAAAAATAAGAGAAATATAAAGGATCGTAATAATTTACAAAAGACACGAACAAATTGAATCTTGCACAAAATGACGTTATAAGGATGTGTAAAATGAAATTATAAGAAAGACTTACCAATCTGGCAGTGATTTTGAGATTCATAATTTCTGAGGCAGTCAGCATGAACTCTGAAGCTGGCGGCAACTCTTCATTACTAGCTGGGAGTTCGGAATCTGTGCCAAAACATCAACATTGTACTCAAGCACTTATATTTAGACGACAAAAGAAGCTTAATTTTAAAAAATCATTAAAAAAAACATACTTTCTTCTTCATTTTCCGTGGAGGTATCAGCAGCACCGCTGCTACTATTCAATAATCGCTTTGCCTGCGAGTCCACCTGGAAAGAATCAATCAAATAACTACTGTAGAAATGAAGCAACACCGCTTTACAGTATTACTAGTTCGAGGTGTTCCTCAAGGCATTCTACTAGGCCCAATGCTTATTTATACAAAATATTTTGCAATTGTGATTTCAAGCCATTAGATGTTCACCTATTAGAAGCCGTTTGCTTTTAAGAGCTCAACGAATTATACGGTAATATTTAGGTATTGTTGTTTCGAGATATATTTTCTTATCAACCAAGGGATTCATACGACGTTTGAGAGGTCAATTGGAATCCTCAAAGTAATCCAATAGGACCAGTACTAAAAAAAATCGATCAAAGAATCGATAAAAAGAAGTGTATATTGGGCTGGGAGGCCTTTTCCCAGCAGTAGGATAATTCAGGTGAGGGATAATACAATAGTAACTGGTGTACTGTACTGACCACTTCTCCAGGACTGAGAACGATGGCGGGTGTCTTCCAACAAATGTGAGTGGCGAAATGAATGCATTCTGCTTGCGTCAGCTGTGATAGTACTGCTTCTTTTGATGCCTATGGACAAAAACGGAATATTAAAAAAGATGATAAAATTCGGAACGTAGTTAATCAGCTCCGTTCGCTTTGTTTTAACCTTTTGAACGCCATTGTCAAATATACGTGACAAGCAGTACGCCAACGACACAAATATGTGACAATGCGGGTACCCTATAACACGAATTAAATCATTACTTTTGTGTGTTTATAAAGTTATCTTAAAAATTTAAGCTATCGTACGTATTTAATGACATGAAACAAACACCATGATAACAAGAAGAAATAAATTTGTAGCTTGGCGTGGAGGGCACGCGCATGAGTTTATACTCTGGTGTTCAAAAGGATAAGGATAAAATGTTCCAAAAGTAATACGAGCATTTTTTTTTGTATTTTTGTTTTTACTTTGACTTTGGAACAAAATTCACCATCCACTTGGGTGTAGGGCAGGTACGTTATCTCTCTCTCTTGTGGTATATGGTAGCACTGATAGCTTAGTGGTGTGACCGTCGCACTGCTAAGTCATAGGTCTCGAGTTCGAACCCATGCCACGCACCTCTGAAATTACGGATTCATGTGCGTATTGTATAAATTATCATTTGCTTAAGAAATCGGTGAAGGAAAACATCGTGAGGACACTAGAATGTCTGAGAGATATTTCTCAACAGCATGTGAAGCTAAGTCAGAGGCCCATGGGCAGCATAAAAACTCTGACACCAGGTTAGTCACTAACCACACGAAAAGAAGAAGAAGAGGTATACGGTTGGAATATTCTAACTTTACGTCTATTACACCTACTACATTACCTGATAATCAGTAAGCGGTGTGACTCGCAGCATATCCGCGACCAGTTCAGCTTCCTTCAGTTGCGCGTGGGCAGCTGCCCATCGTGCGCCCCCCACTCGTGGTGCTCCCACCACGAGGCAACGCATGCCTGCTTCTGCGTTGTTCGCATTGGCGTTGGATGCTCCTGGGCAAGAAACATTTATGAATAGTATTATACATTTTTAGAACTTACGATACCAACGACAAGCCTAGTAATTTTATTAAGTGTTCCTCGTATCTTCTGATCTTACTCCATCAAAGTAACGTCACTGATACATCACGCCTTTAGGATATAAAGACATTGAGAATTAGGGCCTCACATTCGCCTTACTATAATTTCCCGTGCCCGCATAGTGATGTGACTGTAGAAAAATATATTGCAAAAAAAAAACAAATTATATTGTGATAGTTAGCTAGATATTTATGTATATCTAAGCTAAGCCCGCGAAAACACAGGCCTATACTCTGCCCTGAACACCTATGTGTGTTTTAGGCACAGAGCTTAGAATAGCACAGGAAATAGTGGCATTGCTTGAGTTAACAATATTAAACAATATTTTAACAAAATGACTTACCATGATCATGATGGGGCTTCGCTCTCATATGCCGATGGTGTCTCAGCGGCCTCAAAGCCGGCGCGGCCAGCATCGCGTACCGTTCACACAATGGCTCGCCATCGCCAGCCACTGTCATGGCGGGCGTGCCAGGGGTCGTAGCACTGCGCAGGGCTCCCCAGGGACACGCGTACAATGCGCCTTCTACTACCACGATGAGTTCTCGACGACCACCGCAGCCGCGACGACCGTGGGAGGCTAAGGGAGATGGTTCTCATGAGTTAAGGGTTTGATGGTGAAGACCTAATAGGCTCTGATTTAAAAGAAGAACAGGTCCAACTACATGGCAATAGACAAGTTTCCTTGGAGTCTATGACTATGCCGCTCTTCCCATAGAGTTCGTGATGATACGAGAAGGCGAAGACCATAGACCCATTACCCAAAGAGCATTACTCTGTTCCGGTTTAAAATAAATTGGTGAAATTAGTAGATCAGCAGAAATTTTAATTTTAACGCTAAAGTTTGCAATGCAATTACGGCAATCTCTTTGGTAGTAAGTACTTTTCATAGATCGACGGAATATTTTTACAAAAAAGCAGCGTTAAGCAAGGAAGATTCCAGATTGAGACATCAAGAAAACCTCACCATGATTATTATTGCAGGAGGCAGGCAGCAGGTCTTCGAAGGGAGCCAACAACATCTGGTACAGAGCGCTGAGGCATGGAGGACCCTGCCACGACGGCTGCTTCTTGCGGGGAATATGGACACTAGACCTAAGAGCAAAGTATTTAAATACATAAAGGAAATCAAATTAAATCGTGGTAAAAGAAAATATTAAAGTCTTAATTATCCCAACTGTGGTGGCCCTGATATACGAGTTCTAGGTCGTGAGTACCCAGGCATTTTACTTTGTTTATATAATTTCATCACCACTGCTCTCAAAACGGTGAAGGAAAACATCCTCACGAAACCAGCATGTCCTAGGCCAAAAATTCGAAGACATGTGACGTCCACCGCCCACACTGGTCCCGCGTACTGTATTATCCTCCCACAGAGAGGTCTGTATCTTAGCAGTAGGAAAATTATAGAGTGAATTATCCCGGCGACCTTTTAAAACAATTTTCTAACTACTCAAGACCGGAAAACAATTTTTTTACTCCTCAAGACCAGAGACAAATCTTTCGTTCTTCCAGCAATGTGCTTTTACTTCACGTACCTGGTAGAGCCTTGCAGACTAGCTACGGAGCCGGCCACGGATCCTCCGACCGAGCCCACACTGAACAGGGAGCTCAGCGAGTAGTTGGACGAGTTCAATAGATGGTTGCGGGTTACCTATAATAAAATAATTTTTAGAAAGAGCAAAAACGAGACTGGCAATTTGGCAAAAAATTAATAATCCATGCGTCATGTTCGTGAACGGACGCCGTCAGAAGAGACTGGTCATCTCTTAGCCGCCAGGACTCTCTTAAAAAGTAATTTCCTCTTTTAATTGTTTTTTTTTTATCTTTTAATTAAGGACGCTTTTTGCTCGTTGTGTGTTGTATGTATGTTCTGCATCGTTCTCACGTGTATAATTTGAACATTAATGATGTAATGAGTGTGATTTAAAAGAGTGTCCATGGAGTTTCTTGCCCGTTCTCCTCCATATACATATGGAGGAGAACGGGCAAGAACGAACGAGAGAACGGCACGGCGGCGGACGGAACGGCGAGAACGGGCATATGGAGGAGTGGCCCATTCCAAAGCAGTAGGTACACCTACTGCTTTGGAATGGGCCACTAGCTTCATCTTTCTGACTGACCCCTTGACAATTCAAAAGAGCTTATAATTTGTTTATTTGAGATAAATGCTTTGAGTTTGAGTGAGTATGAATAAATTAGAGATATTCCCGATATATTTGGCTCACGTTTAAATCTTTGGGAAAAAAAAGATTCCAATATTCTTGGAAAAAAGTGTTGTACCATTCGCGCCAGCCCTGTGCTTGGTCGGTCATCAGGGTCCCATTGATCTTCAGCCTCTCCTCGTCTCTCAGCGTTCGCCTTCAGCCAAGTAGACCACTCGCCGATGCAATGTTCCAACTTGCCGAGACCACTCACTAGAGAAAAACAGGTATTTTTAAAATTACAGTTGCAAGAAACTATAGCTGAACAAAATGAATACGACATAAGTAACAATCAATAAAAACAAACTGTTGGTTATAACTGTAGATTACTGAAACGGTCTGATAGGTAAGAGTTTAAAAAAAAGTTTTGCAACTTTCGTTGCTGACCGCACAGTCAGTTTTTCTCAATCGATTTTGAACTTAACAATCAACATTTGAAGAAATTTGACTGACTGATGCGCTGGCGAACGTAGAACTGAAGGATGTACGAAATTTCCTTACCATTGCTCGGCTGAAGATCATCTGGACTGATATCAGGCAAGCTGTTGTCACTATCTTCCGCTTCTTCCAGTAGAGATACTTGATGGAATCGCAGTATACCTTAGCAAGAAAAATATTTGGTAAATAACATTTGCTTTAGCCGATGGATTAACTAGTGTCATGGCTTGTTTCACCATCCTTAGGTGGTAAGTCCCATGAATAGTTTCTAGACATGTAAATGTCTAGAAACTATTCATAAAAAAAATAAGGGACAATTTCAGGAAGGTCCTTAACTAAATTTAGCCTCAATTTGTCAAAATTATCTTTAATTTCACTATGTTTATGAGAAGTTGGTGACATTTATTGTCACTAACCACACAAAAAGTAGAAGAAGATTGTCACCGAGGAGAGAATGTGACTTGACAAACGGGAATTTGCCTTCTGTTACTATTCTGAATTGTACTGCAGCCTATCTAGGCTCAGTGGGACTGTCCGAAAGGGTTACCGCTGCCCCGGAACGTGCTAAGGAATGAATGATGAAGGAATGACGGGTTTTAGTCAGTAAAAGTCTGTCATTCCCTACCACTCCACCTACAGCGGGAGGAATCAGTTAATGATTTACTATCCTTAAAAGAAGCCTGTGTAGGCACTATGAGTCAAGCCAATGTGTGTGTGTGTGTGTTCTGCTGGTAAATAAATCCAGGCCTTACCTTTATGAGGCTGAAGCAGCCATGCATACAGCCTACCAGCTGCAAGACTGTAGTACAATACAGGCGCTTTCTGCTTGTTCACCACTTCTAGCACTTGCTCCACGCTGGATGGACTCCAAGGTTCTGAGCGCTCTTTGCCAGCTTCTTCTGCACTCCTGAGAGAAAATATGACAATATTAGTGTCATTTCCACAATATAAATTAAAATTACTGTGTTATGAAGCAAAAAAGGAGGAGCTCGTGGCTAAGTTATAACAGCCGCATTGATCGATGCATCAGGTTAAGCTACGCTTGCCGGAGTTGGTTCGTGAATGGGTGCCCATTTTTACATATCAAGATTCTTCGTGCTTCAGTCGTTACGGGTAGTCAGAAGCCCGAAAGTCTGACAGCCAGTCTTACCAAAAGGTATCGTATTACCCAGTTACGAGCTGGGTTGTAGAGGTCAGATAGGCAGTCACTCCATGTAAAATACTGGTATTCGGTTGTATCCTGTTAGACTGGGAGCCGACCCCAACATAGTTGGCAAAAGGCTAGGCAAGCAGATTGATTTTAAGACAAAAAGATTAAATCATAAGAAAATAAAGGATAGGTTGTGTGTTTGATGGGAAGCGAGTGAATACCGAGATGACGGCTAACAGAGACTATTTTATTACACACTTGTAGGTTGTTGTTACTTACATGTTGTACGTAGCTTTGACATAATAAAATGAAATGTTTATTTCTGTAAATAGATCTTTTAAGACACTTTTACACGTCAATATTTTCAAGCTAGATGGCGCAAGCATTCCCCAGCTGACTGATCCAATGAGAAGAAATGCCGATACAAACTCAGAGGTCATGATCTCTTTAGAGTCCAAACATTATATTATAAGGATTTTAGTAGAGTCCAACAATGAAGGGCCATGGTTGGAAGGGTCTTTAGCAGAAGCTGCCATTGCAGGTTTGACTTGACCTATTTAGTTTATCCAGTCGGTTCTCGAAGCAGCAGCGGTGCAGAAGATGTATGAAGGAAATAGAAGTAGGTACTGCGTCGTCTTCAAGTAATTTTGGAGAAGGCCAGGAGGACGTTATTTGGAGATGTACTCACCTCTGTTGTGCATGAAGCTCAAGATTGGCTTGGTTCAATGTTCCGGATGGTTTCTCAGTGACGGCGTCTAGGGAGCGGCAACGACCTCTTTCAGCCACTACCAAGGCTTCAGGGTGACGGCCCAGCTCTGAAAGGTCACAAATAAAAATTAAAAGAGTTTCCAGGCATAAAGGGCGTGCCCGCTTACAAGTGTAATACTATACTATGTCCATATAGCCGTAACTCGAAGTTACAAATGATAAACTAGGGCCATCGGAGTTCACAGGCCTGCGGGCGGTGAGTAATGGGTAGCTCACCGCCCGATCAGGACCAGGCCCGTGCCGGACGGCGCGTACGTGTTCCACGTGTGCCTCAAAGAGATGTAAGCGGTATTGCCTGAAAGGGTTACCGCTACCCCGGAACATAAAGGGCTACGGAAAGAACATGGATGGGTTTTAGTCAGTAAGAGTCAGACACTCCCTTCCGCTCCACCCAGAGCGGGAGAAGACATTGGCTGATTTCCTACCCTCAAAAAAAAAAGGCTAGTAGGGACATCGACGCGGAGCCGGTGCCATGATTCAATACATGATTCTGAGCCTTCCTGCGTTGAAATTATTCGTCGGTTATTAAATAAATAATAAAATGCTGTTACATACATTTTTACTGCATAAGTATTTTACTTATACAGTAAAAGTGCAGATATATGTGTTCAGTAAGAGTCTGACACTCCCTTCCGCTTCACCCAGAGAGCCATTTGATGATTTCCCACCCTCAAAAAAAAAGACCGTCGGAGTAAAATCAATCAATTAATTATTGTTCTTACCAACTAGTACCCGCTGCAGCGCGTGTTGTGTCGACGTGTACAGTGCGGCGATCTTCCTGTCCCTGTGCTTATCGTTGCTCGACTCTAGTAGAGTGAGGGCTGCTTGTAGTTGTTCCTTTGCCTCTTCTAGTTCTCCTGACGCCCACAGAGCAAAGCCGAGGCGGTGGCGGACGCGAGCCTGCCAAATGACGTTTCGAAGTGGTAAGTTTTGGAGTCGGTGACGTTTTGGTTTAAATATATTTAATACTTTGAGTTTATTAATAAATGACTTTGTTGATGAGACAGCAAGAGAAGGGAGGAAAAAGATAAAATTAAAAAAAAACAATAGACGTACAAAGGCCAAGCTACCCTAATCTCAGCGGGATTGTCCGAATGGGTTACCGCTATCCCGAAACATAAAGGGTTAAGGAAGGAACATGGATGGGTTTTAGTCAGTAAGAGTCTGACACCCCCTGCCGCACCACCCAGAGCGGGAGGGATCATTTGATGATTTCCCACCGTCAAAAAAAAAAATACCCCAATCTGTCAAATTTCTTTTATCGATTTTCAACTTTATTACAAAATCATAAGGTCCATATTCAATTGGGAATATTTGATAGTTTGGGATAGCTTGATGTGCTGTCGTCTATACATAAATGTAACATTTAAAACAGTCGAAGGAGTTAAGGAGTACAGATTAAATGTTACTACAGCCATGCCCAAAAAGGTTACATCGAACAATATTTGGTAGAATGAAAAAAAACCTATGTGATTTTGAGCCTTTGAAAACCAAAGATTCAAAGACTGCTTACCTCTTCATCGGCATCAGCCAGTCCTTCAGTGGCAGCGAGAGCTTGTCTCAGATAGGACACAGCACTGCCGCAGGCACCCATCGCTAGGTGAGCCCTTCCTAAGTCTGCCAGCGCTTGTGCGCGGCCTCTAGTGTCTCCTGTAACAAATATCGTAATTTGGAGATGAGTGAAAATATTTAGTTAGAATGACCAGATATCCCGTTTTCCTTCCTTGATACAGCCGAACAAGCTAATTGGTATACAGACAGCTAACTTGCAACTAGTTTTAAACAATGCACCTGATAGGTGGGCCTGGTAGGTTGGGGGCGTAGTGACAAATGTCGATCGCTCCGTGTCGATTCGATTTCGAAAATTGTTGATCGAACCATTCATTATCTCAGCGATTGGGATTGTCAAGAACGCCACTTGTCAACGCATTCGTATGGGAATATTGATCGAGTTTCGTTACACAATTTGATATTGTCCAGCACTTAGCGATCAAAAACGATTGGTCATATGCGATTTTTCGAAAGCTTATGCCAATTTCATATATTTCGGATTTATCTGATTTCGTAAGTGAAAATGTGACTTTGTCTAGGCCATGAGTAGTCAGTTCTTTTACACCTGTCTCATAAGAATGCGATAATAGTAAAAAGTTATAACACATTCATTATTAATAAAATTATGGCAGTGTTTAGGAATGATAAATATTTTTGTTTGTATACCAAATAGCTTCTGACTAGACTGTACGTATCAATCTATTTAACAATTTATTAGATTACATTGTCCATTTTGTTATATTTTTAGATCGATATTTCATTAGTTTGTGGAGAGCATCTATGAAATGTCATTTCAAATTGTAATTCCAAAATAAAAGTATTTACGCTGATTAATTGCAATTTAAAATTTGAATAGCAGTTGTAATTTCCTCACCAGCAGCAGTAGCGTGACGCAGGCGTGATTCATGCCACCTCGCTGCTTCAGCGTGTGCGCCCATCGACGCGTGCGCAGCGCCCAGGCCACCGCACGCACGGGCCTGTAACAAAAGAATCGTCATCAAAATCGTATATCAGTGAAGGTACCTGAATAATATATGGGTAATATTAGTCGGGAATCGAATCCAGTGGTGTGAAATTGGGTATTTGAAAGGGTAATCAATAACGTTATTGTACTTTTAATGAATTGTCAAAACGCGGCATAGTAGGTGATTTGTATGAAAAATGTGTCGTCACAGATTTTTAGAATCAAATGGAATACTTATGCTTAAGCATTAAATGCAATTTTACAATTATATCTTCGCATAAAATTAATTTCTGTACGGTGATAGAAGTTTTGAAGACGAACGGTCTTTTATCTATGAGACTTCATATTTTATTTTTGACCGTTTCAAATAGTTAATTGAAGTGGCCTATTGCTATCAAGGGATCAAAATCGTTGAAAAACGAACTCGGTGTTGGAGAGGTGACAACAAAAACAACAATTTATTACACTATAAAATTATGGATACAGTTGTAACAGGTTTGTAATTGATTATAATGTCTAAGTCAAAACTTGATAGACAATGCAATATCTTCCGATATGCCCTCGTCTGTTGACATTACCTGTAAGTGTGTGAGGCCCAGTCGATGCGCCAGCTCGAGCTCCGCGCGGTGATGCCTGACGGCCGCAGCGTGGTCGCCCAGTGCGTGCTGCGCCACGCCCAACGAGTAAAATGCTTCTGCTTCCATTATCTGATTGTTAAGTTCCCTGAGGAAAGAAGAAAAAGGTAAAAGGTCAGTTCAACCTTAGGAAAAGGATTTCTTAGACAGTAAAGGACCATGAGTCAAATTGGGCTCAGTGTCCAACAGAGTTATAGCATATGCCGTTGTAAAGGATTTTGTTTGTACTAAAATTGTTACTATGGGCACCACCTTCAATTCCATTGCAGAAAAAAGATATGCACCTAAATAGGTTTTGTAGAAAAAGACAATTGTTAGGAGTCGTAAAACTTATTGAAACAATATACTCATTCTTAAAATGCTTAAAATAGTGGTAAACAATAGATGCGCCTATATATATCTTGAGAATATGGTATCTAGGGTTAGGCAGGCACATACAATTTAATCCACCGGCAGGATATTTAGACGACATTATTATTGATATTGATTGAAACGTTAATAAAAATAATTTTAACTGTTAGCAGCTGTTTTATTTTTTATGTATACATTAAACCTGGAAATGAAACTAGTTAAAGATGTTGGAATTGAAATTGATTGCTGGAAATGAAAACCTACAATGCCATAACAGCACTACTTTTTGCAGAATTTTAGTTTATGTATGGTCGGAGAAAAATATTTATAGCAAAATAACCCCATGGATTCTACGCAAAAATGAGTTTAAATCTTTATATTTAGTGCTTTACAAGTATATTCAAAGTGGTCTCATCTCTGTTGGTGGGTGAGCCCAGGCTCCATACATTTTTGCCCATGGTCCTTTTATTTAAGGAAATCTCTAATTTTTTTTAATGCTAGAGTTGATATTTATATCTAAGGAGCTTCTTTTGCTTCGGATATGTATACCAGTTACTATACAACACATAAGAACCAGCTATACATATTGAAATAGAACTTCACTCACACCGATGTTGATCAGCTTTGATTGAAAACTTTTTACAAGAAATCGGTTCTTGTAAAAAGTTTCCAGTGGGTTAGGTCAGCTAATTAAACAGGACCGAACAAAATACAAAAAACAAAAAATGTAATAGGAATTAGATCATCACTTTCCTGCCGTTGCCCCAATTTATTTGCGGTCGACGCAACATTAATGTCTTTTTCTTCCATACTTCTCTATTTTGTATTAGGAACTTACTTGGCAATATTTTTCTGATGATCCAAACACAGCACAGCCTGTTCCAAATTATTCAGGGCTATGTGCAAAGCTCCCAGCTCCCCATAGGCCTGCGCCTTTGCTTCTGGTGCACCCAGCTCATGAGATACTACTAGGCGCTTCTCTAGGCATACAAGAGCTTGCTGTAAGTTGCCGACTGACCTGCAAAAAGAAATATTAAAATTAATTAAGTGGAAGACAATTTAAGGATGACGAAATCTTGAAAAGGCTTGCAAAGTCAGGGCAATGATTTAGGAACATATCTTCGAAAGTGAGAAACCGATGGAGCACATGTTTTTTTACATCAGAGGGGAGACTGCATAAAAAATAAGTGACTAATACAATTTTATTGTAAAAGGATAATCATGATTTGAGTTATATTGATAACTACACAACATACAAAAGTAGGTAAGACTTCTGCAATCAAAATGAACATTCAAGGTCGCTCTCGAACGGCCTATGCTTGGAGTCTTTCTGAGGGATGGAATCCGAAACGAGGTGATCGGTCAGAAAACCAAAGTTGTCAACATAGCTACAGAATTAGCAAGCTAAAGTAGCAATGGACCGGCTATATTAGCCGTACAACCGATGACCTTTGGGGTAGACGTGTTCTTGAGTGGAGATCGCGAATCGGCAAAAGTAAGGCGCTCCACCTACGTCTCCGTCGAGGTAGGTGGAGCGCCGATCATCGCAGGGTGGGCTGGTAGCAGTTGGATGAGAGTTACCAAGAATGGCCTATGTCCAGCAGTGGACTGCTATGGTTTGATGATTTTATGTCTACTATACAATCTTTGAATAGATTAGGATTTAAACGCATTCTTTAAGTATACGTACTTGTGACTAAGTCCCAATCCTCGATACGCTCGTTCCTGTTCTCGCTTATTATCCAGCTTCAGTGCAGCTGCCAGATGCTGTTCATGATACTTGGCTGCTTCGTCAGGGTCGCCCAGTGCGTCGTAACAGTCGCCAAGTGAGCCTAATGCTCTTGCTTTGTCTAGTTGACATGTTGGTGTGTTTACGCGTTCTAGAATGGCTAATTGCTGGAGAGAAAAGGAGAGATAAGACATCAGTGAAAATACACAGAATATGGATGATAACATGATAACAGCATTAAATTGTACTGAGAGATCGATCAGGAATAAAACGCAAAAAGAACGGATGCTCCAACTGCCAAAGATCGTGCATATTTAAATTGTCCAACTTTATTCAATGAGACGCCCATCTGTTACTTTAATATTGTCTAGGGTTAAGCTGATCGATTCTGTAAAACTCTCGCCGTGAAAACTTAAATGAAGTGAGCTGTCATACCACTTTATTAATTTTTTTTTTCTTTACCACTTTTTTTACCACTTTTTTTTCTTTTTTTTTGCTAGGGATTGACACTATTGACAGCTCACTTTAAACTCACTACACCTACGTTTCACGGCGAGAATTTTACAGATTAGCACTACCAGGTCTGTTGGAATTTGCTCATGAAATAGATATCGTTGAGCTCTTTTAAAAGTGATGTAAACTTTTACAGACCTGTTCCAAATATCCTATGGCGTCTTCGTAATGTCCCATGTTAAGTTTAGCGATGCCCAAGTTTCCATACGCTTGAGCTTCTAACGCGCAGTCTTGAAGTTCCTGCGCTCTTTCCAATTGTTCCTACAAATTGTTAACAAGCTTTTGTAAATTGTTCTGCTGAGTAGTGCTGAGAAATGCAGAACCACTAGATGCTATGTACATACATGTAAGTTATTACTGTCCATGAGACCAGGCATCAATAAAAAAAACCTGGTTAAAATTTCTTGACGTATTTTTTGGGGTTTGTTTAAGTGACAGAGACACCCGCGCCGTTAAATACGATGGTTAAGGCTATAATGTCAAAAATCTTGATGATATGAATTCTTTCTTACCCGGTAGCACCTGGCTGCGTGCGAATAATGTCCTAAAGCCATATGAACTGCTCCGAGGTGTGAATGTGCTCTCGCTTCTCCAGCCGCGTCGCCTGCCTCTTGGCGAAGTGTTAGTTCCTGAAACAAATACATTTATAATTTAGCCGCATTCACCCTATTTCACAATAACAGAAAATAAACTTTATCCACAGAGAAATGGGTGCAGTTTGTATTGCCCAAATAACGTGAAGTGCCTCCATTATAATGAGCAGAAACAGCCTATTTTAATAATGTAGCGCTTACTTGAGTATGATGTCCTAATGCTGCATCGAGTCTTCTTTGAAGTCTTCTAGCAAGACCTAGCGCTCCGCATGCCGCTGCTTCTAATGATCGGTCACGAGCCTGAAAAAAACAAAATGAAGATGCGGTATAAATAATTAGTGCCAAGTCTAGAAGTTTTTAGACCAGCTAGCCCTTGAAAAGTAATAAATCATACCTGTCTCGCAAATCCAAGCTGCCTCTGGTACATTTTAACAGCTTCCTCAACATCTCCCATCTTTATCAACACATCTCCTATATTGCCCAGCGCTCTAAATTTGCCCTGTAAATGTTGGGTCATGTGGGCTATTGCCAGAAAATACTTCTGGCATTCCAGGGCAGTTTCAAGGTTGCCCAGGGCTAAATGGGCAAGTCCTAGGTTGCAGTACGCTCGCCCCATGTTCATTTTGTCTTGTAAGTCTTTGGCCAGGGATAAGTCTTGATCGTAGTATCTGGAATACAGTTTGTGAATTAATACGATATGCTTGAATTGAAGCCGCAGATGAATCATTCAATTACCTCTTGAGTCATAAAAACTTGAGAATCTCGAAGACATTGAGGTTGTGTGAAAAAGGATTGATAATATTCATCACACTTGGATATGGAATAAGTAATTACTATCCTCTCGTCAATGTTCAAGAGTCTTTACGCAAAAACACAAGCATACACATGATTATCCCATCATTTACAAGTCCTGACGGTTTCGGCGGTAGAAGGCACAATTTATTCATGGATCGTCAGAGATTGAACTTAGAAAGACTTGGTCCAAAGAAAACGAAACTAACCTGACAGCCTCCCTATAATTCCCAAGACAGTAATGCGCATATCCCAGAAAATGGCAAGCCTTAGCTTCAGCAGTAACATCTCCTAGCTCTTGGGATAGCATCAGATGTTGCTCGTAATACGGCACTGCTTGAGCGAATTCCCCTCGTGATGAGAGGCAGTTTCCTAGGTTGAGGAGAGCGCAAGCTTCGCCGGCGGCGTCTTTAAGTTCGCGGGCTATGCCTGAAATAAATAGATAGAGTACTTAGTTTGGTGGCAAGTGTGTTAATGTGTCCAAACAGTTTGTGGACATCTAAATAGTTTGGTTGTTACAAAATCATAAACTTTTTGCTAAGATAATACTTGTACAAAGTTAAACTAAATTCATTACTTGTTATGCACAACTGAAAAATCAGAACATGAATGATACAGAATCCAGATGGAGAGTTAAGATTATCATCGATCCGGGCTCTTATTTTGTTAAGACAGAAGTAAGTTCAACGAAGTATTAAACAAACGTTACCTAAATGAGCTCTATAATGAAACAGCGCCATATCATGTGCACCTAAGGCCTGGTACGCCACGGCCAGATTCCCATGTGTGGAGGCTTCGGAACTCCTGTCGTGAACCTCTTTGGATATCGTCAGTTCTTGCTTATGGTACTTGATGGCTTGTTCGTAAAACCCCGCTGCTGAGTATGCGTTTCCTATGTTACCGTAGGCTCTTCCCATTCCTGCTTTGTCCTGCAAGATGTCATGAATGTAAGATGTTTCTTTGGATTTGTCTATACAGAGTGTAACCGAAAGGGTATATACATACAAAAGGATATGCTACAGACCACCAAACTGAACAACTTTTACTATGGAACAGCTGTTATATACATTTTTGGTTACGCGACTCGTCGAAATGTAGAGAACAGCTGATTTTTTTTTCAAGATTTCGCTTTTGGTCCCATAGTAAAAGTTGTTCAGTTTGGTGGTCTATCTATAGTATATGCTTTTGTATGTATCTACCCTTTCAGTTACACCCTGTAGACGTTTCTGTATTTAAAAAACTATTAATGTCTTTTTTTCCATCTGTTGTTTCAATCTGTACCTACTAATATTTGAAATACATTAAAATGTTCGTTTGTAAAAGGTAATCTCAGGAAGTGCCATAGGATATGTTTTATGGTATAGTTAATACCGATGCAGTTGATAGGAGCTAATTGTTATTATAATGAGATCTGTAGAGATCTTCAAGTTACTGATATGAAACCAGTTATTAACAGTCGTTATCACATATATGGGTACACGTTCAATAGCGTGATTTTATGCTTGGTCTGGCAGCAGACTTTCAGCAAAACTTGGCTGAAATGCTTCCGACAGATTTTTATCTTCACGGTAAGATACATTGTTTCTATGAAAACTAATTATATTTGTGTAGGTGTTTATGCAAATCTATAAGAATAGTGCATTCAGACACGAATAATAATTATAATCGAACTTAAATTAGGTTTGATTGACAAAGATGGAAGAGCGATAAAACGACGAATACTTTAGTAACTAAGTTGCAAAGTGAAAGTGACCTTCCCCGTTGTGCAGACATTCACATGTTCTTTGGCATAAATTGCATTTTAAATGGTAAAAGTGTTTCAAATTACCTGTAACTGTCTAGCAATAGACAAATGTGCTTGATGCAGTTTGAGTGCTGCGTCGTGTTCCCCCAACAGTTGGTACACGATACCGAGGTTTGAACATGCTCGACCTTCCCCGACCTACACAATAAGGAAATAATTTCTAAAACTACTAGAAGAAATTATAAAGTATTAGAACAATAGATGAAAAGCAATAGAAAAACAAGCTAGAGCGCTGGCCAGTTTGATTTCCCTAAGAAGACCAAGGAACATCAAATTGTCAACCGCATGCTAACTGCTTAGTGCCCTGTCTTTGTAATTTATTTTCACAAACAAAAGGGTACTATCGTGAATAGAATCGTGTGTACGCATACCAGTTTCATCAATAAAATGCATAGATACCTTGTCCCTTGCCGCTAGGGCGACGTCCAATTGTCTCTCGTGCCATTTCTTAGCTTGCGCGTAATCACCGGCGCACCTGGAAATTCAAGTGTTAATTTTTACTGCCGCCACATAAGACAAATCTTTAGTGTACACGTAAGGCGGTCGTGAGGCGCAACAATCGACACAACCCAGCAACAATACAGTATTTAGAAAGACGTTTAATTGCATAAGTCCTAAAAGTACCGTACATTACGGAGAACTTTATTGCAGACTTATCGAAAGACTAGTGCTAAAATGGAAGCTTTTGAAAAATATTATAGGTATTTTGTTTTTAGTAGGTATTAGCTTTAACCGGCATGCCCGAGAGATATTTCTCAACAGCATGTGATGCTAAGTCAGAGGCCCATGGGCAGCATTAAAACTCTGACACCAGGTTAGTCACTAACCACACGAAGAAGAAGAAGTAGGTATTAGCTTTATCGTTGTCTACGTTAACATAATCTTTCTCGTAAAGCAGAAGGTTAAATCAGGTACAGACGCCAGCACATCAAGCTATCCCTAACTGTCAAATTTTCTCAATTAAAAATGAACCTTATGTCTTTGCAATAAAGTTGAAATACTATCAAAGGAATTTGACAGATTGTGGTAACTTGATGTGCTGGCCTCTGTACTTTTCAACGGTTAGAAGTTAAAGAGAGACTTACCTAGCGGCATGACCCAAACCAGCATACGCTCTGGCTTCAATAGCTCTGTCACCAAGATTCTGTGCTATCCTCAACACGTTTTCATGGTAAGCGATAGCTTGTGAGAAGTTTCTTCTATAATGGTATGAGGATCCCAAGTTGGAGTATGCTCTTGCTTCTTCAACCTTGAAAGTTAACAGATTGCTCATGTTTTAATGTTCAGTTAATATTAATGAGTCATCTATGTACACTAACATAGTTTCGGAACTTCTAATTTGATCATGAAATTACAAATGGTAGAATTATAACTCTTGAGTTAAGTTATATGTACCTAGGCACGTAAAAATAATTCTGTGAAGGCGGAACATTTTTTATTGATATGTGCCAATAACCGATCTCCAGATCAAAAGATTTTGAAATAAGCTCTCACCTGATCTCCCAGTCTCCTAGCCAGCCTCAAATGCTGCGTATGACAGTCCACAGCAGAATCGAACTCCCCCATAGCCAAGTACACGGCTCCAACGTTTCCAATCTCCCTTGCTTCCTGCAACCGGTCCCCCATTTGTTTCACTAGCTGAACGCATTGCTTGTGACTGGCTAGCGCGTTGGGGTAGTCCCCAATGGCTGTGTAGACGTGGCCTAAGGAGGTTAATGCGGCTGCAGCTGCCTGCGTGTCCTGGAGAAATTAAAATGTTGTATAGAATGAGGTTTTACTGGGCTGTATTTCAATGGAGGTTTATTTGTACCGATGAGATATTTACACCTATCTAATAAGTTATCTTCCTGTTTCTTTAAAATAAGTAATATATGTCACGCTGCTGCCAGATTCTACCTGTCACCTGCAGTCATGTCGAACGACCACCATAGTTTCGTAAGAATTAATAACTTTATTACGAAGCTAAACGGGCATTAAACCGATTCATCAATTGAGAGATTTAACACCCTAAGTTTAATACGTAAGATAAAGACTAGCCTTAAAATAATAAACAGCACTAACTTGTTCTAGTGAACATAAGATGCATAATCCAAAAGCACTAGACATCCTTTATTAATTATTCTTTGATCACAATTGACCTTAGAGACATAAAATTACAAACGGCCATTACTTAAGGCCCATTACTGACACTTACCGACGATTCATTACACTCATACCAACGTAATGTCTTGATCGTCATTTCAATACGCTTCCCTAGTCTTTTTATATAATCACTAGCACTTACAATAACTTTTTATGGTCCCATACAGCGAATGTTCGCCGTACGATATCGTAAATTTCGCGAGGACATTGAATGCGTCCGCGTTCGTCCAACTGTCCAGCTTTATTAGTTTAAGAGGATATAACATATATTTGTGATAGTTCCAATTCAATGGGAACAAATTTTATGGGTTCGGGTTTTATGTATCATTTTTCACATGTAATGTAGGTAGGAAACACGCGAATGCAAATACGCCGAAATTCCCCGTCATATGAACGACTTATTTATGTGGTTTAGCAGTAATTATGTAACGAGCGTAATTTAGCGTCGCGTGAAGCTTGATGCAGTTTGATGTTATCAATGCGGTGCACACACTATATTGCAGAGCCGTATCTACATCTCTTTGGACATGGTTTCTTCTTAATTTACACGCAATGACTCTGAAATTATGTTCATGTCAAGTTCGGGGTCGTGAATAATAAAAGAGTTTCAAATAACTAAACAGGTTGATTATAAATAAAAGTTATGTCCTGCAATCTGCAAGTAAACTCAAAATTTAAAAAAAGTCTCCTTTTGCTGTATGCCTTAGCTACCTTTGCAAAGTTTCTAAATAAACAATATTAACATCAGAGTCCGTTTATTTTAACAAAAATATGTAGAGCATTAATTATATGCATTAAAAACCTTAGCACTTTTTCCTAAGGCGTACAAAATCGATATTTTTACGCGTATCACTGCCAAGAGTATTTAGTATCCTTAATTTATAATAAAGCGACGCATGCGCGTACAAAACAAATAAGAATAAAAAGATTAAGAGCAAATAAAGGACCCGTAGAATGCACCGCATCCTTTTCACTGAGGAAGTGAAGAAAAAAAATAAAATCCGACGACAGACGGAGACCGCCAATAGGGGCTTTGTTTTTGAGTAGTGATGTACTACGTCCGGTATCGATATAGATTTTAACCTATTGGAAACAGTGGAAATTATGTTCTTTCACACTTCACGAGAATATGTTACTACATTGAATGCAGAATTGCATTTCTATGTTAGCAATAATAATCACTATACAAACAGGAATTACCGTAATTGGAAAAACGGACAAACTGTTGACTTTCTAGAGTAAATATAAGCAAATCTTACTTAGCTCCAGGAATACCGCTTTGATATCTTGCAATAAACTTCTACACGATGTTAAATTATTGCTAGATATAGTATTATCGTTGGCGTGCATCGACGGCGACCAACACTAGCGAATAAAGTGGGACGCCCCGCAACAATCTAGCTAATTAAGTATGTGCAACATGATACGATAAAGCGGTGATTTACATACTGACTCCATCTCGTTTGGACGTTTTCCTACAGGGCGAGTAACGAGACGCCGTGTTCCTTGTTACTACGCACACTATTCATGTGTGCAGACACTGTGTCACTCTGGCTGTCTGTGTCACTGTCGAGTCTAAAGGCCTTTATAAATAATACTCGAATGAGACGTACGTTTATCAAGCTTTATTGTGTTCTTTTGTGTGCCTTGTTTCTTTGGATTATTCGTACGTACAATAAACATTCCTGCGTGAACTATGATGCGTATAAATCGGCAGAGGTATCGCACTTTATATCTCTGTGATTCATAGCTCTATTATTATTTTTGAACAAAATATACAGGTGTTTATATTGTATTGAAATCTACAATCTGTAATTTCTTTTCTTGGTTTTTTGGTCCATTAAAGTGACGACTTTTTTTTTTTTAAGGCTGGGAAGTCATCCAATGACTTCTCTGGGTGGAGCGGAATGGAGTGTCAGACTCTTACTGACTAAAACCTACGGCTAAGGGCTAAGGACCTTAGCCCTTTGCTAAGGAAGGAACATGGATGGATGTTCCGGGGTAGCGGTAACCCTTTTGGACAATCCCGCTTAATTAAAGCGACGACTTGGAGGACAATACCTCAATAGCCTTTGATGAGTCTCAGCATTAAGGTCCCCTTGAGTAGAATATCTCTCTTGATTTTTTTACCTCATCATAGGGTTGGCTTATCAATTATTATCTATCCAAAGACACATACAAAGCTATAGACTATGGGCACTGCATAATTTATTTTAATATTCATTATGTAAATTTTCTGCCTCATTACAGGAGTTACAATTATAATTTTCATTAAGACGAGAGAATTATGGGGTTCTTGGAGCCAAAGATAAATTACGGTTATAATGAAGACCTTAGTTATTACCGTAAGATTAAATAATTATAAATGGAATTGAGTATATGACAGTTAATTTGCTAATGTTATATGGTGTGATATTTGCATAAAACGACTATGAATAAAACTAACGCCACGGAGCTATTCGTGTATTTTCTAAGTTTGCAATAACTTATTTCTAGTAAGCACGAATGAAGATTGAAGATAATATGTAAAACAATCTGCGAGGATACGGTAAAGGAAATGTGTTTGTTGGCGCGTTCAAAGGACGGCCATATTTTCTGATTGGATTGTGCAACCGATAATAAATTTGTAATAACTACTAAGATGCAAGGTGTGGCCGTCTTGTGTCCTGGCCTGGGGGTCAAGCACCACCCCAAGTAGCAGAATTATTTTAACTATTGCTTGACATTGGGGAAGAGATGGAGTTATATACCTCCTGTAAAGCTTCATCTCTTTCTCACACTGTGGTACTGAAGTAAATTTAAAATAATGACTGGTATCTTAAAAACGGCACATTAAAAAAAAATAACGAGCGAAAAGCTATAAAATTTACAAAACGAAAAATAAAAGAACAGAGAAAATGTTGACAAAAATGAGTATAATATGTATATTTTGTTAGGTTTTAATTCCGTTAACTTGAGACGTTTTTTTAAATATAAAAACTTAATTTTGTACAACGTTTTTTTTCCCTATTAAATAAAATATCTTTTTGCTTTATATCTCCAAGTAAAAATTGTCTAACGAAAGCTCGCTACACCTTGATTCCTATACATTTTTCTGCGATAAAAAGAAACATGTCGTGTACCATTAATTAAGGAGTAAAGACGTTGTATCACCGGCTTATCCTGTACAATTTGTAACAGTCAGTCGTATGATAAAAGGCTGTAGTCATATGAGACCGTGGAGGAACTAGCAACTTGCCAGCGATGTTTTATTGCAGTTATTGTTACTTCCGTTTTCTAGCGGCACAAACATATTTCATTACTAGTTTCTGCCCGCGTCTTCGCCCGCTTGGATGTAGGAAATTATCCCAAGAGAACGTACTACCAGGATAAATTAATCCAGGTCATAAACTACCTCTGTGCCAAGTTTCATCCAGATCCGTTCAGCCGTTTGAGCACGAAGGACGGACAAACATACAAACTCACACGCACACTCACAAACTTTCACCTTTGTAATATTAGTGTGATTATTACCCAACCACGGCAAAGTCAAAAGCAGGGATATGATTTTTTTATTCATAACCCTAACTACTTTGACTAAAAGGGATACATAATAACAGTGAGCACAAGAAAATGCACTAAAATTCGATTTCTACATCGAATCAGAACATTATGGATTCTTTGAATTTGGAATTGCTTTTATGCATGACGTCACACTATTCTAATTATTATTATAAACCATTGCCATGGGATAAAACTGTCATAGTTTCAATGACAAATATGGAATCGAGACG
Source organism: Hyppa rectilinea (assembly GCA_951799385.1). Taxonomy (NCBI): domain Eukaryota; kingdom Metazoa; phylum Arthropoda; class Insecta; order Lepidoptera; family Noctuidae; genus Hyppa; species Hyppa rectilinea. Next base: position 6,623,952 of record OX637321.1, on the reverse strand, counting down.
ATTTGTAGTAAAAAGAGCTGAATTTTATAGAAACTAGTTCTGAGTCACTAATACACTATATTCGGTTTGTTAATGAAGGAAAAACTGTCTTAAGAGGTCCATGCATATGCATTGGATAATGTTTAATTAAAAAGGAAGTAACGACCCATTTTGCCGTTAATTTAAACACAATTCTAGGATAAAACAGCTGTTTACATTAATCAACACTCACGCTTTTTGAGACATCCGCTATGTGACTTGCATCTTCAATATAAATAATTCTTTCTAACCTAGTACTCATACACACGAGCGGTACGTTGTCGACGGGTATAGTTGGCTCTGTTGTTGACGCGTGCCGCGCGTGTGTACTAGCACTTAAGCTTCAGGAAAATCTAGGCAGGTAGTAAAATACGAGGGATGTTATGGATATGAAATTTCGGATACGGATTGGATATGGATATAGGAATGATTATTATACCGAATACGGATACGGATATGCAATTATTTCGGATTATCCGTTAGTTTCGGATAATTTCGGTTACGGATATTAGATTTTTAAGGAATTTGATAAGTAAAATACAAATAGCAAATAAAAGGGTTATACAAATACCAAATAAACCTTGGACTTGGAATTTGCCTATTGCTTCATATTCTAGTTACGAGAGGTTGTATCTGTATCGGGTCGACCTCTGATATTCTTAAAACCTTTTGGGTAGTCTCAATTAGGCTCCGCCCCTATCCGATATTATCCGAAACTTTTATTTCGGATTCGGATATCCGATGTAAAAAATTATCCGTAACCGTAAACGGATAATTTTTTATATCGGATAGCCGAAAGTTTCGGTTACGGTTACGGAGCTCCCTAACATCCCTGATAAATACAGAAGTTCAAAAAGCATTTGATGTATCGAATCCATATTGTAATCCTATGCATCTTTATTCTCTAGTCAGGTATGCACAGCGAAACGATTATTACGTAACTAAAAAAAATACAAAAAAATGTTGAAGCTAGCTAACACTGCTCTTGTTTTTTAACACCTTAAATGGCAAAGTTCATCTCTATAAAAGGATATACAGTTCCGCCATTCAACGTGAAAACTAGCGCATTATGTAAAATCATCATTTAAACATCGATAAACACAATTTAAAAAATCATAATGTCCATCGGCGCTAAAGAATTTCGCTCTTCATGAATATTCATAGCGCCGATGTATTTTATTAAATAGCCGCTCTTCAATATACGATGATTATTGCAAATGAAGTTTTTAGTCATTACGTTCAGCTCGATACGTATTTAAGTATTTGTTGGCTTTTTTTTATGTGAATTCGCAGACGGTACAGTCGAGCACAGAGGATTCGCGTCCACCGATAAGTGCACGCAATCCCAAATGTCTACTAAATCAGTAAAGGATGACGTTTTGTTCATATTCCGTTTTAAATACGACATCGATTACGCGCTAAAACGAAAGCATAATTACAAAAGACATTATTAATCAACGTTTATTTCTTATGAGCCGTATTAAAACCTTTAATACGATTTTATTTCAATAAATTCTTATGGAAACATGCAAAGAATCTGTATTTATTTATATCAGTTACAAGCTACAAGTTAGTTTCGTTCGAAGCAATAATGGTTGTAAAGATTGCTGCAGTGATACATTGCTAAGTCATCGCATATAAATTCTGTGTCCAGTTCCCTTCAGCGACTTTTACAAGATGCATTAGAATTGCGGGCTTGTTTTACTCGCGTCCCTGATTCTGTTTGCAATCAAATAAGAAAAAAAACATTAAATTGTGTAATGTTTATTATCTTTTAGCCTTCGTTCACTTGTAATAGAGCTTTTAAAGCATCGCTGTCTATGTTTTTGGAACTTGTGAACTGAATAAGTCCGTTAAAGGGTCTTTCATAAATCTATGGTTTAAGGTTTCATAATCTACTAGCTGAAGCCCGTGGGTCCGCCCGCGTCAACATAGAAATTTTTTCATACAAACTTAAACCCCCTAATTCACCCAGTTACAGGGAGAGCTTCCTAAAATCCTTCTTAGCTGACGTCTTCTACTCATAATCTACCTTTGTATTTCATGTTCGTAGGTTTGAGATTTCGTGATTAATAAGTGAATGAATGTATGAATGAGTAGCTCTAATAGTAAGTTGAATTATTTGATTCAAATAAATGCTTACCTACATAAGAATAACAGCTTGCCCACAGTTTTAAGATTTCGAAACTTGATGTAATTTTCTACGTGCCCAGACTCACTATCTCCCGCCACATTATTGGAATGTCCAACCCTCTGCTCATCGCAGCCACAATCAGCCTTTAATAACAATTAATTAAAAACGTTAAACGTTTGACCGAGCAATTGGAACGCATAGCCGCGAGATAGCACCTGCCTGCGACGGGTTATCCACGGCATCCGCTAATGAAGCCGGCTAGCCCACCTCACATGTTACTGTCAAATTATTCGCGGTATACGTATGGCACTCTGAAACATCGTGTGTAAGCCGTCTGTAATCTATGTGAAATAAAACCTGAGCAGGTCTATTTTAAACGGGCCTAATAGTTTTTAAAAGATAGTCTTAATGTTCTGTTTTTTTTTTCGTTGGGATTCTGTCTCGAGAAATGTAATCCTTATACGAGGATTTCTTGCAGTGTTGCGTGGAACGAAACATGTGTGGTAAAAAAACGTAGCTTATAATAAAACTCGTAGTGATGTACGCACTCAGCGAGTTATCGCTGTTGTCGATTGTACTTCTCAATAATTGACGCGGCTGTTGGATATGTACGGACTAGTTCGATAATGCTGGTCAAGCCGGACTGTCCAGTGATATCCGCCTTTTGTAATCGGCTCTTTCTTAGGAACTCGTGATTAAGACGGGCAATTAGTCCAATAAAATAAGAATTTACATAAAGTGTTGATTAAACTTAGATAAAGGTAGCTTACGAATCATGGTGTAATTTATATAATACTGGACTGTCTTGTTAGTGGTAGTCGCAAGCGCTACTACTGAGGATAAAGTCCTGGGTTCCATTCCCGAGCAAAGTGGGCTTCTCTATTTAGAATTTCTCGGTTCATGACCACATGCTTGCCCCTTTTACATGGGACTTAAACATAACTGGAGAAATGTGGGTGTTCTTTAGACCTCTGCCTAACCCGTAGGGGAACACAGGCGTGATATGTATGGTAAGCGGGATTGTCCGAAAGGGCTACCCTGGAACATAAAGGGCCAAGGAAGAAACGTGGATGGATTTTAGTCAGTAAAAGTCTGACACTCCCTTCCGCTCCACCCAGCGCGGGAGAAGTCATTGGATGTATTCCAACCCTCAAAAAAACAAAAGGCGGGATATGTATGTATGTATTGTATAGATACTGCCGATAAACAGTAGGTACAAGGTATACCAATCTCATAGTCAAAAATAAATAAAATTAACTTCTTCTTCTTTTCGTGTGGTTAGTGACTAACCGGGTATCAGAGTTTTAATGCTGCCCATGGGCCTCTGTCTTAGCATCACATACTGTTGAGAAACATCTCTCAGGCATGCCGGTTTCCTCACGATGTTTTTCTTCACCGATTTTTAAGCAAGTGATAATTATACAATACGCACATGAATCTGAAAATTCAGAGGTGCGTGCCTTGGGTTCGAACTCGAGACCTAAGACTTGGCAGTCCGACGGTCATCCCACTAGGCTATCACAGCTTCAATAAAAAAAAATAAAAAAATTACTGCAGCACATAACACGCCGCTGTCTGAGCGTGCTTACCCGTGTACCTACACTCCCTGCAATCAAGCTCACAAGTCGCATGATAGATCGCGGTGAAGCTGCGTCCACTTCACTTTGTCATGTAATTATTATTCGCCCATTCTCGGATTACTCGCGAGTGAATTTCTGTGTTGCCAGTATTTCGCGGTTATTTTAAATCGACTCGCGAGTTTTTGTTGTGTACCACTCGAGCAGAACGCGCAAAGTAAATAATCTTTTACGACTATTTGTTCGTCAGATTGTTTCACAAGTGGACGCAATGATTGCTCGCTTTTAAAATGAGAATAAGAGAGCTAACACAGCTTTATGGAAGGATATTTTACGTAATGTATGGAAAGCTCGGTAATTATTGCAGGAGTTTTTGTGTAAAATCTATGTGTGAAACTGAGAACTATAAAGTGTGTCGCCGCCGAAGAACTGCAAATCTACTTTTTAGTGTTGCTTTAAGACCGTGTTGAAAGTAAAATAATAAGTTGCTTAAACTTGCTCAACGAAGTAAAATTGTTGTAAAACTAACATTGGTGCTTGGAAAGGAAAAATACAGAGTGTATATTTTGAATAAAAACTAACTTGCTTCGTTAAACCTCACATTCTTCTACTTACTGTGGTACAGAGGCCAGCACATCAAGTTACCACAATCTGTCAAATTTCTTTGATAGTATTTCAACTTTATTGCAAAGACATAAGGTTCATTTTTAATTGAGCAAATTTGACAGTTAGGGATAGCTTGATGTGCTGGCGTCTGTACCTACTAAATAATAAAAAAAACTTGAGAGGTGTCAAGGGACACCCAGATGGAACGAAGTTCTTTTCGTTTAGTTGGTGAAGGAATTCTTATTAAATTTTATTTCTTTTAAGTTATAATAATAAAAAAAAATCTGATCTAAAATTAACCAATAAAAAAATATTGATTAAAAAGACATCACATTTTACTCCAAAAGAAGTGTCGTTACAACTTTTGGTCTTAATACCGTCTAGTCCCATTTCCCAACGCGCGATAAGGAAATTCGTTCCAAAAGTAGCAGATTATTAATCGAAACCATAAGTATCTACAAAGTTTTTTTTAAGCTTGAACTGCCAACATAATCTACATTCATGAAAGCAGAACGTCTATTTTGAGGAGTGGTGGTCCTGTGATAACGGGCGTGACTTACAAATCGTTGATCGTGGGTTCAAACTCAAACGGGCACGTGTAAATTATTTCATCACCTCTGCTCTCAAAACATCAAAACATCGTAAGGAAACCGGTATGTCTTAGAGCAAAAAATTCGAAGACGTGTGACAACCAGTAACCGGCATTGGGCCCGCGTGGCGAATTCTTTCCCACTTCCTCTCACTGAGAGGAGGATGGTGTCCCAGCAGTGGGAACATTATAGGCTCTTCTTCTTCTTCTTCGTGTGGTTAGTGACTAACCTGGTGTCAGAGTTTTAATGGGCCTCTAACTTAGCATAACATGCTGTTGAGAAATATCTCTCGGGCATGCCGGTTTCCTCACGATGTTTTCCTTCACCGATTTTAAGCAAGTGATAATTATAAAATACGCACATGAATCCGAAAAATCAGAGGTGCGTGTCTTGGGCTGTTTATGCTTATATTATATATTTCAGATGTCTACTAAGATCCATAAAATTGTTAGTAGCACAAATACTTATGAACTAAAAACATTTTTTTTATGATTAGCTGTAGATGATTTCTTTGTTGGAAATGGAAAGCAAATTCATAGCACGATTTTTGATCTATCGGAAAGTCAGCATTTACCAAAACTCACAACACACATAATGTGCAAACATATAATTTCCCTATTCAAGTTAAAATCAATCGCATACACGTCCAGACACATGCCCTTAAAAGTGGAACAAGACCAGAAATTGAAAATTGAGACCGAGCGCGTCCTTTACACGTTCGAATTAATTTGAGCATCAACTATCCCTCCAGACTTAACTGCAATTTAAAGGACAATAAAGTTCTGAGAACATGGGATTAATCGTAGTGGAAGATAAGTGTCATTCTGCACATCGAGCCGCGGCCTTGTCGCCGGCGCACGTCAGGGTATTTACTGCAAATTAGCATCACGTCGTGTGCGGCTCGCGGCGACCATCAAAGGCATCAATAAAAAGGGAACTTTACTATTTGTAGGGTTTATTTTAAAGTGTAATACGGTTGCTGGTTCTAGAACTGTGTATAACGAAAGTGATTCCCGCCGTCTCGGATAAGCTGATTCTGCGCAAGTGGGCGCTCACGCTCGCGAATTTGTACGCGATTTATAAGAGTATTATTTTCGGCCAGTTTGTCGTGACATATCACTTCAGACTTTTTGTGTTTTTTGCGATGTTTGAGACCAGAATATGTGGTCTTAATTAAGATGTAGTGTATATCAAATGAATTAATAGCCAAAAAAGGATAGCAGCAGAATAGGTACTAATTCAACAGCACATTCATGAATATTCATTTACATAGCAGTAATACATCATGCTGGACGACATAATTAATAGAATTCAGTTTTTATATACATAACAGACAGTACCTAAATATACGAAGTTTTTAGTATTCCTCTTCTTTAGGCTAGCTAGGGTAGGGAAAGATTGAATTTACGACCGCTCCTCGTAATAAACACGTTAATTTAAGGAAAGATCTGCAGAGTTCTAACAAAGGAACAAAACTATAAATAATAAACCATCATCAGCCGAGAGCGGAGTGCCATAGTAAAAATTAAATTAACTTTTTACAACTACGGCTTGCACTAAACCGCGCAAGTTATTATTGCGACTGAGAAGTCGAGAACATTTGTTATTTCATTTGTAAAAGGAGAAATCAAACGGTTTACTACCATTCTTTATGTAAATATTCCATTGTGCCCGCTGCGCGTATATTGGAACGCTTGGGAACACAGGGCGCCCTCTACAGTTCGTATTGAGCGATTTGTTATACTTCATTTGCCCGAGAGTTCGGGGAGGCTGACTGCAGTTGAAAGCTGCGTTACTCGTATTTTATGTATTGTCTTTTGAGTAGCAGGCCTATTCTTATATAATGACATAATTTGTGGGCGAAGATCAGCCATGCAGAAACTTAAAAAGGTTTGTATTCACAAACACGAACGCGCTTGATTTATTCGCAGACTTAAATGGAGCAAACCGTTTAATGTTCATTTATTCGCTTGGAATTGACTTTTCAAGTTCGCTCACCGGCAATAATAAAAGGCTGAAATATCTCAATAATCAGGAAAGCAGAGCAGATTCACAAAATTATTAGAAAAATGCTTGGCTGTTTTTTTCTACATGTTTGAAGTCTACAGTGTGTCATCATAACACAATGTAGCGACGACAGCTTACTAGCAGTGTCGCCAAGACCCTTGGCTTCTGCTACATACAGTTAACTACACTATGGTACATTCTTTGCACTGCATAGCCAGCGCCATTTCATATAGCTTCCTTGGAGGATACCTGGCTCAAGTACGCGGCACCATGATTGCCGTACGCCCGTTACTCCAGTATAAACGAAAGATTTTGCTACTACTACATCATACTATACCGTGTGTTAGGTTAAACGAAGGCCTTACTTTCATTTCGTATAGTACTCGTGGAATATGAAAAAAAACTCAGCTGATCCATACATTTGGACAAATTATGCGAACATGAATAAATGAACAGCTGATTTTTTTTTCGTGATTTTAGGTTTAGTTCCATAGTCAAAGTTGTTCATTTTCATGAGTATAGTTACCCCTGAAAGTATGTCCCTCGTTTGACCTAACACACTGTATAATATGTTTACTTTATGGCACTTACTTTGCATTTCATAGCCAATACTAGCTGATATCGATGCGCTGTCAACGCATCTTTGTAGGACCCTTGACTGAAGTACGCGGCACCAAGGTTGCCGTGTGCCCGGCACTCGCCTGCCGTGTCACCAAGAGACTTTGCTACTGCTAGGTCCTGCTGCATGTAGTTGATGGCAGCATCCAGTTGGCTGAGAGCCCAGTGAGCTGAGGATAGCGCGCTGAAGACTGAGCCTCTGTAGAAGAATAAGGGAGGTTAGAATTATGAAAATATTTGTCGAAGGGTCCATTATTCGGGGAAATGTTTATAGTGATAGTCTGTTTGTTATAAGCGGGATTGTCCGAAAGGGTTACCGCTACCCCGGAACATAAAGGGCTAAGGAAGGAAAATTGATGGGTTTTATTCAGTAAGAGTCTGTCACTCCCTTCCGCTGCACCCAGAGCGGGAGAAGTCATTTAATGATGTCCCAGCCAAAAAAAAAGACTGTTTGTTAGTCTAAATTGCACGGGTCTTCGAGTAAGCAACTTCCGTTTGTTTTAGAAAGGGATGCTAGTGATCAGTGCCAGTTCTGTATAATGCAGTCGTGTTCGTGGGGTCAATTCAGTAAATTCAATCTAATGCTCAGTTTGAAGTTGTAACGCTTAAATCTTTTACTTTACATGTAAATACTGACACGGGTTATACTTCCTACCACCTAATAACACAATGTACAACACTGCGAGTACGCAACACTTTACCCATACCTAGAGACATCGTAAAACAAGTACCTTGGACAACCGACAACGTTTCACATGGGAAGTCAAAAGTCAAACAAACATCGTAGTCTGCAGATAAATACCCATTGCTGAACACGAACCGCTTCCGACAATAGATTTAGAACAATGAAATATAATTCATTCAGTAGGTACCAGAAATGCCATACTGACAGCCTGAAAGTGGCGCCTATGACAGAGAAGTAGAAAATAGAGTGATGGATATGAACGTTGATGAACGGAGGGAGAGGGATATTAAAACCGATGCAGTATTGTGAGGCATGATATGAGTGAAAAGTGTGTGATGTGATGACTGAGGAAAACGGACGGAAAAAACATACTGCAGACACCAACACTTGGAACAGGGAGAAGGTGAAATGGTTTAAATCTATACTAATATAATAAAGAGGAAAGATATGTAAGTATGTTTGTAACGAATCAACTCAAAAACGACTTAACGGATCTGGATGAAACTTGGCACAAAGATAGATTATAATGTGGAATAGCATACTGCACTTTTTATCCGGAAAAATGTACGGTTCTCATGGGATAATTTCCTAACATACAACACGCGGGCGAAGCCGCTGGCAAAAGCTAGTCTAATAATAAATTAAATGAAACATCATTGCTCAACACAACTCGTTGAAACTCCACAATAAAGAGCCGCCGATAATTGCAGTGATTTGATTTTTCCTGGAAAAAGGGTTAGCGAATGTTAACTTCAATAAATGACATATCGTAAGTTTTCAAGAAGATATTCGTTCTGAAGAATTAAGGTTTATTGAAATACTATATACAACAGAAGACGACGTCATTTTCAGCCATTTTCTATACAAAGAAAATGGTTTTTTAGTAAGGGGGAAGCGCCAGGCTAGCCCGGGAAATTAAAAACTACCTACTTAAGTTTTTTTTGCGAAAGAAAATTTGTATTTTGCGGGCTACCATGTAGCTTTTACCTTAACACTGTCATTCATATTTACGTATAATATGCAGTCCGGTGTTTTGTTTACGGGAATGAGCATAGCATGCAAAACTAGGCAAACCATGAATGTTTATAATATTCTACTTAAAGAGAAATCACAACGTTCGTTTTCAATAACACAGGTTCACTTTAGAAAGCATCGACTGGTTTTCAATTCATGAAAACCAGTCGATGGTTTTCATGAATTGAAAACCAATATTTTAGTGCGGTAAGGCAGATGACTCTAATTTAGAGGACGCCTCGGAAGTCGACGCCATTAACTCTAATTTCAGTAATATATTATGAACAAGGCGAGAGAGTCAACATAAACAAGTTGCCGCCTATAGAGTTTTATTAGGCGTAATGATCACCCATCGCTCTGGCCACGTTTACAAGCACGTACACTCAAGAGCACTTTCTCACCCTAAGCACTTCGACCTAAGTACATAACAATTATAATAATAGTCGCATTTTGCGTACAACACGTAAAATCCGACGACTTTATAATTAACCGCGAGGCACAAGCTCCGGCACTCAATGTTCACACGTCCGGTTTTTCAAGCCTGCCCGTTCTTAAATAGCTCGTGTGAAACCGATTAAAATAATCTGAGATAAATATTTTAATTTGTGGTGAAGGTAATGAATCACACAGCGCGATGTAATTTGACATCACACTTTTACACCTTCACATGCGTCGATCTCTCGATCCTGTGTGGACGTATTCTGTTAATCGATTGGGACGTATCCGCTGATCGTATCATCGCTTCCCGTAATAACATTATCTTTGAGCTATGCTCCGCCGATGGCGGCGTTCTTAAGTATTTTAGTTGGTTCTAGGAACTAAGATTACGTGCTCTTGTACTGTCGACGAGTTTATGTCAAGATGAACGACGAACACACTAAAGCATTAACATTTTGCGAGATTGAACATAAATAAGTTATTGGTTAGTTAGGGCTGGAAATAAGATTCATGATTTGAAACGTAATTAAGACTTTTCCGTTATTTAGTTGTTAAAGCATCAGTTATTAATGATATCAGACAGAAAATAATGTAAGCCCCATTTATATGGAAGACCAGGTAATTTTTCTCGACCATTGCACCCGGGAGGTCGTATAGAGAAAAATATTTATGTTAATTTATGATTAAAAGTGGTCAGTGTATTCATTATTTCACCTTTTCCAAAGTATTATCCCATTTAATCTCATCATCTGTCAACAGAGATCATCTCGATAAGGATCGCGTATAACAATCCTTATTTATATCGAGTGGAGTTTTGTCGTGGGGCGAACAGAATAGTCCCGTATCGATCCAGCTTCGATCCATCAACGCAGAGATAAGATCGCGCCGAGGTGTGGGTTTCAACGCCCGGACCGCTCCAACGCTTAAGTTGACAATTTTGGGACGGGAAGAGTTACTTAATGTCTTCCAAGTGTATAGAGATGGAGCTTATTCAATCAATGTCTCGAAACGTGTTGAAATAAATTTAACTGAGGAATTAGGTGTCTCGGGCGCACCGCACGTACTCGTAGGTGTTATAATTACGTCTCGTTCCAATTTTGGGCTCGTTATACAGGAATTTATACACAGAAGTCATCGTAAAAGTCTTTATTTATTTATTGTAGTGATCATCGTGTGATATGAAATCCCCTATGCACTCACAAACGTGTCTTACTATAATGTCTCCTACTTATTGTTGACTCAAGCGCCAATAAATCGCATCTTTATGAAAAATCTAAAATTGAGTTAGCGTGGTTGAGTTTTAGTTTCTATTTGCTTGTTGTATGAGCAAATTAGAATGTCTGTGTTTAATCAAGAAATTATTTGGTAAGTTTCATGTTAAAATATCATAGAATATACATTACCGCTTTCTCTATTATATTCGTCGAAGTAATTCAATAGAAATTCCACGGACACGACAAGAACACCCTACACGACTATAGACTTAACTCAAACACGGTCTTTCACTACAGGTTTAGTGGCTGCGCTGGATATAGATATTTATTAAGCGATGGTATTTCTCATAAGGCAAAATATCCGAGACCATGGTAGGAGGTCATTAACGGTGATTTTAATAGCGCCATAAACACGGGCCCGTTCTGAGGGTGCATCTACTGAATACATTCCCACTGATCTGCTGTTTGCATCGATACTTCGTTAGCTTCCATTTCAATATAAGTTTGGGGTTTAACGACACCTCGACTTTCCCAAACTTATAGGTTTGTTGACTGACAGAATGTAAAACCGTGGAGATTTTTTTTGTAACTTGATCTCAAGAAATTCGATGTTCAGTGAATTCTGTTTAGTAATTAGTGAAGTGTAACATCCATACTCGAAGCATTAGGTATCTTCATTGGTATATGTCAATAACACAACCGTTTTTTCGCAGGATAAGCAGAGCGAAGCAGCGGGACGTGTGCAAACATCCTGTGAGTTGCAATTATGAATATTAAATTAAAGTACCTAGATATTTTTTGTGCAAGCATTGCTTCTGATGCTCGTAATTATTTATGGTAAGTACTGCCGGCCATGTACTTACAGTAATGCGTTGAGATTGATTGGCAATATTCCGCCAATTACTAACCGCATTAAATGAGAACATTGGTTGCATTTAGCTTAAATTATCGCTCCATTGGCTTAATGATAACAAGCATCGATTTGGTTCGACCCCTAATTGATTACATATACATTATGCAGTCCTTAGTGAAAAAAACGTAACTGGATTTTTATGTAAGTGTGGCACCATCTATAAGACCACATACGAATTACGCATGTACTTTAAGCGTGACGTCACGTTCAACGCAAAGTTCTGCATCGCGCAAGTAGAGTTTACCGTGGGACTAGCATATAGTGTACAACGTACAAACATCAATAATCGAGCAGTTGCCAACTACCCACAACACCCGTCTTCTGATCGAAGCATTCCGAATGAATGAAACCTCATAAAAAAATATATAAATGGTGTTCCTCCCACTGCCAAATTGGGATCGGTAAACTAAGGGCATTACACAAGTCACTTTTATATTCGGAGAATATATCCGCGAGAACATCGCCTTTCAACTCTTTTAATTATAAAACAAGAGAATTTCAAGAAGACGTAAAATGAAAAATTAAGTGCTGAATCCCACGGAACGCTGACGTATGCACGTCGTACGGATGTAACTGCACATATAAGGACTATTGCATTCCATTAATTAGAGAGTTGTTATTAAAACGCAACACCGTATATCCCGCTCAAAATTTACGACGTCTTTATTTCCTCGACACTGGAACATTGTAAATCAAAACGTCGAAATTCCGCCAAAGATAGCCGTTCCCTTTAAGTATATATAAATTATCCCACTGTCAACTCGTTACGTCCTGGTTGTGATTAAAAATAATAATGTTACGAGTAATGAACCAAGGGAAGAGATTCGCTCGGTCATTTGTCTTCTTCTTATTAACAAGTTGAGTGGTGCTAATGGTGCGAAATTGTTGTTAAGGGATTACGATCGAAACTTTTATATGAAAATAAACGGACTAATTCCTTTTTAGTGCGCTGTAGACGCATCTGCGCCTAACCAGCTGCGAGACGATGCGTTAAAACCTCTGATTGGTGCAATTAACTCTCCATTTCTTCGTACGGATTCTCAGCAGTATGAAATGATAAGATCTTGTTCCCTATGTCTTATGGCTGCTAGTCCTGGGTCCTACAACCTTTTACAACTTGTGCGAGTGTAAATTACTCGATGATTCTTTTAATTGCCTGTATGATCCGTCATTTGTCTGCCGTTCACTGTCTAATGAATAACCTATCATGGCTCATGTTTATTGGTTAGTAAAAGGGATGTAAGGGTGAGTCGGGACGGAACTTTAAAAGGGAACTTTGATTTAATATATGTAGTTAATAGCCAAAAAGGCCTCTAATGTCTTTACTTTTTATTGTTGAGGGTGTGAAATCATCAAATGACTCTTGTCCCGGTCTGGGGGAAGCGGAAGAGAGTGTCAGACTCTTACTGACTAAAACCTATCCATGTTCCTTCCTTAGCCCTTTATGTTCCGAGGTAGCGGTAACCCTTTCGGACAATCCCGCTTGGGCCTCAAATGTCTAATGTGTTTACTGTGTTTTAATTAACGATTATACCGTCCTAGTTGGCAACAAACAATATTATTTCAACGTTAAAATCCATTGTGAAGTTTCGTCCCAATTCACCCTTACATCCATATTAACCCCGCTACATGATAATATGTCTACTTTGTGGACAGTGAATGTGTTAATCAGGTAAATATTTCACTTTAAACATTCATAAATACAATGGTGATCGAGTATTATGTACTTGCAAAGAGCCAGCAATGGGTTTTTGTCAACTATTACCAGTAACTTGAGGTGGTTACAGTTTTACGGTTCGTAAACATCTGCAAATCGCATATAATTTGCATTTCACTGCACGTTATAATCAACGATGACTGCAAACTGCGATCCGTCTGTGGGAGCATTTACAAATTCAGATTCAAATTATTTATTCTGAAGATAACTGGGAGATACCTAAGCACTGGTGTTTATAATCGTGAGTGCAGTCGCATTATCTATATTAATCTAGAAAATTCTTGGGAGCGGTCTTGTTATGTTGAGATTGCTAGAGATGTCCGGCATTATACTTATGTAAATACTCGTATTATGGTGGGTTTGTTTTAATGAATCTTTGTTTTTATTAGTTTCATGCAGTGCTGCATGTGTGTGTTTCCATTTAAATATTAGACTAACCGATGTATTCGTTTTGTCTAATTTGGCGTACCATGAATACTTTTTCTTTTTTAAGGCTGGGAAATCATCCAATGACTGCTCCCGCTCTGGGTGGAGCGGAAGGGAGTGTCAGACTCTTACTGACTAAAACCCATCCATGTTCCTCCCGTAGCCCTTTATGTTCCGGGGTAGCGGTAACACTTTCGGACAATCCCGCTTACCCGCCATACCATGAATACTAACGGATGCTTTGAAAGATCGATGCCGCTTTACTTAACAAGAATACATGAGGTGCAAATTCGTCTATGGGTTAAATTTCAACAAACGCATTTTCTTTATTTCCGTCTTCAGTCTGTAGGGACACATGTATGTATGTAAGGCAGAGTGCAAGGTAAGCAAATTGTATACGCGCGTGATGTATGAATTGGAACGGCCAGTTACTGCGCACTGGTCCGGGCGAACGGTTCTCTCTCAGGGAACACGCGAAATATATTCGGTCAATACAACCCGATTTTCATTGTCCCCTGAACCCCGATCCAGAAGGAGCAGTACTCAAACAGGGATTACTGTGGACACTCACACGTGTTGTATGATCCCTAAAGTGGTGACCCCGAAAAACTATACACGTCATAGAATATTATAGTGAAATATAGTGCACGTTTATAGTACTTCAGTACTACGCGGTTACGAACTAATAAAAAATGATGCAACCATTGTTACCACCGCAAGCGTTGGCATCAACGCAGCCGACCGTGCCAGTGAAATCGGAGGATGATGATGTATCGCTAATCACCAGCAAGACACAGATTCCGGAGTTTTGGGCAGACGAGCCACGGCTATGGTTCGGGCAGTTCGAGGTCATAGTCGCAGATCAAAAAAAAGGCGAAAAAGCAAAATTCAACCAGGTGATCGCAAGGCTAAACAAAGAAAATGTACGCCAAGTGTCAGATCTGGTGATGGAACCACCTGCAGACAAACCGTACACAGTGCTGAAAGAACGGCTGCTGAGTGTGTACGAAGAATCAGATACACAGAGAGCGCGGAAACTGCTGAAAGAAATAGATCTAGGAGATCAGAAGCCATCGCAATTACTGCGAAACATGAAAGATCTGAACAGGGGCAAATTTCCAGAGGACACCCTGCGCATGCTATGGTTGGGACACCTACCAGTGACGGCACGAACTGTGTTAGCAGTTAGCGATATAACAGACTTGAACAAGCTGGCAGAACAGGCAGACAAGATCATGGAAACAGCAGAGCTGAGAGACACAATCACCGAAGTCGCTGCCAACTCTTCCCCGTCAAGCACAGATTTATTGATCGAGGAGGTATCGAAACTAAGCAAGAGTATCCAGGAAATGCACAGAAGCAGTCAGAGGGAAAGAAAACCATTCAAACCACGATCGCGATCACCGTCACCAGGGAGGCGTTGGAACAACGCGTCGCAACGGCGGGACAGAAGGCGATCGGCGGACTGGGTGTGTTTCTACCATTTCCGGTTCGGGAAGAAAGCTAGCAAGTGCGAACAACCGTGCAGCTGGAAGAAAGGTGCGGTACAGTCAGGAAAACAGGAGGCGGGAAACTAGCCACGATGCAGTCAACGGTGGATCACTGCATCGACTTGTCAAACCACCGGCTTTGTGTTAAGGATACAATTACGGGTATGCGTTTTTTAATTGATACAGGTGCTAATGTTTCAGTCTTACCAGTAACCAAAAAACCATACAACATAAGCAATAGTACTAATTTCAAATTATATGCAGCCAATGGCTCAGAAATACAGACGTATGGTACAAGAAATTTAAAATTAAATCTTAATCTCAATCAACCTTATCAATGGACCTTCATTGTAGCAAATGTTAAACAGCCAATTTTAGGAGCGGATTTTTTACGTCATTATAAATTATTAGTAGATCTAAACGCGCAAAAATTGGTAGAAATGAATTACAAATCCTTAACCAGGGGTAGCATGGTGAAATGTTCGGAACCCTCAATCAGTATCGTAAACATTGGCCATCCATTTCACGAGCTATTATCAGAGTTCTCAGATATCACTAAACCCACGCCGTATAGGGACGACGACACCGTCAGCGATAATAACAAAGTATCGCATCACATCGAAACGACGGGACCACCAGTACATGCGCGCGCAAGACCGCTTCCTCCAAACAGGTATCACAAGGTGAAGGAAGAATTCAGGTTAATGCAGGAAATGGGAATCTGCAGACCCTCCAACAGCGCGTGGGCCAGCCCGCTACATGTGGTGGCGAAGAAAAACGGGGATATTCGGCCGTGTGGCGACTATAGGCGCCTGAACGCCATCACGAAACCAGACCGATACCCAGTACCACGGCTGCACGACTTCACCTACGTACTGTCAGGTAAGAAAATTTTCACAAAACTGGATATTAACAAATCGTACCATTGCGTGAAAGTTGCGAAGGAAGACATCGAGAAAACGGCAATCATAACCCCCTTCGGGCTATTCGAATTCCCGCGCATGACTTTCGGTTTACGTAACGCGAGTCAGACATTCCAACGTTTCATGAACCACACAGTACTGCAAGGGTTAGACTTTTTATTTAGTTTTGTCGATGACGTCATTATAGCTAGCGACTCAATAGAAGAGAACAAAATGCATCTGAAACAGGTTTTGGAAAGATTTAGGCAGTTTGGCATCACCATTAATCTATCAAAGTGCGAGTTTGGAAAATCTAACATCGAATTTTTAGGATATGAGGTCTCGACGAACGGTATTAAACCACTAGACCATAAAATTAAGGCGATCTTAGATTTCCCGCGTCCTCAAACCGTAGAACAACTGAGAAGGTTTTTAGGTATGATCAACTTCTATAGAGCAGGCATTCCAAACGCCGCCAGCCATCAGGCAAGCCTCAATGAATTTATGAAAGGCGCCAAAAAGAAAGATAAAACGGTTATACAATGGGATAGCAATTCAATGGAAGCTTTCGAGAAGTGTAAACAAGGTTTAAAGAATGCAGTAATGTTGTCACACCCTAAAGCAAATGTACCCTTAGCACTGATGACTGACGCCTCAGACACTTGCGCGGGAGCCGTGCTGCAGCAAAAAATAGGTAGAGCGTGGCAGCCATTAGGATACTTTTCGAAGAAGTTTACAAAAGCTCAACAAAAGTATTCTACGTACGACAGAGAATTGTTAGCCATTTACATGGCAATTAAGCATTTTCGGTATCTCTTTGAGGGCAATCAGTTAACGATATTTACAGATCATAAACCCTTAATCTATGCATTCACAAAACTACACAGCAATTGTGAAACGCCAAAACGCACGAGGCAGTTGTTATTCATCAGCGAATTTACAACGGACATTAGGTACTGTAGAGCCTTAGAGTAAAACCTTATGTTATACATGGCTGGTAAATATCTGACGGCATTCGAACCTTTCAAATGTATTAAGAATAGATTAGGATTTGATATATTCTAGACTTTACGTCTGGCAGCGCGCCTAGACAGATGTATTCGTTATAACAAAGTGAAAATATATTGATTTCGTTGAATTTATCACGGGTTTCCCTTCGTAATACTAGAAGCCCCTCGCACATTACACGCTCTACCACTGAGCCCCCTTAGTAGAGGATCTTCCATCCTCTACATTTTGGTGGAGTACGCCTGAGTCTCCACTAGAAGACGCGGTACGGTCCCGCTCGTTTGTTATTGGTGTGTGCAGAACCAAAGAATATCTGCACAAGTAAAAGAATAATTAATCAACCAAATTCTCGGGTAAACCGTATAACGGGCATTCTACGCATCCGCTGGTGGATGTGGAAATAAAACAACTAAGAAGACTGCGTGCTGAGTCGTCGCCGGATTCAAAGCTAAGTGGTTTTTATAGTTTCGTAATAATGGTTACCATGGAGACCATGATTATTTATTCCGCCTACAACGGCGTATGCTTCGAAGATTTTTTAGCCGAATTTAATGAATTAGCGATACATAAGCAGTGGCCAAAGAGCAATTGGGCTCTGATTATGGGCGCATTTATGCAGGGTCCAGCCCGCATTTATTATTCCACGATATTATATAATGATCAAGAGATCAGTTTCGAGGCAATGTGTGACGCACTGAGGAAGGAGTTCCCGTGCAGAGTGCACAAGGGAGTGTGTGTTCCTGTTGTGCAGGACACTGTAACAAATGTTGTTGTGGAGGATGTTGTCCCACCTAGCGCAACGCAAGAGCTGTCTGAGGAGTGCGGACAGGATAATTTTGTAAATATGTGTGTTGATGCTGTTGTAATTTCTAGCGCAACAGAAGAGAAGGTGCTAGTTACGGAGCCAAGCTGCCTTGTGAGCAGTGATGATGATGATGTTGTGAGCAGTGTTGATGACGACGTTGATGATGTTGTTGGCGCTGACGTGCGAAGCTGCCTAGACAGCTGTGATGTTGATGAGGAGACGGAAGTGTTCGAGTCAGAACACGAGGAAGAACTGGACGAATCGGGTCGGTCCAGTCCTGTTATTAATGATGATTCTGTTTCAGAGTATAATGATGAATGTTACCATGATCACGATGTAAAACTAAATAAAAATAACATCGCTGTTGATCGTGTTGATGAAGATGGTCTCGTATCCATTTCATTGGATGTAAGTGTCCAAGAGTTGGTTGTGGTTGATGCGGAGTCACATACATTGAGAGGTGGAACGGTGCAGATGAAGGAGAATGAGCCGTTAGTTATTACTTCAACGTTAGAGTTTTCGAAGATAGAGGCGGAGGAGAGTGAGCATTTTGTTAGTTCTTCAGCGATGGTGGTGACAAACACTTATCGTAACTTGTTCATACATCGGCGCATGGTTAAAGCTAGAATTAAAACAATTTGTAATGCTAAAAAGAAAAATAAACATAGAAATAAAATTTTCTTGAACGGCTCTGTGACATATAAAAATAATGTCAATCTTAGATTTAGACGTTTTCAAAATATGACTTTGTATGTCAGAAAAATTAAAAGGAAAAAGTTTGTTTCCAAAATTATGACCAAAAGAGGTCATAGGAAGACTCGTAAACTTTTTATAAATAAATTTCCTTTTATACAGTTCGGGTTTACAGAATCGAATAGAAAGAGGTTTCGAAACATTTTTAGTAGATGGAAATTTTTACTTTTTAGAATTATATAATTACGACTCCAAATAGTTTTCATATCATGTCGCTGCATAATTTTTGAGATAAGTAGTAGCGAACAAAAACTTTTTACAGCTAAATAGATTAAGGACTTTTCTTTTTTATGTTGATTATTAATTGTCAATTTTAGACATATTTGTCACTTGTTGACATGTCTATGTATGTCTCTGCTGATCAGCGGAATTGGTGTAGCTATATTCCATTGGTGTGTTATGCTTATAATTCCAGTAAACAATCAAGCACTAGAATCTCGCCCTTCATGTTGATGTTTGCTAGGGAGCCTTTATTTCGAACCGACATGATAGTTAACAATAATGACCGGGGGGGGATTAATGATTATGCGCAGCGACGTAGTCAGCATAATGCTCTAATCAGTTGTGCTATAAATAACATAAAAAAGGCGCAAGTTAAGCAGAAAGCTGCTTACGATAAGAGAGCAAAGATAAAAAACTTTGTACCAAATCAGTTGGTTATGGTTTATACGCCGAGGCGAGTAACTGATAAGAGCCTAAAATTATGTAGGTTATATAAGGGCCCTTATCAAATAGTTCGGAGATTATCGAATGTAAATTATGTTATCAGATTGAATAGAAGGAGCAAAGACATTATACATGTAAATAGATTAAAACCCTTTTATGTTAGGATTTAATTGGCAATACTTAGATGTCATCTGTCGACATGTCAGTCATGACGATGTCACGTAGTTGTAAACATGCTGGATTCATTATTGTAGCTTGGATTTAAGATATAGTTTATTGATGCATATCTCTTTGTGTTTATTGCATATTATGGTGATCAAAAATGTATGAGACGCTACCGGATGAGCGTGTGGGAGACACACCTCGCCGCGTCAAAGCGTCAGAGGGAGCGACACTTCGTCGTCTTATTTCTCTAGTGCCTTAGCAGATTAGCATGATCGTGCTCCAGAGCATTTCAGCATATTTTATATTTTATTTGTCGTGAGAGAAGGGGTGACACCCGTCCTGAGTTGAGGCCTACTTTGCTAACGGGGCGTAGCCTTGCAAAGTGTGTCAGGTTGACACAATTGGTCTAACTGAGGATGGGGTACCCATATCTTGGTACCCGTATGGTAGTTTCACATCTGGAGTGTGGGCATGAAATGTTTTTATTGGTAACCTTTTCGTCTCAGTCTTTCCCTCTCTCTGACGCAATAGCGTTCGACGGAGTGTAGGATGCCGACGTCTAGTCTTCTTTGCAGTCAACCCCTTCAGGGTCGATATGAACTTTCATATCATTGTTTGTTTTAGTAGGCTGGCTGCACCCTTTGCCCCGGTTTTGGTGCAGTGGGGTTCAAACTGGCCTAGCGTTAGATTGTGTGCACATTGGCACACATTAATGCATTCATGGACTCTTGTGATGTCGTAAGATTCGCTTTGCCAGAGTTGAGCCTGCCTTTGCAAAGGCCAGACCTTACATGTAGATTCTCCCGGGGTTAGGTAAAATCATGTTAGGCTAGGTAGGGATAGGAATAGATAGATTCGAATGCCAAGAGTAAAAGGGCTTAGTTATTTTAAAACTAAGTGTTCCCTTTTACTCAAGGGGGGCGTAGCTGATGTAGAGCCTTAGAGTAAAACCTTATGTTATACATGGCTGGTAAATATCTGACGGCATTCGAACCTTTCAAATGTATTAAGAATAGATTAGGATTTGATATATTCTAGACTTTACGTCTGGCAGCGCGCCTAGACAGATGTATTCGTTATAACAAAGTGAAAATATATTGATTTCGTTGAATTTATCACGGGTTTCCCTTCGTAATACTAGAAGCCCCTCGCACATTACACGCTCTACCACTGAGCCCCCTTAGTAGAGGATCTTCCATCCTCTACAGTACATACAAGGCGAAAATAATGCCGTAGCCGACGCATTATCGCGCGTTGAAACCATACACTGCCCAACTGTACTCGACTTCACAGAATTAGCGATAGCGCAAGACGGCGACGCTGAACTCGCACAATTATTGAGCGCAGGAAATAACAACTTTTGTTTAAAGAAATATCATATTCCAAACAGTGATGCACAAATTTATTGCGAAATCTCGACCAACTCTTGTAGGCCTTATTTAACAGAAAATTTTAGAAAACTTGCATTCAACACGGTACATGACGTCAGCCATCCGGGCATAAGGGCAACGCGTAAATTGGTCGCACAACGTTTTTTTTGGCCAGGAATAAATCGCGATGTCGGAAGATGGGCAAAAACATGCTTACAGTGTCAAAAATCAAAAGTTAATAGACACACGGTATCGGACCTGCAACAGTTCCCAGCATGTGACCGCTTTGAACAAGTTCATATCGACATAGTAGGCCCCCTTCCTACCTCGCGAGAAGGGCACAAGTACCTAATCACCATGATCGACCGATGTACGCGTTGGCCGGAGGCCATTCCAGTAAAAGAAATCACGGCAGAAGTCGTAGCAAAAGTATTTTATGAGTCATGGGTTAGTAGATTCGGTTGCCCCAATAAACTGACGAGCGACCAAGGGCGGCAATTCGAGAGCTCGTTATTCACGCAATTAATGAAGTACATGGGTATAACGAAAACGCGTACCACACCATACCATCCTCAAAGCAATGGTCTTGTGGAACGCTGGCATCGCTCCATGAAGTCAGCGCTAACAGCTCGCCTCATTGACAACTCGTCCTGGCTCGATGAACTGCCAACGGTATTATTAGGGTTACGTACAGTAGGTAGGAGTGACAATGGCGTTAGTCCCGCAGAGTACGTGTACGGCCAAACGCTTCGTTTACCGGGAGACTTCTACAGCGCCTCCAATAAACGAAGCGGAGACGATCACGAGTTCATAAGGCACTTAAAAGATACGATAAAAAATCTAAAACCGGTATCACAGCAATCGCGAGACTCACGTACATTGTTTATTCATAGTGATCTATATAAATGCGAACATGTATTTATTCGCAACGATGCGGTACGAAAACCATTAACACCTACTTACGAAGGCCCCTACCAAGTTATAGAAAGAAAAGGCAAAGTATTTGTAATTCAGCTACCAAACAGGAAAGCTAGTGTGTCCATTGATAGGCTGAAACCAGCATACTTATTAAACGAAGAACGAAATGACAAACAAACAGGCACTTCTGTAGATAATTCGCATAAAAACGCAGACTCGGAATCGAACCCAGTACCATTGTCACCGATTCCAATCGGTAATAAGCCTCAGCCAAAGACAAGTCGCAGTGGTCGCACTATTAGACCACCCGTAAGATTCAATGAGTACTGCGACTATTAATGTTCCAACATGTTAACAGTATTTTGTGTTTTTGTTAACCTTGTAGCTAATTTTTTATTATTATTTTGCTCGGCGTTGTCGTAACGGAAGCTGCCGGCCGTTATGGTGTCATTATGTTATTGCAGAGTGGAAGTTACGGCAACTACCCTTAAAATCTAGATGTAAGTTTTTGTATTGCCAAATGGAATACCATTAAGTCGGCTCCCGAAAAATGGATGACCGCACCCTGTAACATAACTAGTATAGAAATAATGCCGACTATGCTATGGCAATTTTATGTAAACAAGATTGAACATTATATTGAATATCAGTGTGTGCAAAATGTAATACAACAACCATCGGCCTTGAAGCAAATGAACTTTTATTTTGCTTACATATGTACCTATACTTATTAATTATTAATACGTACTGCAAGAAGCACTGAGTTAAATAGCATTCATTATCATTCCGTGTAGCGAGACTTACGTAAAAATTGTTAACCATGGGCAAGACGTACAGCAAAGAAGAAGTTGTCATCGCCCAAAATAACGCGATAGAGTCAAAAGTGACGAAGTACGAGATCGGTTTCGCAGTCATGGCAACCGCGGTCGCGCTAATCGCAGTGCTAGTGTTGTGTCGGCATTTTCGACACCGCGTCAAGAAAATGGTACACAAAGAAATCAAAGATGCATCCGGTGTTGTGACTGTGTTGCCTGGCCGCGTAGAAACACGCAGCGTACCACAGCAACCGCCACAAGCCAGCTACGCGTAATAAGATACGGCCACCGTGTATTGTTATTATCCAGTGACCAGTGCTTATCGCAATATGTAACCATTTGTAACATAACGTTCACACTTTGAATGTAACTAGGAATAATGTTATGATAAGTGTACCTAGCAATGTAAGAAAATTTTTGTAAAATTTTGGGGGGAAGTAGTGTAGGGACACATGTATGTATGTAAGGCAGAGTGCAAGGTAAGCAAATTGTATACGCGCGTGATGTATGAATTGGAACGGCCAGTTACTGCGCACTGGTCCGGGCGAACGGTTCTCTCTCAGGGAACACGCGAAATATATTCGGTCAATACAACCCGATTTTCATTGTCCCCTGAACCCCGATCCAGAAGGAGCAGTACTCAAACAGGGATTACTGTGGACACTCACACGTGTTGTATGATCCCTAAAAGTCTTTCTCTTTTGAGGCAAGAACCATGCGTATTCGTCCGTAATCGTGCAGCTCAACTCAGAATTTAAGGAGCATTTCGACGACCGTAATTCAAGGATAGGATAAAAACTAACAGAGAAAAAAAAACAATGCCCCATATAGTCCATAGTCCACATTCGCATCAATTAAAATCCACACTTAATATTATAAATGTGAAAGTAACTCTGTCTGTCTGTCTGTTACCTTTTCACGCCTAAACCACCCAACCGATTTTGCTGAAAGGAGATTGTTCTAGACCGCCCTATAACCAACAAACATTTGACGTGTACGTTAATTTTAATTATATTTTAATATGCTTTTTAAAAATAATAAATTCAAGCGGACACTGTTTAATTCCTAATAGGTTTTGAAAATTGACCTCATTGATTTTATTACCAACTGAACTCGCCATCTTTCAAGGAATTGTCAATGTGAATGTCACAAAAGATTTGACAGTGTCGCTCTCGCTCATATTACATAAATATCGATATCGACGACGATGTCCATAATATCTAGTGATAAATAATGGATGTTCGATATTTATCACTTCCAAAACATTGAAAATGTGCAACATTAAAGGTTTTTCATGCATATTTTTTTCATGGAATTAGTTCCGTGAACATTTTAATGGAACTTATGATGAATATGGCCTAGCACGATTATGAAGAAAATATAATGAATAAAACAAACTCACAAAATGTACATACTAGTCGAATGAGGGATTTTCTCACAAGTGAGAAAATATTATGTAGTTCAAAAGAGGCATTGGTAAAAAATACGTCACTGTCTCAGGTTTTTGACATCAAATAAGCTTTCTTATTTACGGATCTTGTTTTTGTTATCAGTAGCCAGTAAAACAAAGACGTATTTTTTACCCATGCCATCTATAATTGAACTATGTTTTTTCACTTGTCAGAAAATCTCTCATTTAACGATTGAAATGTCATTTACGATGCAACTCTAGTGAATTGTTCTCATAACCATTTCACGACTTCAATAGCCATATTTTTACTTTTTAAGTACTTAAACTCTATTTTTAAATGTCGCAAACTAAAACGTTACACATTGTTCGTTGGGAACAAAATATTTTATTTAAGCATTAATTTAATCGAAGTAGAATCATAGCAACAACGTGTTTATGTTTGAAACGGAACAAATTAATTTACTTTTGGCATCTGTCATTTTGGTCTACTAAATTAAAACCACAGATTAAATAGGTGGTTATTGATAATCGATATACAATGATTGATCTTCGAGAGAGCATCTCTACGTCACTACGTCAGTCGGAGCGTCTCACCGAGACGAACCTGTGGCTGTGTTGTGTTGTTGTGACTACGTACCTATTTGGCGATTTCTTTTGGCGTTTTTAATTTTGTTTCGACGGACTACAATTTGGATTGCTTTCAACGTGACCTGGCTTCGAATAGCTGATTTTGTGATCTGCTTAAACGACACCTTAGCATTTTGACAACGGATAACGGACTTCGCTTAAAGTAAACTTCAACCAATAAATAATAACTGTACCTAAAAGGCATAATACAACTGTATGTACGGTAATATTTTACTGTATTTGAAGTTTAATGCTTTGTAGAAACCAGAAATAGCGATTTTAGAAGGAATTACTTACGTTTTCTTTTATTAAAAATAACCTCAAAATCGGTTCCTTTTCTTTAAATAAATCTTTTCTCTAAAGTGTCCGTCAAGAAACTTTGTTCTTATGGGCTACTAAGGGCAATTTACAAATAGAAAATGATTTTTTCTATGCTGTTGGCTCCAGGGCGAACAATGTATGGGCGTAGAACAATCTCCTTTGGTATGTAGATAGTTTGCATTCATGAGAAGGACATAGGCATATTATTTTTTGGAAATTCAACCCCTAAAAGGGTTACAAGGGGTGGCAAAGTTTGTATGAGAAAAATATTTTTATTGCACATTTTTGCATAGGTAGGGTAGGTAGAGTAGGTAGGGTAGGTAGGGTAGGTAGGGTAGGTAGGGTAGGTAGGGTAGGTAGGGTAGGTAGGGTAGGTAGGGTAGGTAGGGTAGGTAGGGTAGGTAGGGTAGGTAGGGTAGGTAGGGTAGGTAGGGTAGGTAGGGTAGGTAGGGTAGGTAGGGTAGGTAGGGTAGGTAGGGTAGGTAGGGTAGGTAGGGTAGGTAGGGTAGGTAGGGTAGGTAGGGTAGGTAGGGTAGGTAGGGTAGGTAGGGTAGGTAGGGTAGGTAGGGTAGGTAGGGTAGGTAGGGTAGGTAGGGTAGGTAGGGTAGGTAGGGTAGGTAGGGTAGGTAGGGTAGGTAGGGTAGGTAGGGTAGGTAGGGTAGGTAGGGTAGGTAGGGTAGGTAGGGTAGGTAGGGTAGGTAGGGTAGGTAGGGTAGGTAGGGTAGGTACGGTAGGTAGGGTAGGTACGGTAGGTAGGGTAGGTAGGGTAGGTAGGGTAGGTAGGGTAGGTAGGGTAGGTAGGGTAGGTAGGGTAGGTAGGGTAGGTAGGGTAGGTAGGGTAGGTAGGGTAGGTAGGGTAGGTAGGGTAGGTAGGGTAGGTAGGGTAAGTAGGGTAGGTAAGGTAGGTATCATAGTTAAGACAGGACAACGTCTGTCGGGTCAGCTAGTAATATAATAAGTGTTTTATGACAAAGTAAAAATTCGTGCTATTCTGTAAAAATGTCACCGTGAAAACCTACATGAAGTCAGCTGCGAATAGTGTCATCCCTACCATCAGACGGAATGACAGCTCACTCTATTCTCACTTCACATAAGTTTCACAGTGAGATTTTTACAGACTAGTCCGGTTAATATTCTTATCCCATACTAACTTCCGCCCGCGGCTTCGCCCGCATAATATGTCGACAACTTATACACATTAACCTTCCTCTTGAATCACTCTACCTATTAAAAAAACCGCATCAAAATCCGTTGCGTAGTTTTAAAGATTTAAGCATACATAGGGATATAGGGACAGAGGAAGCGACTTTGTTTTATTTATTACCAAGACAAGCATCATCTATTTAACTAGTACACGCAAGTGATAAGCTTAACACTAAAAACAAATGTATAGTTTCAAGCAGCGGAAACTGTACTTATCTGCAGTTGTGAGCTAGTCTTCGCTAATATTATAAATGTTGGCGTGAAATTGAAAGTGCTTGTCGGACTGGAATCGTAAAAGGCCTCATGGCTCCAGAATAGACATATATCTCCGAATAAGGCGCTCTGCTTACTCGCAAAAACGTTAATGGGTACAACTTCACTGGTTTAGATAATTATGTTGATTAGCAACGCTATACGTTCAAGTGCTTGATTAAATACAACTTTCCCTGTTCCTCAGATCCTGACGGTACTGACTGGATGTCGATGCGTGGTTTTTTATGCAAGTGCGCCTTAAATGGCGGTACTTAATGTATTTTGAGTAACATTATCAAGTCCTGTTTCTAGAATAAACAGAACAAATTGAACCGATTCTAAAGATACCTATGCATCTAAGTTACCTTATCCATATATCGATGATCGGTGTTTTTTGTGGTAGAGTACCTACATCATTTATCATCGACTTAACGCCAGATTTACTCGCGTACATTAATTTTTGGGACTTAAAAACTTACATTTATCTTTTGTTTTATTGCGTGAACAACAAAATGGTCTGAGCTTTAAATTCTTCGTTTTATAATTCTTCGTAATGGAAGTGGCAAAGGTCGTTAAAGGACCAGTCAGTCAATTCTTTGAAAACTTCACAGTGAAAACTTAAGTGAAGTGAGCTCGTTCCATCTAATAGAAGGCCACTAATGACAGCTCACTTTAAACTCACTTCGTCTTAAAGGTAAGATTTTTACGTTTCGTGTTATTACAAGCAAGTGCATGACCTGTACGCCAACGACACAAATATGTGACAATGGCAAAACCACTATAACACGCACAAAACAGTTAAATCATTACTTTTGTGAGTGTTTACAGGGATATCTTAAAAAAAAATTTTAGATGGTGGGTGGGTGGTGGTGGTGGTGGTTTTTTTTTTTTTTTTTTTTATTGTTTGTTTGTTTTTTTGATGAGTTTGAAATTTTTTTTTTTTTTTTTAGTTTACTCTCGTAACTACGTTTTTAATGAAATGAAACAAATTAAAAGACACTATGGATATTGGGAAATTCATGATAACATCCTTTCTTCTTAGTAGTCAGATAAGAAACACCAACCTCATCTAGTTTTAAAAATATGATTGACATGTGAAAGTTTTCATAAAAACCTGTTTACAAAAATAAAATCATTTATCATAATAATTATTAAGCTCGGTAATCGGTGAAGGAAAACATCGTGAGGAAACCAGCATGTCTGAGAGATATTTCTCAACCGCATGTGAAGGTAAGAGACCCATGGGCACCATAAAAACTCTGACACCAGGTTAGTCACTAACCATACAAAAAAGAAAGAAGATTATTAAGTTCAATTTAATTGTGGTGACTTACCGTAACTTGAGAGAGCAGGATCCGATCCTAAGCGCTGCTTCTAATACCGTTACTGCAGCCTGGTATTGTCCAGCTGCCAACAGCTCCTGCCCAACCACCTGCATAAATAAAAAAAATCTTATTTGAAACCTCCTGGATATTGTATTTTGGGAAGGTGACAACGATGGTATAATGATATGTTCCATCAATATAAAATTATATGGACGGGAATAGAAATTATTTCGCTTTGAGTTCAAATATGGAATGAATTAAGTTTGTTTGTGGGGTTATGTCTCGCATAGGTTCCCAATAGTACGCTAAGACGTATATTTCCACGCTTCTTCACATCAAATATTTACAATGTTTTGTTCTTCTCATCAAATATGCCTGAGCGGGAGCAGTCATTGGATGATTTCCCAGCCTTAAAAAAAAAGGGGGGACCCTGGTGTCCTGAAATACAAGTCTCGGCTTAGTTTAGGTACCAGTCTCCCACAAATAGACACATAACGATCATTTTTGTTCAATTTGCAAGTGTTAGTTGAAAAGAATTATTAGTGGAAGAAAAATAAACATTTTTGTTATTATTATTTATTTCCCCCAACTTAGTTTTTGGGTGTTTTCGACATATTTTGCGCAAAAAAAAGTTTTTCGTTCTTTTTTTTTCTTTCTTATTGCTAAAACGTCTCACCAGTTGTGTTTAAACACAGTTCGATTGTTTTAATTCGTTTCTTTTAAATCAGGAACGTCGGAAAGCTACTTTTAAGTGACCCCAGAGCAAAATGGATCCATTTACTTCAGTGTAACTGAAAGGTATGCGGGGACAGTATTGCACGAGGCACGAGGTATTGTTGTGACCTTTTTTTATAAAGCTTATAACAGTATTATATTTCTTAAGAATGTCGATTAATCCAATTAAGACTTTATAAAAACTCGTTTAAGTAATTCAGACTTCAAATGTCCATATTTTGTTATACATTATATTAAAACTATGTTACTCGTGAGGAGATGACTTAAGTAACAAACATAAAAATCGCAATAAATAATTTAAAATTACATTAAAATTTTATTGGAATAAAGCGTAGTGACTTGTGTTCACAACAATATGATGCCGTGATGGAATGCGGTCTTAGCATAAATATGTTTGTAAAGGCCATTTAAAATCTTAGATAGCGTTTAGCAAGCAAAGCTTCTGTTGTTTTCATAACATAAAATGACCATTCGGTGTAGCTTCTGAATCATCCAGTGACCAAACCGACTTATATCGGTGCTCTTGATCTCGCCTTTGATGTTATTTATTTTTTAAGTGGGACATAATAATAAACTAATGTATGTACAAAAATGCGAATTTGAGTATCATTGGCGGGTACAAAAAGCGCGACGAATTTTTAAGATCCCATTAAGCTTGCCGTTACGATGCCTGCATCAACATTTTGCCGAATGATTTGAACTTTATCTCGGTATAAATCAATAATACTTATCATATTTAAGGAACACCCAGGGAGTGGTAATGTAGATCAGTACTATTACAAAGATATCGATAGTATTTTGTGTAGTTTTGTGTTTAGTAAATGCAGACTCAAGCTGTCATAGACCCAGTTATATGTAGTACAGCCTTGATTATATATGACATTTTGACTCCGTTTTAGTAGGTACTAACTACATAAACTTCCTAATAATTTTCATCGTTTTATGGTAAGATTAGGAATGTGTTGGACACTTAAATGCGCAGGAGAGCAGATAATACAGTGTCGACGTTCAGTTTCATTATCTCAGTGTTTAAATCGCTTCAATTTACGGATTTTCAGTTCAATTCGGTACATTGTATGCGCGGAGCGGCGGCCATTTTGTGGTAGTGCGACGCCATTTCGGCCATTCACGTCTGGGCTGCCGATCAACTGTCGCGCAGATTGTATGTAAATTCACGGGGGTCGGTCGCGTATTTATGGGCCTTTGATCACTCAGCTCCATTGTCTCAGAGTTAAATGCGCCGAAAAATGTTCAGATGTCGCCCGACTGCTCGCCAGCGGAATGTATGCAAATAGTCCGCTCACTGTGTATGGGGTGCTTAATATTGCTTACATCGACGAGGTCTAAATGTGCCATTATTTGTATAATGATACGATTGTATTTGCGTAATGTGTTTTTCTTTTAATATGTCACTCGGGGTGTACTTGTTTTTGTGTAGAGACGTGCGAATCTCGTTAATGTTTCAGTCTCATTCACGACCGACGTAAATCTTTATGTGACTTTGTTGTTGCCAGTTTGGGAAAGGCTAATCACTGCCTACGGTTAAAACGTGTTGTGTGGCTTGTGAAATGCTTTTAGAAATATTTTGGGATCTTTATGAAATTACTTAATTCTCCTAAAATTTTATCATAATGAAATCTTACGATGATATAAATGTAAGAAATGGAAACGTCATCTATAGGTCAGTGTTTATATGTAAATCGCGAGTCTGTCCCCATGTCTCCGTCAGTGCTGATAGAAGGACTGACAATGCACATATTTCCGGAGGTACGTTAATGGATCGCATTATTTTGGGATCGAGACTTCGAGAGCTGCGCCGAGTGTTGCGTGGTGTTTATGCTGGCGAGACAACGTTTTATGGTGTTTTTCTCTCAATTCTTGTGTTTAAATATGGCTATTCACTTTGTAAGTAAGTAACTGTACCTAAAATGGTTAGAAAATAAGGAAGAGTTATTCTGCCATTAAAACCTAATAGGTACAAACCTTCCATTAAGTTTATTTTTTATTGAAAATTTTATATTCTTAACATGACCATCTTCATTGTCAGCCTACAGCAGCTCACTGCTGGACATAGGCCTCTCCGATTGCATTCTTAACATATCTCACAATATATTTCTGTTTAAAAGATTCTTTAAATTACCTTTTTTGGGCCATTTATGTGTTTATCCATGGAACGTGACAAGTTACTGGGATCGTATATAATATTCTTTATTAGGTATCACTTCATTTTATGTACAAACAAAATTTTGCTTTTATCGGAGTTTACAAGCAAGAAATTGTGATACCATTTTTGGCAATATTTGAAATGTTGTACAATACTTTTTAATGCATTTACAGGCTACATCATCACATCAAAGATGTAAGCAGTTTTGGAAGTTGCCAAAATAGGTATTGTGGTGGTCCGAAGAAGGTTCCTTTGGCATTCCGGAAACAAATACACAATTGTTTCAATTTTATATTACCTTTTACATTTTTTTAGACACAACTAACTTTTTCAACTAATTGTAGCAAAACATGGTGCAAAAGCCGGCCTTTTTTTAGGACGGAAAATCATCAAATGACTCCTCCCGCTGTGGGTGGAGTGGAAGGGAATGATAGACTCTTACTGACTCAAACCCATCCATGTTCCTTTCTTAGCCCTATGTGTTCCGGAGCAGCGGTAACCCTTTCGGACAATCCTCCATGCTGATCAGCACTGGTTCCTTCATTATTTGAGAAAGGCTTTTGCCCTGTCCACTACGGAGAAGGAATGAACACGTGGGAGTAGTATCTTAGAGTCTATGTACCTTACAATTTGCGACATTTTGACGCGTCAATGTTGTTCGTTTACATACAAAACGAAGCATTTGCGTCTGCGCAGCCTGTATGAGCAGGCTGTTAGTCGCTATAACCATAAGTAATTCTCAGCTTAGCACACTAATGTTAAAACATTGGCCATGTTTACACGTTTAATCCTTTCAATTCTGCGATCCCCAGGTCGAGTGCAGCTTGGACTTTCAAGCGTGACATTTAATTATACAGAATTTAAACTTTAGTGAGATATTACGATATTTATACAGTGTTCATGATATTTAGTGTGGGTTTACCCCACATTTTGGACTTTGAAGATTTTGGAACAGCATCATGACTTATTTTTCTATAATTCATGGAGTCTTCCGCATGTTTAGTAGGTACAGGAAATTCACCAACATGGAAATTCCAGTTGCAATACATACTTATAAACTCACACCTTCTTAGTAGGCAAAAACTACGGAACGTCACCTGCTGTGATCAAAGTTTCATTAACTTTAGTGCAAACTCAAAGGTTTGCGAGATCCATACTAATTAATGATTAAGACTCTAATCTCGAGGAATTTTAAAAATAGGTATTAGAAGAAACTATGGCCGTCGGCGAACGGGGTACCTACTTATCGGGACTTTGGATTGTCATTATTCTTTAAGTGATTATATTTTAGAAAGAATTATACAGGGTGTCTGAGAAAGGAGTAGCGAAAATTAAGCGTGTGGTACAGATTATCAAACGGATCAACTTTTTCCCGGGGAACAACATCGTAATTGAAAAAATAAAATAAGTCGTCCCATACAAAACTTCAATACCTACCTGCCAAAATGTATGGGAATATATTTTTATTTTTTTCAATTACGATGTTGTTCCCCGGGAAAAAGTTGTTCCGTTTGATGGTCTGTACCACACGCTTAATTTTCGCTACACCTTTCTCAGACACATTGTATAAGATAGGGGCACGTACTAATTATCCCAATTTTTTTTTTAAATTGCTCTAGAGGCATTATTCACGAAGAAAACAGAGGAATGCGTTTGTATGAAGAAAGGTCCAATAGAGTTCCCTCTTAAAATTCTAAGATTCCTTGATGACTAATCATCCACTGATGGACCAACGGTAGTACTTTCAATTCCTCTGTAATCTTCGGCGAGGTGTGATTAAATAAATGTTTGCAGTAATATGGAATGGCTCTGTTATTATAATACACGAACGCAAGCCACATTGTCAAGCCCCTAAAGTGAAACGCGATTGCCCCAGGTGCCCAGGCGTGAGAATCAATTTGTCTTTAGCACATGAAGACAATAGTAGGTATTTAAATTGGTCGCTAACCCACACTGTTGTAGGAAAAAACCCCATATTATCAGGCTTTTTTTTTAGGGTGGGAAATCATCCATTGACTTCTCCCGCTCTGGGTGGAGCGGAAGGGAGTGTCAGACTCTTACTGACTAAAACCCATCCATGTTCCTTCCGTAGCCCTTTATGTTCCGGGGTAGCGGTAACCCTTTCGGACAATCCCGCTTAATATTATCTGGCTAGGAAACTCCTATAGAGAAGGGAATCGGTCTGTCATCAGCAGACTATTATGTATTTCTACACCTCTGTGGGACTATAAGAATTTACTGCCTTGTCGGAAGTACATATTAAGGCCTGCCAATCATGACCAGCTTGGCGAAAACTGGCTTTCCTCGAGGTTATTGGATATTGCGCACCTCCCATAGATTAGAAAACGGCATAAATTCTAAATGGGAAATCGAATAAGTTACGAGTCAGGTTGGACATCCCAATGACTGGACGAATAAGGTAGGTAGAAGAATTCCTTCACTTTCTTTGGTATTGTTCGTCGAGTCGTTGAGCTTCTTAAGTTTTGAGTTGAGCTACACGATTATTGACAAATGGTTGCACTTACTGGACATGTCCACTTAAACGTGTGTGGTTTTTTCCACAATAGATTATTTCAGACACTAATTTATATGGTCCTCGTAAGATCTGACTAAGATTATGTCTGTACTTTAAAATAGATTGATCTCTAAAGTTGATTTAGCTTTTATTGTCGGATAAAAATGGCCGACCTCGTCTAGTTTTTATAATTAATATGAAGTGTAAAATCCAGCTGTCATTTGTGCATCTTTGACAGTCGATACGGGTCGTCAGAAGCTCGAAAAGTCTGACTGCCAGTCATACCAAGGGATATCCTATTGCCCAGTTACTGGGTTGTGGAGGTCAGATAGGCAGTCACTCCATGTAAAATACTGCTATATAGACTGGAAGCCGACCCCAACATAGTTGGGAAAAGGCTAGGCAGATGATGACGAAGTGTAAAATCGTTTGTGCAAAACTACATAGAGAAATAAAATTATTTATTATAGATTGAATCTGGTCGCAAATAATGAGCAATTACCAGCTACAGCGCTCAAAATGGCCCACAATTAAACAGAAACCATAAAACATATAATTGATATAGCTAAAACGAAAGCGAGGGTACAACACGAAGATTCGTGTATCATTTGCAGGCTCAACACTATTCTTACAACATTATTAACATAATGCCATCGCGATAACGAATGAAATTGCATTCGGGGTATTTATTTAGAAGGGCTCCCCGACTTGGGAACGTGTATTTATATGGTTATTTGATTATGTGTTAATCTTCACAGTTTTAAACTTGAGCATTGCAATGTGAATCCTAAATATTATTGTAGCAGGGTTTTTCCATCTGTAGATGTTCTTTTGTTTGTGTTATAAAAGCAAAACAGTTAAATATTTGGGAATTTTAATAAAGTAGGACGTCGTCTGAACACAGCTTTATCTGTAGGTATCTAAAAAAAGTGAACTCGAAATTTGAAAAGATTTGAGGGAGAACACAACGAGTAAGATGGACTCGTAAGAAATATGATGTGTATTTTCTAATTTTTATTAATTTTGGTAATTAAATAAAGTTAAAGTTATTTTCAAGTTTCATTATAATCTGCATAGAAGTTTATGTACCTACTTCAATTCCATAGCATGCAGGGCTGGCCAAAAAGGAATGTACTATGGGAGTGAGTCACTGTTGCTAGGATCAGCTCGCTAGCTAGGGTGGCCATTCTGTCCAGTATGGAGAAACTTCTCCCTGCTTAGGTATTGGATATATCTCCTTGATTAGAAGATATTGTGGACTGGAACCTTTAAATTTAACTTCTACCATTCTTGTACCGGTAAAACC
The DNA here is from genome assembly GCA_951799385.1 of Hyppa rectilinea. Taxonomy (NCBI): domain Eukaryota; kingdom Metazoa; phylum Arthropoda; class Insecta; order Lepidoptera; family Noctuidae; genus Hyppa; species Hyppa rectilinea. The sequence continues at coordinate 6,589,244 of OX637321.1, read as the reverse complement.
TATTTCTTAACTAATCTTCTAAGATTAGTTAAGAAATAGGTTAGACGAACGAATGACTAACACTAATACTAATAACTAACACTTACCGATATCAAAACAAAAGGTGATTGATCCAATTTCATAGCTTCTAACTGTCTAAACGTAGGCTCTAGGGTTGTCCGGAGCGGTGACTTCAAGGAGGCTTCCACCAGAGCAGCCAGCAGCTGCCTCGAAGATGGCTCCACTCCCAAACCTGAGCTGAATGCTGCCAGTGCTTCGCCGTGTCGACCAAGACATTGTAGTGCCACCCCTAGAAAATAAAGAAGGTTTAAACACTGGAATACCACAGACTACACAGATTCCTACAGTCGTTCAACGCGATGATTTGTGAGCAAAGGTATTTTACCAATCATACTTTCAAAGCTGCTAATTTAAGAGGCATTGAACCTCTATGTGGAAAATGGTTGCTTAGTGTGACAGCACGACTTACACTAATGAATGCACATATGCTATCGTCTTCAATTACGTAAAGCGTAGGTTGAAGTGCAGTTCTGTGCACCCACTGTTCGTTAATAACTGTAAAGTTACATTCATAATTGTTCCGCTGACATTGTTTTGATATCGATTTTCTCACACCGACCATTTTATTATTAAAAAAGAAACAATGGAATCATTCAACGTATTGATTGGAACCGCCTTCATTTGAATACACAATATTTAAAAATCGAATTAGAAATATAATCGAATTTGATACCAAAAAGTTATTAGTTTAACGCTTCTCCTTTGTTTGCGTTCGTTTATTTGAAATCGGAATAAACATAAGCGTCTACCATGGTATCTCGGAATAAATGGAGGTATAGATGTCGGCACATGATTGACAGTAATTGTCATGTTTACTCTCATTTAAGAGAAATCTCGGACACAATCGCGGACAGTCGGACAATACAGTAACGTAATTACAAGGGTAATTCATACCGGACTTCAGACGTGAATCTAAAGTTAATAGACAATTAGAAATTTTACACTTTCATTATGTCGATTTCGTTTCGCTGAATTACTGTAGTTGTTACAGCTGGTTAAGTTATTAACTTGGTTATTATACTCTTTCGCATGTACATACAGTCTGCTATCAAAGCTAGTTTCTAGTGTTATTATAATACTAACTACCTTTATTAGGAAATTAGGATAAACTTATCAAGTGGTTTATGGTCTGTAAGTACCTAAATGACAGTCATCATATTGTAACCATCGCGGGTAGAACCTGGATGACTTTTTTTTTTGAGCGCTCTGATAATGCCGGTCTTTGTAGAGTGGAAGGGTCAGACTCTTACTGACTAAAACCCATCCATGTTCCTTCCTTAGCTCTGTACGTTCAGGTAACCCTTTCGGACAATCCCGCTGAATCTGGGTAATGCTGGCTCACAAGAAAAAAGAGGTCTATGCTTAGCAGTAGTGACTTCTGTCTGTGGATAATGAGTACCTACCTAAATATGAGTCTACATTAATTTTTGTATTTTTTTAAATATTCTAAGAATATGACGATGTAGGTCTTAGTTTCACATTGAGTTGGAAAGAGTGAACTTGCGTCTGCGCACCCACCCTCAAAAAAAATTCTTTTGCGCGAGTGATATTATAGTGTACCACAAAAAAAATTCTTTTGCGCGAGTGATGTTATAGTGTACTAGTGGTACACTATAATATCACTCGCGCAAAAGAATTTTTTTTGAGGGTGGGAAATCATTAAATGACTCCTCCCGCTCTGGGTGGAGCGGAAAGGAGTGCCAGACTCTTACTGACTAAAACCCATCCATGTTCCTTCCTTAGCCCTTTATGTTCCGGGGTAGTCGTAACCCTTTCGGACAATCCCGCTTAGCACCGAAGGCTGGTCTCCGCTATATGCGGTTTATGTCGTCACATCACTCGGCTTGTCACGCTTCTATAGTTAGAAATTGATTGATTGATTTAATCACGCGCGCTTAGTGATTAACAAAGCGTAATTTCTAATTCCATGCTGTACTGCGGTGTTTCAGAGTTGCTTCATTAGATAGTGAAGAATTTTAAGGGATTTTTTAAGAATACTAACAAAGTAATAGAACTTTCAGAACCGATCGAAGTGGCGGTGCTTGTGACAGGCCTATGTCCAGTAACTGTAGTGGACGTCTTTCGGCTAAAATGATAATGGTGTCGATCATTCATCATCATCATCATTTCACCTTAAATCATTATCTTTACTACATCCAAATATTGTTAGGTTAGTAGTAAAATGTTCCAAGTGCAGGATATTACTATACAGGTTCTATTTTTTCGAGACACAATCCCAAATAAGGAGAAGGAGCAAACCATTAGTAGATAGTATCAGTATTTTGGTAAAATCTCATTCGTCTTTTAGCAAGCAGGGACACACACAGTTCTCAAATAGACTTTTACAATAATAAGTACTGAAGTAATTACAGTTTATAATAAGTAGCCTTCATAAATAAGTCCGCAGACAACATTGTCGATAATTTATGGGTACTTACCTATGTACTTCTTTGTGTCCATATCGCGGCAGGGGATCAAATGTACCGATGTTCGCGGAAAAAAAATCAAACGAAAAAAAAGGTACACACTTAAGCCCACATTAAAGGGTAAGTATTTAGCCATAAAATAAATGGTCCGTAATAACCTATAAATTAATAACTACAGTGTAAATAAAAGTAAGGCGTATTCAGTGGAGTGAAAGTGCTAACCGATGGAAAGTGAAAAAAATGTAATGTAATCTCACGCAATAGTCGTAACAATGTGTGCGCTGTGCATGTCACGAATATGTAAAAAAGTGTATTAATACGCAATAGAGGTGCTAAATGCATAGTTTATAACGATCGGTCGTGATTAAAGGGTCAATTGCACGTTTTATGACGTTTTCAATGCAGTACATGGCAGAGTTTTTTACACTTTTGCCAGAGCCATTACCCTAATAGACTCGACTGAAGGTAGTTCCAAATCTACGTAATAAAAATCTTGAATAACGTAACGAATATTTCATATGAAACGAAAGTGAACATGTTTGAAAATTCACCCCTCAAGGGGTACGAAAGGGTTACCGCTGCCCCAGAACATGAAGGGCTAAGGAAGGAACATGGATGGGTTTTAGTTAGTAAGAGTCTACCACCAAATTCACCCAGAGCGGAAGTAGTGAGAGAAAACGGGGTAAAATAAGGTATGAAAGTTTGTATGGAAGTTTTTCATACATATTTACCGCTGGCAATGTTCGGGCGCGGCTCGTTCATACACACAACGTAAGGACTTACGTCCCTGATAAAATAGCAAACGCGCTTAACTTAAGTAGATAAATGTAACTTTAATGGTCCATATAAGTTGCTCATAATAATAAATTCCTCCTCTATAATCCTTGTCATTAAAAGCAATTAGTAAACGTTTTAACGGTTAATAATGATAATCCCAAGGACTACAAATGAGAGTCATTAAGTTAGTTACTTAGTCAACTTAGAATCCATCTTAGCTTAATGTAATATTTATAAACAGCTTTTGTGGGCTGTTAATCTTGGCATTATGTGTATTTGATTTAACTCTAAAATATGATTTTTCTACTTTCACAGTTTCAGCATTTCCTAGAAATTACAGTGCGATGTAGTACGTTGGGAACAATGAAAAAGTTTTTTAAATAGCCTCGGAAAGGACTTTAAGCCATTGGTCCCGGCTGTCATTCGTGGATCTTTGACAGTCGTTACGGGTAGCCAGAAGCCCGAAAGTCTGACAGCCAGTCTTACCAAGGGGTATTATTATTATTATTATTATTAGAGCCAACCGGGCGGCTGACTCTAGTGTCATATGGAATGCCGGTGACCCTCCCGGAGGGACCCCTTGGAGTATGTATGGTGGCATGGCGTATTAGTTCTACAAAAAGAGGGTGGTGTCAAAAGTATTAAAAAACTCGCTGTGCTATTGTTCCGGGACGGCACTGTACTACCAATTAAACTCAGGAGCCACAAGACTGCTTGTTCAATTTTAAAAACAAATGAGTTCTACACAGTTTCTTACCTTGTCTATAATACGCTTTCGGCCAGTTTGGACATAGCTCTCTCGCCCGCGTCGCATCTTGTAGGGCTGCTGCGAACTGCCCTTGTTTTAATCTCGCTGCCGACCTGTGCAAAAATTAAACGATTAAGTATATAAACGAGATCATCAGAGATCTAAGGGATCTCTATATTTTCTTAGGACGGTCAAGAAAAAGGCTTAGAGGAGCTCGTGGCTAAGTAATAACAGCAACACGAATTGACCCTTCAGGTTAAGCTACGTTTGCCAGGGTTGATCTGTGGATTTGTGACCATCTTTAGATGTCGAGATACTTCAGTGACTCAGAAAGCAAGTTAAGCCGTTGGTTCCGGCTGTCATTCGTGGATCTTTGACAGTCGTTACGGGTAGTCAGAAGCCCGAAAGTCTGGTATCGTATTACCTAGTTAGTGACTTGGTTTTGGGGTCAGATAGGCAGTCGCTCCATGTGAAATACTGGTATTCAGCTGCATCCGGTTAGACTGGAAGCCGACCCCAATATAGTTGAGAAAAGGCTAGGCGGATTGATTGATTGATTGGCTTCCGAAAAATATATGTAGCCGGTATTCCTTTCAGAATATTGTATAAGTACTCTTTAAAGGTTTCGCACCTTGAGGAAAGAATTTGGAGGGAAGACATTTAGCCCCATAAACAACGTAACTTTTTCGAAAAAAAAAATGAATTGCGTCAATCAAGATCAATTTCATGAACTGTTTGAAATTCCAAATCTGACTATTAGACCTCCACAACCAAGGTTGCATACGGTTACAATGGAAACCTACCCAAACATAGATGGAGAAAAGGCTAGATAGATTGAATTGCATAGCATACAAAACCTTTTGCTCGTTTACATCAATAATGAGACTGTACATACGGTACCTACATAAAACACAGCGGCACTTATAATAATTCTATAATTTCTCCTAATTATGGACACGCGTGACCAATACGATTGACAGCTACGGGAGACTGGTCTAGTTTATAACTGGCACTGTTCACTAATCCAATATGGCGAAGAAAATTTACTATAATTTTCCTCATTCATCTATACTAATATTATAAAGAGGAAAACTTTGTTTGTTTGTTTGGTTGTAATGAATAGGCTCAAAAACTACCGGACCGATTTTAAAAATTCTTTCACCGTTGGGAAGCTTAGTTTTCTAGGAGTAACATAGGCTACTTTTTATCCCGGGAAAAATAACGGGTCCCACGGGAAAGACCACGGGAGCGAAGCCGCGGGCAAAGTGCTATGGATTATAATTAAAGTGATTGCTGTATAAGATGAGGCCAAATTATATTTGTTAACCTAACATGATCACATCGTCAATCTACAGGTGTAACCGAAAGGGGATATACATATAAAAGGATATGCTGTATTTGTATTTGTTACACCCTGTATAAGATGAGGCCGAATTATATTTGTTATTGCCACCCAGCATGATCACATCGCCAGTCTATAGCAGTTCACATCTGGACATAGGCTTCTCCAATTGCACGTCATTCAGCTTGATTGTCGGCAACTCTCATCAATGTCGATAACTTTGGTTCTCTGTCAATTTGTCGGGTGTGCCGAATCATGCCCACCCGATCATGTGTAGTAGTACTCCTGAGTCTTGCCGTGCATAATGAACCCAAGAAGTTTGCAGAACTTACCGATTACTATATAGTATGTGATTGGCAGGATCCAGGGTCAAAGCATCAGTATATAGAGCGACGGCAGTGGCGAAGTCCCCAGCTTGGCATGCTGCATTGGAGGCGCGGACCTTCTCCACAAAGAGGGCCCGGGACGCCGCTCCCAAGGATGCTGAGCCCGTTGGCTCCACCTGTGATAGAAGATAAGGTAGTAAGCAGAGCTTCAAGGTCAGGATTTGCACAAATTTTCAAAGTAACACAATTGCATAAGCATAGAAGTGACATGGCAGACCTCTTCTTCGCTTTGCTATCACCACTTCAACATCGTTCTGCCAATAAAAAAAATCGAGGTCTGAAGTCATACCCTAGTTATTTTTGCAGACCAGGATAATAGTTAAAGCGCACGTGATAAAAATCGCATGACACTTTTATTTTAATCTAATATTGACCAGGTCTTAGGAGCAGAGGCAAGCAGGAGGGAAAGCTGTGGTAGTCCCGTGGTAACGGCCCTGACTTATATTTTGTGTAAATAATTTCATCATCTCTAAAAAAGGGGGGAAAACCTAAACCAAAAGTCGAAGACATGTGATATCTAGCAACCCGCACTGGTCCCGCGTGGTAGATTACAGCCAGCTTCCTTTGTGAGGAGGTTTCCCAGCAGTGGGAACATTGGCAAAGACTTCTCTCAGTGGCGTAACTATTCCATCTGAGGCCCTTGGCAAATCCATTGCATGGGGCCCCATATTTATATGTTTTACCAAATTTTGTTAGAAATGTTAAGTCCCTTTTGAGCTCGCAGCCTCTACGGCCGGGGGCCCGTGGCATTTTGCCAGTCCTGCCACCCTATAGTTACGCCACTGACTTCTCCTAAGCAGTATGTCTTCAAGATTGTCTAAATTGTTTGCAGCAATTGAATTTGAAACCTGTTATTTGGCTTAACCTTTCCTAAAACAAGCTGCCGTTAAAAACCCTTTACATTACTTTCGTAACTTCGCGATTATACGAGAGTATATTAAGGTTATAAAACAATTCTCTGTGCCTTGTAGGCGCAGATTGATATGTAGGACCAACCCACAACATCTAATTTCTCACACGAAATTACTGTAATTGGCTGAATTACCTGCATTATATGCATCCACCCTATTTAACAGTGCCTCTTTGTAACTCAAAGTACGCGGAACTAACTTGCCAAGAAATATTTTGTTAGAAAAGAAGCAGATTTCCAGATCATGTCACCTACACTAATATCGTTAATGTGAATGTTTGTGAAGATGTTTGGATGTTTGTTACTCAATCATGCCAGAACGGCTGCACAGATCTGGATGAAGTCTGGAAAACAGACAGTTTATAACCTGGACTAACACATAGGATTTTTATCCCGATAGTGCATTTCCGTATGATAATTTTGGATATGCACGCGTGCGAAGTCGCTAGCAGAAGCTTTTCCTTTTGTATAATATGATCGCTTTTCGTGTATTGGGGTTTGGACCACGTTTTTTGCATTAATCCAATTACATATTAATATACCTTGTTCAAACAGCAGAACACTTATGACGTGTTCAATAAAAGCAATCAAATTTCGTTTCGAAATACGACCAACACATGCATCTCACCCAATATTGTAATTTAAAACCTGAAAACTTAAACCATTGATTCGTTGCCACATTATTTTTTACAACCGCGTCGTAATCACAGCCTTTTCCAATTTCCCCCGCTCCTCATTCGTCGGTGTTTTCGATAACACTCGGCTATCTCCGGGAATTAAGTGTATTTGTATCAAGCAGTAGCTTTTGCGCGCGACTTCAACCGCGTATTTGTTGGAAAATTACCCACAGGAACGTAATACCGGTATTAAAAGTACCCTATGTTTAAATTTAGTTTGTAAACTATAGGTGTGCCAGGTTGACACCTTGACAATTCAAAAGTGCCTGTAATTGGTTTATTTGAAATAAATACTTTGAGTTTGAGTTTCATCCAAATCCGTGAAGCCGTTTTAGTGCCAATCCGGAATATACATATCCAGTCAAACAGACAAGCGGCAAAAATTCTAAAAACTATATTTTCGGCATCAGACTCGTAGCAAGTACATACGCCAGCACATCAAGCTATCCCTAACTGTCAAATTTTCTCAATTAAAAATGAACCTTATGTCTTTGCAATAAAGTTGAAATACTATCAAAGAAATTTGACAGATTGTGGTAACTTGATGCGCTGGCCTCTGTACCTACTTTTTTCTCAAAAATATTCAACATACAGTTTTTACTTCTTTATTATGTGTATAGATTTTATTTTACGTTCTGCTGTATGTAAGAAACAGTTGTAAGTAATAACACGAATTTAAATATGCTTTCACGACGTTACGCGCAAACTGGATGGGTGTTAAGTTGTTATTGCGCTATTTATAATATCAATAGCCATATTCAAGTAATTTTATTGGTTCTTCTTGGTGGAAATTTTTGTTGTAAGAAACTACATGAGCTCGTGCTGGGTTAAGTAGCAAGAGATAAAATAAATTCATATACCTATTCGTAAAGTTTTCGAAAGGAATGAGTTTTTATGCACTTACCTGTAACCTATGTTTAAAATGTTACTAAGTTAATTCCTGTAAGCATACAATGTATGATTACAAGCTATATTTTACTACTTAGCGGCCAAAAAAAAAACAGAAAGGACCACCTGTAACCTTTATTTCAAGATATAAAATGGTGTGGTTAACATGACCCATCGCCTGTGTCATACACTTAAAGACAAGATCGTAATCAGTTAATCCTTGCGCTTTCATTGGTAACTTTTTCTATTTGCATATAGCTTTTGCCCACAGAACAGATAAAAGAGGCCTCTTTATCTGTTCTGTGCTTTTGCCAGAGGCTTCGGCCGCGTGGAGGTCAAACGGGAACGTTCTACCGGGATAAAAAGTATCTTAGTGTTAATCCATGTTATAAACTACTTGTGTGCTAAAATTCAGCCAGATCCGTTCAGGCATTTTGACCTGTTTGAGTAACAGGCAACCATCCAAACTTTTGTACTGTTATTATTATTAGCTGATGCCCGTGGCTTCGACCGTGACAAATTATATACTAAAACCTTCCTCAAGAACCACTCTATCCATTGGTGAAAACAGCATGAAAATCAGTGCTGTAGTTTTTGAGTTTATCGCGAACAGACAGACAGACAGACGCGGCGGAGGACTTTGTTGTGTAGTGATAGTAATATTATAAAGAGGAAAGATTTGTATGTATGTTTGTAACGAATAAACTCCAAAAGTACTCAACGGATCTGGATGAAACTTGGCACAAAGATAGATTTTAGTCTTGAATAGCATATAAGCTACTGTTAATCCCGGAAAATTTTACGGTTCCCGTGGGACAATTTCCTACATACACGCGGGCGAAGCCGCTGGCAAAAGCTTATATATTATAAAGTAAGCATTTGGTTACGTTTTACGTTAATGATCTGTCTAAAGTATAATACTAGCCTGTAATTACTGTATTACCTGATTGGTATTAGATGATATCCATACGGGGAGTGGCACTCAACTAGAGGAAGGGGTTATTTCATGACTTTAAAAAAACGAGGATGCCCAACAATGAGCAATGGCCCAGTGGTATCGGCTCCGACTTAGGTAGTAGTAGGCTGTAGGTCGTGAGATCAAACACCGACATAATTAATAAAAAAAAAAAATTATTACCATTGAACTAAAAATGATGAAACAAAAATAAAACCAAAAATTCTAAGACAAGTGACATCCTCTAACACCGCTCTCTCTCCCTCTCAAAGAGAGGAGCATTATAGGCTCATAATGCCCAACCAATGTTGTATGGCAGGTTTGTTTTCGTACCTACCATACTTATTTTTAGTAACGAAAAGGATAATCTATTATTTTTTATTATAGACGTGTTTACATACCTATACTTATTACAAAAAAAAACAAACCGGTACCTAAACATGTGAAACAGTCTCTAGAAACCGACAAACAATGAAGGGTTCCGTGGTTGAAAGAATGTATCCCAAGAACAAACTCATGTAGTTGAGAAAAATTTATCCCATACATCGATATGTGTCAGCGTGGATGGGTGACCATCTTTACATAACGAGACTCCTCCGTGGCTCGGAAAGCACGTTAAGCCGTTGGTCCCAGCTGTCATTTATGTATTTTTGACAGTCGTTACGGGTCGTCAGATGCCCGAAAGTCTGACATCCAGTCTTACCAAGGGGTATCGTGTTACACAGCTACTGGGTTGTGGAGGTCAGATAGGCAGTCGCTCCATGTAAAATACTGGTATTCAGCTGCTTTCGGTTAGACTGGAAGCCAACCCCAAAATAGTTGGACAGGTTAGGCAGATCGATATGTGTCAGCATCAATTCTCCAATTACAAATGTAAGTTTGTAATAAAACGACGAATATTGTTCACAAACTAGACACAATAGTTAAACAATCAACATGAACCATATGTGGTTCATTGGACAGTGAATGGGTTAACGATTTTCCGACTTTTTTTTTGTGAGAAGCGAAATTGCATGATTCTAATTATACGGGAAATCTCTACTATTATAGGCTTTGATATATTTACGAGTGTCAAAGTCTATGTCGTATAGAAGGCCGCATTTTTTTATTGTATTGACAAAGAAATTTGATTTTTTTAGAGCTCCAGGGAACCGTATCCTTACGATATGAATTACAACTTGATACCTCCACGCGTTCCGGAGATAAAAGGTCTTACCAGACTGAGTGACAGACGGACGGACGGACAACGAAGTTATCAACATTAAATCCTGGTTTCATGTTCAATTAAAGTTTGAACAAACAATTATAACTTTACTGTAGGTATTTAAAAATACAGAAATTGGTGCTTTGGCATTACGCTAAAAGGATTTGTAATGAACGTTACGCATGCGTGTTTTTCGATGGGATTCCAATTAATCGATTCGAACGTGACTTTGAATGTACGTTATCGATATAAAATTCGATTCCTTCTTCCAATACTCGATGGATATTAAAGCTTACAATCGCTGTGGGTTATAAAGTTCTCGATATTAATTGGTTTGGAACTTAATTACTTGTTGAATTAATGTTTTATAGGCTAGTTTCAATATCGGAGGCTCGAAAGTCTTGTTCGTGTATCATACATAGTGAGCCGAATCTCACTGACTGATTTTATTACAGTCTTAAATTTTGACGTGATAACGTACGACATTCATAGATATATATAACGACAAACTTGGGTTTTAAAACACGCTGCCTAAGTAAAAGGTTTTTTTACCCAGTTTTATAGCACCAAAAGATAAAAATAAAAACGATCCAATCTCGCAGGCGCTTGGTCCTGATTTTATAGCGCAAATGAGAGTGAGCCTTGACGTTTAATGTTATCTACCCACATTAGTTTTCTAGGAAAAAAGTTTTGGATTGAAGTTGCCGAATTTGTTCGATCTTATTTAACCCCAATAACAGCCAACAGGAACAGAGAACCCTCGTGTTAGTTGGGTAAAATTAAAATATTCCTATTGCATAAAAGATATTAAAACAAAACGGACACATCTTAATCATTAATTTCAAAGAAATAACACTTTGAAGCGTTTCATAAATATTTACAAGTCAAAATATTTGTGTTGCATAACAAAAGCATAAAGGATACGACGATGCCGACGTGATAATAGTAAAAAACGACAAATGACAAACTGCTACTGAATTCCTAAACCCTTCGCCTACGACGTTAACGTGTTACGTTCACGTTTCCACAAGTTCCGTATACGAAATGACATATTTTAAATTCGAATAAAGAATACATGAAGAAATTCTGCATATTTATTGGATCAGGATTGATGAGGTACTAAAACATTAAGTTATTGATTTAACGTTTGGATTGGTAGAGATGATGTGTGCACTGAATATGTCAGGGTTGGCAAATTTAGGGAGAAAATGCGATCGATTATAAGATAATTTACATTCACTGTCTTTCACACAGTGTGTGCTGTCTATATACTTTATAAATAGACTTCATTAAGCTCATCCGTAATTTAATCTTAAACAATAGCAAAGGCATTCTTAATTAACAATTGTCCTTTAACCGAGCAAATAAACAACATGACAGAATTAAACGAAGGCTTAAAATATTCGTTGGTCCATGCACCCAACACAGAGATCCCTAAAAATAAAGTATTTTAAATTTGGTACGGGCGAGGAGGCGTGAGGCGCGATCGCCACCTGCGCTATCTAGCCGACCGCATCGGAAGCGAGAGTATTTTTTTCTCACGGACCGCATTCCCCTACCTCACCATGAAACAACCAACCATTGATCTTCCCCTCCTATACCTTATACATAGCTGCACCACACATTCTTTCACTTAACTCGAGATTAAGATACACAGTAATGTATTTCGTACTGTTTCAATGCACCGATTTCACATATTTCGTGTGTTGTGTGTGTTGGAGGCAAGCAGAGAAGGCGCCCTTTTACCTATGGCCTGGGTACACAGTCGTGAACGTGATCTTTGTGCTGTAACAATGACGGATTGACTAAAAAGGGCATTGTTTAATGATGTCTGTAAACACACCCGTTGAAGAAAGGAAATTCTTATATTCTGGAAATAGTAAAGGAAGTGTTTTAAAATGAGAGTTGAAGAAGACGTTGGATAGCTAAACGGGTCCTGTAAAAGGTACAGCGTCGTTCATTGATCTTATCGCAAAGGAATTAGTCTCATTAACTGGAGAAGGGACACCGCCAGGACTATAGAATTTATTTAAATTACATTTAACTATTCCGCAATCGATGTAAATGTGATGACAGTTGACTTTAATACCTCCTAATATGGAAAGTCTGTTCAGCAGAAACTTCAATTCCTAGAGAACATGTTCTATTACCTTTTCGGGTCATCGGGCTTTATGTACTTCCAAGTTTACAGCTAATATTGGACGGAGATACGCTTATTCTCCGTCGTAACTTCAAAAATTATCATTTCATTTTCATACTGGCAACATTCGATAAGTTTACCATAAACGGTAAGTTCGCGTACCATCATTACGAACGTTTATCAATGCGCTCCCGTGGCGTATACCGTGCGCATACGCATCCACTGGTAATGATCGCCGATTGTTTCGGCCATCTTGAAATATGAGCGACGTAATCGAGCCTTATTCGCTTTATTAAAATTTCGTTTAAAGAGGCGCCTGATAACCGTTCGCTCGACGGATTGGGTAATTATTTTTTCTTGAAACGACCTTTCATTTATCTTGTAACGTTACTTTTTAAAATGAAAAGATGCGGACCGCCCCACGACGCTTAGTGAACGTCATATCGGTAGAATTTTTAATATCGCCGTAGTTAATTAAAGTGTGTTTAAACATTATCCGTCGATTTATCAAAATGTAATTGCGAGTAGAAAATGCACAGCATGTGATGTAAATACATGGCCGGAGCGACCGTACGTAATGAACATTAATATTGGAAACTCTTATCCTTTGATATTTGCATTCTACCATGTTTAATGTCGCGGTGCGCAATGATTATAATTTTTCATTTATGTAATTCTTTATCAGATGGGCATGTCATATTCCTAATAGGCAGTCAGACTTATCTGAACACGTAGATTTGACGGAGAAATATAATGCGAATACATTCTTAAAAGTAAATGTGATGTAGGTAGAGGTATGACAGTACTGTTTGCCCGACTAGGGTGGAGCCCAAAAGGTGGGTTATGTGTATGTTGTAACTCATTGAGCAGTTACGAGCGGACAAGCACTATGGGATGAACTGTTCCAAAAAATATGAGCTGTTCCATATATTTATGCACACGTAACTCAATGAAATGTATAACGATTTCAGGGTTCATCCAATAGTAAAAGTTGTTCGTAACGATGAGTACAATGCCCCCACGAAATGCTTAGTGTAAACTTTTAACACTTTATATGTTTCTACTTCCATTTAGATCGAATGGTACAGGTTTACACCACGAACCATAACATCATTTTAAAAAGATTTAAGAGCATTTCCCGAGAACGAACCTGCTAGCAGTGTTAGTTTGCATATCATTTCAATAGGCACACATTTATAATTTATATAAAATAAATCCATCAATTCCCGGACGACTATAACGACTCACGAACATTTATCATCGTACAAAATGTGTTCTGTGAAACAATTTCAAATTCAACAAGCGCCTTTAACTTCCTATTTTATGGGTTCGCGATAGATGCGTGGTCACATATGAACCGTAAAGGCGGAATTACTTGTAAACACACGTACCTACATGACATAGGCGTATAGGAGATTGAAATTGATGTTATTAAACCTGCATGCTGGTTCCAATGTTCCCTTTCAGCTAATCTGCGACCATTGAGTATCGTAACATGTTGTGCAAACGCTAATTCGCTTTCTATGTTACTTGCACTTTTGATTGCATAAAAAGACGACGCGATGAGAGTCGTATGTGTTTCTGTTACAAAGAGGTTTACAGCCTGTCGTACAAATTCTATCTATTAGCTGCAATATAGTGAAAGACTTAATGGTTAGAAAATAAATGTTACAAGAGTTTAATTTAAATTACTGATCTCCTTAATTTTCTCATTTATGTTGTTCATTTTCTCATTTGTGTGCGAAGTTAACTTGCCATTTTCTTTTCAGCCGACGACGTATGTTCGTGATTTATGTATTTTTATTGAAAACAAATTTTATTATTAACGATTTGTTCAACAAAAAGGCATGTCTCATGAATATTCTCTCAAACTCTCGGAGTTAAATGACAAAACAATAAAAAGAGAAAGATTTTTATAAGCTGTTACCACAACAAAGCTTTTGTAATCACGTCAGTGCTGACTCCGTCACGTTTTTATCGCTGCTACGTGATAGGACAAGCCCATCGTCAGGTGCCATCAGTGTTGTTGTGAGAAAAAAACATAACAATGTACGCGACATCGAAAATAAAGACGTCATCCATAACATTCTTGATATCACTTTGTCTCAATAATTCCTTTACAATTCTTCTTCTGTTATTTTTAACTCAGAATGTTCCACCATTTTAGGATTGCAACGTAAAAAGTTTTAAACCTGAGTTCGAACTCATTCCCCGCCCCCAGGTACTTATAGGGTTAAAAAACAAAAAGTGGCGTCGTCGGTCATCCTTTGTCTATTTTTTCCCGCCTATTTTCATTGTGGACCTCTCGGGATAATTACGAGATTTTTACCTGTTCGAAATAAAACAATTAACGTGTGCTGTGCCGAGACAAATCACACAATAATTTGGGACCGGATTCGGGTAATTTTTGGATGGTTTTGGTTGAAAGTTTTTGTGTTTCTTTACACACATTCATACATTTTATGGGAATCAATCTTTGAATAAACGTGGACGTGCGTTCCGCTCATAAAGCATTCGTCGTGGATGGTGCCTAAATTAATTACAAATAATGACACAGTGCGCGGAGTTTTCATTGTTTGTTTGGATAAAGAAATGTTAAGGATTTTTTAATGAAATACATTCAGCCTGAGGGTGACAGTTCATTATTTGAGTAAAAAAACCTCGCATGCATTTGACTTCCGCGCATCTGTTCGGTTCGGCCCGAAGGCGTGGGTCCCATCACGACTTCCATACCTATTTGTGTAACCCGACCGAGAAGGGAGACTGGTCGTCTTATAAAGCCGGGGCGGGTTCGACTGTATATTCTGTTTTATTGGGTTATTGTTGCGAAATCGCACACAAACGCGGCGGATTCCTCGCATTCCTCGACAATTACTATTTCGTGAGTGACCCCGCACTCGCGCCGAATGTCCGTGGACTGGTCTCACCGACGAACGTCTGACCTTTGACTTAAATCCTCCGGTGTTTGGGAGGTTGTAGCTTTGAAACAATGATAACAGGATTAGATAGGTACTCAATGTCTCAACATAAATACAGATATATACATATGTACTTAGTTGTCCAAAAAGTTAAAATCGTAATCATACCACTTGTACTGTTTGTACCTACCTATCAAGAACTGAGCTGCATATTGGTAGCTATTTCCCAATTCCAATCTAAAGCTCCATACAATTTAACACTATAAATATCGAATAGCACTGTGAATCGAAGCATAATAAGCCACGGCTACAATAATTCAATGGCAATTAGTTTTAATAATTCCGGTTAACCATACGATATAACTGAGGAAATTACTCAATAAAGTATTCAGTACCATAATGACCGCGATTGTCGGCCCTAATGGTAATAACCATGCGTAGATATTTTCCATTGTATTCTGTTTTAGGTAACATTTAAATATTTCCATTTTGACTCAATAGTCTTTAATAAGGTACGGTGCGTGGCCACTGTAGACAATGTTACGTATTTTTAATACGAAAATCGGTTTTGTTTATTTTATTGTTTTGTAATGTTGGCAATTTTGTTGAACTCTGTTATTTGTGGCTTGAGTTGAAGGAGTTCGTAATTGAAATTTATTTCAAATGATAAATGCATGACAGTAAAGCTGATAACATAATTTGTGTTAAGATAAAAACACACTATGCTGACTTTATGCAGATTATTTCAACACTGCACTAAGTACAGAAGCCAGCACATCAAGTTACCACAAACTGTCAAATTTCTTTGATAGTATTTCAACTTTATTGCAAAGACACAAGGTTCATTTTTAATTGAGAAAATTTGACAGTTAGGGATAGCTTGATGTGCTGGCGTCTGTACATGATTTGACAGGCAGAAAACTTTATTATATTAGCAACCCGCCCCTACTTCGCACGGGTGCAATGTAGTACTATCGCGGGGACGAAAGCGCGGCCGAAAGCTAGTTAAACCATACTTATAAACCTTCCTCTTAAATCACTATCTATTGATGAAAACCGCATAAAAAATCGTTGCGTATTTAAAAGATCTAAGCGTATAGAGGGAGAGAGTGAGGGACAGACAGCGGGGAGTGACTGTGTTTAATACTATGTTGAGAAAGAAGCCCATAAAATGCAGAATATAAGTGGACTACCGTCCGTTTAGTTTAGCTTAGTTTGTATTTGTATACTGCCTGTACCTACTGTTAAAATATGGTGCAACTTTACTGCTCAAATATAGCAAAAGCAGCGACCACCGACAAGTTATTTACCCATCATTTATGAAGATTGTCAGAACCAGTTCCCTTTAGTTAAGTATGTATTTATTTATTACATAATTTGCGCTTGATAACGATCGACGAAGTGATAAACAAGGAGTTTAACGTGTTTATTTTAGAAAATTTTATGCGATCCGGCCCTACTTCGTAAGGTTTAACGACTTGACAAAACATTGAGATTACTAGATACGTATCATATGTAAACTAAATAGTAATTTATTACACACATAAGTACATACATTTTCTAAATAATGGTGAAAACCACATAAAAATCCGTTGCGTAGTTTAGAAGAACATGGGCTAGTTTTATCTATAATATTAAGTACTTATAAATGTTGTAAGTAATGCAGACAGTTTCTAGTAAGCAGTAGCATATGTATGTACAAATAACTTCTAGTCCTCTGTTATATACCTAACTAGCTTCTGCCTGCGTGGATGACGGAAATTGCATGTTATTATACATATAAACCTTCCTCTTGAATCACTCTATCTATTTAAAAAAACTCCATCAAAATCCGTTATGTAGTTTTAAAGATCTAAGCATACATACATACATACAGACATTAGGACGCGGGAAGCGACTTTGCTTTATACTATGCAGCGACTATTCGTAGTAATTACTCATGACAGGAATAACGCTAAAATGCGGTACATACGTGTGTACCTAATGCATGATTTGTAAAACACGATTATAACAAAACGGTTTTTAATAACAGTTACTTTCATTTCAACACGTTACAGACATACGTTACAGTAATCGATTCAGTTACTTTAGCGTGCGTTAAGTCTTGCGCGAAAAATTGCCTAGGCATTCCTTCTGTCTGGAATTCGCAGCGAATATTTCAAATCGTCTAACTAAATAGGATGTTATTCTAGGTGTACGCATGTCAGATATCTCGGGGAAAATTACTTTCATATAGTAGTTTTTGTTCCGGCACGCGTTGAGCAGTGAGTGGAATGCGCTCGTGACGATCGATTTCGCGCGCAATCATCGTCCACCATCTTGTTTTTACTGTCAAAATAATAGCCCCAGGCGCGTTCCGTTGCACGCTACTGTCTCCACCACACGTGATGTCACAGATATTTATCCCATAAATATCATTTAAGTATTATTGCATTTATAAAATTAACATAAAAGGTTTAATGAAAGATAATAAATTCGGAGGCAATATAAAACTACATCAATGCCTCTATTCTCAACTAATAAACAATTTAATGTCGATTCTCGCAACGAATTTGTTTTTTCTTATATTTAATTATATTCAAGCTGTTATTACGAGGAATATTATCACGGATTAAGAGTTCTCTTTTATTTTTTGAACCTTCGCAAACCTGCCGGTGTGGGCGTGGTAGACAACCTGTGTTTTATAGCTGACCAGTCTTATTTAGACTCCAAACTCAGAGCACTTTATGAAAAAAATGTGGTGTGCATAGGGCGTTGGGGTCTCCTTTCAACGGCTGGATAATAATCCGCGCAAAAAGAACAAGTACGATATAAAAGAGTTTGAAAATTACATTATTTCGGAGCGGGTCGAGTGTAATTGACTGTAGTAGGCATTAAACTTTATAATAACAATCGCCGTGCAAAGATTATCCACGATATTAGCCAGGGTCGCATTTGGGACGTAATTTATTTTTTTATGGTTGATTTTTATTGATCGACACAAAAGAAGTAAATTCTGTCCTGTATATATTTTATCTTTAGTGTCTACAATAAATCGGATAAGCTTATTTTGTAATCTTTTTTCTTTGAAGTTGTTTGTCTCATACAGTTTACGAAGTGTTATACGTTGGAACTTCTCATCGCCGAAGGATGTGGTCTAATTTAATTGAGGTAATAAATTGGGGTCCAAGAACAAAAACTGTGATGATGATTTTATCGTTCCACTTGTATTTGTCAACGAATGTTTTTTTAAATGTGTTTCTGTTTCAAATTAGGTGGTTTTGCAACTTTGGAATATGAAAATTTACTAGGCGACTAGAAGATCCGGTAAACGACGAACGTGGGACAAGATTTAGATTTTTTGGAAGAATCAGGTTGTTGGCTGTTCTTTTGCGTTTTACCTTAATTGCTTTTTCCTACACCACCCTAGTTTTGCCGCCAAAACGCCGTTTTGTAGCTGAATTCTCGGCTTTAGTACATTCTCTCAGTAGGTATTATGGACAATTTATTTCTAATATAAACCCTACCTACCTACCTATGTTGTATTAGTTTAAAGTTTTGTAATCAGTGTTTAGTCAGGGTAATCCATTATTATAATCTGGAACACCAGTAAAAATATAATAAAAGTCGTACATAATACATCCGGTGACTTTAATACATTATAAGCAACCTTATCTGTTGTTATTTTATATTTAACCATAAACATTAATGGAAATCTTTATTTTTATTACGACGCGCACTAAAGTATTGCCGGTATCAGCCATTCTTGCTTGAAGACCACCGAGATGTTGATCGTAATTATACTTTTAAATAATTACCAATATGCAAGTCAATTAATGGTCACCTTTGTGGCTATTAAATACAATCTCAGAGACCAATATAGATACGAAATGCATTTACTAGAACATATATCAGACTTAAGTTGCTTTACTTGTTCGTAATTTTACATGATTATGAAATTTAAAAAGTTATGTGTTGGATTTATTTTATTTGAGGTGCTTAAAACCATAAAAGATATAATTAATGCTTCCAAATTCTTTAGAGACAATAAAAAAGTCACCTTAGAGTATTTTTATTTAGATATTAGGCGAAAGAAACATTACTTTACATTTCTTTATAACAGAGCTTTTTAAATATTTCAAATCTTATTTAAACTTTATAGTTTATTTTCATATTTAGGTACTAATCAGAGCAAAAAGTATAGTATAAAGTATATTTATTCCATCGAAAGAAGAAGAAAAAATATTTCCTAGACCATCGATTCCTAAGTCCGTCCCAGCACAAGCATCCGAAGGGTGTGCGCGAGCGCAGGGTAGACTTAATTAGTTCTTAGACGCGCAAGAATGTGGCACGGAGAGCAGCGCCGACGATGTTATCCAGAAATTAGCCAGCGACCAAATTAGCTGCAGTGTACCGTGTAATATACAGTTTTTAGATACTGCCGCTCTCCGATCCAATTGTACATGCTATTAGTGCTGGCAGGACGGTAGAATAGGTGGGTAATGGTAGGCTTATGGTACTAATGGGTTCGGTAGTTATGGAGAGTGCTACAGCTTTGGTTCTTGGTTGGAAGATGGAGGTGGTTCGAGAGCTAGTTTCTCTAGCTACCTTTTGGAAGGGGTGGCTAGAATCAATTCTATTTCTTGTTCATTTCGACGTTCAAAAGTCCTTTTCTTGTGCCTATTTCAAATAAATGATTTGACTTTGACTTTAAGCTGATTCAGGCTATACTTTGTCAGTTTCCAGCAGTTGATATAAGTGTACCATCGTGTACCACTGATACCGCGATAAATGTGGCAACCTACTGGTCGCATTTAATTCAATAAAATAAAAAAAATCCATTGACACGAAAGAAAAAGAAGCAGTTGATATCAATATCAAATCTGTAGGGATTAGTGGATTTTATATCTTTTTATACGAAATAGGAACATGTCTGGGAACTTTTAACTCAGTTCAGGTTTTTCAAATAACATGGTGATTTAGAGTAAATCTCCCCTAAAATTCCTATGAAAACTTCATAGAAATTGTCCTATTAGAATCGCGTCGCGCTAGCCTCTGCAGAATGCCTTAACGCTTTATAAAAGGATATGGGGATATTACATCTCTAAACGAAGTCTAATAGAGTTTAATAATGCAGTGACAATGTCCACGTAGACCTCCGTATCAACAAACCTGATGGTAAATTAATGTAATATTACAATATTGTAAGTATCCACAGTACATTATCCTCACAATTTAGCATAACTAGACGATCCACTTATATTTATCTTCTTGTTTAACATGTTATACATGCTCTTATTATTGTGACAATATTTGTTGGCTTCTGTTATCGTATAAGATAGGTACACATTGCAATACAGCTTTAAACTTATTTTAAGGCCAGGTACGCACAGATATTTACAATTTATTATCGTACTTAGTAGATGCATTAAAGAGTGTACTCTAGACGCTATATCTAAAAAAGTTGTAAGTAGTTTATGCCATCTCGTTACCATAACACAAGCATTAGGTTGCTTAGCTTGGGACTATGTGGCGTTGTGTGAAATGTCCAAGGATATTATTAGTAGGATACGTCATAATATATAATACACTAAAAAAAAAAACTGTGTGTCGTTACTTTTTTTGTGACGTGTACGTCGATCCTCAAGCTTTATGACTGCTTGACAATGTACGGCATGTAGAAAATACCACCAAAACTACCATAACAATCAAAATAAACTTCGATTATCAAAGAACAAAAGAAAGTAAATAAAAGCATACAATCTATATCATTGAATGACGCCTGCGCCGTATAGTGGTTGGTTTAATAGCAGAAAGAGCGATCGTTCTGCGGTCGCGGTACCACAAAGGATCGCTTTCGATTCCTGACGCTTCACACAATAATATGGCCAGGTAGAAACAAAAATTGGAACGAATTTTAGGGCTTTTGATGCGGTTCGTTTTTGTAAGGATCTGTGTAGACAAGAGCTCTTTGTAATAGAGAATGGTATCTTAACAAATGCTTACAAAAAAAATAACGCCTATCGATATCTTATGCTGTTTGGTAGTCGTTGAAAAGGTTAACGAGAATCATGAAGTTAAGGAAGCGCTTATTATCCCTAAAAAATTCAACTATTAGCAAAAATGAGGCATTAGAAAACCAAAATGACATCTTGCCTACTCAATCAATCCGCCTAGCCTTTTTCCAACTATATTCGGGTCGGCTTCCAGTCTAACCGGATGCATCTGAATACCAGTATTTTACATGGAGCGACTGCCTATCTGACCTCCACAACCCAGTCAGTAAGTGGGTAATACGATACCCCTTGGTAAGACTGGCTGACTTTCGGGCTTCTGACTACCCGTAACGACTGTCAACGATCCAAAAGTGACAGCCAGGACCAAGGGCTTAACATGCTTTCCGAGGCACGGAGGAGTCTCGGTATCTGAAAATGGTCACCCATCCACAGACCAACCTCGGCAAGCGTAGCTTAACCTGATGGAACGTGCGGCTGTTATTACTTAGCCACGAATAGAATAAATAAAAACAACCGGGAATTGCAACACAAAACCTCAATCTTTATAGAAGAAGCTGTAGGCATGTATCGGCGATCTGAAGTAGTGAGTCCAACATACTAACATAAATCTGAACACCGCATACGAACCAAGAGCTCCGATGATAATAAACACAGAGGAAGCAAGCCGATATATGTAATATGTAGGTACCTAGTAGAAAGTTAACATACCCATATGCATATTAAATGCAAGTACAATCGACCTGATATCCATTAAATAAAAGCATCTTTATGTCGAAGCAGTAAAGGTGATTGAAGAGACTGCAAAGTTTCACCACTGATATGCAGTTACTTGTACCAGATAATGGGAGAGCATTCACCAAGTATCGTCTAACCCGGAAAGACGTGACTAAACAGTAATGTTTGCATCTACTAATTAATTTAACAAACCGGTCAAGCGTGAATCGGGCCAAGATACCGAAGTTCCCATACACCATAGCGTGTTTAAATAACAAGCAAGCATATTGACCTACTGATTTAATTTAATTAAATATATGAGACGTGAGATAATGTTGTTTGGTCAAGTGTGCTCTTTGCTTTTTAAAGTTGGTGAGATAGTTTTCACTAATTATTGAATATCGAATATTATAATGATGATCATGCTAAGAATCAAGGGGTATCGTATTGCCCAGTAACTGGGTTGTGGTGGTCAGGTAGGCAGTCGCTCCATGTAAAATACTGGTATTCAGCTAAAAGGCTAGGCAGATGATGATGATGGTGATCATGCTAAGAATAATAAAAACCAAAGATGGTATAAATAAATGAATATGACGAAAAAGACGTACTGCACAAAACCAATGGATTTGTTATGATTGAACAAACTAGATAAAATTTGAGTTTTATTCAATATTTTCTCCACTAAAGCCGATAAAAATATTAACATAATAAGAATAGATAAAAAAGTGCTACGCGCGTGCTACGACGTAGCACTGGTTTATTAATTGACGATAAAATCATTTGTACGTGGTCTTCAGTAACTTTCCGACTTTTATGCGGCCAGTAACAACGTTTAAAGTGAAATAAATATCGTCTAAATTACAATAATTTTATTTTGAATTGATTTATAAAATATGACTGCCTCATTGGTCAACATGAGGTCTATGGTTCGATTCCCAGGTCAGGCAAAATGAGAATTTCTCAATAGCTCAGGGTCTGGATATATGGGTAGTTCTTCGAAATTTGATTCATCGACTGATTCATATGGTCAAAATTTAATTTCACTTTCAGCTCTGTAACACATGTTCATATGAAAATAGGTATACCAAATAACATATATTTCAATGAGGGACTCGTTTTTATAAAGTGATTTTCAAGATATCGACGTTCAAATATTTTGTGCCCAGATGAATCAGAATTTGTTACAGATGATGTACAGATGATGTAACAAATTCTGATTCATCTGGGCACAAAATATTACCCTTAAACCAAGCACAAATGAATCAGATGTTTACCTTCGTAACACCAAGTAGCAAAATTTGGTCATGTAAGTATCTTAGGAGTATGTATTTTTTTGTCCTATTGTAATCCTACAAACGTTTACAAAACCGCATTTGGGCGCAGTTTATAGGACCATTATGCCCTATAATCATTTTTTTACGGTTCGGTAAAGTGCAATTCGATTTTATAATTATCTTATTAGGTGTTTTTACAAGATATTATTGTTCTATAAAGATCCGGTAAACGCATTGAATAAGCGCGATTACTCCTCTAACGATATGACGAGTGCTGCTACTGGTGTAATTGATCCAACAGTTGGCAGCGCCATGCCATTTCTAGAGCATTCATTTGATCACTTTTTGTAACGGTAACGTACTGCAGGTGTCTTAAGAAAAAATATAATATTTTCAAAAGTAAGTATTCCACATTCTAATATCTATTTACAATAGGTAAGAACTTTTGTCTTTTGACTGTTGTGTTTAGAATGCCTACTCAACTTGCGAAATTAATTTTATTGATAAAGTGTTCGATTGTAATAAACATATCTTCATGCCCCTTCAAAACTAAACATATTTGTTATTAATTTTATTCTATAATAATTAACAAATACTCATTAAATTATAAGCCGCCATAGGATCTGGATCCCGTGTCATAATATTGCATTATCAAAACTGTTATAAACCGACTTAGTCAGAGTTATGACTACTACAGGATATACCTACTTGGCCACCATATTTAAGTTTTAGGGTTCTTTTAGAAAATACAAAAGAACGAACCCCCACATGCCAGTATATGTATGGTAATGTTTTAAACAGAACGAATATTTTCAGAATAGTGTAAGAATTCAGGTTTGGTCCCATAGTAAAAGTTGTTTGTTATCATGAGCACAATCATGTGTTTAGGTATCGGTCACTAATTACCAGTCACCCTATAAACGCACTTACCTAAAAAAATATTTCAGCGTGTCACATTTGAGCCTGGACTGGAAATGGTTGTAAGCCATTATATTTCACTGTGGCTCAAGGGGATATAATAAAATTATTAAACAATGATTTTTTTTTGGTGTAAAAACTGCAAACAATATGCGGTTTATGACCACCCTACCGACGAGTGTAAATTCTGCTGTTAATATATTTTTTGGTACCCTTCACATTTTATCTTAATTAACGTAAAATAATGCATAATAGTATTGTAGGGATATTAAAAATAATATTGATGCCGTCGAGAGGTGATATTCTCTCAATGAGAACTCTTATTTATAGTACCAACTACGAAAGCCCGAAATAATCAACTGTTCCTTCGTAGGTACAGAGTAGATATTCAACAATTCGTTATAAATCAGAATATTCACTTAATGAAATCTGAACTATATTTTCCTGTAGGACAAACCTACTTAATTGCTTACCTTGTTTTTTAGATTTGCTGTAACCAGGAAATTATGCCATACAAAGTAGTACAAACTATAGAGGGAGGCAAATCTCTGCTGGGAGCTGTCCCACAGCAATGGGAACAAAATGGGATCTTAAATTGGCCCAGAAAAAACCCCGACAAATTACAAAGGCATGAACATTGTGAACCAGAAGAAAACTGGTCAAAGAAAAACTGTATTTTAAAACGAGACTGAAACTGAGCCCGACATAAGCGTAAGTCGGGCTCAGTTTCAGAGTCCAAGTACAAGGCAATTGAAATATAAATGTAATGTAATGTTTTACTGTATTGTTGTCATCATTAAATTCACTATCACTGCTTCCGCTTTTATTTTCATTATCTTCTTGATTACTTATAACAAATATCAGAAGAGTTATCTTCCCAGTCTTCTAGGTCTATATCGATTTTACTTCGCACGGAACCATCACAAACTTCACGAAACTCACGTTTATTCAATAAAAGTATCGACTGGTAATCTGACCCCGATTTCATTTCAAGGTACTTTTTCGAAACTCGTCTTCCATAACTGCCACTACGCTTAAATCTTTTCCATTTGTTTAAATCCATTTCTATTTTCTCTAACAAATCACAAAATGAAAGCAAAATGGATGATTACTCTAGTAATAGCAAATGTAGGACACATTTAAGTAGAATCATACCTATAAATATCGGAGGGCATGCTAGTTTGGTGCTAACAATCCATTATAAGTCACGACTAAGACAAATTGATCCTATAATATCCTTGACCTATAGCAGCTATATCTAAGACGTCTATAGAAGTGCATGTCTTATAGAAGAATGAAACAAGACGTTAACAAGAGCAAACAATCATATTAAATGCGTTTATAGGACGAAAAGCGACACTTTCCTAATTAGTTTTATAACATGCGCTTATAAGACTGCAACTACTAGTAAGAATCTTATAAAGTAATCCTGTAAACGTTTATAAAATTAATTATGGGATCGTATGTACTTGTAGCACAAATCCTCTTTTAAATGCTGTTGTAAGATCACTGTCTTAGTCAAAACATCTATTAGACTCCTAAATGACGTTTATTCTTATAAGTCGGTTACTATAGGAAAATTTTGCTACTTGGGGGATCTAAGCCAACCAGCCCCTCATCCACCTTCACGCTCGTTCGTTGCACGACTGGCTTCCCCCCGCGCGGGGATGCAGACTCTCATTACCATTACCAGACCAAGTATGGTCAAGCGCAGCTCATGCCACATAAATCAGTATTATACGCCGGACACTTCTTATTTACTTATTTATAAACACACTAACGTTATAACTAATACACGTTTTTTTTTGTAAGGGGACAATTCTTTTCCTTTCGATATAATTATTATTTATATTGACGTATCAAAGGGAAAATGCGACATCGACCATTTTGTTCCGGAAAATGGCAAACGGACGCGCTATATGAATCAGAAGAACAGACTTCAAATATTTTTATTTTGTACCTAGACAGCAATTATTTAAAAAATATCATTTGTCCCAGTTAGAGGAAAAGCTAAACTGTACAAAAAAAAAATTACATGCTGTTTTGTTAGTTGGTTAGAGAAATATACCCATAGAAATCGAAAATTTTGTCTCTGAAGAACTACCCTATATGTGCCCGGTTGTTGGTGATGACCTCGCCCCCTATCATGTACAGCCGCCAGCACATCAAGCTATCCCTAACTGTCATGTTTCTCAATTAAAAATGAACCTTATGTCTTTGCAATAAAGTTGAAATTATTTTCAAAGAAATTTGACAGATTGTGGTAACTTGATGTGCTGGCCTCTGTACATGGGACTTCAACATAACTGGCGAAATTAGGGTACAATATAGGGACCTACTCCTCAGCATAATCATTTGGGGATTACAGGGCGATGTTATGTTATATTATAATTTAATCATATAAAATACTAGCTTCTGCTAGCGGCTTCACCCGCGTAGATATCGGATTTTTCATACAAACAAAATCTCCCTTTTCACCCATTTAAAAGTCGAATTTCCAAAAACACCTTCTTAGTGCTCACCTACATTGTAAAAGGAAACCGTGTGCTGTGTGTTTAAAAATCAACGGGTTCGATTCCTGACTAGAAATATTGATTTTTCAAAAATCCAATGATGCAGTTTTAGTTTTCACCAAAATCGAGCCTACGACTCTTTTGAGTAATTTTGGATATTCCTCATAGTTTTGGATTAGCCATCCACGCCCACTTGAAAAAATCAGCCTGTAAATACAGTGTGTTAGGTTAAACGAGTGACAAATTTTCAGCGGTTCAAAATTTATGGAACAGCTAATATATTTTTTTCATATTTCAGAGTTGGTCCCATGGATAAAGTTGTTGATTTCCATGAGTATTGTACAACCTGAAAGTATGTCCTTCGTTTAACCTAACACACTGTAGATAGAGACAGTAACAAGTGTAGTTTAATATTGCCATTTATAATTATGTTAACAGAATGTGAAACGCCCCCAAGCCATAATTGCACATAAACAAATGCAAGATTAAAAGTAGGCAAACAGGAAATGTATGTCTTCCTAAGTATACTTGAACCTAAGCTTTAGCGGTAAACACTTGGTTTTATCTGATGACAGCTTCCTGTGTCAAGAGTCAAACTAAATTGATGCCGATTGGCATTTTAATAACATGTATTTAAAAGCTCTTTATGATTGGCAGCATCAGTGAGACTACAGAAGTGGTTATCAGGTACTTTATCAAGAAGATAAAATCGGTATCATGTCACAATCCTATTTTGAAAAAATAAAGAAACAGTGTGAAACATTGCTGTTCATTTAATAATTACGAAAATATTATAAGTACAGATGCCAGCACATCACGCTATCCCTAAATGTCAGATATTCCCAGTTGAAAATGAACCTTATGCTTTTGCAATAAAGTTGAAAAACTATCGAAGAAATTTGACAGATTGGGGTAACTTGATGTGCTGGCCTCTGTACTTCAAAATTTGTCGAGTATTCGATTAAAATCTCATCAAATGAGTTTGATTGAATCCATTAGTTTTGGTTTCATAAAATTCCTTCAAAACCCCCTATGTAACATAAATAGTCTTTGAAGTTTTTTCTAAAGACTTGCGCCAATGTACGTTTTATAATAAATATGCATGCCTGAGAGATATATCATATAATATATCTCAACATGTGAAGCTAAGTCATAAGCCCATGGGCAGCATAAAAACTCTGACACCAGGTTAGTCACTAACCGCACGAAGAAAGAAAGATAATAAATATGATATTAGCTACTGAACCCTAATATTTTTAATTACCCATGTTAATTAGCTAACGGATGGAAAGTTTAAGATAAATGAACACGCGTTTCGCATCACGTTCTCACAGAATGCGGACGCTGAGGCTAAAGAACTATGTTTTATGACTGTCGTGACAAATTTTGTGACTTTATCATGATTGTCGGGTCGTAAGAAATATGAATTATTAAGTTTTTTATGTACAGAGGCCAGCACATCAAGTTACTCCAATCTGTCAAATTACATTGATAGTATTTCAACTTTATTACAAAAGCTTAGGGTTCATTTTCAATTGGGAAAATTTGACAGTTAGGGATAGCTTGATGTGCTGACGTGTATACCTAACCTAGTTTAATTTTCGTAAATTTTAAGTTGTTATGGTTATCTTGAGAACGTCAGTTGTTAGGGGAGCTTAAAATCGTATGCTGTTTACCACTGGCTACAGCCCGCGACTCCGCGATCCGCGTGGAATTTCTTGTTTTAACATTAAATAATATCCTATTCCTATGGCACTCGGTAATGCTGTAGCTTCCCATTAGTGAAAGAATTTCAAGAATCGGATCAGTACAGAGGCCAGCACTTAAGTTACCCCAAACTGTCAAATATTCGCAATTGATCATGAACCTTATCCTTTTGTAATAAAGTTGAAAATCTATCATAGATTTGACAGATTGGGGTAGCTTTATGTGCTGGCGATTGTACCCAGTTCTGTAGTTTACCTACTACACACAAAGAAATGAATACAGTCTTGGTTTATGGTAGTCTAATGGCGAATTTCACCAATGAAATTGATTGCGATCCGAGTATAAACAGCGCGCTGTGTTTAAGGGCTGTCAGTGTCATTATTTTCTATGGCATGTTGAGTGACAGGTCTAAAACGCGGTCAAGATCTGCTGGGTTAAATTGGCACTAAGTTTCTCTATAAATCTTTTTATTGTGATATTAACGACTACCTATTAAAAAAAGACTTGAAAGTAGATCAAATAAAACAGGCAAAAGAACATGAACTTTGCAACATTTAATTACAAACATAACATTTATCCTGGCAACATTTACATTCAGTGAGCTTTCAATCCATTTCCTTATTGCCTTGTACTATAAGGAAGCAGGCATACAATGCACATAGCTCCGTCAACATTTCGTTTAGGTCGCACAAACACCTACCATCGTCAGGCAGAGTACAGTCAATCACATGATACACAAAAATATGACTTTGACAGTGTATTACCTAGCAGTAAGGGCAGTTTTCCTAGTTCAAGTGTTGCTGAAGTGCGTATGACAGTACATACCGAGTCTCGTCAGGTGTTGATATATGACACATTGTCTGCCAGTGGGTGCACATCCCAACAATTGCCACTAAAAGTGTGTAACAACAAAAATATGGAAACTAAAAGCTAGGGCTGCAACAAAAATGTCAGGAGAGAGATAATTTGTGCCGGTTGCGTCTCGAGGAAAAAGAAAGATGGTCATATTGAAACTCCTGGAACAGGCAGACGTGTTTAGTGGTTACTAGCTCTAGGTATTAGTTCCAAGGTACTTATAGACCTTTGTCTCACACTTCTCTTCTCGAAACCGGACATATATATTACACTAGCTGCTCCCGCGCGATTTTACCCGCTGCTCGGCTCCTGTTGGTCGTAGCGTGATGTTACATAGCATATAGCCTTCCTCGATAAATGGACTATCCAACACAAAAATAATTTTTCAATTCGGACCAGTATTTCCAGAGATTAGCGCGTTCAAACAAACAAACTCTTCAGCTTTATAATATTAGTATAGATAATATAGATTTTGACGAAGAAATTCAAAGCTGAAGCTCGATAGTATTCTCTTTGCAGCTACACTAGAAAGGTGATATCATATCACTATATAAAACCTTCATAGTGTTGGAAAGGTAGCATGCTAAGTATTAGTTCAATAGCGACAGGTAAGTAGCTCACGCCACGGGCGCTGTATTCCAGTAACGCTTATCCCTCTCGGACACAGAGAAATAAGCAAATGGAGGAATTACGATAAATGGAATTTAAGCCGGATTAAACATGGCTACACCAACAGAGGATGGGATGTCCTTGAACTAAAAATTGAAAGACATGTGACATCTACCAAGCCGCATTGGTTATACGCTGATGAGACCACTCCTACGTTGTAGATTACAGTCTACTCCTTCTGGAAGAGAGGAAGCCTGTGTCCTAGTAGTGGGAAAACTATAGGCCGAATATAATAATGTTACACTAACAGTAGACTCGCCCCCTATTACATGGGACTTAAACATAAATGAAGAAATGTAGCTGTTCTAGGTGGACCTCTGCCTAAGCCTTCCCCAAACAGGTGTGATGTTATGTGTTGTATGTACATCAACATGAAGTACTATATAACATTACAAAACTAATCATCGATGAATGACATACGTATTGTTTTTCATTCGCCCGTCTTACCAATTCGATCAACGCAAAGAAGATGAATTATTATGACGATTAATTTATTATAAAAAACAGACTGTAGGTATGATCAAAGCACATAGGAAGACACAACTGCCCATCTGCCGGACATGTCTTTCGCGTACTCCACAGACGGGTGGAGAGGACGTGATCTCTCCATTTAGTAATTACTCCGTGGTAGTCAGATAAGAAACAGCTTCCACGGTTCTATAAACCGATATTAGAAATAAGATAGTATCGCGCACCGTGCGACGGTGTGTGATCCCGGCCAAAAATAAACGCGTGACTTTTTATTGTAGGTGTGGAAGGAGACGGATTGTGGTAAGTCTTTAGTGGTAAGGTACCAGCGGGCTGCTTATTAGAACAATATTTAAGCAGGATTGCGAGCAACACTGTACAGTTCTTCTATCTTGATGTTGCTCCTTGTCATGTTGTGCGATTACGCTTTGGATGATAATCAGTTCAAAACCTATAATGTGAACCTTATCTTAAATGTGTTTGTCACTTTTTGTAATTGCCGTGTGAATAAATAAATAACTGAACAGACATCTGTGCTGCTGGGGAGTTTGATGCGCCACTTCGTCCTAGCTAAAGCACTAAGAAGTGGTAACAGCAGGCGTTTCGAGGGACTGTCTTACGTAATCTTGATGTTCAAAAAGTGGTGATTTTTAGCCTAGTTTGAATTAATGACTTTTGATTGGATTTTAGCATTGTCATCTATTGTTTCTGTTAGAAGAGACAGTCTCTATATTAGGAGCACTTTTTTTAAGCAAAATCTTGACAGGATGGTGAATGAGGCAACGGGCAAGGAATGAGGCACTTGGAATAACATGAGTTGACAAAAAAACATACATTTTTAGGGGGGATTTGAGGAACAAGCCACTAATTTGTTGCCAGTTGCTACTGATACGGTGTCCTTAGGTGCGGATGACTGCATAACAAGAGGCAATTCTATCATGGACTTGCAACTAGCCCTACCCACACTCGCTCCCGCTCTCTCCCGTGCCATATCCTCACCCTCTCCTCTCACCAGATCGCGTGCAACTTGTTATTACTGTGCATCCAGCCGCACGTCGCCGCGGTACCGTATTATAAAGTCGCGCGGTACACAACGCGCGTAATTCTATCGCCGCCGACGACGACTCGCCCGTGGCGCCCCCTATAATCCCTCGTGATAAGATAATTAGGCGTCAGATTAGACGTAATAGGAGAAGGAAAATGTAAATTATGTGGCTATGTCGAGTTTGATTATTTAGTTTTCTGCGTAGCGTTGTTGTCGTTAGGATTAAGTTATTTAAGATGATCCGTAAGTCTTTATAATTAAGTCGGTATGAAATTGATACTTAAAGGTATTAAAGTTACCGGTAAGCGGGATTGTCCGAAAGGGTTACCGCTACCTCGGAACATAAAGGGCTAAGGAAGGAACATGGATAGTCAGTAAGAGTCTGGCACTCCCATCCGCTCCATCATGAGCGGCCGGCTTTTTGATGATTTCCTATCCTCAAAAAAAAATAGGTATTAAGTTTGAATGGAAAGTTGAACTCTTCAAAGTGGAGGATTTTTCATGAATACCTTCATGAGAAATTCTAAGTTTTTAATTCATGACACCTAAAAATACTGTTATCTCAAAATCAAAGAATTAGCTGATACAACTTTGGAACACTGATACTTTTTCTATGTTTTTCACACAAAATTGGGTATTTGAAGGGTAGTCTATATATTGACTATAAAGTAAAGTAACGTTACTTTTAATGAACTGTCAAAACGCGGAATTTGTACGTGATTTGTATGAAATATAACAACATGACGTCACAGATTTTTGGCATCAAATGGAATGCTTGGTGATGGAAGTTTTTAAGACGAACGGTCTTTTTTCAATGTAATTTCATATTTTATTTTTCACCGTTTCAAATAGTCAATTCCCTCCCGTCTACATGACGCTTAGGACACACCCTTAGCTAATTATGGCTTATACGACATTAAAACATTATGGTTTCTTGCAATAAACGGCTTCAAACAGAGCCGAGATCGTGTAGGTGTTTCTACGAACGATATAAAAACTTCCCGGGAAACCAGTGCGACGATTTTCCTAACATTTTTTAAAGTGAAACTTTTATTACATCGTCTCAAACTTTTTCGTCTGTGTGTTGCATGTCGCGTGACGGTCGGCCGCGGAGTAGGGATAAAGTGAAAGGTGCTCGTCAAAGCAGCCAAGGCCAATATAGCGGCGCCTATAGTGTCAAATGACCCATAATCGAACTATATTTTTTTCAGTTTCGTGCATAAAAATGAACCAATAGCGAGACATAAAGTACAAAATTACAGCGATTTAGTTCAACGTTAACTACAAAACTACTTAAAACGTAACGTACAGGGACTAAAATAAACAAAAGAAAGTGCGTAAATTCAGTTATATTCCCCTCAATTCCTAACTATACGTAATTATAGAGGGGCTCGGCAGCGGGAGTTAAGTCTCTCGTATTTATAAGGTGAGTTCACACAAGAGCATTAATATGTGAAGTAATGTTCCTACGAATGTTTGATGAAATTAATGTATAAGGCGAACTAATATTTTACTCTTTCCACAGTTATTTTACACTTAGTACAGACGCCAGCACATCAAGCTATCCCTAACTGTCAAATTTTCTCAATTAAAAATGAACCTTATGTCTTTGCAATAAAGTTGAAATACTATCAAAGAAATTTGGCAGATTGTGGTAACTTGATGTGCTGGCCTTTGTACCTTATTATAACGCAGTGGTTCAGTACCTTATTATAGCACAGTGGTTCCGAACCTCGGGGTAAATCAGCTTTTTTGTTGGGGTAACGTAAAACCTAATAATTAAGACCTCTAATATCTAATAAAATTATAGATTGCCACGCAATAAGTACCGCGCTTGTGGCATTTGTTTATAGCTGCCGTCATCGCGTTGCGCCGACCCCAAATAAATTGGGATAGGGGCAGGAGAATAATGATGATGATTTTATGAATATTCCGTTCTGTTTATGCTCAATGAAATATTACACGAATCGAATCAGACTCTATGCAGTATTACAATTAATATACATACAAATGTGTCCCATCCTGTAGTTAGCCTGTGTCATTCATTTCACTCTGTCATTAGTCTACAATAAAAGCTGATGATAAAATATGCAGCAAACATGTCGCTCGCCAATTAAATTATTATTATATAATTGTGCAAGCAGTTTTAGCTATGGAATGAGGAAAATGTTGTCAGGAGAGTTGTGAAAATGAATGTGGATGGCTATACAAGTAGAGGGAGACCAAAGAAACGATGGATGGATTGTGTGAAAGATGATATGGCTAGAAAGGGAGTGACTACCGAGATGACGACTAATAGAGAAGTATGGAAGAAGAAGACATGTTGCGCCGACCCCAAATAAATTGGGATAAGGGCAGGAGAATGATGATGAGTTTTAGTTATGGGTTTCAATTTGATGCAATTTTTTCCCACATTTTATTGTGGTAGGATAAAGGACGTACCTAGTCTTCACTATCACTACATAGTATAAAACAAAGTCGCTTTCTCTGTCCCTATATCCCTATGTATGCTTAAATCTTTAAAACTACGCAACAGATTTTGATGCGGTTTTTTTTAATAGATAGAGTGATTAAAGAGGAAGGTTTATGTGTACAATTTGTGGACATATTATGCGGGCGGAAGCTAGTTACTAATATTATAAAGAGGAAAGATTTGTATGTATGTTTGTAACGAATAAACTCAAAAACTACTTAACGGATCTGGATGAAACTTGGCATAATGATAGATTATAGCCTGGAATAGCATATAAGCTATTATTCCGGAAAAAGTTACGGTTCCCGTGGGATGGCAAAAGCTAGTTCTGTAATAGATTGTTTGGATGATAGTTAATTGGTTTCAAATGAAACTACGTGGGTAGGTACTGTATACAGTACCTACCCATGCAATTGAATTTATGAGCATTATTTAAGGGGTACTCATCATTATGAACAACTTTCCCTATGGGAACAAATCTGAAATCCCGAAAAAAAATCACCTGTTCCCTACATTTCACCCTGTAGATTTTCGAACCAAAAGTCGACCTTATGTTACCAGGCTGGTAAAACATCCGACTGTGATTGAAAAAAAAAGAGGTTAAAGGACCTATAATCAGAAAAAAAAAAAAAATTTTTAAATGTCGCAACTCCTGTAGGTACTTCTTTTTCCACGCGACTGTATTCTAACAAAGTAAAAACATACAACATTGTATTTTGTTACAGTTGCCTCTCCAGCCAGCAATAAACATTGATAGTCTTCGTAAAGCAAATAAGTATATAAAATTGGTTTATTAAATCAAATACGTTGTCGGCCATAATTCGATGCTAATTGCAGGGTGTTAATATCGTTTTTAACATCCAGATTATAGTTTTTTTATAACCGCTATTTACATAAGGGCCCGGTGGGGACTTACAAAGTTATCGCGAATTGCAATGTCGCTGTTTTCCTTCCACTGATAACAAAGTTGTTGCCTAATGGTTGAAGACCTGTAGTTGATAGCCTATTGGTGTGACTGTCGGACTGTTAAGTCATAGGTCTCGAGTTCGAAACCAAGCCACGCACTCCTGATTTTACAGATTCATGTGCGTATTGTATAATTATTATTTGCTTAACTCGGTGAAGGAAAATATCGTCAGGAAGCCAGCATGTCTAAAAGATATTTCTCAGCAGTATGTGAAGCTAAGTCAGAGGCCCACGGGCAGCATATTTTATTTTTTAGTTTAGGTTAGTCACTAACAACACGAAAGAGACAGAAAGGTTGAAGGGACAGGGCTTGAGATAGCGATGTTTTAAATACCAGGATTTACTGGGAGAAAGTACTCGTATTGATTCTCTTTTTGGACAGGTGTAAACTGTGAGCCGCGCCATGAAAATACATCTACGTATCTACCAAATGAGGAATAAGATGCTATTTCTTCCATTAAGTATTTATTTACTTAATATTAAGAAATTAGCTTCCGTCCGCGTTGATAGGGAAAATTATCTCTTGGGAATACACCATAGGGATGAAAACTAGTGTTATCTAGGTTATAAACTACCTGTGCGCCTTAAATCCAAATCCTGTCACCCGTTTTTAAGCCAATCCGGAACATACATCCCGCAAAAACCAAATGGCCAAAAATGATTAAAAAAAACATATTTTCGGCATCAGACTTGTTCCCACGTCGTCGTAGCAATTCGTTTTTTTTTTCAAAAATATTAATTAGCGTACACATTTTTTTATTGTATGTATAGATTTAAACCAGGGGTTCCCAAACTTATTTTGTTTACTGCCCACTTTGGAAATAAATTATTTTTTAGCCCCATCATTTTTTAACCTACCTAAAAACGACTATCTAATTCTAGATGAATTTACAAATGAACCCCTGAGCCTGTACATAACGCCCCCATTTTTTCTGTGTCTATTACTGCCCCCTTTTAGGCCTGCAGCGCCCACAAGGGGGATTATCGCCCATTTTGGAAAAGCTGATTTAGACGACTATACTAATAAAGGCAGATGAGTAAACCTAAAGGTCCTCCCGTCCCAGCCGCCGCAGGAGCCGCCCCGGGCGTCGGGAGCCACGTGACGACTCCCGGCCACCGTAGGCGCGGGCCTGCGGACGGTGAGTAATGGGTGACTCACCGTCCGATCAGCACCAGACCCGTGCCGTACGGCGCGTATATGTTCCACGCGCGCCTCAAAGAGATGTCAGCATACGAAGGGGCCCCCTCAGGGCCAAGCCTGCCGGGTAAGCGGGATTGTCCGAAAGGGTTACCGCTACCCCGGAACATAAAGGGCTACGGAAGGAACATGGATGGGTTTTAGTCAGTAAGAGTCTGACACTCCCTTCCGCTCCACCCAGAGCGGGACCAGTCATTGGATGACTTCCCAGCCTTAAAAAAAAAAAAAAAAGATGAGTAAACCTGAAGAAAACCACTTCAAGCAAACACGCGTACCTATTTGTGTAACAATTTTATTACAAGACCACAACTCAAATAGTTAACTGCCACAATCAATTAACCAATTAAAGTCTACAAGTCAATTAACACACAACAGTTTGTAATTAGTAACGTTTAAGTTATTTTCGCCGACAGCGTTTTTTTTTTTCGTTTTACGCACATCGGTCTGAGCCTAATAATTAATATGGTTTTACAATGCCTCGAGGTTTGAAGGAAAGCTTTATGATTTTTTTGCTTACAACTGTTTTGGGATATATCCTAAACTCACAAACGAACAACGAACTACACGACTAGGTAGGGTAAAGCTAAATTAATAATTATTGTTTGATTGATAAGCTCTTAAGAGGTGCTCGTGACTAAGTTATAACAGTTGCACGGATCGATTCATCGGGTTAAGATATGATGGGTGGCTATCTTTAGTACGTTAAACCGTTGGTATCGGCTATCATTCGTGGATATTTGAAAGACGTTACGAGTAGTCAGAAGCCCCAAAGTCTGACAGCCGGTCTTACCAAAGGGTATCGTATTTCTCAGTCACTGGTTGGGTTGTGAAGGTCAGATAGGCAGTCGCTCCATGTAAAATACTGGTACCTATTCAGCTGCATCCGGTTTGATTGGAAACCTACCCCAAATTATAAATACCCCAGATTGATTATTGTTTGATAAGCGATCCAAAGCGTCTTATGATATCTTCTTTTGTTTCTTCTAGAGAAGATAACATAACACTGTTTCGATCGGCATAGGTGCTGTTATTAGATTTTTCTTTCTGGAATTTCAGGCGGTACCGATAGCTCTTACGCTTACACACACATACACAGCGTGTTTGTACAAAGGCCAGCACATCAACTTTTTTTCAAAATCATAAGGTTCATTTTCAATTGGGAAAAATTGACAGTTTGGGATAGCTTGATGTGCTGGCGTCGGTACGCTTGGTAACCGAAAGTGAAGCAAAAATAATAATAGTATAATATCCTTGGACATTTCACACATCGCCATATAGTCCCAAGCTAAACAACCTAATGTTTGTGTTATGGTAATGAGATGGCTGATAAACTACTTATATACATTTTATTTCTTTTCAAAATTTCAATAGTGAGAAACAATACTATACGACATTTCAATTTATTAAAACTACATTATATTGAAAGTAAAGAAGAGACATTCTCCAAGTGATATCTAGAAACACGATCTAAAATAATCTCAAGCGTTCTTAAGCTTAAAACTTACAATAAAGGTAGATATATTAACGGTGTACATCGGTACACGGTTAATTGCGAGGCGGAAGTACGCTTAACGGACGCAATTAAGATTAAAAGTGCAGGAAATAACTGCGCTAATACGTCTAGTGGACGCACAAACGTGCTAGCACTGATCTTGGATAAGCTGCTTTTAAGTCAGACCTTTGTCTGACGTTTAAAATGTATTATATAATATGTATTATGGGATTGGGCGGGTCACGTTAGCCGCATGCATAGTCACCGCTGGACAAGTCGCTACAAGGTGGACGGCGCCGTCGAGGCCGGCCCAGGAAGAGGTGGCGAGACGACCTAGACGCATACCGTAAGGGATGGATCGAGGTGGCTCAAGAGAAAGATGTCTGGAAAGATTTGGGGGAGGCCTTTGCTCAGCAGTGGGACAGTGTAGGCTAAGTAAAAAAAAATATGTATGAAAGGGAAATAAAAAAGGAATGCTCGAAGTGTAAGAGACACGTAGGTAACTAGAATTGATCATAGTTTTTTTTTTATATCTTCTTAGTAATCAAGACTTACCTAAGTTATTTTTTTTTTATCTTAATACCCCGATATCTTCAAATGAATACCGATGGTATCTTGTTTCTTATTTCCTTCCATTGATTTACAATTTACGCCGAAGATAAGCAATTAATAGTGTCGTATCTTTTTTATGTCTGATCCAATCTTAATAAGACAAGATAGCTAGATAACAGGTATTAGAAGAAATTTGAACGGTTTCCTTTTAATTCTCAGGCAGATAACTAGATCTTAAATAATTGTGCATACCTAGACCTATGTACAGTCACGAGCACAAATATAAATAATAATAATAATATCCATGGACATTTTCCACAACGCCCTAAAGTCCCAAGCTAAGCAACCTAATGCTTGTGTTATGGTAACGAGATGGCTGATAAAGTACTTATATACTTTTTTTTTTAAATAGGTACATACATATTATAGATAGAAATACACCCAGACCCGTAACAAATACTTGCAGGTCATACAAATATTTGTTCCGTGCGGGAATCGAACCCGCGACATACTGCGCAGCAGTCAATCGCTCAACCACAGCGCCAACCGTGTCGTCAAACTCACTAGTGAGTTCTCTCTCTAATATATACACCTAGCAATATTCAGAAGCAATTTTCTCGTAAAATAACTATTACAACTTTGAGATACGACAGGTCCGGTAAACCTATGGATTCGTAAATGCTATGTGTTTAACAAGAAAGAAACAAAAATCGACGTATTTACATGCCATTTCAGTGAATTCGCAAAGATACTGTTGTTTATTTTATGTTATAGTGTAGACTTGAGTAGGCTAAATGTTGTTGTTTTTAATTGAAATATTGTAATATATTTTATAGTTTAGTTTCATTTTATTTTATGTTTTTTGTTTTTCATTGTTTTATTTTTAGTAAATTGATTTTAGACCGCGCTATCGCATTAGGGATAAACCTGTAATGATAGTTGTAAGGGAGACATAAATGAATAAATAATAACATACGATTTAATTCAATAATTAAGGAGAAAACTGCTTTTGAAATTAACGAATTTTACACATATTTTTGCTCGTGACTGTACCTTGGATTGACTCAGGAAATCGGTTGTCATACTCACAGCATTTATTTCAATTAAACCGTTTGAAAGCACTTTTATGAGTAATCAAAAGGCGTCGGTCGGTCAGAAAGATGAAGCTAGTTGCCACTTACAAAGTGTAGTAGGTTCTTATGGAGAAGCACTGGTACTATTCACATTATGTTTAATTGCATACTTAAAGTTCCTACTAAAGTGTAAATAAGTTCTTTTTCTTTGAGGGTGGGAAATCATCAAATGACTCCTCCCGCTCTGGGTGGAGCGGAAGGGAGTGTCAGACTCTTACGGACTAAAATAAAAACCCATCCATGTTCCTTCTTTAACCCTTTATGTTCCGGGGTAGCGGTAACCCTTTCGGACAATCCCGCTGAGTATATAAGTTCTAATAATCAATCAGAATGCAAATACAAGCACTCTAAGTACAAAAATATACCATCTCTATTAACGATATTGTTAAATAGTCTCGCCCTAACAAAATAAAATGGAGGCTATTTGAGTTTACTCATTGGATCCTCACTAGTGAATAAACTACCGGAGTCAAAAAAAGCTGTGCAAATTTAGTCGGACTATGGTTCACTTAAGAAGAGTCACAGAATCAATGCTGATACGACAAAATCCTTCTAGGATTGACAAAATAGCACCCCGAAATTCATAGTGCATCTTTCTAATATTATAAACTAGCTGCTCTCGTGCGGTTTCGCCCGCTTGTCCTATTAGTCGTAGCGTGATGTTACATAGACGATAGCCTTCCTCGATAAATGGACTATCCAACACAAAAAGAATTTTTCAATGCGGACCAGTAGTTCCAGAGATTAGCGCGTTAAAACAAACAAACTCTTCAGCTTTATAATATTAGTATAGATATGAAAGTTTGAACGGATGTGAGTGTGGATGCATGATTGTTAAATAGTCAAGCTCGACAGAACGGTTGAACGGGTCTGGATGAAATTCGGCACAAAGATAGATTATAGTCTGGAATAGCACATAGGTTACTTTTTATCCCGCTGACATGTTCCCGTGGGATAATTTTTGACATTTTCGACACACAAGGCGAGGGCAGAAGCTAGTTAGTGTGCTTATCAACTTAAGAAACGCAATTGACTATTTCAAACGGTCAAAAAAGACCGCTCGTCTTAAAAACTTCTGTCACCGTACAGAAATTAAATATTATGTGAATATGATTATTCTGCCAAGCCTTTTCCCAAATATGTTGGGGTCGGCTTCCAGTCTTCGGTATTATGCGAAGATATAATTGTAAAATTGCACTTAATGCTAATAAGTATTCCATTTGATTCTAAAAATCTGTGACGTCACATTGTTATATTTCATACAAATCACGTACAAATCCCGCGTTTTGACAATTCATAAAAAGTAACGTTATTGACTACCCATTCAAAACCCAATTAATGTTGTTGAATTGTCAAAATAAATGGTATCACGATTGTGGGTATGATACACAATTACTGCTGTTTTGTCGCTTGTGTGCGCTCCGTCTTAGGGCCCTCGACCATCCCACGACTAACCCGTAATTATTATGTGCTGTTCATTGTGTTATAAAATTCTGTATAAACTGGTCGTGAAAACGGAAGATGGCCACCATAAAACTTGGTCTGTCAGGAGCGTATTAACGACCGTTCATTCTAGGGTGTTTTAAATAACGATAGTAATACATTAAAACGTAAATAACTAATACTAAATCCAATATAGGGTTCTCATTACAATATAGGTTTATAATGCATATTTGCCTTGTCTTTTATTCATTTATTATCCTACTCTCTTCATACCGACATTGCACTCTATTTATACCAACATTAGATTCTATATTTTCTTACCGGCCAGCTTGGTCTAACCACCAGTTTGGTACCAATATTATTTTTGATTGACGACACGGTTGGCGCAGTGGTTGAGCGATTGACTGCTGCGCACTATGTCGCGGGTTCGATTCCCGCACGGAACAAATATTTGTACGACCTGCAAGTATTTGTTACGAGTCTGGGTGTTTTTCTATCTATAATATGTATGTATTTACAAAAAAAAAGTATATAGGTAAGTAGTTTATCAGCCATCTCGTTACCATAACACAAGCATTAGGTTGCTTAGCTTGGGACGATATGGCGTTGTGTGAAATGTTCAAGGATATTATTATTATAACCGTGAAAGTTTGTGAGGATGTATGGATGTTTGTTCTTTCACGCCAAAACTACTGAACAGATCTGGATGAAATTTGGCACAAAGATAGTCTGGAATAGCACATTGGCCATTTTTATGCCGAAAAAAAATACGATTCCCGTGGAATTTCCTACATACACGCGGGCGAAGCCGCTGGCAAAGGTAGTACTTCTATATCATGAAAATATACACTCATTCATGTTTGTTTCTCTATAAGCAGTCGTGTTTGGAGTGATATCACTGATACGTGGTATATTTTCTATAGACCTGATAAGCGCAGTTCGATTCAAGTACAGAGGCCAGCACATCAAGTTACCACAATCTGTCAAATTTCTTTGATAGTATTTCAACTTTATTGCAAAGATATAAGGTTCATTTTTAATTGAGAAAATTTGACAGTTAGGGATAGCTTGATGTGCTGGCGTCTGTACTTACAAGAAAGATAACGATCGAATGCACCATGAAAGCCACGGCGAAAGATCTTTTCTGAGTATCTAACGAAGATTTCTTCAAGATTAGTCGATTGGAAACCGAAATAATGCGGTAAATAGGTACGTTTTTTTGTATTGTTGGTGCATTCTTTGAATAGTATTCAGGAAGGTGCTGTATAGGCTCATTGAATTGGGTATTAGAAAGGGTAGTCAACAACGTTACTTTTTATGATTTGTCAAAAAGCGTATTTTTTTTTTAGTGTGGGAAATCATCATATTTCTCCTCCCGCTCTCTTACTGACTAAAACTCAACCATGTACTTTCCTTAGCCCTTTATGTTCCGGGGTAGCGGTCACCCTTTCGGACAATCCCGCTTACCTTATGTCATGTTATGTATTCGTATTCATGGAGATAGTGTTTTATTTATGATGCAATTGACTGTATCAAAGATTTTGTTCTCAGGTCTCCACGATATTAAAAATGGTTAAAAAAAATGATGGAAAAGCCGAAAATATGTAATTCTAAAAAGTCCTTGAAAACCTTTCTATTCAATATTATTTTCCCACATACAGGATGTACTACGAGCTAATTTGTAAATAATAAAACCGATATTAGGGCCGCGCTGCTCCGCTGCGCCGGCGCACGCCCACGTTATCCGTCACATCTACACCTTAACAGCATTTGAATTACATTAATTTGTAGCGGGCCTTATGTGTAACTTACCGCGTCATTGGTATGCCGCAAGTTACAAGCAAAGACGTTCTTTAAATGTCAGAAGATAATGGAATGAATTCTGTTCTCTGAAAAATTCAGCTTCAAATTAAATGTGTAGGAGAGCGAAAAAGGATTTACAGATTCTCTGGTTTATCATCAAAACAGTGCACGAAGTAACTAACTTAGAGGCAGACATGACTAGGGAATGTAATATCGAATCGAGATTGATAATTCGAGACTGCATCCGGTAATCATATGAGATCTCGATCGAGATTTGAAGACCGAGATTGTCTTTCTACGAATGAATCTTGAAAAAAGAATCCAGATTCTCTAGGCATGATGAAGTAATCAGCTTTCTTCATTTTAGATTTTAACATCGCTTTTACAGAGGACATGCAAAGGTCTGTAGATAAAAAAGGTTCCGATTTACTGTTTTCAATCTTTGGCAAATATTGGGTATACTTATATAACTTCACACACGCACACAAAAAGAGACACACACATATTTTAAAAGAGTAACGGTGGAGTATCTTGACCATTCTTCTCCATGCGAAACTACTTTTTTAAAAGGGGCGACTAGAATCAATTCTATTTCTTGTTCATTTTGACGTTCAAAAGTGCCTTTGCTTATTTGTAATAAATGATTTGACATTAACTTTGACTACAGGCGCATTGTATGTTAAACGGAGCCTTGATGCGACTGCCATCAAAGACCGTCGATATTCAATCCGCCCCGCTACGGCTCATAACTCTTACCTCACCCAGATACTAGCAAGTCACGCACAACTATACACGTTCACACGTCGCGGTACGACCGAACTACTCCGAACAACAACGATTGGGAACGTACAATCGAACCGATGACGAAATGGGATTAAAGGCCGTCCCAATATGGGGACGTAATGTTGGACCAACGTACTTCCGAGAAGAGAGAGGAAATTCAGGTGTAATTTGAAATTGTTTTTTTATTTTTTATTTATTGAGCAGGTTGTAGTTCCTTGTATTTAGCATGGTT
Organism: Hyppa rectilinea; assembly: GCA_951799385.1. Taxonomy (NCBI): domain Eukaryota; kingdom Metazoa; phylum Arthropoda; class Insecta; order Lepidoptera; family Noctuidae; genus Hyppa; species Hyppa rectilinea. The sequence goes on along the minus strand of OX637321.1, from coordinate 6,545,579 downwards.
TCCTGGTATATTAATATAGGTTCTTTGGATACTCTCTCCACTAATATTGGGGAGAGTATTAATCAGCATGTAACCACTGCTGGGACACTTCTTTCTGTAAGAGTGAGTGGGCCATAATCCACCACGCTCAGTGCGGGTTAGCACAACACTGCCACAATTGTTTGTGCCATTCTAAGCTTCAACACACGTACGTGTTCATGGCAGTGTATGGGCTAGTAGATCCAGACCCGTGCCGTACGGCGCGTATATGTTCTACGCGCGCCTCAAAGAGATGTCAGCATATGAAGGGGCCCCTCAGGGCCAAGCCTGCCGGGTAAGCGGGATTGTCCGAAAGGGTTGCATAACATCTTATTTTTGGTTCAAGGACAAGGCGGTTTCCTTACGATGTTTTTCTTCACGTTTTAGGGAGTCAGTAATTGATATGAAAATGTAACACCAAACAACAAAGTAAAGTGCCTGCCTTTTTTTTTTTTTTTAAGGCTGGGAAATCATCCAATGACTGCTCCCGCTCTGGGTGGAGCGGAAGGGAGTGTCAGACTCTTACTGACTAAAACCCATCCATGTTCCTTCCGTAGCCCTTTATGTTCCGGGGTAGCGGTAACCCTTTCGGACAATCCCGCTTACCCGGCAGGCTTGGCCCTGCCGGGTAAGTGCACTTACGACCTTCAACTCGTAAATCGGGGCCGATACCGCTGGGCCACCACTGCTCTTTTAGAATAGTGGGGAAAGGGTAGGAAAATATTTAGTACGTACTAGGGGTGCATTAAAAGCCACTAAGAGAGACTATACTTAAACAAAGCCAATGCAATGTATATTCCAGGGGCCATTTTTTGCCGGGTAAGCGGGATTGTCCGAAAGGGTTACCGCTACCCCGGAACATAAAGGGCTACGGAAGGAACATGGATGGGTTTTAGTCAGTAAGAGTCTGACACTCCCTTCCGCTCCACCCAGAGCGGGAGCAGTCATTGGATGATTTCCCAGCCTTAAAAAAAAAAAAAAAAAGGCCCACACTCAGATGAAAAGTCGCCCCAGTTTACTACTCGTAATAATATCATATTTGTAAAGGTTGGTCCAACAGAACCGACCAGAGAGTCTACTCAGTAAACATCACACCCTGAAAACTTAGGTGAATTGAGCTAGAAGTGAGCTCTAATTCGAAGTGATGCTAGGGATTGACTACTGACAGCTCACTTCACTTAAGTACGGTGACATTTTACAGAATATATCGGCAGATGATTTGTCGAAGCTTAGACGTCAAATACCCATCTGCGATGTGTAAACTAGCTCAATCCAGTGCTTGGCAAATCGACTGGCCAACTGCAAAATCGTGCAAAACAGTGATAAAAGTCATGTTTCTATTTGTCAACAGACGAGTCCCAGTGGGTAAACAAAATAATCTTTAAGATAACTCAATTTGTCGTTTAACCATACAAACAAGTTCCGTACAGGTCTCCAACAACATGCAAGGGGTAAACAACTGATTATAATCTATGTTAACTCCATTCGCACAGCTTACGGAAATAATAAAATATTGTACGGTCGCTAGTACCTACATAAAGTTATATCAAAATGTCAAATTTCTCCAAATGATTTTAAACCTTAAAACGTTCACAGTCAAGTTCAAAATCGTTTAAAATTCTTTTACTGTTTGTGGTAACTTGATGTGGTGACTGTACAACTACAAACTAGGTAAAATATGCAAGACATACCTCGGAGAAATCCCTCTGCGACATTTTTATTCGCCTACGTTCTCCTTAATCGAATCTGGGAACAGAAACACCAATGTTAAAGTAGCCTGTCATTCCATATTTTACTAGTCATTTCAATGAAACATTTAGAATGGGTTTCAGTTACCCGCAGACAGGCGCGTCGCGACACTAGTAGAACAATTTCTATAACAACCTTATGGAAATTTTTCTATCAGAATCGCGTTAGACTGTTGCGACGCGTCTTTCTGCGGGAGCCTTAATAGATGATCAAGGCAGCTCCCGGCAGCCGGTAAACTCATGGCTAAATGCGAGCTAAATTTATAAAAACGAGACTTAAAGATTTACTATTCGATGTTAATAATGTGACCAATATTATCGTCTGTGTGCCTAGGTCTAGTAACAATGGCAATAAATAAAGCTCTACATCTCCCGAAGCCATTGTACACTCACGTAACGACAACCGACCTTTCACACAACAAATACACGCGCGCAATTATGCAATTCACATAATGCAATGCGATGTGAAATCATGTGCTGCACCCAGCCTAAGATTCTACAACGGAAAAAGTCAACATACGTGTAGTATTTCATAAAGCCTGCTCCCACGACACCAATAAGCCAATGTACACCAATGAGGCGGTAAGCCTAATAACAATAAATAAACGTCGTCCATATTTCAGATATTCAATTTCCCTTAGCCGACTTACAGGTTGTGTAGAGTGCGGCATACCAGGAGCCTGATGCATGAGATGTTTTCTTTCGTTAAGTAATTTTCAAGGGAATTTGTAATTAAAAGATGGGGTACTGATAGTTGTTCGTGGTTTGGGTAGATGTGTATGTAAAGTGAACGCACCTTCAATACAGGAGAATTTCACGTACAGTTTTTAATACCAACAATTAATTTTTAATCTGTGGTCAACAACTTTTTTTTCTGTCTACACACACGGCGGCCGTTATAATTAAAATAAAGGGTTTTAATAGCTAAGGGAATCTAATGGCTTTAATTACTTAATTAGTTCAGTAAAAGGCGAAAACCGGGAATAATATCCGCGATTTCTTCGAAGTAAGCTATAATTATAATGTAGTGTTGACTTTGATGTGCGCTTTTGAAAGTCACTATTCCATAGGCACACTTTACTTTGAAAATTACACCATAACACGTGTACTTAAGGTTTTAATTTGCATAAATGTTGATAAGCGGTGATCTTGGCAAGGCAATAATATGTTCGATGATCGTTTCCGGTGGCCGTTGTCAGACTGGCCATAGAGACATTAAGAAATAAAGACTGGTAGCTTTAATGTCATTTCTATTGGTAATGTCAACATCATCTGCCTATGGCCTTTACGCAACTATGTTGGGTCAGCTTTCAGTCTAACCGGATGCAGCTGAATACCATTTTTCTATTGGTAATGTAATATTATGGGTAAAATATTATCGACTAAAATCAGACTATAATTGAGTCTACTCTATCCGAATTTGTATGTAGTACTAGCTGCTCCTGTGCGGTTTCACCCGGTGTTCGGCTCCTATTGGTCGTAGCGTGATGTAACATAGCCTTATAGCCTTCTTCGATAAATGGACTATCCAACACAAAAAAAATTTTTCAATTCGGACCAGTAGTTCCAGAGATTAGCGCGTTCAAACAAACAAACTTTTCAGCTTTACAATATTAAGTATAGATAGGTACCTACCATGGAATACCAGTAGAACATTACAGAATTCATTATTGCAGTAAGTTACGTATTGCGGTAAGTTATAATACTAAACTTGCAAAAGTGAGGAGGCTATTCAAAACCTTTGACGAAAACATAAAATTGTATAGGTAGTTAGGTTTAAGTCTTGGCTAGCAACCGCAGTTGTTGACATGTCAGATGTGAACTTAACAAACATCATCATCTGCCTAAAAAGCTAGGCAAATGATGATGTTTGTTAAGTATCCAACTATGTTGAGGTCGGCTTCCAGTCTAACTGGATGCAGCTGAATACCAGTATTTTACATGGAGCGACTACCTATCTGACCTCCACAGCGCAGTAACTAGGTAATACGATACCCCATGGTAAGACCGGCTGTCAGATTTTCGGGCTTCTGCTGACCCGTCACGACTGTCAAAGACGCACGAATGACAGCCATATCTATGGCCGGGACCAACGGATTAACGTGCTTTCCGCGGCACGGAGGAGTCTCGGTGTGTAAAGATGGTCACTCATCCACGGCCAACCCCGGCAAGCGTAGCGTAACCTGATGTAACTCCTCTGTGTGATGTGAACTTGCCAAATTTGTGTATGTTAAAAAAAACTATTAAATTAAGTTACTATCTACCCACTTAGACCTAAGAAGTCTATGAAAATAAAAGACTTTTGCTAGATCAGGTATATATTATGAGGAGAGTTGGGACCTAATATTCATTATTTTACAAAAACCATACTCTAACAAATCATTAAAAAGCAATGGCGACCAGTTCTGGACTGCTTTTGAAATCGAAATTCGTTCGAAGTTTTGAAGACATTATTTTTAGGGTTCCGTATCCAAAGAGTGCTAACGGGACCTTTTTACTAAGGCTCCGCTGTCGTCCATCCGTCCGACTGGGAAAGGGCTGTATCTTTTGAACTGAGTTCGGAGGGGCGCTCTAACATCATAATATGATAAAAAGAAATATAATAATATTAAAAATTAAAAGGGTACCACCCTTTTTAATTTATTCGATGTTAATAATGTGATTAATATTTTCGTCTGCGTGCAACAAATAAAGCACTACATCTCCCAAACCTTTACATTACGACAAATTCGAGAATTGACTATTTGAATCGGTCAAAAATAAAATATGAAATCACATAGACAAAAGACCGCTTGTATTAAAAACCTCCTTCACCGTACAGAAATTAAATATTATGCGAAGATGTAATTGTACCATTGCATTTAATGCTAATAAGTATTCCATTTGCTTCTAAAAATCTGTGACGTCACATTGTTATATTTCTAAATCACGTACAAATGCCGCGTTTTGACAGTTCAAAAAAAGTAACGTTATTGACTACCCTTTCAAATACCCAATTATGTTGATAATAAAAAAGGGTTAGTACGAAACCCTTCGTTTGCAAGTCCGACTCGAACTTGGTTGATTTTCGAAGTAACTCTCGTGCTAGACAATGGGCTATTAAAAACTAAAGACGGCCAAAAAAAAGGATTTACTGATGTTCTTAAAAAGGAGCAGTGCTTGGGAACAGATAACGAATGGGAGACTTAAAGGTGAATTTTAATAGTAGTCCATCGGACAAGTCAACTTATACCCCCGTAATTAATTTTAAGACTGACTTAACTGAACATCATTATTAATTATTGGCACTCTATTTAAATCAGAACAATATCGAACAACAGAATTTTATCGATATACAGTTTTACTTTTAGTCACATGCAAATAACGTAAGTATAGGTGCTTCCTAGCTACCAGCGACAGTGGCCGGCTTGTAATAAAACCTACTTTACTTACTACAAATGAACACACTATTACAAAAAACTACCTTTATTTTAATTTTTTGCACCCATGAATTTTCATTTAGTTATTTAAGAACTACCAATAAGTACAGAGGCCAGCACATCAAGTTACCACAATCTGTCAAATTTCTTTGATAGTATTTTAACTTTATTGCAAAGACATAAGGTTCATTTTTAATTGAGAAAATTTGACAGTTAGGGATAGCTTGATGTGCTGGCGTCTGTACAATAATTTCAAAAACCTGCAAAGATTGTTCTTAAAGCGTGATTTAATTAAAAAAGAAAAACATTTCTTACATCTTTAACATTAAGTGCGCCGCTAAAACGTGTGGGGAATGTAATGTATATCGATGTCAGATCAACGCTTCCTGCGAGATATCTCGTCACATCGCAGGACTGGCATATTAAATCAGATATGCAGATAGATTACACACATTAAAGTAGCTGAAGCGTTTGAAGCAGCTTTAAGCGCTTTATTTTATCGTAATTAGTTATTTCTCCAATGTTTATCGAGAGACGGTAAAAGACGGCAGCTGACTGTATGTCCTAGCTTACCACACATGACGTAATTAGCGTTCTTTTTCTTTCGCCGGGTAAGTTCTATCCAGGGAGTTACAATTGCAAATAAATAGCACCTACACTACTTACCAATGCCATATCTACTTTGTAGAACCACATAAAGTCATCCAATCCAGCCAGTCCCTTGTTGTCCTCCCCCAGCGATGCCCTAAGCCGGGATGCTGCCCACAGGGGGTGCCCATAGCGTGTAGTCGTTTAGTTTGTAAGTTTTTTTATGCCCTGGCTGAACGCCTTAATTTATTGAGGCATCCAGACAACATTCTAGGTTGAACTGCGAGATGCTATTTAAAACGCCGGTAACATGTTAAATAATAGGTATATCTTGCAAAAGAACTGATACAGGTCTCAGTTGAAAGTAGCAGACAGAATAAAACAATTCAATTTCAGAATTCACGTTCCTATGAAATCGCATGCTACTAGTAAAATCTAGGTATAAAATAAGCTCGAACATTATGGCAGTAGATTTTACTACAGATAATGATTTTGAACTCGCAACCTGACGTTTACATGTCTGAGCTGCCATTCGCCCGAGGATTCAAAGAAAGGAACATTGTTTACGAAAGATATAAAACCTTTTCTTCACACTGCTGGCAACACTGTAGTGATACTTGTACAGCATCTGAGCTATTATTGTCTATGATTATAAGTATGGCAATAAAACAGACTCGTAAAGTGACCCTCATAATTATATTTTACCTTTATGGTAGGTCTGTACGACTTGGAATAATATAACATGTTTATTAGGTTGTCAAAATTAGGTACTTACTTTATAAACCTTTGCTTAAAGGCGATTGTATTTAAAAAAGAAAATGAGAAATTAATGAACTTACATTTGAATTCATATTGAACATAGCTAAAGAGAAGTTGCCACGGAGGCAAAAATATGCCTACAACATCAAGACATACTTACATAATTATTATAATATCTGTAGGCATAAACGACCTTATTACAAAACTAGGTTTACATTTAGACCCAATTGAATTTGGAACTCTATTTCGACCAAATTAAAGTTCTAATTACAAAAACTGTCGTTTAACCCGATTTAAACTGTCAATTTTCTATTAAAAACGTTTGCTTGCTCAAAATACAATAACAGGTTGTAAGATTTAGGCTCGGAATAAAATTAGTACTCTTTTTTAAGACGGAAAGGGCTAAGCGTATATTCTAGTAATAGTCCTGACTGAAACTTGAAATTAATTGGTGTTCCACTAACGGGTTACTAGTAACTGGTTACCGGTAAGTAAAGTGCGCTCGCAAACGACGGGATTTAACTACAACCTATTATTTGGGTAGTTTCAGATTTTTATATTCATGTTCATTTAGACGCTAGGGTTTACGTCTTAACTCGATGGGCTGTTAAGCTATCAATGGGCATTAATAGCTTGCTTAAATTAAGTGCTTTAGTTGCTAAAGGCAAAGCCATTAAGAACTTTTCAAATATTAGGGCACCGATATATTCATTAATTTTTAAAGTACAGAGGCCAGCACATCAACTTACCACAATCTGTCAAATTTCTTTGATAGTATTTCAACTTTATTGCAAAGACATAAGGTTCATTTTTAATTGAGAAAATTTGACAGTTATATTGACAGATAGCTTGATGTGCTGGCGTCTGTACTTGTCAGTTACTTGGACAGTCCGTTGATTCTGTAAAAATCTCGCCGTGAAAACTTACGTGCTGTGAGCGTGAAGTGAGCTGTCATTCCACCTAAAGGTCGAGATTTACACTATTGACAGCTCACTTTGAACTCACTTCACCTACGGTGAATTTTTTACATAATAGCACTACTGATTCTGGTGCCAATTTTGCTAGCTAACAGTAAGAAGGTCCGCACATGATTGCACATCACTTCGTAGGTAGCGTTAAAATAAAAAGAATTGCTTCGATAGAAGTTACGAGTGTCATCTAAAAGTAACCGAAAAAAAAATCAAATCAAATCAAATCAAAAAATCCACATTAAGACCTCCACATACCACCTGCATCAAATTATTATAAAAAGAACATAAAATAATTGAAGAGAAACCTATAACCTCTGGGCACACTTTTATTCCAAAAACAGGTGTACCTGAATCACCGTCCAATCTTTTTGAGCTTAACCACAAATTCTTTCAAATTGTTACGTTGTGGCTGAATAATGAACAAAACACGAGCTTATGCCTCCAAGCTATGCTTCTTATACAGTAGCCAGGTGGCTAAAAAATCCAAATCCTAACTTGGTACGACGTTGTATCATTACGAGCACGTGAAGTGGCGTGCGCAGACCAATCAACGTAATTTGTATGTAATCTGCACGAGATAAAGGGACAGTCCTTATTTTGTAAGCTTTAAGGTCCAGTTTAGTAAAACTGTACCTTAAAACATTCTTTTATTTTCTTTTAAATAGAACTAGGAGTGTTTTGTTTTGAATTAAAGTTGGATTCTTGAACATCATTATTCTTACAGTCGAGTAGAATTTGTAAGTGCGTATGTCAATGATTTGGATATTATGCTAGGTCTGCAGTGGACTTGGTCGGACTTTCTTATTACCTTAGTTCTACTACTTACATAGTGTTCTATCCCTAGTCCCTAATGCATTTTAAGTACCAATGACATTATAAATAAGCTAGAAACTTATACAGGGTGGAAGGGATATCGACTCGAAAGCTGGTTACCATGGATTCAGTACATGATTCTGAACCTTCTTGCGTTGAAGTTTATCGTAGGTTATAAAAAACAGCTGTTTCGAAATGAAATCGAAAAGAACGCTCATAGGTAACAGGACTCTACAGATTTCAACTATTTAAAATTGGAATACAAAATATAATTACAAAAAATGCGGCTAATTAGGATTTGATGATGTAAAGTTCCAACGCGCTTATCAACTAACGCAATTATTCTTCTAGTTCTCATGAACTTGTAAATAATTAAGCCACAGTAAAATTAATCGAAATTATGAAGGATAGGTGTATTATAAGTATTATTAGAACCGACAAACTAATACAATTACTGTAATGCTAAAGTACCGTTTCGAATTAAAGTTACTGATAGATTTCAGAGATTATTACTACATTTTAATGCAATAATTCAAGGCTAGATATTAGGTATAATTAATAAATAGTTAATTTGGTATTTCACTGAGAGAATGGTAAGTGTTTATTTGTGGTTGAAACATTCGTATACCCACAGAGTAGCCAATACTCACGTTGAGATAGATCATTAAATTTTTTGCGATCATTTGTCATCTCTTCTAGATGTCAAGAATTTTTTTTTATGCGGCGGAATTCAATAGAAGGAAAATGTTTTATACAGTCATGTTTTCAGCAGTATCTTGCCTCAAGTTTTTTTTTTAAATACAAAAAATTAACAGGATGACGGATCTTAAAGCATTTACAGTTACACGTCGCTCGAACCCTTATCAAAAGCGAGTCGAAGAGAGTCGCGTGCGCCGCGTCTCGCCGCGGGCGCGCGCGCTTTGACGGTCGACCCAATACAATCCTTCACGAAAACACAAATAATACAAAAATACTGCTACCTGTTACTTGTAACGTAGGCGGCACTTAACGTTATGCCTCTAGCGCTCTATGCCTGATCATGGTGGAATTTTGATGTACACTGATTGGTGTTATTGTTATTATGCTGGAGAAAAGCGGATTGAAGGAGCAATGGATGCTGTTTAGATGCTCCTGATAAGTGTCTACTGAAACTTGTTGCAGTGTTCACTAGTCTTATTTATAATTTGTTATCGTTCCACATTTGAAACCTTCACTGTGGTGGTAAACTTCTTGCTTTACTAATGTTTTGGTTATTGCCTTGAATTAAAAAAAAAAAAAAGATTATTTTATACGTAAAAAAAGGTCTGTCTTTAGATCGTGCTTTTTTATATCCCAGTATTCACATGCTCAGTATGTTTGTATATTACAAGGAGGTTGTAACAAAAATCTTGTCTACACAAAGGTTACATAGCTATCCTCGTCAAACAAAAACAAAAGCGTTAATAAAATATTCTGACAACGATCACGTTAAAAATAACCTCATAATCATTATGCAAAAAATGACGGACTCATACGAGTAGAATACAAATATAATTGAATATAATAGTCTTGTATTATGTTCTTTTTTGTACTTCAGCACATTATCCTTATAAATAATATGGAATGGATGTTTGTTACTCAGTCACGCCAGAACGGCTGAACGGTTCTGGATGAAATTTGGCTCACAGATAGTTTATAACCTGGATTAACACATAGATTTTTCCATCCCGGTACTACGTTCCCGTAGGATAATTTTCAATATCCACGCAAGCGAAGCTGCTGGCAAAAGCTAGTATTTTATACCTGAGTAGAGGTACGGGTATATAATTTACTGTATAAGCAGGTAGTTGACGAAATATTAAATTATAGGTAATTACCGATGAGATTGTTCGCACGGAGTGCACCGGGTCAAGGGAACAAATCACATAATTATAATATGCTCCAAAGATTACATGAGCTTTTTTGCCCCCCTTCACCGCCGGAACTACTTAGTTAGCAAGATTACAGAACTAAAGATTTTCAGGGGACTCTGCAAAACACTCTGAAAAGTCTCCAAGATCATTAAAATATCTGATCTGGTCCATAATGAAAACTTGTAACACTTGTCTGGAGACCTGTCGTAAAAATAATTTCAGGTATTTTTTTCAAATACCACAAAGAAAGAACTGATATCGGCCTCTTTTGCAACGAGTACGTTTTTGGTAGGATAACTAATAGGTACCAGGTACTTTTTACCAGCAAAAAACGAATTCTAGAAAACCACTTCTTTTTTTGACAGCGCCATGGAAACGACGGAACTTATCCGCGAATATAATTGAATGTAATCGACTCAAATTATCTCGGATTTTTTGTCGACGTACATTATACCTTTATACCTGAGTAGATTCACCTGTCTAATGGAACTGTGGCACAACTTAACATTTTCTGTTTGAAGTTGGAAGTTTTTTAATGTTCAGTAGACGATTGTGCTTAGTCATATTCGACATCTCGTCAAGGACGTGACCAGAGATCATTTCATGAATACAAATATAATTGACTCACTCATATAAGCTCATATATAATCGTCCATTGAATTTTAACACCATAATTCTTGGACATTTATTTTGTCCAAGGAAACCTTCTGTTCTTCTAAGCGCTATTCACGATATCCACGTTTTTTCCAATAGTGTAGTGTGTAGTGTAGTCTGCTCCAAGCATTCTAACAATCTCTTAAATTCAACAACCTGGCCAAACCTGGTCTTTACGAAGTATAAGGCTGTCGCTACCATATCCTCATCAAACAAGCGCCGATTCTTCAGATTATCGTCCCCAATTACGCCAAAATAACAATTTCATACATGCCACTTTAGTATTCAACAGGTAGGTATAATAAATTATTCGTTATATTGGAGACCTTGAGACGGATGTGGCCCTGTTTGTTATTAAATAACATCTCGAATGTCGCCGTGCTTGTTCAAGCCGGCATTTAAGTAGGTACCAGTTGTTTATTTACTTCTATTTGCTTTTCGGATTTAAATGTTTATTTAGCTGTTGAGCATAGAAATTTTTGTCGGTGTATTGGCTCCGCTTTTGATGTTTTAGCCGGCAGGTGAACCTTGACAAGGCGGGCTGTTCATTTGAGGAATTTTAGTCGACTTTTCTGGGCTCTTTTTTTCAAGTTTTTTCATTCAACAGTGGACTTTGCTAGAGGAATTTTAGTCGTCTTTTTAGGGCATTATTCTTCGTTTCTATTTTTCTTCTTTCTATTGGTATAATTGCCAGTTTGTTGGAGCTATGCGACAATAGCTTACGTAGCAATGATAATGGGGGGGCTGAATGCCTAACTGCCTATAGTTAGATGGCTTTGGTACATAAGTATCGTCAGACATGGGTATTTTATTAATGTCCTTTTTATATTCTTTAATTATGTGAGGAGCCCTTTCCCAGGCACTTGGGTGATCATAGGATGACAACAATTTATAGATTTTCTAGTCATAATATCGAAGAGAAGTATATCTGTTTGTGGACATTTCTTCAATTATGTGAATGAAGAGGTGTAAGTATCTTTCTTTCTTTCCCATTTCGTCTTTCCTAATTATCCTTAAAAATTTTGAGTACCAAGTATCCACATCAACAGACTATTAAATAACAATTAAGATCTCTTTGAAAAAATAATATAAGTCAACCATAACTTTATCGATTTTCCTAATGACGAATAATTTTACGAAATTTTGAGAAGCTAATGAGTTAAAAATTGCAGGGTGACCAAGTAATACCTTCTTAATGCCTTAATGATTATCAAGACGCGGTAATCTTTGTAAAGGATACGAAGTTTTGTTTATTTCTGCGGTCTTTCGGACCCTCCTGGAGTGGGATCTATGTTTAGTTATGTGAAGGATTAAATTGTGAGTTGTTTCCTCCAAAAGTCAATTACACGCTTGAATTCACCCTCGGAACAATGCGGTGGCTTTTTTTCACTTATAATGTCGGTTCAAATTGGTGTTGGTATTTCGAAATTGTTTCGTCATTTATAATAAGGTATTGGGTTCTGAAGTAATAATACGTAGGTTGTGCTTGATTTGAAACTTATGTAGGTATATAAAACCGCATAAATTTATTTGTAAATGACAAATGTTGGAGTTGTTGATAACTTTATAACAAAAAATACCAACATCAATTTCGGTATTATAACAGGTTAATGGCCTTAAGTTTAAACCCAAGTTATTCATATGCATTTAAGACGATAAACTATGTACAATGTAACTAGCACGGCCATGAATATTGAGTTGAGCAATTAAAAAAATAACTCAATTGAGATCACAAATTCCACAACCACCGCAAAGGAATGCGCGTTGATGTCTTTTACTCTACAAACGCGAAGTTGCGCACACGCATACCCGGACGTTCTCTCTCTGTATCCATCATAGAAAACTACAGATAAGCTCACTCTAGGCACAGTTAAATGATCACACAGCTTTAGATAAAGTACTTGAAAGCACAGACATAACCCATCAAAACAACTTTCTAGTTCGTCGACTCTTGAGTCGGCAGGTGTTAGTGACTTCAATCCTCAGCGTAATGTTTCATAAACTCTCAACTAGATAATGTGTGAACTTACATCAGCGTTTATACATAAAACATAATGTAAAAGACGAAAGCATTTCTCTGTACATACCAACAAGCAACAACTACGTACATACAAAGTCACGCACACACGTTAGCAACAATATTTTTAAGATTAAACCACAAATAGGTACAACTCACCATCGTGGCCATTGATTTAGATCAATTATAAACCCATTTCTTGGTTCAGAACACGGTTATTACGTACACACAGGCGGACAAACAAAAAATATCAATCGTAAACCACTTTACATATACACAAGTCGGAGAGTTTCACATCACTAGTTGTGTTTATCACTTTAGTACATCACTATTTAGACTTCAGTCGTGTTGAAGTCGTTTGGTGATTGTATTCGGGGGATGACTTTAGTTTTACAAGTCCGCGCTAACGTTTGGCTGTGGCATGCGCTTGGGCAGCCCCTGAACGACTGACTGCCGGTCGATGGGGCTGCCAGCTTCGAGCTGTGTTTACTGCTATAGAGCCTTCCTGTAACAACCTCTGAGTTTTTGTACCAAGCCATATTTATTTGTATTTTTGTATGGATGTCTAAATGTGTTTAAGTAGGTACTATTACTTGAAATAAAGAGATATCAAAATACAGTGAAATATTGGAAAAAGCTTTTACTTTCGAAAAAGCTTTCAAACATTTACACCTTTAAATTCGAAATATTTTAGCTTTGAGCATTAGAACTTTTAGACATATTTGCTGAAAATCTTACATTATTTAGATCTTCATACTTATAAACATTAATATTTAACAATTGTGTACATAATTTATTGTGAATCGTCTTTTATAACTCTACATTACAAAATCTACCATGAAAATTTAAAAATCTCAGCGTAGCAACACCGAACGAGCCTCCATTGTATCTAAAGCGAGACAGGCGATATATACCCAACTCTTTCTTCATGTCGGAATGTGACCCGCTATCACCTTGAAGGCCGCAAGCTTTGGACGACTCAATGAAAATAAGAGCTTTTTAACTTATACACAAATGAAAACCAACCAAACCATAAATACTTCGAAAAGAGAACTAAACATTGTCAAATCTAGATTGTTTTTGCTTCACGACGACGCATTGGTGTGCGTACATTCAGTTTTGTATATATTTAGTTTCTGGTCCGGCCGGATTCCCTAGGCCTGTTGCTGTTGGTTCGTATGAACGCTGCGTAGCTTAGCAACGCATATAGCGTACAGTTATTAGATGGATTACAGTTTGATACCCGACTTTGGACTTGAGCTATGCTAATAATTGCTTTTAAAATCAATTAGCGTTGTTCAGGAAAATCGGAATATTTAGCTGATGCCTACGAGTCGAGTTTGTGGACGCCTTTTTTTTCTTTGTTTTTGACGATGGGAAATCATCAAAAGACTCCTTCCGATCTGGGTGGAGCGGAAGGGAGTGTCCGACTCTTACTGGCTAAAACCCATCCATGTTCCTTCCTTAGCCCTTTATGTTCCAGGGTAGCGGAACCCTTTCGGACAATCCCGCTTACGAGTTTGTGGGCCTAAGTTGGAATTATTGCTTCTAGATTTTGATTCATAAACTAAGGCAGTTAAGAACAGTGAGCCTTCAAAGATCTCGTACTTTTTTACCTGTGTTGAGTAATAGGTATAATTAACTGGGTGACATAGAGAATATACTCCAAGCGAAGTTATTTTCAGACACTAAGCTCTATAGGACCACCAACAATACTTTAGAATAACACCAAGTACGTTTCCTGTGATAATACGCAATTTAAAATAATAAAGCCACTTCCTCAATTAAATTTACAATAGACACGAGCCAGGAAATTATAAAAAGGTTCTGAGTAATTTTTTCCGACCGCAAAATATAGCGGATGACTGCGTTTCATCTTGCAGGCGAGTTTAATGTACAGTCAACAGCAAAAGTAGGTACATGATCAAAATCAGAAATTCAATACTAATGAACGGCAGTTCACGAATATATGGCAGCGGCACTAGTAGTAAATGTTTGTTATCATTTCAAAACACAAACTTTTGAATCACTCTGACGCTATACAGGTCTGACGCGCACTCCGTTCTTTAGTATTGTATTTCTGATTTTGATCATCTACTTTTTCTGTTGACCTAGCTTCTTGCTGGCATGCTTGTAGCTAGAGAGAACTGTGAATTTAGTTATTTTACTAGCTAGGAACTCACTTAATATTTCTTGCCCTATATGTAGTAAAGCAAAAGCTAGGCATAGCTTTACTACCTATAGGGCGAGAATTATTTTCCAAGTGAGCGTCGCGGTAGGTACTCAATTTCGAATGTAGTGTGTTATATGAAATGGCGAAGTCAAACGTTTAAAGAAATGAAAATTAGAGCGGAAAGAAATCCTAATAGGTACCATAATATTTTTTTTCAAAAAACGAATTGTGTATATAAGCAAAAGCAAAACCGGTCCCGCAAAACTCAAAGGGAGTATGTTTCGTTATTTGTGTATGTTTCGTTATTTGTGTTTGATAGATGTGGTCCTTTTCGGACCTTTGAAGAGTATAGAGGACGTCAGTTTTATCAAAAAACTGTAAATCCGCCTACACACCCCTGAAAAAGGTTGATACCAACTTGTAACAAACAATTTATTCTGTTCTTTGTTTTTCGGAAGTAACATTACCTATCCCAAAAAACCGTAATCGTCCGTAAAAAACCATCTAGTACTTAGGTTCTGGTTGTATCCCTTGGTTTCGCAGCTCTTGATGAATGATCTCGGCAGAAATCTCAAAGGAAAAAATCTTTTTTGGGACGCGGAAAGATCATTTAACATTGTTATCACTCTACTTTATCAGACGAGATAAATGTATTTTGAGTGATAATATCAAAAGATTTAGTAAAACTCCTGCAAATAATAAAAAAGCAACAAATAACAGGCGATGTAAATGTTAAAACAAGCTTAGGCGCGACGCGACCACTTTGCGCGTGGTGGTAATCATGTATTTATTCATATTAATTAGAAAATTTGTACTTAAAGAATTCGTCAAACTCTTACAAAGACAAAAAGATATTATTAGAAATAACTTACCATTTACGCGCCAATCTCCATTGCAATGTTTAAAAACGTGAAACGAAACGTTTTTTATTGTGGCAGTTGTGTGATCAGTAAATATTGACAAATAATCAAGTCCTTTAGCTTACCTACTGTAGCACACTAATAAAAATAATGTGTTAAGTTCGGATTTTTTAATATTATATTCTAATATTTTAATACTTCACTCCACTGTAAACTGAAACGCAACTCGTTGCTAGGCAACTGTCAGTTTGACATTCTTGTTTATTAGCTATAACCAAAGACTACAATATGGCTATAACTGTGTGCAGTGCATAGAGGAAAGTAATATATGGTGCAGTGCATCAACGTTTTATTTGAAATTGCGTGAATGTGAGCAATGAAAATTAATTTTACAAGGAAGTAAATTGAATTGAACGTAATCTGTCTGACCTCACATGTTCCAATTACGGGTCGTTTTAGCACCCACGCGAGCGAATGTAACAGTCATGTAATTGACTTGGATCATTACGAAGGAGGTCCATATCGAGTGCAGTCAACCGAAGAGGTTCGTATGTATTGATCTCACAAAGTGGCTCATTTACGTTTCGGATTTATTACCATAATCGGTTGTTACCTTGAACTTGTGTATCATTTTAACAAATAAACTTCAATACAGGTGTGTTACTATGTCTTACAATGTTTCTTTCAAAAACAGTGTTTACATCAATGTTTATATTCTTTGTTCTAAACAAACCATGTAAGACTTGTCAGACTACTCTTCTAAACTCAGTTCAGTGATTAAGATTTCATGTATGTTGTTAGAATATAAATAAAATGTTAGGTAAGTTCTCTTTGGTATTTTTAATTTAAATTGCAGGGTCAAATAATGTTTGTATGACTTCATAATCTTTTCTGAGTCATGTTATTCTGAAGTTCAGTGTGCCTGAGACTGTCAGTGAACTTGAGTAAAGTTTTTAAGGTAAATGTGTTGTTAATAAACCTGTTGTTCTTGACATTTCGTTTAAATTTGGAAGAACTGTAGCAATAATTTTACTTGTTTATTATTGACTAGCTTCCGCCCGCGGCTTCGCCCGCAAAATATGTTGACAAATTATACATATAAACCTTCCTCTTGAATCACTCTATCTATTAAAAAAAACCGCATCAAAATCCGTTGCGTAGTTTTAAAGATTTAAGCATACAGACAAACAAACAGACAAAAATAGCGACTTTGTTTTATACTATGTAGTGATTTGTTATTGGATTGGGGAACGATTTCTCAATATGACATTATATGGTGTAACCTATTTATGTAGACCCCGGATATGTGATTTAAGGTCCCAATACTTTTGCATGGAAATACCATAATAATTAAACCCTATAACTGAGAATGCATTTGTTCGATTTCTAGCTTTACTAGCAACACCTTCTGTCCTTGCATGGGTAACGGAGCATATATATCTCTTTTTTTTTGTGGTAACAGCCTATTTCGTTGAGCAGAGTATGTGGGTTGGATTGAAATGTAACTGATGTTCATCCCACTTTGGAGTATTTTACGTCACACATTTCAACCAATTTACACATAATCTTAATAAAATATACACCAAAACATTCCTTATGAATCACTTGATCCATTGGTAAAAACTGTATCGAAATGCATTAAGGAGTTTTTGATTTTACTGTGTTCAGATAGATGATAGATGTGACGGATAGATAAAGGCGAAGTCCGCCTCGCAAATTGATATATTGATGTACTCGCAATGATTCAACCAAAGGCACATTGTTTGCGTTATGTACATTATATTATTTTTATTAACATTTTTATTTTATTCTTTTGTTTTATTTATTTCATATCCATAACATTTTATTTATTATTATTATTAGTTTTAAAACATTTTCAGGTTAAGCCATCCTAGATAGTAAGTCTTATAGGTACCAACCTTTAATTTTGACTTTATTTCAGCCACTTCTCGCAGACAATGTCTCGCCCTCGTCCACAATGGCAACTGCAAGCACAAGCTGCCCAGCGCCGTGACAATGAACTTAAACGTGCTGAGGAGCTGCAGAAGGTAGCTGCATACTTCGAGACGAACACTAACAAGACGAGGCATCATGAGCAGTGGACCACTGAAGGGTATTATGAGAAAGCTAATCGTGAGGCTGAGTTGCTAAGTCAGAGGAAGATAAGAGCTGCGTGAGTATTTTAGTATTTATAAAACACCAAATGACCGTGTTGGTGTACGTCCGACAGACAATAGTTTTTCCATTGTGTCTGCTGCGTGCCAGTTATTGTGTTAATGAATTTTTTTGTATGTTCATGGTTCATTTCCAATTTTATCTGCTTTGTTTTGAGTGTACTCAGTGTTTTCTTTATACAGAGTATAGCAGCATAGAATGATTTATATATCTGGCATAAACTTATTCAATGCATTATCAATATTGCCATTAGTATCTATTTGTTCCCCACGCACAATGGTCCGCCAAGGACTGAGTGCGGAAACCAAATCCTCAAGAATCTATTTGTTCCTGTAATAAACTGGTACCGCCTGATTCACACTTTATGGCGGATTGGAACATGGGGCGAATCGCTGCGCAGTAAAAATCATGTGTCAGGTGAGGGATAGGCAGGGTAAGCGGGATTGTCCTGCCGGGTAAGCGGGATTGTCCGAAAGGGTTACCGCTACCCCGGAACATAAAGGGCTAAGGAAGGAACATGGATGGGTTTTAGTCAGTAAGAGTCTGACACTCCCTTCCGCTCCACCCAGAGCGGGAGAAGTCATTTGATGAAAATAAAAGAAAAAAACTCGACTGGTAAGCATCAGCTAAACATTCCATTTCGATTGTCTTAAACAACGTTAATCGACTTCAAAAGCAATTTATTAGCATAGCTCCAGTCCAACTCTTCGCTCCACCCAGAGCGGAGTCATTGGATAATTTCCCGCTATCAAAAAAAAGGTGGGGGAGGGGTGACATACTACGCAGCGAGTAGCTCACTTCAGAGCCGCCATAAAGTTTGGCGCGTACCTACTCTATCAAGGCATACAGGAAATTAGTTGCTACCTAAAACCAGCCAGTCATTTCATCAATGTTGTGCTGTTTCAAAGCAGATTTTGTCATTGAATAAGCATTTTGTGCACAATAAATTGTGAAACAATAAATTGTTTGCTGGTATTCTTAATATAGAATTGTCCTAAAAACATTATTACCTTAAAAAAACCGGCCGAAAAGAGCTCCGTGTATATTAACAATTAAAACTACATAATTATTTAAAAAATATACTTCAATTAAAAAACTACTTTTAAGGAGTCCTTTAATTTTAAACTTTATCTTATTTTTATTATTAGATACACGCATTTTAGCGGTAGTAGAAATACATACCTATGTGAAAATTTTAGGTGTCTACCGTAATAGGTAGACACCGGTTTATGAGATACAGCCTGCTGACAGACAGACAGACTTACGGACGAAGACTGAAGGCTTTGTAATAGGGTTCGGTTTGGCACTCTACGTGTACAGAACCCTTAAAAAACAACCTTGTAAAAGTTCAATGTGGGTACTTGACCAGACTTAAAAAAGAGTTGGTACATAACACCAGTACAAAAATAAAAGAATGTTAAAAATGTCAGCAAAAACAGTTTAAAATAATATCAGTTTTTGTATGCAAAGGATATTGTTATAGTCTACCAGGAAATGGATACCTATAGCAAATTCCATTAATGATTGTCAGAACTGGAATTCGTATTATAAACTTTTTGTCTGAACTTTTTAGACAGCTCGAAGAGCGACGCAAAAAACTGGAACTAATGTTGTTTCAAGAAGACATGCAGTTTGAACAAGAACTAAAGACCTTAGCTAAGCAGCCGAAACTTTATAGAAATGGGTAAGAATTTTTTATTTTTACTTCTTTAACACGCTGAGCGCCAACGCGGTCACCGGTGAGCCGCGAACAATAGTTTTTCTATTGTCTGCTGCGTGGCAGTCAATGACTTAAACATTTCTCGGGATCCCGGTCCCGGTCTTTTGGAAGGCGTACCAGGGGACAAAGCCAACCTGCAAAGGCCCATTCGACGTTTTGAGTTAAATGGGGCACCAACCAACGAATATCCCTGTGCGCACTATGCAAGATGTGTACCTACCGAAAGATATGAGTAACTACTAATAGGCATTATTTGTTTTTTTTTTGTAATGAAATAAAGAATTAAGAATGCTAGTAATTTTACTTTGTGTGTTGTTGACACTTCAAAGGTACTTAACTAATAAATATAAAACAGGAGGGAAAAAATAAATCAAAAGGCATCAAAAAATTCTTCCACGTCGTTGACAACAGGAAAATTTCCCAAAAGGCAGCATTGCCACTTATATGGCAATGCTGATTCTTTGACCGAAAAATAGATTGGTCGACTCTTCACGTGACCAGAGGGTTGGCCTGTTGACAACTTTACAAGACGTAATTATAAAGAGGGAAGTTGTACTACTCCAATAAAACTATACAATTCTCAATCTTGAGAAAAGGTTTTCTAAGACAAGCTTACTACCGCCTAAAATTACTGGCTAATAATAAATGCTATGAGTCAGTAATCTCTATTCGGTTCTTCCTTTTACAGATCATACTTAAACAAAGTCCCGACATCAACCCTCCAAGATATCAACCAGGGCATCATGGCGAAACAAGAACAGCTACTTCGCCACGAAGCAGAACTGCGACTGCATCACGCGTGGAGACTGAAACAACCAGAACTCAGGGCGGCTAGTGCTTATGTCGCTAACGGGAAGCTTAAGTCAGCCTGGTAAGATAACGTCAGCATATGAAGGAGCTTTAGGGCCAAGCCTGCTGGGTAAGCGGGATTGTCCGAAAGGGTTACCGCTACCCGGGAACATAAAGGGCTAACGAAGGAACATGGATGGGTTTTAGTCAGTAAGAGTCTGACACTCCCTTCCTCTCCACCCAGAGCTGGAGAAGTCATTGGATGATTTCCCAGCCTTATAAAAAAAAGCGCGTCAAGTAATAATAGAAGAAGAGGGCTGCCAGTGCGTATGTCGCCCTGGTACTGAATTGCCCAATACAAGCTACGGGCGTCAGATATTTATAGAAGCTGCTACCTCACTACGAAGAATGGATGCAGCTACATCGCGCTTTGAGACTGATATAACTAGAAGGAAATGTTGCCAGTGTGTATGTTGCTTACGGCAAGCCTTGTTCTTACTTATGGGAGTAGTTAGTTCACTAGGTAATATGACTGGGACTTCACGACGCGTGGAGACTGAAACATCCAGAACTAAAGGCTACTCTTTTAGACCATATTAAGGACATCATTGTTCTAGTGTGTGAGAGAGAGAGGGATACTAGATGGATAGCTCCATTTATTTTTCGTAACGGAACAATGATCGCTTTTAAACACTTGATTATATATCGCCAGTATTTATGTTGCTAATTGCATATTCAAGTCTGCCTGGTAGTACTTTAACAATAGAAGTACCAGGGAGTTGATGATTTGTGTGTGATTATCTGTTACTGGCTGGTTTAGTTTGGATTTTAATAAAATAAAAAAAAAACTTAACTGGCGAAAGTGGGTGTGGAAACACCTCTGCCTTAACCTTCGGGATTACAAGAGTGAGGTTATTGCGTGTTCTCTTAAAAAAAAACATTTTTTTTTTGCCTTCACTACTATCGCGGTGTTTCCATATATTCCAGGATGGAGCAAATAGTGGAGAAGGAAGTGCAGAAGCAGAAAGACGAGGAAGAGACGCGTAAGACTCTGAAAGAGAGAGATGAGATGCTGCGCAAACAGATACAGATCGAGCAGGAGAGGTTGAAGGAGAAAGAGCAACAAGTTCGAGTAAGTAGTAGTTACTTAGCCTTCAGATAGTTTTTTTTAAGAATGGGAAATCATCATGAAATCATTGCATGCCCTAAACAGCCAAAATATGGATTGTGCATAAACCACCAATTTTAACAACTGGTAAAACCTGTATTTTCTCCAAATAAATTATTCTTATTCTTATCAAGTGACTTCTCCTGCTCTGGATGGAGCGGAAAGAAGTGTCAGACTGTTACTGACTAAAACCCATTCATCTTCTTCCTTAGCCCTTTATGTTCCGAGGCAGCGTTAACCATTTATGAAAAAACCAAGTTTCGGAAAAAGTGCCCTAACAAGGTCAGCCTTGTTGGGCACTTTTTACCTGATTGCCATAGAAGGGCGGTAATTGGTAATTGATGGCTGTGATAATTTAGCTTACATACTACAAATAATAATATGACAGTCATGACAATAGATAGAAATCAAGTGTTATTACTTACCTTAAGTTTTGAGTTGAATTACAAATGCGTGAACTGAGTAGACAGGGCTACTCAATCTGTATGATTCTTAAAGTCAAATCATTTATTTCAGATAGGCACAAGAAAGGCACTTTGAATGACAAAATGAACAAGGGATAGAATTGATTCTAGTCGCCCCTTCCAAAAGATAGTTTCGTATGGAGAAGAATGGGGAAGAAACTCCACCGTCATTCCTCAAAAATCCATTTCAGACACCGACCTACATGGTCTTCACATGATTTGTCCAAGATTATGTCTGGACATTAAGAGACGGCCTATCTTCTCAGAGTCGGCGTTTCCTAACTGACTGCTAGGCCGACCCCATCCTCATCTACTTTTAAAAATATTATTGACGTGTAAAAGCGTTTGTGAAAATATATTTACAAAATAAAATAATTTGTCATTATAGTACAGACGCCAGAACATCAAGCTATACCTAACTGTCAAATTTTCTCAATTAAAAATGAACCTTATGTCTTTGCAATAAAGTTGAAATACTATCAAAGAAATTTGACAGATTGTGGTAACTTGATGTGCTGGCCTCTGTACATTATATATTACTCGATTAAGTAAAATCATATTTTTGCAGGAGCTCCGTGAAAGTCTTGAAGGCCAGATAGCAGAGTTGAGCGAAAAAGAAACAATAGTGAAACGTCTTCGCAAACAGGAAGAGAAAGAGAAAATAGTCCTCGACGAGCTTCAGTTTATATCGTGCGAAAGAGAGAGGGAACACTCCCGCCTCGTGGCCGAGAGAGACGCCAGTATAGTGAACATGGGGCTCCATAAGTACAAGTTGAAGAGGAGAGTGATCTCTGTGTTGAAGGAGATTGAATTGGATTTGGAAATGCTGGATAAGTTGCGTAGGGCTGTGCTGAAGGTATGATTCAAAAAGTTGTTGAAAGTGATTCGTGTTTTCTCTGTCCTTTTGAACGCCAGAGCGTAAACGCCCGCACGTCCCCTCCACGCAACGCTACAAATTTGTTTAGTTCTTCTTGTTGTCATGAATTTCCCAATATCCATGGTGTCTTTTGATTACGAGAGCTTGAATTTTTAAGATATCTATACAGGGTGTAACTGAAAGGGTATATACCTACATACAGAGGGTATGCTACAGACCACCAAACTGACCAACTTTTACTATGGGACCAACTCCGAAATCATGAAAAAAAAGTCAGATGTTCCCTGCATTTCGACGAGTCAGGTGACCAAAAATGTATAGAACAGCTGATTTTTGTTTGCGATTACGGAGTTACCCCCGTTATAAACACTCACAAAAGTAATGATTTAATTGTTTATTTCGTGTTATAGTGTTGTTGCCATTGTCACATATTTATTTCGTTGGTGTACCGGTCATGCGCTTGATCGTCACGGATATGTGACAATGGCGTTCGTAAGGCTAGAAGTTATTGTAATAACTATAAACAATTCAATTATCGAAACCGCCTCATCTTTTTTTTCGTGTGGTTAATTACTAACCTGGTGTCAGAGTTTCTAAGCTGCCCATGGGCCTCTGACTTAGCTTTACATGCAGTTGAGAAATATCTGTCAGGAATGCCGGTTTCCTCACGATGTGACCTCCTCATCATAGACTTCTATCTGTGTTCATATAGACCAAAGGGGCAGTGGAGTAGTTTCTTACAAATATTTTCTCATACATTTTCAGGAGCGTGAAATGGAACAAGAAACATGCGGGCAGTACAAACGTATACTGGATGACGCTCTGGCTGAGTTAGCAGAGCACAGGGAACGTGAGCGACAGAGACAGAAGAACATAGAGGCTATGTATGACGGAGAAGCAAGACAGATAAATGATAAGCAGGATAAGGTGATATTACTTGGCCTTTGATTGACATATACCTGTCCTGATTTATTATCCACATACATAAATTTCAGTTGCTTTATTTAAGATATTTCAAATGCTGCTTGTTGCTTTGTGATGTAATAGTTCGTCTGCTCTCAAAGTTTCAAGCCATCTGAAAAACTATGTCAGTTTGAAAATGGTGGTCTGTTGAATTGACAAAATGGTAGACCTTTTTAAGGTAAAAGTCAATGTGACTAGCCTTTTCCCAACTATTTTGGGGTTGGCTTCCAGTCTAACCGGATGCAACTGAATACTAGTATTTTAAATGGAGCGACTGCCTATCTAACCTCCAGAACCCAGTACCTGGGTAATACGATACGCCTTGTAAACTCAAACTCAAACTCAAAGCATTTATTTCAAATAAACCAATTACAGGCACTTTTGAATTGTCAAGGGGTCGGTCAGTCAGAAAGATGAAGCTAGTTGCCCATTCCAAAGCAGTAGGTACCTATGGAGAAGAACGGGCAAGAAACTCCATGGACACTCTTTTAAATCAAAATATGTTTACAAAAACTGTGTTACATCATTCATGTTGAAATTACACGTGAGAACGATGCAGAACTTAATAAAAGCGTCCATAATTACAAGTTTTAAAAAAACAATTCAAAATTATTTTAATTTTAAAACAGCCGTGGCAGCTAAGAGGTGACCAGTCCCTACTGACGGCGCTCGTTCATGAACATGACACATGGATTAGCACCATTCAGCTCAACCATTTTGATGGGAGCTAAATGATCCAACATACGCATCACCATCAGTGAGACATTACAGGGAGCATGACATGCTCTCAGCCGCCAGGGCACATTCAGGTCAATGTAAGACGTACTCAGTAAATGGTAGCTTTATAGTAGGTACATAGTACTCACAAACGTGCTATGGAATTATACATTGCTAAGAGGTTGAAGTTATATAATGCAAAAAGTTTTTGTGAATCTTCAGCAGCTCCAGGAGTAATCTCAGATGCTAATCAACTAGTTTAGGATATAAAAAAGAAGAGAAAGAATATTCAATATGTAAACAATTGGAGCAGCTCAATCCCAAGCCCTTTTGTCTTCAATAAAGTCTTTGACAGTATAATAAGCATTCTGGCACAACTTGCGTTTAACGAACGATTTGAATTTATTAAGGCTTAGATCTTGAACGGGGCTTGGAAGTTTATTATAAAAGCGTATACATTGACATCTGAACGAGCCTCCTATTTTTTTGAGCCTTGTAGTGGGTACAACAAATTTGTGTTTGTTCCTAGTATTCTTATCATGGATATCACTATATTTTTTAAACAATTATATATTTAATGGGCATACAAAAGATTTTCAAAAATAAACTGTGAAGGTACAGTCATTACATTTATTTCTTTAAATTTCTCTCTGAGAGAGTGTCTCGGACTTAATTTATGAATTGAAGAAAAATTATTATTAGTCTTCTCAACTGCGGATCTATTCTGTAAAAAAATTATTATTAGTCTTCTCAACTGCGGATCTATTCTGTAAAAAAATTATTATTAGTCTTCTCAACTGCGGATCTATTCTGTAAAAAAATTATTATTAGTCTTCTCAACTGCGGATCTATTCTGTAAAAAAATTATTATTAGTCTTCTCAACTGCGGATCTATTCTGTAAAAAAATTATTATTAGTCTTCTCAACTGCGGATCTATTCTGTAAAAAAAATATTATTAGTCTTCTCAACTGCGGATCTATTCTGTAAAAAAAATATTATTAGTCTTCTCAACTGCGGATCTATTCTGTAAAAAACTCACCGTGAAAACGAAGGTGAAGTGAGCTTGAAGTTAGCTTTAGTATCAGTCCCTAGCATCAGCTCATTTCTAGCTCACCTACTTGAGTTCGCGGTTTAAAAAAAAGTTAGTTTTTTAATAAAAGTGCCAGTTCGACCAAGAACAAGCCAAGCCTCATCACTACATAGTATAAAACAAAGTCGCTTTCTCTGCCCTATATCCCTATGTATGCTTAAATCTTTAAAACTACGCAACGGATTTTGATGCGGTTTTTTTAATAGATAGAGTGATTCAAGAGGAAGGTTTATGTGTACAATTTGTCGACATATTTTGCGGGCGAAGCCGCGGGCGGAAGCTAGTTTCCTACTAAATTTCAAAAAAATAATCAGCTGTTCCATACATTTTGACGAATTATGCGAACATTAGCAATCGTCAACATTTCAGAGTTAGTGTCATATTCAAAGTTGTTCATTTTCATGAGTTCTATACCCCTGGAAGTATGACCCTCGTTTAACCACACCACATTACAATTAATTTTGTGTAACGTAAAATTATCTATTTTCAGTTATGGGCCAAAGAACGTGACGCCCGCGCCCTCTTAATGCGAGACGTGATCTCAACTCTTAAGAGGCAAGTGGAAGAGAAGATTGAGGCTAACAGACAGCGGCAGAAGGCCAACGTGCTGGAACGAGAAAAGATTCTAGAACAGATGGAGGACTTCCATGAAGAAGTTAGGGCTAATGAGAGGGCAACACAGGTATGTATTATTTATCTTTGTTGCGCGATAGATTTGGATGTAGATTTATTTATTAAGTACTAGCTGACCCGACAGAAGTTGTCTTGTCTTAACTATGATACCTACCCAACCTACCAACCCAACCAACCCACCTAACTTTTCTCACCTGTTAAACCTTCCCTGGACTAAGACAAACATTTCAACACCAAAATCAGCTAAATAGGGCGTGTGTGGTGTTATTATAAATGATAATTAATTTTATTTAATGTGAATTAAAAACATTAAATACAAGAATGTTCAAAAATAAATAATACAAATGGCTCTCTGCTAATAGTTTTTACAGTGTTAAGGAGTTCTTGGAACATAAAATCGCATGATGACATGTTTCGTTATGCAAATATGCATGTAGTAAGCAAAACATGTTTGTTCACATAATTAACATTACCATCTTTTATACCATGTTTTTAGCAAATAAATGATTATTTTTATTATTATTATTAATTATGTTTGGCAATCACTTTTAAACTAGATGAGGACAGTGCTTCCATCTAACTATTCACCCAAAGAAACTTAGAGGAGTAAAGGTTTAGCTAGACTTTGTGACCGCGAACCTAGACGCAGTGTATATACACCTTTATTTCATGTATTATATAAAACAATACCTTTTATGGGGGTGTGTGTATATATCCGTTAACAAAACTTTTATCAAGACACCGGGTTTGTAACTAAAAATATCAATTTGAAAAAATGGCGTAATAGTTGTGTTGTTTAATATTAGCTGATGTCCGCGGCTTTGCCCGCGTGAATGTTGAAAATTATCCCAAGTGACGTTCCCTTGGGATAATTTCCAACATTCACGCTACCGGGATATAAAGTATCCTATAATTATGTTAATCTACCTCAAACTAAACTATCTCTACTCTAAATAAACTACCTCTGTGCCAAGTTTCATCTTGATCCTTTCAGCCGTTTGAGCGTGGAGGACGGAAAAACATACAAACACACACACACACACACTCACTCACAAACTTTCGTCTTTATAATATTACTGTGATTTAGTCACAGTGGGAAAGAGATGGACTTCGTCCTGTGTAGCTCCGTCTCATTCTCCTCACTGAAGTCACGTACTATAATTATCAATAATTGATCGCGTCTGTAACTACTTATGTTATTATACTAACAAGTCCAAATTCTTCTTGCAGCTGAAGAACTCAAAATACACGACCGTGACGGCGCTGCAGTCGCAGCTGAACAGTCTTCGCCTCCAGCAGGAACAGCTGGACGCGACCTGCGCTAGAGAGGCCGAGCTCAGGGAAGCGGCATCCAACGAGAGGATGCTTAGGAGTGAAATCGCGAAGATTCACCGAGAAGGCAGCACTCAGGCGTGGACGTAGAGAGTAAAGTTTTAGTTCTTTTTATTTTTGCGCAACAAGACTGTAGTCGATCGACTTAGATACGATTATAAATTAATTACAACAATATATCTATTGGTAATGGAAATTATTAGGAACTAATAAGTTTTAAAATCGCAATATATGTTTTCTTCTGTATATTTTCAACACACAGTGTTGACAGGTGTCAGGAATGCATTCACGCATCGGCCGGACTGTAATGAATTTTAGGCTGTCGATCGTAGAATATACATCGAAAAAATAACTATAGCGACAGTTATTTTTTGTCCACACTGTATTAGGCTGAACGGTCTACGTCGATCGGCCAGTCTGCTTGCACCTTTCACGATTCTCACTTCCAATAACGGTCCGTCTACAACGAACTGATTTTTATTATTTTATCTTCATCCCTATCAGTATTCTGTGTAAGCTTCGCTTTCGATTTGTACATTTATATGTAGAGGACATAAAGTAAACAACTTTATACTGATATAAAGCTTTAAGGTTGATGTTCCAGGGTAGCCCGCGAAATTCAAATTTTCTTAAGTTTTTTGCAATTTGCAGGCCAGTGATAGGTTGTATGTTGATGAACATTTGATTCGCGGCTGTAAGACGTATGTAGTTACAGAATTATAATCATCAAAATCATTAATACAACCCTCCGAGCTCATAAAGGTGTAAAAATGACTTTTTACAAGGTCAAAGTCATTCCGGAATTTGAATTTCGCGGGCTGGTTGGAGGATTCACCTTAAGGGCTTTAAAAGGAAAATAAGTTATTTTTTTTAATAATGAGACTTCTCTACATAGTATAAAACAAACTAGCTCCCCGCCGTGTCTGTCCCTCTGTACGCATAGATTTTGTAAACTACGCAACGGAATTTAATGCGGTTTTTTTCATCAATAGATAGAGTGACGTAAGAGGAAGGGACTTTTATTGCCAGGTAGCTGATGTAATAAAGAGTAACTTAGGCTTTATTTTAGAAAAATTCTTTTATTTTTGAAAACTAACTGTTAGTTGGAACGAAGTTCGCTGGGTTAGCTAGTGGTATATAAAAACCGATATATTTTGTGTAGCTTTAACTATTTATCAAGCTGATTTTTTCTCATGTCCATCATTATTGGATATGGGTTTGTCCAAAGTTCTTTATCTATGTATTCTTAGCTTTCTATACTAAAAGACTGACAAAGAATATTATTTAAATAAACTTTATTAAAATTCTAATGACATACTAATAAGGTAAGGTTTTAAGCAACCATAATTATTATTTTATTGTAAGGTTTCTTTAGTATAAAGCATTAAAATGTAAAAAAAACAAGAAAGTTTTATCTCGTATGTTTTTAAGTGACGGAAAGATGTTTTTGTGTGTTAATAAGCGAAGATTTTGTTAGGTATAAGTTGCCAAATGATTTTAAGTGGTTTTCGTCTGGTAAAACATACTGCAGTGACTATTATGAGCGTAAACACGCGTTATTTACTTGCCAAGTCAATTAAAGCAGCTTTTTTAAAAACGTGCTAAATGTATTTTGTATCAAAGACGACTTGACTTGACTTCTAACAAGTTGCGTACTTGATGAATTTATTGCTTAGAAGTCATATTTTTATACTAGTGTGAGTGATTTTGCGGCAAATAAAAGACTTGTATTTTTAATTTTTGGGTTTCCTTTGCCCCATTTTTTTAATTCCTATCTTGCACACTTTAGCAATACTGCGGGTAATCCATATATGAGAAAATATTCTAACTATATTCCCAGGAACTGTTTAATTTTCTTGGCGATCTAAAGGAGCCAGAGAAAATCTGGCTACAAGTTCGATAGCTTCAGTAGCGTTAAAGGTGTGATTTCACCAAAATTGTACTCAGAACATTTGCTCACGAACATTTTGTGCTGAACTCCAACAGTGCACGTACTGAGCTGGAGATCCGTTTCCACCGACAAAGCTGTACGTAATTTTTGTAAGCGTAAAGTACAGCACACTTGTAAATGTTTACTTGAGTGGGTCCACCGAAAGAAACACTATGCATTACTGTGTCGCACAGTGCTGCACTCTGGTGGAATAGCGGCTTTATCAGTTCTTGTACCGTACGCAAAATAGATACGGATAATTGTTGTACGCAATGCGCGCATTAACGTGGAATTGGGAACGCCATCCAGCCCGTATTACCTATCAGTTCCTGTAACGTGCATAAAACAGAAACGATATTAAGTGCTCTACGAAGTAAGAAATACCAGTATTTTTTCAATAGAATTTGTGCTGTTCGAACGTCATTTACGTCATGTCGGAATTAATTGTTCCAGATACTTATGAAAAACTATTTTATTTGCGCGCCATCTAGTGAAAGTATAACTAACTTCTATAAATCTCGATTGGTTTGGAAAGAACCGTCCAATTTAGAGGAAATACATCGAAGACGTCACACTAGATGGCGCTGTAAAGATTGTTTATTGCAGTACTAGATGTCGCTATAGTCTTTTTAAATGAGGTTTGTCACGGTTGGCTAAAGTGGTAAAAAAAAAATTCTGTAAGCAAATTATATTTTAATTAAAAATAAAAACCATAATTGACCAATAGTTGTGGAGCTTGTCTCTTCTTTATTTCACTATGCAGGTACCCTGCAGTCTCTATAAAATCAGCGAAATGCAATCAACTCTTTTTATTAGCACAGACCTAAAGCACATTCGTCATTTGCCTAGCCTTTTCCCAACTATGTTGGGGTCGGTTTCCAGTCTAACCGGATGCAGCTGAATACCAGTATTTGGAGCTATTGCCTATCTGACCTCCACAACCCAGTAACTGGGCAATACGATACTCCTTGGTAAGACTGGCTGTCAGAATTTCGGGCTTCTGACGATCCGTAACGACTATCAAAGGTGCACAAATGACAAACCAACGGCTTAACGTGCCTTCCGAGGCACGGAGGAGTCTCGGTATGTAAAGATGGTCACCCATCCACGGCCAACCCCGGCAAGCGTAGCTTAACCTGGTGGATCAACCTGTGCGGCTGTTAGTACTTAGCCACGAGCTCCGCAGACCTAAAGCACATTAATGCTGCAAATAAACAAAATCAAATAAAAACTGTTAAGAAATTAGCAGGAATGTGTGCCCTTGTACCATATATCGTTTAGTTCTACACGGTGACGGCCTTACAGAAGGACAACTGCCATAGACAAGCAGAGACTAACTTGCTCCGTCTAGCAGATCCGCCAGTCACAGTTACACTTGTACTTCAAGCGTGTGTTTGTAAACGGTCGGATATAGGAGTACAGAATCGCCGAGCCGGCGAACGGCTGTCCAGGCGTTTCCAAGCTCTGTGGTTCGGCACATAGAACAGTAAAATAAAAGAAGTACGAAGCTCTTTTTATATGTTCTGTAGTCCCTACCTAATATTATGTTAGATACCTACCTACCTACTAAATACCTATTTATGGTAATGGTATACCTAGTTCCATTCATATGAACTCATAAAAGGCTTGTATGGTCAACTTTAATTCGTTTCTAGTATCGCTTCAATCATATCTATGAATAGTTCACCCCATCGCCCTGGTTTCTTAAAGGCTATTTGAATGGTGAATGTTAGTCACTGACAGTGTGCATTGATCTTTAGTTTGTGTAGATATCTACGTCTCATGTCAAATCATTTGGCCCAAGTAAGGCAATCGACGTCAGCGGGATTGACCGGAAGGGTTACCGCTACCCCGAAATATAAAGTAAGAGTCTGATGCTCCCTTCAGCTCCATCGGCGAAGCGAGAATGGTATTATTAATGGTATGGACCATTAAATGTAAGGTCCGGTAGTAGTCGGCACCTTACACTTGCAGTTTGAGTTAGAAGTGGCAAGTAAGTACTTGGAGTTAGGTGAGTTGACGTAAACACACACAGATTTAGTAACACTAAAAGTTTATTAGAGTACCGATCACAACAAGTAAGAGTAGGTTGGATGCTAATCCGCGGTGTTCGCGTAAGTATGAGAGCGGGAATGGTCATTTGATGATTTCCACATCAGACCTAGCGTAGTCGGCTTTACCATCCAATAAGACTGCTAGTTCTTCGGGCTCTTAATAATTATAACAAACAAATTATTACGAGTAGGTTAGGGTGAATGAATACCTTCTTGAGGATAAGATACTTATTTTATCAGAACTTTGCGTGAAATAACATTTGGTCCGTCAGTGTAGTGGAGTCTCATCAGTGTCGTACTTATCATCCTTTCATCTGGTTCCTTGTTACAACTTTTTTTTTTTTAGCTGTTTCGTGGACCCTACCTAGAATATAGGTGAAGGCTTCTCCTTTCTTCTTTCAGATCTCTCTATAGTTAGCACTAAACACTAAGTGCTTTCCCTGGAAACCTTTTCAGATGGTCACACCATCTTCAGGCTTCCAGGGAGTGACGATCTTTGCCCAACTCATCCGAGTGCAATCGCGCGAAGTGGACAGTCCACTCCCACTTCTGATTGGATGTTCTATCTCCAACAACTTATGTTAACAAGCCACACTTTGTCACAACTATGTTGCCCTGGGGTCGGTCCCCACTTTAGTCGGATGCAGCTGAATACCAGTATTTTACATGGAGCGACTGCCTATCTGACCTTCACAACCCAGTTACTGGACAACATGATAAGTACTCCTTGAGACTGGTTCGCAAGCTTTTGGTCTTCTAACTACCCGTAACGGCTGTCATGTTATGGACACATCTTTAAGGATAATTTTATTATTGCTACCTCCATTTTGTTTGCTATATCAAGTACCTACCCATGCATTAGGTACTACGTGACAATAATATCGCTATTTCATTATTATTACACGCGATACCTACCGGATTCTAAGTACAGATTGTTCTTTTTATGTAACAGTTTAAGTGAATTGTGGCATTCGATCGCAAGGTCCTTGTGACATGAAATTTGTGGTAATACCTACATTATTATGAACCCAATTAGTTAAGCGCTCAACTGTGACTAAGGGTCAGCTCACACCGAGACGCGACACGAGGCGACGCTACGCGCACACTTTATACGCTTAATATTAGCTTCACCTGTATGTTTGTTTGTTTGTGATTTTGACCCTTTGCTAAACGGCCAGATTTCGTTCAAACTTTGTAGATTTATCGAGGACCGATGACAATACATTAATTTGAACTAAAAAGTAGGAAATAAATAATAGTTTAAAAAGACTAAAACACGTTTTTTATGGAAAACTTAACTACAAAATAGAAAATATACTTTTTTTAAAGCGTGGGCTGCTTTTTAAAATAATATTCACCACAACCATGCACCCCACGTGTTTTTTAGTTTTTTAAACTATTACACACATCAAAAGTGTCTAGGGATCAACATATATTTTTGCAATAACTTTTCTCTTGATTGATATTAATTTAAATTTTCTTTAAGGATTCATCAAATAAAGTGTTTTCGTTTGTCACAGTAACGATAAACCAAGTCACCTTTGCATTAATAAAGAAATTTGCCATTTTCCTAATAAAGGGATTTTTGACATTTGAACCACTAACATTAAAGTTCGAAAAAAAGACTGAAATAACAGTTTTCTTTAAAATTTTATTGGGTAACTTAAACAATTAATAATCCGTGTTTCTACCGCGAACACTAACAACACAAGAACATCGGTTTGGCATACTCAAAATGAGTTCATCCAAATCACGCTGTGGAATGGCCGCCCATGTTCGTTGCAACAACAAAAAAAGGTCTTCTTGCAACTGGATACCCTCCATATTCGGCAGAGCTCTTCTCTGTAGCATATCCCATGCATGCTCAATCGGGTTCAAGTCTGGCGACTGAGCAGGCCAGGGCAGGACAAATCTTAACTCGAAGAGCTCCAACAATAACCGCCATGATGTTAGCCGTGAGGCTTCATCACTCTTCAGGGAACTTAATTAGCGACCAAACAGTCAGAAACCGCTTGCATGAAGTGAACCTTCATTCCCGAAGACCGCTACGGGTACCACCTATAGCAATGCACAATCGTAGGATTCGATATCAATGGGCTCTTGAACACAGAAATTGGGCAGAAGAACAATGGCGTTTCGTGTGCTTTTCTGATGAGTCTCGTTTTGGTATGAGACCGGATACAAGACGTATACGACACTGGAGAACCCCTGGACGCCAACAGCGATTAAAATCCTGCCAGGAAGTCCATCCTTATAGTGGTGGAACCATCATGGTATGGGCGGGTATTTGGATCGGCGGAAGAACTGAGTTGATTTGGATCAGAGGCAACCTCAACGCTCAAATTTATGCTGAGACGATTGTATCTGACGTCATCGTTCCTCTACAAGTGCAAATCGGTCCCTTATTTCAGTTAATGCATGATAATGCACGACCGCACACCGCAAGAGTTGTAAGACAGACTCTCGCCGCAGCTAACATCAATGTCCTGCCCTGGCCTGCTCAGTCGCCAGACTTGAACCCGATTGAGCATGCATGGGATATGCTACAGAGAAGAGCTCTGCCGAATATGGAGGGTATCCAGTTGCAAGAAGACCTTTTTTTGTTGTTGCAACGAACATGGGCGGCCATTCCACAGCGTGATTTGGATGAACTCATTTTGAGTATGCCAAACCGATGTTCTTGTGTTGTTAGTGTTCGCGGTAGAAACACGGATTATTAATTGTTTAAGTTACCCAATAAAATTTTAAAGAAAACTGTTATTTCAGTCTTTTTTTCGAACTTTAATGTTAGTGGTTCAAATGTCAAAAATCCCTTTATTAGGAAAATGGCAAATTTCTTTATTAATGCAAAGGTGACTTGGTTTATCGTTACTGTGACAAACGAAAACACTTTATTTGATGAATCCTTAAAGAAAATTTAAATTAATATCAATCAAGAGAAAAGTTATTGCAAAAATATATGTTGATCCCTAGACACTTTTGATGTGTGTATTTATTAACAGAGCGACTCAAAATATAACTTTATTTACTACACGAAAAGATGAACATTTCATTGTGAGAATACAGAATAATTACGTTGCATCACGCAGCGCTGCGCCTCTAAGCCGCGAGGCACCTCCTCGCGGCTTAGAGCGATACATCGCGACGCAGCAGTGCATCGCTGGTACGCGCGGCGTGCAAGAGCGGCGATGCGAGGCGCAGCCTGAGACCGCCCTGGCGACTTGTTTCTACTAATTCCGTTACTACAATTATATTGATAGGTAGAATGGGATAATTGATTGATGTGTCCTTGACAGAGTAGTACGTTGTTCTCATGCGCTTGCAAATAGTAGACTGCGGGTCGACGCGGCGGCCGGGCGACGTGCTGCCAACGATTTAACGATGCGCCTCGCGACGTTGTGATGGGTCTTTCGGCTGCGCGCAGCGCAGTTCGAAATCACTGGTCTCTTCCAGAATCGTCGCGTCGCATCGCCTCACGGTGTGAACTGACCCTAATGAGACGCAATTACTTTTTCTATTCTTTTGAATCATATTTGATATTTCAACAGTTGAGCGGTTATGTAAGGTTAGGGAAATGATTGATTTATCAAATGACGCACTACGTCAATTTGCCGTGTTAGTTGCCATTTCATGCAACTGTCTAAATAATGACGTTTATGTTGACAATTTTAGTTTAACTTTGACTTGTGTGGAAATCGGCTGTTATAGTGCATATTATGCGGAGGAAAATGTCGTCAGGAAAGTTTTGAGTTGGAATGTGAATGGTTATACGCGTAGATGTAGAAATAGAAAATGAAAATGAAAACGAGTTTGTTTCGGGGTTTCTTCTCGGAGTAGTCTGTTAGGTGAGACACGAACCTCTTCTAGTCTCAAACTCATGCTTTTTTAAATGTGTAAAAGGTTCATTTTACAGAAATAACTAGGTATAATTGCTAGA
The DNA here is from genome assembly GCA_951799385.1 of Hyppa rectilinea. NCBI lineage: Eukaryota > Metazoa > Arthropoda > Insecta > Lepidoptera > Noctuidae > Hyppa > Hyppa rectilinea. Next base: position 6,509,817 of record OX637321.1, on the reverse strand, counting down.
AAATCATATAAGTACAGGCTGACACGTTAAATTCTCATACCTCCTACTTTAATCTGCCTAGCCTTTTCCCAAGTATGTTGGGGTCGGCTTCCAGTCTAACCGGATGCAGCTGAATACCAGTATTTTGCATGGAGTGATTGCCTATCTGACCTCCACAACCCAGTAACTGGGTAATGCCCTTACTATACCCTTTGGCTGGCTGTCAGATTTTCGGGCTTAACGACGACGCGTAACGACTGTCAAAGAGGCACAAATGACAGCCGGGACCAGCGGTTTAACGTGCTTTCCAAGGCACGGAGGAGTCTCGGTATGTAAAGTCTCATACCTCCTACTTATCCTATCTAAATCACACGTCTTCTTTTAAGTAGGTTTCGCCGCCGCCGTACGAACGGTATATACGTATATACGCACGTATGGGATACGCCGGACTACGGCGTAGAGCCCGCCATCTTTGTTTTGATTTGACTTAATCTGATATTTCTTCTGCCCAGGCAAATGTGAAGGTAACTCGAATCACTATAATACTTAACTAATTAATTGATTAGAATTTGGATGCTATTGTTTACTCCCGGGGGCAATCAATATTTAAAAGAAATATTTCAAGAAGGTAGCCAGTACAAATAAAATCGGTTTTCATGGTATGGACAAGAGATGCGGAAGAATAAAATACATGTTGTGAGGAAGTTTTTATGAGTAGGGAAAGACCGAAGAAAATGATGGATGGATAGCGAATGAATTAATGAATTATTTATTTGCCAGAATAAAGGCACTATGACATGATATTTATCACGAATGGGTTCATTAGAAGTATCCAACCAAATTGTCAGTTGTGAAAATAGTTAAGCTGCCTGATCACATATAGGTACCTACCTATACGTAGGGGGCCATAAAAAGAATGGAATTAGGTACATGATTGAAACTGAAAGATGAAATGGCTAGAAAGAGGGTGAATTTGGGGATTATGGCTTATTGAGATGTAAGTATGGAAGAAGACTTAAATACCTTGCGATACAGTAAGGAACATGGTGGTGATGTACGGCTTAATAACAACGACCTATGATCAGTATCCGTAACGCCATCCATGCATAGTGATTATAAACTTGAGATTAATATTATATTTAATCAATGTACAGACGCCAGCACATTAATCTATCCCTAACTGTCAAATTTTCCTATTGAAAATAAACCTTATGTTTTTGTAATAAAGTTGAAAACCTATCAAAGTAATTTGACAGATTGGTGTAACTTTATGTGCTAGCCTCTATACCTACGTCCTTTTCTAGTAATTCTATACTAAAAGCCATTACAAAAGACAAATCAAGAATACGAAGACAAGATTAGTTAAAAGTTTTTCGAGACAACGCTAAGCGTTGGGCGACGCGTTTTCACGTCACGTGACCAACGGGTTGGCCGTATTTCTTGGTCAAAGAATCAACATCATTGCTATAAAACGTTGGATGCTCTAAAATTGACAAGTGAAAGCTAGAAGTATGAATATGAAAAACGTAAAAGTCCTTCGTAAGAATACCTAGTTATCAAGTTTAACCAACTGCTTGTTTGATTTATACGTACCGGTATCATAATAACGGATCGTTTTACCCTTTTTTTTTAGGGTAGGATGTCATCAAATGTCTTCTCCCGCGTTTTGGGTGCAGCGGAAGGGAGTGCCAGACTCTTACTGACAAAAAACCCATCAATGTTCCTTCTATAGCCCTTTATTAGGTATGTTCCAGGGTAGCGTGAAACCTTTCGGACAATCCCGCTGACCTGACATTTATAGTACCCCGACAGAGGAATCCATCAAACCGTCTAAGTGGAAAGTGTAATGGAATTGGCGAAACGCTCATAGGACATGTGCCTTTCGAAGAACAACACTAATTTGGGCACTATATGTCCTCCAAGAGCGTTCCCTTCAATGTTTCCAATATCATCTGCCTTGTATATACCAAAGACCTTTTATCATTGCCTTACTTTTATCCTCTCAACATGACCAAACCACCTAAGTATATTCGTTTCAATCTTTGTCAACACCTAGGTAAATTAATGTCTAAATAAAACGGCGCTAGGTGTCGCTTCGTGTAAATGAAAACTTGCGATAGTTTCATAGCTTGGTGGAAAGACAGCCTTAATACAGTGGTGGTACCTAGATACCTTATTCATAAACACCTTTTTGAAGAGTATCTATAATGGATTAATGTGGCAGCTGTTTTTAAAACTGACTCATTATTTTCTATCGCTGAATGGATGAAATAATGAAAACCTAACTACCTTAGCAATTAGTTCAATATCTATTTTAAAAAGATCTTGGCTAAAATAAAATTAATTGAATTCTTGCTGAATGAAAATAACACCATAAATGAGAGCTCTTCAAAGTTATAAGTACTTAGCCACTCTACTCGCAAACTTGAATAAATGTGCTTTACCAACATATTACGCTAAGAAATTTCATTAATTCGGTGGTAGCACATTAATTTAACATAAGATCGAACTATCGACGCCTACCTATCGCATCGCGAACCCAGATCACAAAATAAAAATAAAGAATCGAACGAACACGTCTAGAGGCGGGCAGTTTACATAAACATAGAGATCACGCCCCCAGTCAAAACATTCAACAGAGAACGCATACAAATATAAAAATAACTAAAATAAGACACCGGTCCGGCTAGAGAAGTAACCGAAAAATCCTGTCTGTATAATTACGTGGAGCTACCACTCGATCTACCGGCGAGCCAATTTAAATTTACTGCGAACGGCGCACGTGTCCTACAAAATGAAATCCCACTACCGCAGAGAAACACGCACGAAAAAAAGTTGTAGAAAAATATACCGCAGGCGCCACCCCCTGAACGTTAGTGGCTGCTTACTTCAACCACGCCTGTTTCTAAGCGCTACTATACCTTTCTCTTTCGCTCCTGTTGCTTCAACAAATTGCCGTCTCAGTTGTGTATGCGCGGCCGCCGGAAAACACCAGCTTTTTCGTCAGTACGCGTTTGTGCGTCGCGCGTGTTGGGTGTGTTGAACCGCCGTCGCGGTGTGTTGTGCAGTGCCGTGTACAGGGTGCCGAAGTGGCGGGTTTCCTTGCCGCAGGACGGGGGGCCCATGCCCCCTTTCATCAGCACCACATTGGTAAAAGTTAGTGTCCTGTGTCTTAGTTAGACTGTTTCGTGGAGTGCAACTATGCCGTATGGAGGTTGTTGTCATCATGTTATGTTTTTTTTCTATTATATTTATGTAAATACATCGTAACAGTGGTAAATATGTGCTTTGTGATGTATTCATATTTTTTTCTTTCACACATTTTTATTTTTCCTGTTTAGTAGGTATTGTTACCTAATTTGTTTCTACGATAAACATAGATCACCAGAGTAACAACCCATTAATACATTTTTATAGTGTGTCAATTCTCTCAATATAGTCATATCATTGAAGTAAACACTCACAAAGTACACACAAAGTAGGTCTACATTTTATTATTTTTCTAAACTCTACCTTAATTCAAATCTATGACTATTAAACTAAGTTCTAAATAGAGCTAAGATATCAACCGATGATCTATTTATAACTGGTAACCACAGATAGGTTCAGAATCGGCTCTTATCTTAGGCCTAGGCTCTACAAGATAGGCCTACAGCTCTCGCACATTATTTTGCAATGTTGCTGCATGTTACTTTCTCTACTACTTATTATTTACTAAAACCTATGACCCTACTTGTGGTAAAATATGTCTAGGTCTTGTATTCTTACTGTCAGTAACATTGAACCACTTTTTCTAAAAGTTTTTGTGACATTTTTTTCAATTATAACACAATGTACAAACAGTTTCTTATACTAATCGGTTATCAATAAAAATATTAATCTTTTCAATGTCATGATTCATTGACAGAAGAAGAAAAAAATGGTACCCCGTATTAAGTTGAATAAAACCAAATAAAACAGATTAATATACATCATCTAGTATTAAAAAATCAGATTAAATGAAAGAGAAAAAACAAAAAAAAAGCAATGCTAAAAATGTTGAAGAGATCTACTCCCCTTTGTATAAGAAGTATTTTCTTCACATGAAGAAGAAACTGCAGGTACAGATTCAACTTCAATAAGAAATCTGGCAAAAATGCTAAAAATAGCAGAGAGAAATCTTGAAATCATTTCGAAGGTATTGCAGATATTAATCAGAATAATACGAATATAAAAGGTACGGTACCTAAGGCAAAATATCAGGGATACCAACTAAATTGTCAAGTTTTGATAAAATGACGTTGTAATTGTTCATGCCATAACTGTGGATGACACCGTAACATCAAACAACAATAGCCATTTTGTTCTTTCAGAAAGGACAAAACAATTTTGACACGAGCCTAAAGAATAAAGAAGATAAAACGTTTACAAAATTCGTAATACCTCCATCAATGAATCTCCACAAACAGGTAAACTCAAAGAAGCCTTAGTTAAGCTTCTTAAAACACTTTTAAAACATTCAAAAGTTTTGTCCCTTACTCAACAGGAAAAAGAACAATACAAAATTAAAAAATATAATCTCTTAACTTCCAAACTCTTTGGTAAATCCTTTACTCGAAAAATAAAACTGATCTTTCAGTTGATGTGTAAGATCTGCTTTTTTTTTTTTGAGTAAATAAAAACTGTTATCTATACTTCTAGTGTAAAGCAAGATTTATTTTTGTATGGTTTAAAACAGTTAGGTGATACTTAAGAGGAAAGATTTGATGAGTTGCAAAAACTGTTAGGCTATTCTTTCATACAAAACTTTTATTACGCTGGGTAGATCTGAATCCGGCTTACTATCAGATTCTTGTGAAGCAATTAATTAATTAGTGGTAGTCAGTTTTGCACTTAATTTGTTATAAACGGTATGAGAAAGAAAAATATGAATGCGGAATCTGTTTTATTACATACTCACCTAATCAATGTCAAGAACCATTAATTTATCTATTTATAAATACAAGAGTCTACAAAAATCATCCATGTAGGCAATAACTTTCTTTCTTGAAGAAATCTTCTACATTGTTTTAATAGTCTTAATTTTAACCTTGTTTGGTCTTTGAACATATCAACTTATTTAAGAAGAACCTGTTTTTTAAAATATATCTACGCGAACCGGACTGCATATAAAAAAATGAAGAATGGTAAAAGTAGTGTGTAATCCAATTTCGTCCATGAACGCAAATTAAATGCAAATATAGTTATTTATACTTACTACAGTATATACTTACCACAGTTATTCTACGTAGATAAGAAATCATTGATATTGGTAGACTTTAGAAAAGCAAAAGTATGGGCAGATAATATAAAAGGTACTAGATTGCCTTTTAAAAAGAATACTTTACAGAATAGAAGTTGCAGTCAGATTGTTTGCTGTATTTAGATTCATACCCAACCTAGTTTAATAATTCTGGGCTATAAAATACTATAAGAGGAAAATTTTGTTAATAAGTCAAGGATTTACTATAATCGGCTTAAGTGATTGATATGCCACTTTCACTATCGGATTACTTATAGTATCCAGACCGTCCTAATGCCTTCGTCTAACGTCCGATGTAAGAGCTTAAATACTAATCTTTGGTACAGTTAGCTGTTTAGCAGAACAAGGAAATAGCAACTAGTTACAGCTATTTTTCTTTTCATTCACTTCATCATTCCAGCTCTTTCCTTAAGCGGGTTTATTGCCTTCCAATGTAGGTACTAACTTAACAATGCTTTCAGAACAATGAGATATATTTGATGGACTTAAACTCAAAGCAAGTGGGTGGTTTGAATGCTGTAAATTAATTATGTATTGCTTCTTTGCGGAGGAATGAGGAAACTGTTGTCAGATAAGTTTTGAGTATGAATGTGGATGGCTGTACAAGTAGAGGAAGACCAAAGAAACGATGGATGGATTGTGTGAAAGATGATATGGTTAGAAAAGGAGTGACTACCGAGATGACGACTAATAGAGAAGTGTGGAAGAAAAAGTCATGTTGCGCAGACCGCAAATAAATCGGGATAAGTGCAGGAAAATGATGATTCTTTGAGAGATTCACAATACAATACATACTATGCAATACATTCCTTGATCAACAATAATTAGAATGTCGTTTGCTTATAGTAGGTATCTTCTATAGAGCTTCATCGGCTGAGCTGCAATTACTTGTTTTTTAAATAATCCCGGGTTCTTTAGTTTACTCCTGTCGCTAACTTAACATGCAATTTGTGTCGACAAAATTATTATTGCACTTTTCCGAGGCGCCTGCTTCACATTGGTCAAGATAGTTATAACTCGAATGTCACGTCTTGAGTGACAATGTGTCATATCTGAAACAAAAAAGTTTTGGTTTAGCGATGCTTCAGTTACTGTACCTCAATCTTTTAATATGATGCCTTTATTTCTCAAAATTTACCTCACAAAGTTGTTTTCAACAAACTCAAGTCTCAAAGTTCAGTCTTTTTCCTCTCCCAAAAAGAATCGGCGTTTCAGTATGTGTGATGCTGTATGTATGCCGTAAGAGCAGAAAAGATTTCGATAAAACTAAGTTCAGTATCACTCTTTTTACCCTAATGAACCAGAAAGGGGATTCCATTCAGGAATTTAAAAACTTATGAAACTTAAACTCAAAGCAATTATTTCAAATAAACTAATTACAGGCACTTCTGAATTGTCAAGGAGTAGGCCAGTTGGAAAGATGTAGGTAGGTTCTTTTTAGGGATGGAAATCATCAAATGGCTCCTCCCGCTGTGGTTGGAGAGTGGAAGGGAGTGTCAGACTCTTACAGACTAAAACCCATCCATGTTCCTTCCTTAGCCCCATGTCTTCCGGGACAGCGGTAACCCTTTCGGACAATACCGCTGACCAGAAAGATAAAGCTAGTTAATTAATTGAAAACGTAGTAGGTACCTATTTAGAAGAATGGGCAAGAAACTCCACAGACACTCCTTTATCGGAACTTACTTACTATAGTATTTGTAGTTCCGTTCCGTTTGTACTGTAGTATTTGGTACCTCGCTAGAGTTTAAAGTAAGAGTCACGTTATTGTTTTAGATTTTGCAAGATGGTTTTATAGTTTTCTACATTTGCAATCTTTTGTACTTAGATTTTAAGACTAGTCTGATCTAGAAAAGTAAAATTCTTTTTACGGCCTCATTCATACCACATAATTTAAGATACTTAAAGCCGTAGCGTCTCATACCGTCGGGCAAGCGACTTTATTGCTATTTTTAAAAACCGATACATTTTTATTGCGAGTTACTTGAAAGCAACCTAAGTATCATTCTTGCTCAGTCATGAGAGCAAACCGACAAGGCTACATTGTTTTTTAGTATCAATAGTTCTGTACTGAATGCACTATATAATACACCTGTACTTGAGGTAAGGTAATAAGTACTGAGTAGGTTTTACTTATTAGTGGGCCCGGATCCTTGCTGCACGTTAATTGGTTCAGCGGTTTCTGAGTAATTGGATGACAAACAGACATTTTAGCGTTAAAATGTTGTGTTTAATAAGTTTACACTTTGTTTTTAATGTTGCGAAGTTTGTTTTTGTGTAACCTCAAGATTTTGTGGTTATCTTAACGATTATTTCTAGAAAATAACTTTGTACATGCTTTTTCTTAAGTTAAGATTCCCTTAACCTTAGTTAGTTTTAATTTTCGATTTTATTGAAGTGTTTTTGCTGTAAAATCTTTTTATCACAACAAAATTTCTAATTGTATTATTTTCCTTTCCATTTTTGTTCAGACTAAATTGACTACTCCATTTAAGCATAAGACAAATAACGGAAAAATATTAACAGTTATTGTGTAATATTGTTGAAATTACTGCATTTTAGAGTAAATTTTAGTGTTAATGGTAAATAGATAACAATGATTTGTATGTAGGTACTTATCGTGAAATAATGGAGTTTATTATACCTACGTTTATATCGAAATAACGATAAGTTCAAAATCGTTATTTGTCTAAAGTTATAATAAATGGTAGGTATTAGGATTTCAGTATGTTTGTAGGTATACGAAGTAACAATGAACTTGAGCTCCACCGACTGTATTTACCATACAATACAATCATTTACAATTAAATAGGATATTTTACTTAACCAGGACGATATGGAAAATAAATTCAGAATAAATCTTTTTCGTAAATGTAGGTTATTTACTTACAAGAATTTGTAGTATTTGACTGGTTGCCAGGCAAATGATTTCGAAGCAGTTCCCTGTGCTACGAAAGATTAGTTTTTTCATTTTGCTACAAAAAAATTCTTTAGCTTATGGTTGTAGGAAGGTAAAATATTTTAGACATGACTCATGAATTAGGTTCTCAGTGTCTGGGCTATATAATAAGCCAGCCTGCCTGCCAGCTTGTCTGTATGTCTGCCCGCGCATACACTTATGCACTTGTGCAATATAATATTGCCCGCGCCGAAGGCTGGCCTCTGCTGAGATTGGTCGCCATGTTCGAAATTTGGTTTAGGACTATTCTAACTTTTTTTGTATACAATAAAAATTAAATGCTGTTCGCTTGTGCGCGTATCACATCAGTATCTACAGCTGGACCTATTTAGCTTTTAAAATATTCGTAATAATAAGAAAAAAAAAGTTGCCGGGGTAATTTAAGAAAACTGATAGTGCATTTTTTATGAGAATATTGTATGAATTATTGAAATTTAGGCATGTAAGGACAACGTCTGTCGGGTTAGCCAGTATTTAATAAAGTATAACGTAAACAATCTTACATCTCTGGCATACATCCACTTTACAAGAAGGTTGCCATTAAAAAATGGGACACTTTGACATTCTAACATTAACTAATCTAACGATCTGCAATTCAGCAACACTTAAGCCATTTATCATAATCTTAAACCAGTTTTAACAGAGATAACACTGTCAGATTAATATTAATACCAAAATCCACAGGCTAAACAGCGTGACAGCGGTAAAATTTAACCGAAGAATCACACGCACCGCCGCGTATCCATAACGGCTATTATTCCGTCACAGAATTTGTGAACACGACTGAAATGGCGCGCGACCAATCGGACGTTCAGATTTGAATATGGAATGTAAAACCGCGGCGACCTTCATAAATTTAGCCAATAAATGTCACATGTGAAAAAATGGTGGATATTCTTTTTTTAAAAGGGCGCCCGCTTCACTTGTCATTGTATATTTATAAGGTGTAATAACAATGTAATGTGTCAAAGTTGTGTATGAAGAATTGATAAAGTGAGGTTTTATTTATCAGTTTGTGTCTTACGCTTGTAGTAGGTATGTTAGAATTAGTGAACTTTAAGCTCGGTGTTCTTCACAACGCACTTCAGGTCTTCATATAGCCACTAGGCAATTGATAAATCTTAAATTCATACCCCTCTCGTGTTTTCCGCCTAACCTAGCTTCACCTGACTGCGTTAGTACTTACTTCTGCCCTATAAACAGCTTTATGGTTGAACAGAAACACTACCTATCGGGAGGCTTAGTTACAGCTCAGAAATACATACAACCTCGTGTTATTTACAATCCAGACGTTTACGTACTCCAAGCCGATCACGAGTCGCTAACCGATCGTAATTCCTAGCACTTAAACGGAAAATCTAATTGAAATTTATCTGCTTCTGGTACGAAATAAGTGCTTCGTACCTAGCTGTAGGTGTAACACCCTGCGCCGGTAATAACATATGTTAATAAAACTTTATTCAAGCTAAGCTTTATCGATCGTAAAACTCAATTCCATTATGTTTGTGCCTGCAGTGCTACCAAGTTTATGATGGACGGAGTATTGAGTACTGGTACACACATACGTGATTTACGTTGGTACTTGGGTATGTACTCGTTTACGTGTTTCCAGAGCTAGGTCGGACATAAATTCTTGTTTCTAAAGGATTTGTAATGCTCTGAATGTATTTGATTCTGTTTTGTGATATGTAAAAGAAAATGGCGGATTTTAACCGCCATTTTCTTTTGAATTAGATTGGATATTCGGTTGTGGCACCAGAGGGGGTTGGTTTGCATTGTTTTAAATTGAAACTTGTTTCTACGTATCTGTTTGGCTTTATTAACAGTATAATCCTATAAAGTCACACAGTGAAAGTTACCCCTGGACTCAATTCCTTTTTGTTAATTTTTACTATATGCTTTGTCTTGGTAAATAAATACTTATTTTGTCTCGTATTGTCAACATTACAATACTCACTAAACTACGAAGATTATAACTAAGGGCTATGCCCAGAAAACACGAGGCTAGTTCAAGAAGCTAAGATGGCAAGCAGGTAATATTCTGGTTTATTATCCTTGGTACCATGCTAGAGTTGTTTATACGATGCTAGGAGATTTTAAGCCAGTAACATAGTCCGGTAACGTGGGTGAAGTGAGTTTTAAGTGAGCTGTGAATAGTGTCAATCCACCTAAGTTTTCACTATGAGATTTTTACAGAATCGACTGACAAACTATGTTACTGGTTTAACATCTGGTTTAAATTTTACAGAATAACTACTGTAATAATTTACTGATGGGTACTAGGTGCGCCAGCCATACGAGTTCAGTGCACAAGCCAGGATAGTACAATCAGTAATGGGGCCGCTCCTAGCTGAAAATCTCAATACAAATGAACGTTCGATAGGCGAGTGAAAGGCGCTGAGTACTGAAATCCAATATTGTTGGATGGTTTCACTTGAATTGAATTTTCACTGTTGAGTCATCTTGTGTTTAGCCGGTCGATTCTGTAAAAATCTCACAGTGAAGGCATAGGTAGATGTTGTTCCACGTAATACTAGGGATTGACACTATTGACTCTTTAAACTGGCTCACTTTAAACTTACTTCACCTAAATTTTACGGTGAGTAGAAGAATAGAGAGAAGAAGAAGAATACCGAGAAAATTTCACAGAATAGTACTACTGGCATTTCACTGCTACGAAAATTAACAACAGTGTAGCGTCTGACATCTGCTTACTGCGAGCTGAAGAATAATTCGCTCTTCATATGTTTTTGTCATTCCCACTAACGCCCTCTCCTCTCCAGGACGTGGCGAGGCAGGCGGCGCGATGGCGTGCGCCGGCTGCGAGAAGCCCATCTTGGACAAGTTCCTATTGCACGTGCTGGAGCGCGCGTGGCACGCCGCGTGCGTTCGCTGCGCCGACTGTCGCGCGCCGCTCGCCGACAAGTGCTACTCCAGGGACAACAAGCTCTTCTGTAGGAATGATTTCTTTAGGTAAGTCTATGTTCTATAGAATCACTTCATCAACCTGTAAATATTCCTGTCCATTCAAAACGTGATACTTACCTTAGAGTGAATAACGGTTACTCTAATAAAGATAGTCAGTAGATTATATGTAGAATCACTAGATCAACTTATAAAGATCCAATCTTAAAATGAATCATCTTGATTAATGAAGTTTGTCCTTAAAGTTGATATGTGGTATGTGTCTTTGAATTCGTCGGAAATCGATCGACGTTTTGGAAAGATTTTAAAGTGTTTACGGCTTGTTCATAGAGAATTTATCTACTTACTATGTATACTGTACACTGTGTATAGTGTATATATACTGTGTGTACATCTTTGGGTACCTAATTATTTGCATTATGATGATTATTTATTATTATGATGGTGAGTTACGTTTTTCCGGTACATTGTACAGAACTGTTCTCATATTGTACGTAAGTCTATATAGAAAAGACGCCACCGCGCCCGCCGCGCTCTATCTTCTCACCAATTACTATAATCTTACTTGGATAGAGATCCTGTAATAGGATATATCAGGGGGCCTAGACAAGTGTCAATAGCTTCGTGTCGGTTCGATATCGAAAATTGTTGATCGAACAATTCTCGTTATCTCAGCAATTCGGATTTTCAAGAACGTCACTTGTCAACGCATTTGTATGGGAATTGACCGAGTTTGATAGAATTTATAATTTGACTTTGTCTAGCACTTAGCGACCGAAAATTACTGTTCACGTGGCATTTCGAAAGGTTATGCCTATTCCATACTTTTCGGATTTATCTAATTTCGTTATCGTTCATGAAAATGTGACTTTGTATAGGCCCCCAGGACAGCCGCGCACTTTTGTCAAGAAAAAAGTCATTAATCAGTAGTGCTGTTCTATAAAAAACCTTGACGAGAGCTGAGAGCAATGTTATTCCCTAGTATCAGGTGGAATACTCACTTCAAGCCCACTTTACCAGAGATATCACAGTAAGAGTTTTACAGAATAGAGCCTCTATTCTGTAAAACTATTACTGTGATAGCAAAGAGACTTCTCTAGGCGTTGGTTCTATCAAAGTCTTTTATGTCAAACCCATCCATAATCAGCTTATAATATTCCCACTGTTTGGAGACAGGCCTCCACTCAGTGGAAGGAAGTGGGCCGTAATACACCACGCGGGCCCAGTGCGGGTTGGTTAATATGTCACACGTCTTAATTTTTTTAGTTCTCAGACATGCCGGTGTACTCATTATGTTTCCTTCACTGTTTTTGAGCCGTATGTCAAATCCATACCAAACCAAGATGCATTAGTTCTTAATCAATTCAAATCTTAAAACACAAATCCTAAAGCACGCGCTCGGTCAACGTGTCGACATATAACTACTAAATTCCAGAGACAAGCGTTTAGCGAGTGTGTAGCCGCCATATTAGGTTCGACGCGAACTCGCGATTACTACGCGAACTATTCACGAATTTGGAAACGTTAATATGGATGGAGCTTAAACTTTAGCACGCAAACACGATTTGGTGCACACGATGTAGTCTTGATTGACTTCAGTGTGTTACATACACGTAATGTTGCGAATTTGTAGTAATAACTGCCTTGTGATAGTTATAGAACGTTTGGAGTCACAGTTTGTGTAGTAAGAGTTAAATGTTTACGAAATTGCATCATGGGGATTTAGAGATAGGTATCTACTTTCCTACACAAGTTTGTCAACATTTTATTCTGGTCCTCCTACCCGGCTCTCTTTCTTGTGGTTAGTGATGGACCTCTGACGTAGCTTCACATGCTGTTGAGAAATGTCTCTAAGGCATGCTGGTTTCCTCACGATGTTTTCCTTCACTGATTTTTAAGATAAGATAAGATAAGATAAGTCTTTATTTGCTTTAAACATGGTATAAAGGTGTTACAGTCTGGTTTTTGTGTATGATGTCCACATGTTTAGCTAAACACAAATTGTATTAATTGCATGCAAAATAATATCATAAGTACACAATTTAATCATTAAATATAACACAATTTTCAATTACAATTTAAGAACGTATAATATATTAAGTAGGTATATTTAATAATAATTTACATGTCAAGGAGATCTTTAATGTCATAAAAGTTATGTCCATTCAGCCATTTATATAATTTGCTTTTAAATGAATTAATATTATTCAGTAATTTTAGTTCATTTGGTATTTTATTGTATATACGTACAAACATTACAAGGCAGCTTTTAGCATACTTGGCTGACTTAGGATTATCCTTTAATAAAAGTCTGTGTGGATCCCTTGTTGGTCGAGTTATTACTTCATACGCTTTTTTGAACAATCCCTTATTACTGTATACATATTTACAAGTTTCATAAATGTAAAGTGAGGGAAGTGGTAGTAAACCTAGCTTTTTAAAAAATGGTTCGCAGGACTCATCGGGTTTAAGTCCACAAATGGCCCTTATGCATTTTTTTTGTGCAATAAATGCTCTATCTTTATCTGTACTGTTTCCCCAAATAATGAGGCCGTAGCGTAAAATGGACTCTATATATGCGTGGTAGGTAGTTATTGCTGTTTTTCTATTTGTCACGTTCTTAACTTGTCTGAGAGCATAAGCGAATTTGTTTATTCTATTGCACAAGTTGTCTACATGTGCTTTCCAATTTAAATCTTGATCTATGATGATACCTAAGAATTTGGTTTGTGCAACTTCTTCTAGTCTATCAACGTTAAGTTTAAAATTGTATTTAGCATGTTTAGATTGATTAAATTGTATAAAATTAGATTTGTCTAAGTTGATTTTTAATTTATTTGTCCGTAGCCATTCTAAAATGTTGTCAATAGTATTATTAATGTCAATTTCATGGTCAGATATTGATTTATACTTCTTATCAGATGTCACAATAATTGAGATGTCATCTGCAAATAATATACATTTATGATTAGTCACTCGTACTATGTCATTTATGTATAAAATAAATAAAATGGGTCCTAAGACACTCCCTTGAGGAACGCCGCATTTATTTTCTCTGGAGTCAGAAGAAAACGAAGAAAGTAAGTTTTCATGTACTTTCTCTATGACAATGTATTGTTTCCGGTCAAGTAGATAAGACGAAATCCACTGTAATGCTAGTCCTCTTATTCCAATACTTTCTAACTTTTTTAATAAAACGTCATGTGCTACAAAGTCAAAAGCTTGTGACAGATCGAAAAAGAGCCCTGTTGTTAAGTGATTATTATTTAGATTAGTTAGAGTATTGCTCACAAGGGAAAATATTGCCTGTGTTGTCGACTTGTGCTTTTGAAATCCAAACTGTTCTTTTGCTATAATATTATATTTGCTACAAAAGTTGACAAGTCTATTGAGCATGCATTTTTCAAATACTTTTGACAAAATAGGAATAAGAGTAATCGGACGGTAGTTTTTCACGTCATTTTTATTGTTTTTTTTGTGAAGTGGTTTTACAATTGATAATTTTAATGCATCAGGAAAAGTACCTGATGAAAATGAAAGGTTGACTAGATAAGTTAATATTGAGATTAGCTCATTCTTACAGGCTTTAATTATTTTTGTGCTAATTCCATCATAGCCTTCGGAATTAGTATTGTTTAAAGCCATTATCTCTTTTTTAACTTCTTCTTCAGTCATGGAATTAAGAAACATGGAATTAGGAATTGACGCCGTATTAGAGTCATTAAGTACATTATTAGTTCCTGAAGTATTTGTCGAGTCAATAAAATAATTATTAAAAGCGTTCGCTATGTCAGTGGGATCCGTCAGTACCTGCTCATCTAATTGTATTTCGGAAATCTCATTGTTACATTTTGTACTTCCGATTTCGTGATTAATGACAGACCACGCTGCTCTACATTTGTTCTGGCTTTTTTCAATGAAATTAATATTAGAATTAATTTTGGATTTAGTGATGCACTTCTGCAGTATATTCGAATATTTTTTATATTTTGTTTTGAACATTACAGTTTTATTTTTGTAGTAAAGATATCTTAGAGATCGTTTAGTTTTACAACTATTTCTTAAGCCTTTACTTATCCATTTTTGTT
Organism: Hyppa rectilinea; assembly: GCA_951799385.1. Lineage (NCBI taxonomy): Eukaryota > Metazoa > Arthropoda > Insecta > Lepidoptera > Noctuidae > Hyppa > Hyppa rectilinea. Next base: position 6,494,585 of record OX637321.1, on the reverse strand, counting down.
TGTATGTGTTAGAGTTATTAATCTTTATTTTAATTCTTGGGAAGCATAAATTATATAATAGACAAAATAAGTCATAAAATTTATTAAAAGCCTTATTTGGGTCAGTTTCTAGGTGTACTTCAGACCATGATAAACTTCCGAGATATGTTGTGAATTTTTTAATATTTTCGTTACAGTAGTCTTTCTTATAAACGTAGTATGATTTCGACTTCGAATTTTGCTCTTTTACTGGAAAGTCTAACATTTGGGCAGTGTCGTGGTCAGATAAATAAAGAGGCAAAACATCTATTGATGTTCTCTTTATATTACTTAGTATGTGGTCTATACAAGCGTCTTTACGTGTGGGAATATTAATATGTATTTGGAGATTATTGGTATTACACAAATCGTTTAAATAGGTAGTCACTTTGCCTGGTTTTAGAGTATTTATATTGAAATCACCAGCAATTACAATTTTCGTTTTTGGCCCATATTTATTGTGTGTTTCGTTCATAAATTGGTCAAGCTTATTCAAAAATACATTGGGGTCAGACTTTGGCGTTCTATATAGACAAACTATAATTAATTTGTGCAACGGGATTTCAATGCCACAGGCTTCAAATGATTTTTGTGTTGAATATTTTTTTATGTAAGTAAGTTCATTGTATATAATACCCTGTTTTGTGAGGATACAGGTCCCCCCTCTCTGTTTGTCTCTACTAAATGCAGTTGCTAAGACATAGTTATTTAGTTTTAAGTATTTTTCATCACCGGCACGTATAAAGGTTTCAGAGAAACATAAAATATCAGGTTCAATATTCGCGTCTCGTAATTCCAGTAGAGTTAGTTCAAATATTTCTTGTTTTGATAAGATACTCGCGATATTTTGATGAAATATTTTAAAACTCTTGGATTTGCTAAAATTTTTCACGAAAAAGCTGTTTCCTTTCTACAACTTTAAAATAGTGCGGTATAGTACCTATTTTTGTCGAAGGGGGATTTTTCACATCAGGTTTATTTTGAGTGTCACATTCTGGCTGTTTTCGTGCAAAGTAATATGGGATTGTTCCCTTGGGATTATTTTTCCTTTTGTTATCAATTTTCGTAGGATTTGGCTGACTACGCAGTATTAATTTCTTTAGTTCTTTGACATTCAAGTATTTTTTTTCATAATCATCATAGTCAATAGTATAATTAATTAATTTACATGTGATATTTAAATTATGATTAGCGTCAATAAAGCAAGCATTTTTGTATTCATTGCAAATGTTACTTATGGTTTGATTCAAGTCATTTAAATTTAAGTACATATTCTTTAGTAAACTTAGAATGATTACATTATTGTTGCCAAATACATCGAGAAGTTGGCGAAGTTGTGAGGACAAAATCTTTACATCATAGTCATTTTCACCCACACAAATAATCAGTTTGTCACTTGGCGATAGCTGAATATTTTGGCAGTTCTTAATAAGTTCACTAGTTAGTGCATATGGCTTCGTTAGAGACGTGACGGTATATTTTTCATAGGATGTATCCTGTCTTGAGTGCATTAATGCAGATGATAGTCCAACACATTGTTGAGTGCCAAATATAAGTATCTTGCTTGTGCGCTCAATTTCTAGATCATCCAGTGGAGTATTTTTTACCTTTTGAAATTCCTCTTTACTTGCCAGCATCTTCTGAAGCTTCAGTATTTGATCCTTGAGGTTGCAGATTTCGTTTCCAGCTTGGTTTAACCGATATTCCAGATCTGCGATGTTTTTTTGTAGGCTCAAGATATTTTCACTGAGTTGTATCTTTGTGTTACCATTACTACTTAGAGCCCGATTTCTAGGTGGCGTAAAGAAGGCTTGCATATCCTGGTGCAACAAAGAATATGTATATTCTTTTTGCGGAGGTTGACATAAGAACTTTTTTTTTAAGCAAGTGATAATTATACAATACGCACATGAAGCCTTAAAATGTGGTTGGTGGAGCGTGGCTTGGGTTCGAACTCGAGACCTATGACTTGGCAGTACAACAAACATGGATTTAATTGTCTTCCACACAATTCATCCTCGGGTCTTATTGATTATCCACATTTAAACTCCTCAAAACGTATTTAAAAATGGTTTTTAGGGCTTATATGAAAAAATTGCAAAATACATTCAGTTCACGTTGCCAATATGAATGAATGAATATTAAATGATAAAGAGAAACAAAACCTTTTTGATAATAATCGGTGTACTTTATTCGAACTTACATTAAAAAAAAACCAGTCGAATTAAGAACCTCCACCGTTTTGAAGTCGGTTAATAATAAGTGCTTTTTTAGTTAATACCTAGCAGTATTAGCCCCTTATCAGGTGTTATTTATATTTATTTTTCCTACTGCAGCAATTATTTATATTTTAATTAGGCGGGCACGAGTTAGAATATTGAAGTAATTGCACTGATGATATTTATTTATAGAAACCTCTTTAAAAATAATACTCTAGAGGGTTAATAACTTTGGGTGCATTTTAAAATAATAAGGCTTCTTCTTTTCGTGTAGTTAGTAACTAACCTGGTGTCAGAGTTATAATGCTGCCCATGGGACTCTGACTTAGCATCACATAATAATAATAAGTTGTATTTGGTGTCTAACTGTGTGTCTTGAAATGTATTCAATAGACGATTCAATAGCTCTTGAAAGTCTTTATGACGACCTCTGAATACGGATATTACGTAGAAATATAAAGCTGAAATAAAAAAAGTACATATAAGCTTGCCAGCTGAATTCTCTTCCTTAATTTCGGAATTTTATAGTTATTTAACGTCATGTGCTGTAATAACAAACCTTTTCTAGGAAACATTTTATTACATTCTCCGGACTCTTGCGACTTTTCAAAGCCTTGGAGAACTCGCAAATAGGTTTAATCATAAGATAAGCTACTGCTCGAACCATCTGTAGACAACTGTTCCTATGTCATTGAGTCATACTACTTCCTGCCAGATTATAGTTTTTCCAGAAAAAGTAAGTTAAGGATGATGTTCTTATTATAGAAAAGTTAATTTATTTATTACATATTTAACCTGCTATATAAATGGGATGTCTACTAGTTTAAATAGAAGGGCGGAATTTTCTAACTCAAGTCAAATTCTTACTTAAATGGAAATTTCTTAGATTAATGTAAACACTTTGTAAGTTTTGTAATAGGCAAACATTTTATTTCTTTATTGAAACTAAGATGTCCTATTCTACCTAAAATACTGTCTCAAATTACTTACAGATGCCAGCACGTGGTATTCCATACTGTCAATTTTTCCGATTGAAACCTAACCTTATGCTTTTGTAATAAAGTTGAAAAAGTATCCAAGATATTTGACAGATTGGGGTAATTTAATGTGCTGGCTTAAAGGATTTTGTTCCACTACCGATGGACAGAATCCATCGCTAGTGGAACAAAATCCTTTAACTCCATTGATTGGAAATTATGACATTGGCGTAGAAAGGTCCCAATATTGTTCCTTGTGGAATTCCTATCGACGAGTTCAGTTTTTTTTTTGTTGATATGATATTTTGCACATTATTGGGCCCCAAGTAGATTAGATTCAGCGGGATTGTCCGAAAGGGAACACTGCCCCGGAACACATATGGCTAAAGAAGGAACATGGATGGGTTTAAGTCAGGAAGTGTCCGACTCTTATAATGGGAGGACTCATTTAATGATTAGGCATCCTAAGAATAAAACAAAAAAAAATGGTGCTTTCGCTACCACCAAGTATTTTCACAAACAAAAGTGGTAGGAATGACAATATTCTCACAGCGAGCTGAGCGTCCTGTAAGTAGGAAAGGTCCACCCATCCCATGTACAGTAAAACAATAACTACGTATTCGTCACAGATATAAACCTATGACGTTGAAACGTAGACTTAAAGACATAAATACCATATAAGGTAACTTTATATCTGCAACAACATTTGCCATTAAACATTTATTATTTAGCAAATACTTCGGTAAGCATCATAAACAATGCCGGAAGCATTAAGTTTTGCCTTCGACATTTACTTGCTGTCCATAAAACTTGGTTGACCTAAAACTAGTTGTGAAATGATGCTGTGTGGTTTGTAGCTGGTGCGGCCATCGTGTATTCAATTTTTGTGACGTCGATGATGCCCGCAAATGGGTCTATCAGCACAACAGCTCGTGGCTTGGTAATAACAGCCACAAGGGTCAATCTACCTGGTCAAACTACGCTTGCCAGGGTTGGTCCGTAGTTGGGAGACGATCTTTACATACCGAGACTCCTCTTTGCCTTGAAAAGCACGTTTAGCCATTGGTCCCAGCGTTATTCGTAGATGACAGTCGTTACGGGTCGTCAGAAGCCCGAAAGTCTGACAGTCTTACCAAGTGGTATCGTATTAAGCATTTCTGGGTTGTGGAGGTCAGATAGGCAGTCGCTAAATGTAAAATACTGGTATTCAGCTGCATCTGGTTAGACTGGAAGTCAACCCCAATAGAGTTGGGAAAGGCCTGATTTGTTAACTATGAACGTTCTTCACGTACACGTCTTTCTACATCGTTCACACATTTGTAATAAAATTTTAACATGAATGATGAAACCAATATTTTTATTCAAAGAGATTACTTGGAGTTTCTTTGCCTTTCTTCTCTTCAGGAACTTCATATTTCTGACTGTCAGACTTGTCAATTGAAAGTGCCAATATTTTTGTTCTATTGTTTTTTTTTTTAAATAAAGCTCCATAAGAGTCAGTCCTCCTAAAGAGTCATTTGCATCCATATTGCAACCGACTAACAGTTTGTTGTAAAGTTATCTAGTCGTAGTCTTATCCTTCTAGGGAGTTCAATAATCAGAATATTTGAGAGGATACCAAGTTTTATAGAACTTGGTATCCTTTCAAATATTCTGATTAGTAAGTGTAGTCTGGACATAACAGTAGCATCTACCTCTACAGAAGGTTTTTTTTTATTAATTAGTAAAGTATCCTCTGGAATTCCATTCATTCGTAATAATTCGTTTCTACGACTAGTTTTTGCGTGACATAGATAAAAAATAGATTTACGTACGCATCATTAAAGAATCATTTGATGATAAATGACGAACATATATCATTAGAAGTACCAACAGTCGTCATACAGTAATAATATTTAAATTGCAATTCATAAGTTACTTGTATATTTGACACCATATTGATTACCTCGTTGGTTTAGTGGTCGCAAGCTGCTACAGAACATGAGGTTCTAGGTTCGATTGCCAGGTTTGGAAAAGTGTTATTGGGTTTTTTTTATCTGGAATTTCTCAGTCGCAGGTGTCTGGAGTTGTGCCCGATTGATTGCAAAATGCTCGTTAAACATAACTGGTGAAATGTGGGTGTACTATTGGTAAATCTCTGCCCAACCGTTCGAGGAATCAAGGCGTGGTGTTATGCACAGACGCCAGCACATTAAGCTATCCCAAACTGTCAAAATATCCTATTCGAAAATTAACCAATGTAATAAAGTTGAAAATCTATCAAAGAAATTTGACATATTGGGTTACCTCAATGTGCTGGCCTCTAAACATTGATAGCCTATCCATTTATACGTGTTGAACATAGCTTATGTTAATTAATTATGATTTTTTATGTGAAAATTTCAATTTATTATGTGAAGTACAATTGGGCGAGCGAGAGTTCAATAAAAGGTCTCTCCTAAATCCTTTCAGACATTTTTCTTTTGAGCCACCTCATCCAGCCTTTGCGGTATACGTCTAGGTCGTCTCGCCACCTCTTCCTGTGCCAGCTTCGACGGCGCCGTCCATCCTCAGGGACCCATCTTCACTATGCATGCGGCTAACGTGACCTGCCCAATCCCATTTTACCTTGACAGCCTTTTTGCCAACGTAAAGGATCCCAGTTTTGGAGTACAGCGTGGTATTTCGTATTTGGTCAGTTCGTTTAAGGATCATTAAAAATATATTGACCTTCAAGACCTAACACTAGGATGCCGTGCAGGTACTTCACAGTTGTGTGTCCTACCTCCATTCACCTATCCGACAATTACGTATGTACACATACCGACAGATGCGGTTAATTATGTCATCAGCATGCCGTGACGCGTCTTAATGCCGACAAGCTCGATGATTACCGTCTATTTTCATTATGGATACAAAAACATCAGTCTTTGTAGGTGACACTATTCTTGTTCATGGCTAAGTGAGGAGCTCGTGGCTAAGTAGTAACAGCCACACGGATCAATCCATCAGGTTAAGCTACGCTTACCGGGGTTAGTCTGGTTCGATGACCATCTTCAAATATCGAGACTCCTGCGTGCCTCGGAAAGCACATGTTCCTTTTTTTTGGGTGGGAAATAATACCTTTTTATTCACTTTTGCATCCATTTCGTTCTTTTCTCGTACGCTGTTACCATCCTTCCAATAATGATTGATAAAGGCATCATATTCAAGACATATCATCAACAGATGATTCACTTACAAATAAGAAAGATGTTTATTCAAAAATTGCACTTTACTGTAATCCACTGGTACTAAGAGTAGAATTCCCTGTGTCATGAGTGGGTTATTGTGAAAACTTAGGTGAAGTGAGATCACTTGATGCTGGAGATTGACACTATTGACTGTTCGCTTCACCAAAGTTTTCACGGCCAGATTTTTATAGAATATGTCGGCTGTTCTAGTACCTTCGCAAATCTTATTTTATTTTTGTGCTAAGCTTCCTTGTTGTGTGCCACTCAAATACATACTTCTGAGAGTTAAATTGTTATCTATATTGGCTGAGTTCAGATTTACACCCTGCTAAAGTAAACATAGAGTCGAAGTTTGAACCTATCAAAGTGAAGTCATTTAGCAAATTTGAAATAATATTGACGAATTATTTTTTAATTATGTAAAATGAAATGTTAATATCAAATTCACTTATTACTGTTATTTGCACATTTCACACAGATAAATTCTCAGAAACTCGTATATAGCCAATATGTCAGTGAAAGTAATATTTCAATCTCAAATATGAGAAGAAAACGTTACTAATAAATCAATAAATCTTTAAACTTGTCTTCAATCAAACCAGTTTACAAAGTTGAGTTGTAGTTTCTATTTTTGCTTTGATGTCCATAATCGATTTGAAGTCATTTAGTTATAATATCTAATCCAAGATGTTGGGTGTAGGTAAAAATAATTCTGTTTTGACTGATGACCTGTCTGCATTCTGCGGTTAGGTTTTTTAAGTATTAATGTTTTTTTTTAAATCAATATGCAGTTTGTATTATGTGAAGCAAATTGATTTTATTGTGTCAGCTCGGAATATTAAACTGATTGTTAGTTTTCAATTTTGCCAGTGAGCTGCATACAAAAAAGCAAAAGAGTGGTAACTTCTTGAGATGGCTTGTTTCGAAAAGACCGATAATGCTACTCTAAACATGCATATCAATCAACCTGCTCATTTTTTGTCTATACATTTTCCACCCTAATACTAAAATTAATACTGGCACCTCAGAAAAAAATTACAACCTTTTTGAAGGGCCAACCTCATACCAAATTGCCCACAAAATAGATATTAAAAATAAATGTCTAAATTACGTGGCGCCAAATATTCTAAAAAAGGAAGAAAAAAAAGCAATTTTGTCACAGGTCAGGTAAGAGCGGAAAACGGTTCACTTATGACTTCCGCTGACTGCTGACTTGATGGTTTAATTCGGCTTATATTGTCTTTAGGGTACCTTGTGAAAATGCAGGTACTCTAGGACAGATCTGTTAGAAGTTTTTCTATTTTTTCAATATGATCATTTAATTTCTCTTCCTTATCCCGTTAGTACAGAGGCCAGCACATCAAGTTACCACAATCTGTCAAATTTCTTTGATAGTATTTCAACTTTATTGCAAAGACATAAGGTTCATTTTTCATTGAGAAAATTTGACAGTTAGGGATAGCTTGATGTGCTGGCGTCTGTACATTAACGTACTGTATCACTACCATTTTTTTTCCATCAACTTTCTATCAAGGATAAAATGAAAAATGGTGTTGTAGTCGATATTCTTCATATGTTTTACACGGTGGTCCAGTTTGTGAGCTAAAACGGTCCATAACCTATAAGAAAAGGCATTTGAGACTTTCTAAATTTGTTATTAGACGAGAATTTCCATCATTATAAGAATATATGTAAATCTAGGTAGGCCAACCAACCATAACTACACGATAATAGGTAGACACTGACTATTGTGTAGATTATTTAAAACAATTGTTGTACACTTCATGGAAAACAACATAATTTACTAGAATTTAAAAGCATATTAAACTTGTGTTCATACGACATTTAATTTGACATTTATGGCCAAGTAAACGCCATCCACAGATAACATAGTTCTTGATGTACAAAAGATCTTAAAATTACGTAAAACTATGAAGTACTGTAATGTACTACATGTCATGTAATTATAATATCTTTATTGGTTTGTAGACAAACTGAAGTAAATCCTATTTTATATGGATGCGCCTGATCACCTACTACATGAAGTCTAAGTATGATTTATCTTGTATGAGGCAAAGGTTGTTTAGTATTGTTACGTTCGTATGCCTCCTAACTCTGATAACTTTCCATTCAGTGCTGAGCAAGGCTCTCTTTGACCACTACAAAGTTCTGCGAATCGAAAAGAAGATGAAAAATATGTGTGTATTACCTATATATCGAATACTGCTAATATATGCTAATCTCTTAGTATTATATTCTTAATCTTCTTAGCGTATATGATGGTAGCTTAAATAATGTCAGAATGGAACTTAGCTAAAGAGTGATTAGAAACATATTAGATACATTTTTACAAATGACAGAAGCGTCCATGAATTTCATCAGCATATTTTTAAAGAGCAAAGACTATAATTTTATGCTTTACTGCAAACCAATGTACAGAATCCCTAGCGATGCATTCTGTTCTATACAAACTTTTATTTAATGACATTATACTCTGCTTTGACATTTCGACTTCCTCAATGTAAGTGACGTCATTTCCGTTGTTTGACACCCTGCCATTATTACGTTAGTTTTGAATCGACGATGCTCCAAAAGTTTGCTTGGCAATCTACGTAATTATATTACTAAAGTTCACAAAATAAGGGGGCCATGCTGGATCATCATGTTTATTATGATACAACAAATTTCTATTGTATACTTAGCTACTTGAAGGATTTCGAAAGATCTTCTTTTGGAATTTTCAAGGGAACGTTTTAGGTCTTTTTTCGTTTAAGAGTTATTTAGTACCACAAAGCCCTGTCAACGAACAAAGTGTAATATATTCTACTGACGATAAAATTAAATGCTTCATCATTATGTACATATTTCCCTAAATAATTCTTCGCGAATGTCATCGTAAAATCTTATTTGCTAAGCTTAAAGCCATCTTGATTATAACTTCAAAACACCTGTCATACTGCAATTTTAATGTCATCAGTCGACAACGTAAATCATGTTTAGCTGGAATTGTCTTAAAAATAATTTGAAAGACCAAAAGGGTCTGCCTTCAGGCCATTGCAAACTCAACGAAGGCACAGGGCATAAAACATTCAACCTGACGCAGACACAATTAAAAAAATGAAGCAGGACTCTTTGCAAGGCACAAATTGATGAATGTTATAATCAATTAAAATTGTTTCACTTATGTTTTGAAGAGATTTAGTTTTGAAATATGTATGAGCAGTTTAGACGTTAGTTTTCAGATTTAGCATACGGAATTAGAATTTGTTGCATTTTGCAAAATGTATGATGAAAAATATTTTCTCTTCTTTTCTTATCGAATAAATAAATAGGTATCTTATTTAGAATAGAAAATGTTGCAGAGTAGGTACAGAGCACGCAGAAGCAATAGGAGTACATGCATATGAGGATTGTGGTAAGTGGCGTTCGTCTGTAGAATCTGCTTGGGAACAGGGCTTGAGTTAATGCATGTGTGGTCTTTGAATGTTGATTCTTGAAATATTTTTGACGTCTATCAGTTTTTTCATCGTATTCGGATTACAAAACTTTTTGTCAAAATTGGCGGCAACAGTGTTGAGATACGACATGGCTGGTTGCCAGCTACATACAGCCAAACCGACTTTATGTATTATTCATGCGGCCTCCATCGTTTATGCAAATGTACCTGGTAATAATTCAATGTGATGATAAAATAATAATAAAAAACAACGTTGCGGCAAAATTTCTTGTTCGCAATGTATTTAGAACTGAACTTGAAGGCTTGTAAGGTTACATTTGTTTATACCAGCATAACTGGCTTTTGCCTGCGGCTTCACCCATGTGTTGGGTGGAACTTATCTAATGGGATCGTACTATCAGGATAAAAGCACCCTATGTCTTAAACCAGTTCATGGTCTACTTGTGCACTAAATATCATCGAGATCCGTTGTATGGATATCTGAGAGACTATCTTCCTTCAATTAGAAATTGATTATGTAACTGTAATCAGTTGAGATTCTGTCAATGTTATGTATTAAAAGAAATACTGCCTTCTTTGTTTGACTTTTCTTGAATGCTGGCCACATGAATGATCATGGAAAAAAAATGGAAAAGAGGTCACATATTTGACCCCCTAGATATCTTACGATTTTTTAGCTGTTTCTTATGTATGTATGTATAAGTATTTTCTTCAGTGCAGTAAAGAGAGATTATTGTTAGCCCGGAGTCAGATTTGTACCCGGTTGATGGAAATAGGCTCGCCCCCTATCACATGGGACATGTGGGTATACCATGGGTACACTTCTGTCTTTGGGGAAGCGAGGTTATGTTTATGTTGTGTCCCACTGCTGGGCAAAGACCTCCCGTTTTCCTTCTAAACCGCTCTGTCTTCTGCGATCTTTAACCATGTTGCTCCTGCAAACGTTATCAGATCGTCATACCACCTTCTCCTTAGTCTTATTAGAATGGAGTGATGATAGATAGCTTCTTATGTATGAATTATATTAAAATAGATCGATGTTAGTGCCTGCCATACTTAGTCGTTTAGTCACCACCTACGCATCGTCTACATTATCTACCGTTATATGATCAAGACTAGCTTTTACCCGTGACGATCCCCGCGTGGATTCCGGAAATTATTCCATGGGAACGTACTAACTGTATAAAAAGTATTCTATGTGTAAATCTTTGTTATAATCCATCTCTGTGCCAAACTTCGTCCAGATCCGTTCTCGAGTTTTTGCGTGAAGTAGTAACAAACATACAAACACACACACACACACTCTCTCTCACAAACTTTCGCCTTAATAATATTTGTGTGATTTAAAGTTAAGTTTTTAATCTAGTAATACCTATAGAAACTGATAAAAATCACTTTTTTGCAATTAAGTCCGTTTTTAATTTTTCAGACTTCTCATTTATTTATCTGAAAGTTTTATGGTTTGCTTATTCATCTTTAATTGCCTCAATAATCAATGTTTTTAATATTAATCAATAATTATCTAAATTATGTATCTTCTGCAGTTAGAGATTATTAAAATAAAACGATTTTCAAAACGTTTTAGCCTAATAACATATCTGCTCAAATCAAAATCCAGATTGCATATCAGTTTAATGTTAATTCCTAATGTCTCAACACTTGATGTGACCCTTGGCTTTGGATTATTTCTCAATTGTAGCAATAATCGATACTAATCGTAAATTAATAATTATTAATTGGTGGTAATTATCATAATATTCGAAAATATTGATCTTATGAACCCAGTTCTTAGGAGCAAGCGCGATTTTTTTCGCTCACTCGATTTTCAATCCACTACTAAGTACTGAGAGTTGAAAATCCAACTGTGTGTTTTTGACGAGCTGGCATGCACTCCGGTGGATTTTGAATTCTCGGGTCAACACCGAGAGTTGAAAATCCATTGCGCGATAAAAAGTATATTGAATCACGACTGTTTGCCTGTCTGTGACACTACTCTAGTTGATTTGAATATCAATGCATCACACATTTTAGAAAAAAATACTATTATAACAAACACAACAACACAAACAATCAATCTCCCTAGCCTTTCCCAACTATATTGGGATCGGTCCGGTTCCAGTCTGACCGGATGCATCTGAATACCAGTATTTTACATGGAGCGACTGCCTATCTGACCTCCACAACCTAGTCTGTAACTGGGTAATATGATACCCCTTGGTAAGACTGGCTGTCAGACTTTCAGGCTTCTGACTACTCGTAACGACTGTCAATGATCCACGAATGATAGCCGGGACCAACGGCTTAACGTGCTTTCCGAGGCACGGAGGAGTCTCGATATGTAAAGATGGTCACCCATCCACGGACCAACCCCGGCAAGCGTAGCTTAACCTAATAATTACTTCAAAACATACAACTAAATACCCACTGCTGAGTGTAGCACTCCTCGCTCTTGTGTCATGCTTCCCTGGTCTGCTCAAGTGTCATCCAAGTTTTCCCCGCGCTCTTCTGTAGGTCGTTTGCCAACACTCCTGTCGTCTCTCGGCATTTTTAGGGCGAATTTCACCAATAAAACCGAACACTATGTGCGTGTGATCAGCTTAACCTAACTTAAACCACGTTTGTCGCAGTACCGGGGTCAGTTTTCGATATGCCTATATTTTGGATTTTGAATATGGAATTTTTAGTGATATCAGTGTTTTTTTAAAGCTGTGAGTTCTATAGTGGTATCGTCGTATGTTACCACAGATAGAAGATATACATTGATTACATAGCTGCTAAGCAGAAGCCATCTCCCCGTAGACCGTTACGAAGACAAATTGACAAGATATTACTACTTATAGGTAATCACCATGCTTAGCCAGTTGGTGAGCAGTGATTGAAAGTAGGTGCAGTATTTACATAAACGATTACTGACGAATAATATGATTATTTTTGCACATGTATCAGGCATTTGACAACCAGTTATAAACAAAAAAAAAGGAAAAACCCATTTTTCAAATTTCGAAACGATCACAAACAGTGCCGCGGGACGATGATCGTTTAAATCATTATCGAGTAAGGTCTGGCCCACATTGCCAGACTAAAATAACATAAAATATGAATTAAAGCCGTTCGCGGGAACTTAAATCTATCAAAAACGACTATTAACATTCATTAGACCGCTACTAGACGGCCGACTTTTTTTTGTATAATCGCTCACTGTTATAAACTTTGGAGTTCGGTACAATAAAAAGGTTTTACTTGGAAACTTTACTCTTTTTCACTTTCAGGTTTTTCCTTAACTTTGAAAGAAGAGTTTTACTGAGGATGAATGTGAACAATAATAAAAAGTTTTTTTTACTTTTCCCAAAATAGACTAGACTGTTAAAGGTGCAATTTTAAATTAAACTGTGTATATGTCTAAAATGACGTCACAGTCTGCATTCGAAAATTAATTAAAAATATCTAATAGTTTAGTGACTACCTATAGCTCAACGGCTGATCAGTAAAACCCATAGTTAGTCCAATCACTACTACTTAATTTAGTTTGTTCAGTTGATCGACGAAACCCATGCATTCATTCTACTACCCCGGAACATAAAGGGCTAAGGAAGGAACATGGATGGGTTTTAGTCAGTAAGCGTCTGACACTCCCTTCCGCTCCACCCAGAGCGAGAGAGAAAACACATTTTGTATTACGATTTTAAGATTTATTTGAAATTTCTAAAATACTCAAGCATTAGTATTGCCAGTCGTCTCCACTTTGTAAATAGGGCCTAGCTCCTAGCCATTTACGATTGACCGTCACAAAATTGTATGTTTTGATTATTAATATTTTATAAGCTTTTTAATATCTAATACCGAACGCATCTCATTTGAATAGATCGCACCTGACCGGATTCTGACCGGCGGCCATTAATCATAGTAATTTGCTTAACATTCACATGTCATCGTTGTGCCAAAAACGTTCGATTTCGGTTTTAAGCTGGGACCCACTGACGGGTGAGAGATTATTGAACGAAAAACTATGCATAATCAGCTTATAATGTGACCACTGATAGGACACAAGGCGTCTTTCTCTGGGAGTAAGGAAGCTGTAAGGACCACGCCGGACCGGTGCGGGTTGGTGGAAGGTACATGTCTTTGAATCTTTGGTTCTAGGACTTGCCGGTTTCCTCACGGTGTTTTCCTTCGCCGTTTTGAGAGCAGTGGTGTTGAAATAACTTACACATAGTTTTCAGGGTTCGAACCCATGTTATACAATTCGGAAGTCGCGGCCGTCACCACTGGCCCATCGCTGCTCTAAAAAAGCAATACCCACAGCAATACATAACAGTCCTACAAGCAATTTTTTTTTTAATAGTGTGTGTGAGTGACGCGTCTTTGAAGTTGTTCAACTTAGTTCATATATAAATATTAAATTGGAATTTGAAATGTCCCTGCAGATTTTATTTTGATATCGCTTAATTTCTAGATTAAACTTTTGAAGTAATTTTTTAAACTACGTTTATCATTTTGTTTTTGTTTTCTTACTTAATTACTTCCCCGAAAACCTGTAGATACCTAACCATTATTATTAATGTTTTAGTCTGATTACGGCATTTGTTCTATGTAAACTTTATTGAATATAACTAAGTGCGTAAGTTAAATTAAAATATAAATGTGCAAGCTAACCAGAACGTAAGTTGTAGATAATTCTTAAAAATGCAAATACCAACATCTACTTGTGTAACCGTCCGGTTTATCGACACATCCGTCGGTCATATCTCATAGAGTTACATCACTAGCCTATGAATATTGATCGCAATCTCTTGTATATTTTAACATAATTCGCTTTTAGGTGATAGAATCATCATTGAAATGATGCCAAGTGGATTAGAATGTCGTTACGATTCAAGTGATACGGAATTGCACAAAAAACATCGACTAAGCATTTGACAGACGACTTGGTAACTTTTTACTAAGATTTTTTCTGAACACGATAAAGCACCTAGGAAACGAGAAATATCATTTTCTTTAACAAAAACTTGATACATTGGTACAAAAAACACCAAAACTATCCCAATATTAGATTTTTATTTTTCAAAATTATGAACGCATCCATAATTCCTTTAATTTCAGGCGATACGGAACAAAGTGCAGTGGTTGTGGCCACGGCATTTCTCCGTCAGACCTCGTTCGAAAAGCTCGCGAGAAGGTGTTCCATCTCAACTGCTTCACATGCCTCGTGTGTCGGAAACAGCTGTCCACCGGCGAAGAGCTCTACGTCTTGGACGACAACAAGTTTATATGCAAAGAGGATTATCTCGCCGGGAAGGCGCCGACACAGCATTGTAAGTTTTTTATTCCTAATTTATGACTTGTAACCTCTTTACAAGCTCTCTGTAGTTCCACAAATATATTTAAAAGTTTTATTCGATATCAACAGATAAGTAATATTTTATTTATGTGCTGCTATCTCTGATGCCGCCGCGGTTACCAGATTTTTATCTGATGAACGCATCCATTGATGAACGGCCGTGCAATTAAAATGTGAAAGTTGGTAGCACTTGTTCCAATTTCAAATTAGACAAGGTGGAGCTTGAAGCTTTGCTTATATCGATAGTATCGTTGTGAAAGGAAATCAGAATTGAGTAGACATGTGGCGCCATCACAGGTCAATGTCGCTAAAATAAAGTAACAAGACATCTAGATTACTTTGAAATTGCGCTATTCTTGTCTCCAAACTAAACTATACACTATTTACGCAAGTCCAATCAAACATCGACACACGCCCGTCACGTTAACAATCACTCCCAATGTTGTTATATGAAAAAATAAATGAGGTCTTTTATTGTCCTCATTCGTTCTCGGACCCAATCGATGCAGAATAATTACTTTTCTAAAACACGACCACGTCTCCTTCAATTTACGAACGTGACATGTGAGAATTGCATTCTCAATTTAAAATGCGTTTTTTATTGTTTAAGAACGTATCACGGCAACAATAAAACTCTCGGAGCACCCATTTTGAAATCGGATTTTTCGATCAATACGAACCGTAACAGAATCCAAGTGAAAAAAAAGAAACAAAAAGTCGAAGGCGTCGGACAAAATGCCAACCGCATTACACATTAGCCACGTCTCCACGCGGTAGTGCTGTAGACATCTTTTTTTTTACGTTTTTATTTACCGCTTTGTCGAAGGCAACACCTTGACGTGAGGAAGAAAAAACTGACGGATTGTAGGCAAGATGTGATCGTGAGGTACGGGCCATTCAAATATATATAGAGATAGTACAAATATTTTGATTGGCACCCTCGTTATAAGTGGCTCCTGGCTGAAACAGCAGCTGTAGTGGTTATCTCGCTCTGTGTTATCCAGACAGGGTCGCATATTTCTATACATCACATCGTATTGATATCCGGTATTTCTGGTTTCATTGACTCAATTAAGTATTACGAACCGAATGTTAATGTATTCTGATTGCTACTGTATCGTGTAGCGAATAAAGTGAATATAGAGATTAGTGCGAAATAAAATGTATTCGTATTTTGCCGTCATTTCTTTTGTTATGGAAACTATATTTAGCAGAAAATAGATGCCTTGCCCTTAATTTAAATTTTGAAGAAAAATAATCTGGAAT
Organism: Hyppa rectilinea; assembly: GCA_951799385.1. NCBI lineage: Eukaryota > Metazoa > Arthropoda > Insecta > Lepidoptera > Noctuidae > Hyppa > Hyppa rectilinea. The sequence continues at coordinate 6,478,098 of OX637321.1, read as the reverse complement.
ATTTTATGCGTTTATTTTTAAATAAAGAACCAACCCGTTATTTTTACCCAGGCTCTCGATTTTCAACGTGTTGTGAAAATCGATGACACATCACTATGTTTTCAAAATTGGAACAAATATTTTTTAAACTACAGCTGGCGCTAAGCATATTCAGATACGGTATTGGTACAATAAAATAGTGTTGTCCGTGTGTTAGCTCGTTCACCCACAAACATGTGCTAGCCGGCGGCGCCGCCCGTGTTTGCTCAACGTAATTGTGTTTATACATTGTTAGAACGGAATAATGCCTGCAAATAAACTCGAGAGCGAAATAACGCGACGCGACGGGACCAATCGCGCGGGAGAATTTAGAGTATCACGAAACAGAAGGGTTGGGTTTTATAGACCGAACCGACAGCCAGTGTGTTCAAAATTTTTTTAAATAAAATATAACCAAATCGGTCTAGCCGTTCTCAAGTGATCTGCTTACCAACGAACAGTATTTCATTTTTATTTATATAAATAAATTATTTTAAAGTCATACTAAATTAAATTACACATTATTATGTATGATCATGCGTTGCAAATCTAGGTGCTATTGTAATTTTATTGATTGTTGTCAATATTTTTTATACTACTTACTCGGGTTCGTTGAGAGCAGGCTCAGCATGTTTTAAATTTTATCTTAGAATAATTTATCTCATTTAGTCTATATCATATTCAAACCTAGACATGTTTATGGATATTTTGGTAAGTGTTCAAAATCGGAACTAACATTGTTGTTGTATTTCTACAATAAAATTTCTGTGTCAATTTCACAATAATTACCAAAACCCTTTCATACAAGGGCCAACAGAACTGCACTGGCACTTTACTTGCGGCCAGTAGCAATATTTTTTTTTTATAAAACAAAAGAGTATCGCCTACTAAACACAGTATGACAGTCAACCCCCGCGTGATCGTGCAATGATACGCTAAGCCAAACAAGGAATTGTTTCCACCAGCTGAACTGAGCCCCACAGAGCAGTAGATTAGACCCCACCGGCCCTGCCTCGCATGCGAGGGTTAAGAAGCTTACGTGGTTATTGATACGGTTAATGCGAAATTGCGAGACTTATAATACCTTGAAGACTTTATGATTGTTTATTGAACGTGTATTTTTATGACAACTATAAACGTTTACTTTAAAAAAAAATCGGTTGTTTAGGCCCGCTTGTACCACATACTACTAAATTTAAAACGTCGTTCTGTTTCTGTCTATCGTTTGAAGATGACGGAGACAGAACGATTTGGCTTAAATTCTTTAAGCGTTAAATGTGTTTATTGATTTGTGTTTTTGAATCGCTGAAACGGTTTTTTTCAAACTACTCCCTGTAAAAAATTCAGCATGACAAAAAAAAATTGTACAAAACGAAATCTAACAAAACAAATCAAGCCCTTTTCTATAACCATCCCCCAATCCCATTTCCTGTATGTGTATGAAGGCTGGATATCTGCGCGTCCCAGGCGGGGTCGGGCCGGGCGCACGCCGATAAGGCGTATCAATCAAACGCACGCGCTCTGGGCGCAATCGGGTGAATAGGTGACCTTATCGCGAGCGTGGCGGTGACGGGTTGAATTTTCTCTTCAATATTTTCGACGTCATTTTCAAGTTTAAGAAAATTCATTTGTTCTAACAGGTTTATTTTTGTTTCCTGTAAATAAAATGAGATTATATAGACATTTGATTTTTTTTACATATAATTGTAGTAAATCGTCTATTCTGAAAAATCTGTACCGTACCTACTGTTACTAAAACTAAAGCCAATTATAATTACTGTGAAAATCGACACAGTTTTTTAATCAGACTAAACTGAAATGCGAAAAAACAAATCGCAAACCGCCAGTTATTTAGAACGAAATTTTAAACTTTATTTTTATTTCTTAAAAAAAATAACGCAAAGATAACAGCATAACTGCTTACGTAGCGAGTGATCCCCAATAGGGTTCCACCCTCAGAATAAACCGCTGCTGGCTGTTTGTGTTGCAACCGATACGAGAGCGAACTGTTTGTTGTGGCCACGCTCTAGCGCGCCTCATTACGTCATATACTTGTTCCAGACTTGAAATTCGAGAAAAAAAAGAAAGTCGATGAGCTGAAACATGATTCGATTTGTAAAATAAATTGAACACTTTGTAGGTAATAGAAATAGTTTTTTGAACGCATGTGTAAGTAGTTACGTACTCTTTGGTAGACCATAAACTTTAAAAGGGTACGTTCAAAATAAAAGTGTTTTTTTTCTAAGAATATAAATCAATTCTACATATTTTATCCTCTTCGAGTAAAGGTTTTTGAACCTTTCGAAATTGCCCCAACCTGACAATTTTATATTTAAGTACTATGATAATAACTTGATTGCCAGTTCGGGATTTCTAAAAATAATAAATTCGCACCAATTTTCCAGCTAAATTTTTTAAACCACAACAAGAAAACTACGATTTCAGTAAAAGTATTCACGAACTCCAAATAACACGAATGTCAAGCGAGCGCGGTAAAAAAGGAAAACGCGAAATTTCAGACGTAAACAAAACTTCTGTACACGTCCTGGGGGCGTTCGACTGTGAGTTTTGAACCTTATCCTGAGGTGTTAAGAGTGGAGTGAGGTGCAGAGAGAAAGTTGTGGTTACAGCTATGTGCAGTCACGTAGAGACTCCGAACGGCGTGGAATGGAGGAGACCGATAGAATCCCATTTCGTGTCCCCCTCCCCTTGTCACCTCCCCGCTCCCCCCGGTAGCCGTGGGGGTGAGGCAGCCATTACTCCTGATTCTCCATCCGACGCGCGACGGCCCGATCGAGTTAATAAGACTGACAGCAGTGTATTATTTCAAAGTCTTTTGAATATTCATTCGTATTTTTCTTGGAAATTACATCATATCTTACGTTCTCGGCTCAACAATAGATCTCTATTAATTAATTTTATAGAAGAAAATGTAAGTGTTTTTCTCTTATTCTTGCTCACTAGAAAGAAATCTGTCTCCTTAGTGCCGCTACACATTGATATTCTTGAATTGCTTTTCATATTCATAACATTGACATCTTTTCAAGTAGCAATTAAATGCACGAGTACGTGGTTATAAATATACATAGATACAAAGTTACATTAAACATTCTACTGGTCTTTTAACTGCTTGATTTTCTTGAACGGTCGTTGGAACGAATATTTTTAATCGTTGTGCCGCTGTGCCATGGTATAATAGGTAAAGTTAACCCGTGCAGTGCGCCTGACCGCCTGTATCATAGATCGGGGCGAGCTCGCTTCACGGGCTAGTCATTGCTTCCCGCCTAACGTGGCCACTCCGATCCCGCCGTACCTACTCGTATGTCTGCCCATTAATTTTTATTTATCGTTAAAACGATCGATAGGTAGCGTGCTCGTAAACTCGCCGCAGTAAACGTTTATGTTTGAGTTTTATGATGTTTTAATGTAGCGTTTTTGAAAGCTCGCGAGTCCCGAGTTTCTATTTTATATGGACTCGTGGAATAGAATTATAGGCAGTAAAAACATGCCGAGGTGTGTGATAACCACGGCTTCGATTTTAAGTCGCGTCGCGTTGCGAAAATGACATTAATGCTCTTAATGTAAGTGTAACTGTAAACTGATTTATGATCGAAATATGAACATAAAAGCATAACGCATGCCTAGAGCTTGTTATGTACGGAGCTCGGAATGGAAAAATTCTGACAGGTGAACGGTAAATAGTAAAATCGTACGATCACGTACACACAAATAAAGACGGCAAAAAACTAATCGGTCAACGATTTACAGCGTCAGGAGCGTACCCCGAGGGGAAATTATCGATAATCGAGCGACTAACCAAATAGCCGGTGTCGATACAAGTTATCGACAGTAATCGTTATAATCGCTAGTGGCGCGCGATTGTTGCCGCTCGCCATTACGGGACGTGCGCGGCGTTTTAATACTTAACCAATTTTTTTGACCCCTCACTTTGAGGAAAACAAAACCTCTGCCGGTCCCTTGTAAACTAGTGATCTCTACAACTTTTTGTATACGCTTATTATTGAAATTATTATTTATTAACTGTAATTGTCGGCGACGTTTCGAGGGTTAAGTTCAGCGTTTAGCGTAATTTGGTCGGTTTGGCTTTTTGAGGGGCTTATTAGTAATTATTAGTTGTCAAACCGCAGAGGTTGTGCTGGGGTAATTATTGCCTTTATGACTAACATCGAAAATAATGTTTCCTGTCGGCGGCCATAGTCGGTCGAACGAGCTTATACTGAGAGGAGATAATACTGCCTCCATTTTAGATAAAGAGTGGTTCAATTTCTATTTAATTATAATTCACCATAATCGCCATACGTAAATCATTAAAACAATTATTTGTGATTGTTTTTTTTCTCCGGCATTTCCCGTTTTCAGTTCGTGACGCGCTGCTCGAAGGAGTCCACGCATACTTTTTTCAAATTATTTTTCTTTCATGCGCGAGTATTGTGCGCGGGTAAATGGCGTGAAATTGACGGGTGGCCAGTGTTTGCAGGCGTAAAGCCTGACCATTTAAATATGGAACCTGGAGGTTATACACCGCAATCTAATCGTACTTATTTTCTATAGGGTTATGTTCAGATAATAAATAAATCGGTAGATATGCATTTAGCTACTCGATCATGGCATATAATGAGAATTTTATGCTATTATTTAATATACCCACTGATTATTGATTCTATTTGACAAGGAATCCAGCATTCAGAATTTGAAAGTTAGTTCTATTTTGACAGGAGTTTCAATATTCTTTCGCTACGAAGTAGTCTACATACCAAAAAGATCTTATCGTGTGAGCGTACTGCGCTTGTTCGTTTCATGTTTGGAACATAATGTGTCGCTTTGTGCACTAGAGTAGGCCACCTCTTTGTCAAGGCAGCCTTTGAATTCGAATTTCGAAAACGAACAGCCTTCGTTGTTTTAATTTGCGTTCGATATTTAAATTGCGTAACGCTGTGATTGAAAGTTTGCTTTTCATTACTGGTGTTTAATTGAAATAATATTTATTTAAGTATTAAATGCTTTATTATTTGCGTAAATTCAATATTTATCGGGTATGTATATTTTATTTCTGTACCCTCTTCATAATTGTGGCCTTACATTCTCATCGCACTTCATTATATTCAGCTACTGTGACTTTTACATTAAATATAAGTAGTATGGCAACACATAATATAACATCACTCCTGTAATCCCGTAAAGGTTAACCAGAGATTGACACTCCCCCATTTCACCAGTTATGCCAAGTTAAGTATTTCTGTATCTATACAAAACTAGCCTATGCCCACGACTTCGTTCGCGAGAAGTTTCTCGTTTTGACATAAAACATATCTTATGCACGCAGAAATAATAAAACTTCCCATTAGGCAAAGAATATTTGGAATCGCATCAGTAGTTACGAAGTTTACCCGTTACATACAAACTCAAAAATTGTACCTCTTATTATATTATCTGTATTAAAAAAAAAAGTCAATCCGGCTCCAAGCCATTCATACCAGTTTCGTGCTGACAGATTCATTCCCAGACGTACATATACCTACGTACCAACTTCTCTACATAGACAGTGTCGCAGGGTGGAGGCGGCGGCTGAAGAAATATTATTTCCTTATCTACCCTCCGCAAGTCGTTTGCCCCCACTCTCCCCTTGACCGGGGCGCCCTCTCACACGGTCGTAAGACAGTTTTATATTATGGAATGGTTTTCTTTGGCAAAATAGTGTGCTATTGGAGTAATTTTTAGATGAGAAATAATTCTTTAGCAGGTTAAAAAATATATATATATTTTACTTTTTGACTGCTTTGTTGGTCCAGTTGTGGTTAACGCTACTGAGGTCTGAGATCCTGGGTTGAATTCCGGAGTGGGGTAAAGTGTTATTGATTTTATCCATCTGGAATTTCTCAGTAGCGGTCTGTCAGTCTGGATTGTGGGAATACCTACTGGCGTGGTTTCTTATGTTAACTTTAATTCTCTAAACATTTTTTATTTATTTTTCATCTTCTTCATTAGATGGTAATGTTAGTGCTCTTCTGTTGTAGGATAGCACTAAGTTAGGATTTTCATACCCCTAAATTTAAGAACCTCTCACCCGCGCGCCCTTAGAGCGTCTAGTCTAGGGCTTAGCTCTACCTCAACAAAATTGTCCACTAGACAAATTTGAACATGCAGGTTTCTCTTAGTGACTACTCCATACATATGCAGTGCATCATGAACCTTCTCTCCCTTGAAACCAGATGACGTCACGTCGTCCAACACGTTCTCACAACCCAAAAGCCACTTACACACACCACAAAATTTACGACTGAAAACTATAAATCATTAATCCTGGACCTGATTAATACGGGCCGGTCTCGTCCCAGGCCAGGCCGGTGAGAGTAAAAGCCGGGCCCAACAGGGGGCGCCGTTTAATTGGACCCCCTAAGTCCGGGCGTTAAAGCACCAATGTCAGGTTATTTATTGACTGGACAGTCATTATCGCTTGTGCGTTAGATGTTCTGTTGTTCACAATGTTCACCTCTTTAACGGATTTGCTTTTTTTTATGTAAATAGGCTGTATGGGTTTTGGTTTGCGCCTTGCTCTTTGATTGCGTTGCTTCGTTTGAAAAGCGAAGGCAGTTGGGTTGGTTCAGCCTGGGATTTAAAATCTTATTTGTTTGTAACATGTTCTTGGACTAAGGTTGAATATCATTAATAAAACTGAACACGTTCAGCACGTCTGAACTGCGTTTAAGAGCTGCTATCAGTGGCAAAATTTGTAATGGAATATTTATTTAATAAAGTTTTATTCACAAGTAAAAAAATGCAGTTCAAAAGAGGTCTTATTGCCTAAGGCGTATTCTACCAATATAGTGAATATTGACATTGGCAGCTCATGAATCTGCATTCAATTCGTACTTATTCTACTTGCTTATCATGCCTTAGCCCTTTAATAAAAGTCGTAAGAAAAATGTATAAATCTGTAAGAAGGTGCATTACTACACTTTTGCTTGGTTTAAAATGCGGCAAATTAGAATAGACAAAAACTAAAGTTTTCACCTATAGACAGTTATCCGCTTTTAGGAAAAAAGTGAAAACTCGGGTCCTAACTAGAAGTTGGTCGTTTTGCTATAAAGAAAGAAGTTCCATAAACATATCGACCAAAATGCAAAGTGTAGTTTAACAACCCTCTACAAGACAAAAGCAAATGGGCCTTACAAATTCACGCACCAATTAATCTTGACCCCAAAGTCCACCGTCAATTAAAGAACAATAATCGGCCCCAGAGAACGAACGTCCGGCTACTGCAGCAGTCAATAAACTAAATATTCCTGGAAACACAAAACACAATCCCGAAAGACACCCGACACTCAATCCAACGCCTGTTCGGCCCAGAACGCGCCATTCATACAAAACATATGCTAACAATCCGTCCGTGCCATTATTCAACTTAACCTTAACACTTTAATAGCCTGAATCGGGAATCGAAGCTGCGACGCCTCATTTCACTTCACTTCCTCACCACGACCGACCAATCAAATCTCAACTTTAAACTCGCTGAACTACGACCTTAAATCCCGTGTTCCAAACTAAGGTCCCTTAATTGGCCGCAATGAAATGTAAACATCGTATGTAACTCAAAAAAACAATTGAATTTCAATTCAATTTACGTTCGAATAGAGTTAATAATGCAATACAGGCAGGAAATGCAAATTTTCAGCCACACATTTTACTTAGCAATTAAAATTAATGAACGAAACAAGTTCAGGTTTGTAGAACAGAAATGAGAGAGTCTTAAGGGACTGATGGAGTCTTGAATACGTGTGAATAGTACTAAACAATGTGGAAAACCCGCTCCTGTGGAACAACACGGCATTACCAGTAGCATGACACTTACAGACTCAGAATTGCCAGTAAAAGCTCTATTAACAGCTGACAGTAGAACCGAGAGAGGCCATCTCTATATGTATTTATGGTCCAACCAAAGACACAGGCTGTAAGAACTGCACGTCGCAGACATAATATTAGTAGACATAAAACTGGAAACGGCTCATAAGAAACCTTGACGCCTCGCAATTCAAGACCATAGCTGAACACTGAATTAGAAACAGGTTGCTACATAAAAAAAATATTTCTTTTACGCTTCATTTGAACTTTGGTTGTTTATGGTTCGACTTTTTCTAGATCTGTTCTGGTGACGAATCTCAATGGAGCGTGCAGGTTTCCGCATAGAAAGCGTTTCCTGAGGTCATCTAATCGATATTTTTTATCGATGTTCAGATGTTTTGGCACTCGAAGACACCGGACGGATTCGAATTGCAGTCTTACCTCTTTCTTTGCAACTAGGTCAGCCAAATAAATGCCTGCTGTTAAATAAAATATGCCCCGACGTGGCCTGTTAACTTACTTCCCAATAAATCCTCAAATTGGTATAAAATTGGCGGGCTCAGCAGTTTGCCGTGCCTGAAATAACCTCAAGGGAGGTCGCTCCGTGTCCGTCAAACGTTCTCAGGCTACCGATTCGGACCTCCTCCATTTTATTGTTTTCAAAATTTTACTACCGCACTAAATCATTCTTTTCTGCGAACCAGCCAACGTTATGTGATTTAACAAGCGAACGCCTTTGCTGTCTTTTGATGAACTCCATTTATATTTAAATCATCATTCTCAGAAAGTATGAAACCGCTTCATCACTGCCTTTCCCATAAAGATAGACAACCTACTTGGTTGAAACTTTAGTTCGTATGTAAATAAAAACCCCGCGGTATTAATAATAATGCGGAATAGAAACAAAAAAGAAAAGAAATTAAAAATCGAACGCCGGGAACGAAGCATCCATACAATAATGGGAAGGAACAAAGAGGTAAAAAAGCGGGAAGAAACCTGTCGACGCCATGTTGTGTGGCAGTCGGCCTTCACGCCTCGGCCGCTGAAGATTATCTTTCGAAAAAAGAACCGAACGGGAGGCTCTCCTTGACGATGAAGGTCTTACGTGCCATTCATGTCATGGGATTATGGCCTCTTATTGCTACCGAATAAAGAGTAAACTGGTATGGATTTGATGCGGCTTAATATCTTTTGTGATCGTTTGGAAGAAAGAGCGTCGTCACCGTGCGCCTGCGCTGATGACCTGTCAATTCCGTCGTATACGCCGGCCGTAGAGAAAAAAGTGACATTAGAGTGGCCATCTATTATTTTGACTTTATGTGGGGAGATGGAGCCGAGATTGATCGTGTTTGGCTCAGCCCTTTTAATTACACCGCATTCAGTTGAATGGCTTTGTATTCGTCTACTGTTCAGTAGATGTTTATGTATACGTAACAACTTATGTACAATCATCTTTTGTGGGAAAAGTTTTTATTGCTTGAAATGTTTTGAAACTTCAGCGTCCTTTTTTCCACATACTGGTTTATTTTCTTTGTGTTGCTCTTCCTTTTTTTTGTTAATCCTTGCTTTCTCACTCTAGTTCAGCTTCGATAATATTAATGTGAAACATGCCTCAACTGCCTATGAATGAGTAGGTATTTTTATTGTTTAAAAAAGTGCCAACATCAATTATCTAAATACGGCATTTTTTATACCAATTCGCAGTACAGTAATTTAATTAAGATAAATATTTCAGTTGGACTAAGGTCTTTTCTTCTTAAAAGGTTTAGCAGTTACCATTTTCAAATTAAAAAAAAAACTATGATATATTATCTGTTTATTAGAAAATCATTTGACCAAGCATACGTCGCATAAGCGCGCGCGCATTTGTCACGGTACGTCGCGAGAGCGCGTGCGCCGCTTCTTGCGTCCTCTCATTGTGCGATTTCGTATGCCCGCCATAGATTACCGTCAACTACGTCATTATGCCGCATTCTTGACGCTAATGTGGGATAATGTTACTTGTATCTACTTGTAAAAGATACATGCAGAATCCTAGAATGCATTGTACAGATTTTCCAGTCACATTTTTTTCTCTTTTCTAGGTAGCGTAGGAAAAGAGTAGGTACTTAGTTGCAGGAACTTTCAGTGGGATATTCCGAAAGGGTCCCGGACCCCGGAAACCGCTACCCCGGAACATAAATAAAAGGTCTAATAATAGGGCTCAGTAAGGAACATGGTAGGGTTTTAGTCAGTAGGAGTCTGACACTCCCCTACCGCTCTACCTAGAGCGGGGGTCATTTGATTATTATCCGCCCGCAAAAAAAAAAACTGTAAGAACTTAAGAGAGGCCTTACCCTAGCAACAGTATTTTGTATTAATTTTTAACCTATGTAGTCCCAAGACTATGTAAGTCAACTTGCTTTCTTCAACAGCAACTTTAAAATGTAGAAAACATTTTCTTCCGTACTCATAGTCAAAGTGACTTCCTCGTTCTGACAGTTCTGTGCATCCAAGTTCACTATCCTTCAACTATAAGTCACTCAAACCCAAAGCATTTATTTGAAATAACCCCTCAAATGTCGTATGAACCCCATAGGTTCATAAGCAAAAATTCTTTCGAAACGACAATAAATATGATCGTATAAATCGTTGAGATTTTATAAGCTAACGGCTTCTAACAGGCAAACATTTAATGGGTTAAACTATTAACAGGCACTTTTGAATTGTCAAGGGTTGTTGGTGAGTCAGAAAGTTGAAGCTAGTTGCCTGTTCCCAAACCTAGATCTTTATGGAGAAGAACGGGCAAAATACTCCAAGGAGACTCTTTTAAATCAAGATAATACAAAATTCTGGATACTAATCCTGGTATTATTATATAGTAGGTTATGTTTCAATACAAGTTCCTCGTCCCAACAAACTTAGTTTACCACTCTTAGAACCCGTTTGGAGGTGGGTTCAAACCCGTCTCAACACAAAGGAAAACGTCCAAATACTCAATACTGTGACCTTTACTCTTTTGATTAGCGTTTTCCGGTCTATAAAGGTATTAGACCATTTCTTTCTGACACCTGTCACTTTTCTGGCAACTCGTTGTAGTCAAGGGCTTACCTACCTACATTTTCACATTGGTCTCTTCATTAATATTTACAAAATTAAAGTCTGTAATGTTGTCGATTCATGTCCTTGATGCAGTTATAGTGCGTGCTGTCTCTTAAATGCTTTTTAAAGTATGACGTTGGTTTTGTTTTCTTTAAAAACTAACCTTTTTTACAAAAACTATTACCGTCGGAACTTAAGTTACTTTTGTAGAATTTACGCTGCTAAGTTTAACTATACGAAACTGTAATTTTGCTACACGGAACAATACCTACAAATCGTAACAACGCTCACTCGCGAGCGGTACAGTCGCGCGAAACAGTCAGATATAGAAATAAATAAAGCCACCGCACACGCCGCGGCCCGGCGCAGGCGCAATCTCGGGGGGTCACGATCTGCGGTCACGTAGCTCCCACTCCCATAATAATACATATACAGTGCATACTACCACAGAATAAATATGTACAGAAGGTTGATTCGATACCAACTCCACGCGAATACTGGCGCACGCACACATACATATTATATGACGCGTACGTAATATCATCTCAAATTATCTTAAACGTATGCCAGTATGTGGAGTCACAGGCAGCTCACTGTGCAGCGCGAAGATGGAAGACAAAACAGTTGCTTCTAAAATGCGGATTACCATAGGTACATATAGAACCTACTTACGTAAAATCGCGGCATCTATTGAAGAGCTACAGTGGATTGAACGATCGATTTTCCCAGCTGTACGCAAAATACGTGGTTGGACATGAAGTTACGGATACGTCAGCCTGTTATGCAATACAATACAATGCCAGTAACACGCACTCTCGTGTCAATGTGTTCGTGCGTTTCCTCCCATTGTATGGAGTTGGACTTCTGTATCTATCTGTTATATGACAGTCTATGTTGCTGCTTGTATCTACTATGTAATTTTCTTATGGAATACGGAGCTAGGCGAAAAAAAGATAGCTTCTAATTGAATGAATAAATATTACTTTTTGGGAATGGTTGGAGATTACTGCTTATTATTTAATTTCAATAGGATATTGACCATGGAATTCACATAAATATTGGACTTATTTTAGCTTACTTGTGTGTATTTAATTTAAAAGGAAACTAGCTTTTGACCGCGTTAAAATACGAGTAAAATCGTACTACCGTAACGCGCACGACAGTAGGTAAAGCTCTCAGTCGGCATATTTTTCGAATATCTTCAACAGTTAACGTCATATTTCAGCTAATTTACACAAAACTTTAATGAATTATACATCTATGATGTATGGATCACTCCGTTCATTGATGAAAACCGTATGAAAATTCGTTCTGTAGTTTTTGAGTTTATCACGTTCAGACAGACAGACGCGGCGGGGGAGACTCTGTTTTATAATAAGTATGTGTATTTGCTGATAGGTCTCTAGATAATTTTAGATAAGGGAGAATTTTTATTAATATTTTTATTATCTCTGATTTGGTTTCGGTATTTCTTCTCAAGGATCAGTCAATTAGGAAATGCCGGCGCCATCTAGCTTTACAAGTGTCTTAAAAGATCTACTTACAGAATTAATAATTTCTGTTCAATAATTCGCAATAGTGGCTCAATGTGTGGTCTATGTTTTCAGTTTTTCACAAAAAGTTTTCAAGCAAAAAGCCGAAAATTTTATTTTTTTAAAGCCAATAACTTCATTAAATGAATTTCGCTTCTGTCTAATAAAATCCAAATTAATAGAAAGAAAATACGTTTATTCATTTACGAATAAATTAAAACCAGAGGCAATATTTTTTAACTCTGCCTTTGCTATTTTGATAGCCCATAAAAATAAAACAGAAGCCGTAATTGAAAACAATAGATGGCGCCACTAAAACTTAAGCAAAAGATGTGAAAAAAAAGAAAAACCACAGACAAATCATGCATATTCATACTTTTTCTTTGTACAACCGGTTTCTACCATAAAAATCTCGCTTTGACTAGCATTCCTAATGAGTCTAAAGTATCATGAACCCCATAAGCACCCGTCAAGGTGTAGTCATAGGCTCTGATTGATGGCTCTTCAGTCTTAATGGTAATGCATACTCGTTACTCTGACTCGCCGGCGATTTTTGTAATAATTATTTGAAATATGAAAATTACTGAAGTTCGTTTGAATTTCCTTTCTTTTCCAGACCTAGGGTCAAAGCTAAGCAAAAACAATGGTTTATCTTGATGTGCCATTGTTTTTGCTTGGCTTTGAGTGCTTTTCTTTTGCGTAAATGAAAGCTATTAAGGAGGCAGTTTCAAAGAGGATGTGTGTTATTGGTTTGTCTATTCTGTTTGTTTAATTGGATGTTCAGAAACTATATTTCGCGACACGTAGGTGTCAAAATTACCTATCTCATTGTAATTTTATTATCTCATTATAATAAAACTGTAAATAATCTAAAAAGATCATAAGATCTGGGTGACAACTTTCAGCAAAAAAAAACATCAGAAAGTTTTTCTAGAACTGGGTGAGACATTACATAGACAAATTTAAACGCAGACGGAGCTGTGGGTGGTCGAGGAACACCGTAAACAAACTGAGAAATTGAAATATTATTCGTCAAATACACAAATCGAGCTCGTTACGGGGTCAAAGAATTCACTTCGGTGCATAAAAAAATAATTTAACACCAATTTTTCACAGCTATCCGATGGATGGGCGACTAATTTGTCCAAATGCTGCGCCTCAGAGTGCGCGGGCGCATCCCATTGTATTAGATCAAATATGGCGTCGTTAATGGCGGCCGTAGACGCTGACATATTGCCTTACGTGTGTTGTAACTGTTATTTATTGGTGTACCACTGTGTGTGCCTGTACGAAATTAAGCAGCTTTATGTTTGCCAGGTCATTTCTCCTGACCTCTTGCTGTGCGTCTTTTCAGTGTTATTGAATGACTTCCATGTGTTTAATAAGGTTTTTATTCGAGAATTTATTACCTCTACCATTCATGCCTCTACCGGTAAAGGTTAGTGTATGGTAACACGTTTTAGAAACCAAAAGATTTTAGAAAACTGGACGTTTTAGAAAACTGGAAAAAGATTCTATGCACTGTAAAGGTGCTTCCATTACGTCGTAGTTGGTAGATAAGCTGCCTGTGTTTTTAATAGGTATACTAAAGCGAAAGGTCATTCACTCACTAATCACATAATCTCAAAAACTAATAATAATAATAATATCCTTGGACATTTCACACAACACCATATCGTCCCAAGCTAAGCAACCTAATGCTTGTGTTACGGTAACGAGATGGCTGATAAACTACTTATATACATTTTTTTTTGTAAATACATACATATTATAGATAGAAAAACACCCAGACTCGTAACAAATACTTGCAGGTCGTACAAATATTTGTTCCGTGCGGGAATCGAACCCGCGACATAGTGCGCAGCAGTCAATCGCTCAACCAATGCGCCAACCGTGTCGTCAAAACTATTGGACCGACGAATATGAAATTTGGCACAGAGGTAGATTATGAGTAGGAGACGTAAGCTAAAAAAGGTGTTTAGGAAACTCCCCCCGTAAAGGGGTGAAATAGAGGAACATTGACGCGGGCGGAGCCACGGGAAACAGCTAGTATTTCTATAAAACTAGATTACAAACCTACATCCGCTGCTTTTATTATCGCTCTAAATTTTGTCATTCAACAACATTGAATGTCATTGCAATAACATTGCAACCATTCCCAACATTCTAACAACAATTTACGTCCAATTTTTATCATAACAACGATCTATTTTACTACACAAACAGTACATGTAGCACCAAAACTTATTATGTACAACGTTGTAAGTAAAAAGTACACTCGAGTAAAAAAGGTAAAAAGTCATTAGTCATTTCGGCGTACTGCGTAGTCGGCGTATAGGTCGACGAGGCGCCGCGAATCACAAGGCGTTAAAGACCCGACTCATGCTATCGTAGGCTCTTTAATTGTGTTCTTCGACTACCCTCCCACCGCTACTTGGGGAAGTCACGTCACGACCGCCTTTGTCGGGAGCCGGCGATCGCCTGCCTTTGTCTGTCTGCGAAACGCGAGTTTTTTTTTTGAAGCTGTAGGTCGTCTATAGTCGTTGGATACCTACTGGTGTTAATATTATAAGTTACATGCTTCATGTACGAAAATAAATACAGTGTTGAAGTTCTGCCACAGTTATTCTGCATCCTGTCGTGTGGAAATACTTAGAAAGATAACGACTTGTAATCGCAGAAGTAATTAGTTTCCACACAATGTTTATTTCACGCTTCATTAAAACGTTTATTTTGGCTTCGTTATTCAACTCCGCATTGCAAGTCAACTCGCATAATTATTTCTTTAGAATTCTATTCGTGTGGCGTCTAGTCACACAAATCATAACCTTTCGTTCTAAAACAATTCCCCGGCGAGTTTCCCAGCGCTATCAGACGGCGCCCAATGGAAATGACATTTTAAAAACCGCTCTCGAGCCTACCTATAGCTGATTTTACATATACTTGTGTTTCGCACGCACGCTCCGTGCGCAACGTCGATAAAAGAGGGCGTGGCCGTCACCGCCGCATCCACCAATCAGGTGGCTTCGCTCCACGTGTGCGTACGCCGCACCCTTTCATGTGTGCCGCATCACTTGCCAAGTGTGAGTGCGACGTTACGTTTACACGCCCGTGGTGTATATGGGCGTAAATAAGTATATGCCGGCTACCGGCACCACAAAGGTTCCCATATCTTT
Organism: Hyppa rectilinea; assembly: GCA_951799385.1. Lineage (NCBI taxonomy): Eukaryota > Metazoa > Arthropoda > Insecta > Lepidoptera > Noctuidae > Hyppa > Hyppa rectilinea. The sequence goes on along the minus strand of OX637321.1, from coordinate 6,462,431 downwards.
TATGTTCTTAGATCCTTATCTCGCGGTTTCTTATTTTACAGTTGAGATGGTGGTCTGGAATTAACGGTCAGCCCCATAAACACGCTATAACAAACTTTAATACGGCCGTAATACAAAATAATCTGTGATTTTTACTGCGTTCGCTGCGTTAATAGGTTGTTATAGATTTAAAGATAGCGCACTAGTTTTTTTTGGTAAAAAATATTCATGAATCACGCTGATTGAATTGTTAATGGGCCTAAATTGTTGATTATAACCGATGTAAATTATGTTTTTGAATGTAAGTTTATGTAAAACAATACACGTATTTTTATCTTTGACTGTTATTAGCTGGCATTAGCATAAAAATAAAAATATTTATGCAAAACATGATTGAACCATTACATACAAAATAAAAACCGATGTAGGTACTACCTAAAAATCAATCAAACGCCGAATAATACTGAATTACAAATAAAGAAGCCACAAAATTTTAAATTCGAATTTCGTACATCAAAGAGAACTTGTTCTATATTCGAAATTGAGCGACAATAAAAGACCGTTTTCCCGCCAAAATTCGATTAGCGAGGTACAGCGGGACAAAGGAAGTCGTTTATACAGGGGGCGGTTTTAAAATTGATTTTGGGAGCGGGGCGGGGTGCTCATAGGTGACTGGTTGCGTAGCCACAGGACGCGAGATTACTCAACATTTTCAGTCATTCATTTTAGTTAAATTATTTTGTATGCGGTAACAATTACCTACAATTTTTATTAACTGTAAAATATTTTGACAATCTCTAGCTAGAGACTCAACCACTGTTTTGTATACATATTTCAGAACGTCAAACCTTAAATAGGTATTATCTTTTTTACTCAATCGTCATCAAGTATTGACGGTATTGAAAAATGATCAATCAAATATTTATTGTCGTATTTTTTTAATTTTGGGGCTAATTTTATTTAAAAAAAGACATAGGTAAGTACTAAATAAACAAGCGAAACCTCTACGCATCATGTCAGAATACTTTATAAAATTAAAAAGAAAAGTCCACAATACGGCGAGAGAATCGTTGTGAAACTCCTCTCAAAACCAATAAAAACTAGTGTTTTCTAAAGAACTACATCGAAAACGTCAACACACAAACAGTCACAAAGGATCACAGACTCTAGTGTTTGTATGCCGAAGGGCCCTGGGGCAAAGCACCCTTCATGAACGGACGTTTTACCCATAAGAGGGTAGGCACACAAACTTGATCGCCCTTCAAGTGGGTAGGTGATGATATAAATGTAAGAGGTGATTGGTTTGTTAGGGTTTCAGATAAGGGTGATGGAGTAGTGCTTGATCAGGATGTTTTAGGAATAAAGTTCAGTGTGATGGGTTGACGATTAAATTTTTTACGTACTTTTCTAAATAGGTACCTGAATGAATCTCAAATTCCTTACGATAAAATTTCACATAATTTTTCGTTCGTACTTTTCTAAATAAGTACCTACATAAATTAATCTGAAAACTATGAGGAGATCATAAAATATTAAGTTTAAAGTTAGTTACTTAAAGCTAGGAACTTCCAGGTGTAAATGGGTCTAAATTATGGACAGCTTCTTGTCAATGTAAAATGTCCAAGGATATTATTATTATCATTATTATTATTATTATTAATGTCCAATATTTAACTCGTATTACCCCACTGCTGGGCAAAGCTTTTCCTACATTCCTTTCACCGGTTTCGATTATATGTTACTTCTTGTCATAAAGAACTACATACCTACTTACTACTAGGCAAGTAGAAGATAGATATACTACCTCCTTTCCAACATAAATACTACTCCCCAAAAGAAAACTTCCCGTATCAGAAAAACTTTTTTCATAAAAACAGTGTCGTGGCTTCGTAGTACCCTACAATGACTTGCAAGTCCTGAAGAAGCGCAAGTCAGTGGCGGGAACGCAGCAAGATTAATATAAGTCAAGCTGCGGTAAACGCTGGCTCATCGCTGTATAGGCTTAATTAAGTTGAGCCCCTGTTGCCATGCCACTCGATATTTTTGTCAAATAAGGTGATAAATAATCAAAGGAGGTCTTATGAGGCGAAGGTGTGGAACCTCCTTTAGCGAAAATGTAACTGGCAAGATGGAATGAATTTGGAAGAAAAGTTTTTTCAATAAAGCTTCTTTGTAAAACTCTTTCTTAATAATGAATAATTTGGAAAGTTTGCGGAAACGTAAGTAAAGTTATTTGAATAAATACTTTCGATTACTTTTCACAAAAAATAATAAACTACTTCTTCGTTTAAAAACCCGTCTACAATTATTTATCAAATCTCTTGAGATATTAGCGCCATCTCATACCATTTATATCGACAACGTATCTATTTAATATCTAAGATAAAGTTATTATAAGGCTGTATACACATCATGCCATAATATATTATCCGAGACAAGCTCATCTCATGCCATGACAGATGTTATAGTGTACGCCGCCCTAAAATAGCCTCGGGCTGAACAGACGGCACCGTTGCCTGCGTCGGTTGAATAAAAAAAAATAATGAAAATGAATTTCATTTTGAACTCGACTCTTTATAATGTTTGTTGTTTTGCGAAAACATGGCTATAAAAGTAGGAAATAATATTCTTGATTGGAAAGACGGCAGTAATTTTGTAATGGAAAATGAGTGAACACACTTATAGAGTCATTAATACTCTAATGAAGTCGGAGTTAGTACCCATTAGAAGTTGGAACTTGCTTGAATATGTCATTACAGAGAAGTCATCGTAAAATTGTTATTGACTGAGACTGTCTCGGCCGAAATGATCAGATCCTTAGAAACTAGCCGAGACTTCTACCTACACACATTGTTGCATTACATTTAGCTTCCTACAATATTGAGAAGAATAGATATATAGATAGAATATTATTATTATGTACAACATAAAAATTGCAGATATAAAATTAGAACATTTTACAAGGGGTGACGCAATGCTGGGTCCTATCGCTAAAAGCGGACGCGCGAAGCGAACTTTTGGGTGGATTTAGGTAGAAGGGAAAAACAACACTGTAGGAAGTCCAATGGGGTACCAGTTTCATACATATAATCATACAGTAATACACTTATCTATGCAATAATTATCAAGAAACATGTGCAAAGAAACAGAAACAAAAAATGTACCTACCTAGTAAATATTTTGTAGGCATGTAGAATATACAGTGTGTTAGGTTAATCGAGGGACATAATATAGGAGATTGAAGTAGGTCCTCATTGAAATTAACAACTTCTAATATAGGGCTAAATCCAAAATTTTGAAAAGAAAAAAATCACCTTTTTTTGAGGGTGGAAAATCATCCAATGACTCCTCACGCTCTGGGTGGAGCGGAAGAGAGTGTCAGACTCTTACTGACTAAAACCCATCCATGTGGTTCCTTAGCCCTTTATATTCTGGGGTAGCAGTAACCCTTTCAGACAGGTCCCTACATTAAGCATCCATGATGTCTTTTTGAACTGAATCTTCTCCAGCAATCCTATAATTGGACGACAATTGAGAGTGAAATTTCAAGAACTCGTCACATTTAGGCATATTTCGTTACATGAGAGAGAAGAAAGATATATCTCTCTCTGTCTCTCATTTTTCAAATTGTACCCAAACAATGCATTGTTCAGAAAATTCACCCAAAACTTACAAAACAAACTAATTACCAACATAATCGGTGGGTACTCACACGTGCAGTGAGCACGGCCCACAAGTGCCAGGTTCCCAGGTCTAGGTGCCCCTGCAGCTAAGTGTCCGGTCACCTCTCCCTTTCTGCAAACGTTCTCCAGCCACCCTCCATGTTTGCAAGAAATAAACGGTTTTTCTACCCCTACTCAATGTTTTCTCGGAATATTTGAACATGATTTCCATTCGAGTTTTGTATCTCAAGCTAAATCTATAAGTTACCTTATAATATTGCTATATTATTTATCAACAACTCTTTAGGAGATCGTACTTAAATTTCCTCCATTCTAAACTACAAATAAAACAACTTTTTGCTACGAACCTACGCAACGTAGGCTACGCTGGGTCTGCTACGCACAGTCCGCTACACAGATTATACTCTACGCATAATCCGCTACGCAGACTACGCTATGCATACCTATTTACGTTACGCCGTAATCTACGCTCTGCTACGAAAATTAAGTGCTTCGACTAAATGTCCCCCAGACATTAGGACTTTAAAATATTTTCATATATATTTTTATATCAATTACGATGTCCTTCATTACTTCTGTAAGACTAAGTTTGACGCCATATTTTTTGAAATGCCTATCATTTAGTTTGACGCATTATAATAAAATGTACAAAATTACTATTTCATTAAACTCAGTCACGAAAAACACATAAATGAATGTCACGAGAAAAATTACTAGCATTTTAATGAGTATGTCGCAATACATAGTTTGATGACGATAACGTACCTTCGTATTTCTCGTCGCATTTTATGACATACTTAAAAGTAATTCTCATGAAACTATAACCTGGGGATGTATTATGCAGTGTTAAAGTCATCATTGTTCCATTGCAAAAAAGAAATGGTGCTATCCTTGTAGTTCCATCTCTTTCTCACACTGGCACTAGTTCTAAAGTGACATATTACGGCCTTTGTGCTAAAAATGCATGACAGATATTGTGTTAAAAAGAATTAACAGCTTATTCTTAACTGAATCTGTGGTCATCCAACATCTTACTCTTTAAGTAATACGTGGTTATCAAGTAGCAGATCTTATTAGATAAACATTTTTCTAACCTCACCTGACTATAAGAGGCAAAATCATAAAAAATATAAACCTTTTCATCAAACTGACAGTCAAATATTATCTGTTTTATACGCATTCGCGCTCCTACTTTGAAAATCGAACCTAACGAATTCTGCGAAAACAATTTCGAGTTTTCCGAAAACCAATAGTACGGCCCTCTCTCCCTCCGCCATAAGTAATTGTTTTTGCGGCTAATTCTTTCTGTTCCCTTTTCTTTGGGGGACGAACCACTCGAAATTACATTTTTATTTGGTTAAACCGGCTCGGGGTGACGCGATTGCTTTTTGATAAGTCAATTCTATTTTAAAGGGGTTTTTTACTAGTTTCTCTTTACCTACGAACGGGGACATGTTTGTTGTTGTGTAGACGAAAAAGTAAAATATATTGTTTTGTACCTATATCGCTTTCGTGATGTACAGACGCCAGCACATCAAGCTATTCCTAACTGTCAAATTTTCTCAATTAAAAATGAACCTTATGTCTTTGCAATAAAGTTGAAATACTATAAAAGAAATTTGACAGATTGTGGTAACTTGATGTGCTGGCCTCTGTATTTCCAATACTTTTTGACATACATAGGTCTTCTTCTACGATATTTTTTTGCTTACCTTGTTGACAATAGTAGGTACCAAATTTTGCAAAACATGCTAAACCAAATCGGTTAGAGCTATCGCCATTCGCCAACCAATGAATATACCTATTTATATTGATGATATTCTTTTGTATCAAATGTACATTTTTCACTAACATTTATATCTGTCCACAGCGGACTCCCTACTAGGCTCGGGGTCTGACGAAGAGGAGGAAGATGAATCCAGAGCTGCGAACAACTCCAGCAGTCCTGCACATGCGCCTCATCCTGCATTGCATTCCGAACTATCGCATAATGGTGACACGAAGCCACATGATGACTCGGAAGACCAGGTTGGTAGATGAATATACTCGTACCAAAGGTTTGCTGTAGCTTCCCTTTTGATTCTAAAACGGTTAATGCAATAATGATTTGATATCTTTAAATCGAGCCCTTGGAGGCAAAGGTAAACTTAAATATTCCACTACTGTCATGTAGGTACGTATAAGTATGTAGAGAGCTACAGATAGGATCTCTTTTTGGATATTATAACGCAGTATATTATTAAAATGATTTGGAATATCAACAAGAAGACTATTACGTATTTCTTCGTCTTCTTCTTTCATTCTTCTTCGTTTTTTGTTTTCTTCTTATAAATGGACTATCATTATTTTTCAATTTGACAATATTAGATTCAAATCAAACTCCGTATACGTTTCTAACATATAGACCATCTCACTTGTACAACGACGAAGCCCGTTCACATAGTCGCATTAAGTTGTTTTTCTTCACACCCCAGGGTTCCCTCGATGGAGACCCGGAAACCCGAGACTCCCAAGCCGAGAACAAGTCTCCAGACGATGGCAATGGGGGCTCCAAGCGTCGGGGGCCAAGGACCACGATAAAGGCGAAGCAGCTGGAGATTTTGAAGTCAGCTTTTTCTCAGACGCCGAAGCCGACGAGACATATAAGAGAACAGCTTGCGAAGGAGACGGGCTTACCCATGAGGGTCATACAGGTTAGTGGTTGAAAAATGGATGTTTAAAGATATGGATGAAGAGGAGTTGCAAGATAGAGAAAAGACAAAAGTTGATGATGGTGATGACAAAGATGTAATATACAAACTTAAGAAAGATGAAAAAGTTGTTGAGTACAATTTCATAACCGTTTTATAAGATAAACAAACAATAGTAGATGCGCTTTACGCTAGCTTTACTAAAGCCACCGCGACAGTTGCGTCAATTTGCTTGACAAAAGAATCCATTAGTGCATCCACTGGTTTCCATCAATTTTATATAGGCCACCGAAAATTGTCAGTAAGCGGGGGGCTAACGTTTTTGTCACTGGGAATTGGAATTAGCTGTAGTATGGTTACTGCAGTCACGAGGAGAGCCACATGCTTTTATATATTCAATACGTTATCTGTGTATTCCAAAAACCTCTGCTCTCCACCAATGATAAAAAAAACTCGATCAATTTTCACAGCAAAGGAGTTTTTAAATCGATTTATACCTTTACAATATGAAATTCTTTAGAAAATTGCATAAGTACATTGATGAGGATGACATTTCCTGACTTTTACATTAAGAATGAAATTAACGTCAATTGAAGAATTAGAGTAGGTATTTTTTTTTAATAGTGTTACAAATATAAAAATAAACTCAGGTGGTGCAATGAATTAAACTTATTATAATGACAAATCAATGCAATGGAAGAAGTGCGCAAAACGCAAACCGCTATCCTCATTTGAGTTCAAAAACCTATGACAAGAATTCTGCTTGGTAGAGAGTGCCTATGTTAAGTGCCCTTCTGTATATTTGTGTATTAAAAACATAGGTATTATTAATAAATAGGTAGGTATCGTTAAAAATGTATTAAAAAATTGTATCAATAGGTAATACTAAATGCGCATTACCGACAATTTCTTAGAGTTCGGTATAAAATTGATTTGTACAAAACCTCTATCCATCACGCACCTTCGTACGGTAACCGTTACAAATGGCCGATGCTTCATCATGGCGGCCCATCGGTACGTTCGCAAATTGAATATCGCGCTCGTATCCGTCCGGGAACGCAGTGTCGACGTGACAAATATCCTAATTAACGAACACACTCTATCAGAAATATTGTGACGGCGACAGGGTTTCTGAACATAAATACGATTCTCGTTTAGAACTTTTATATTTTTATCGATGAGCTGGTTCATATTCATAATAAGAATGTTATTCATTTCTGGCCAGTGTCATAATGTTCATTCTTTTGCAAAAGTTGAAAAAGGTCAAATTAAGATGAGTGGTTGACTATTTTAATTTTGATATCAAGATTCGTGTTAAATTAAACTGACTAAAAACAAAATGATCCCTAGGAATATTTAAATTTTAGTCTCTTTATAACAACCGAAATATTTGTAGTAAAGATACAGAAGAAATAATGGCCTTATACGTTAATTGACGACTTCTACAATATTCAAAGCATTCCTAATAATCCGCGTTGCAAATTTTGATCAATTTGCATCTGAGTCAACCGCAACGTGTCTGTTCGCAGAACTCGTAATCAATCTTACCTTCCAAGGTTCCTCACCCACATCTAATTCGGTAACATTCCCGAAATCCTAACCTGATCTAACACATGGAGTCACGCGATTCTCCACACCGTCAGCAACAGATGTCGGTGCAGAGATCCGTCCGTCTGTCCGTCACGCTTTTTGCGCTCCTTCCTCTTTGTTTCAGTTTTTTTGCTGTCGGTACCGAAATAAAAAAACCTTACTTTTTACCTCCGTCTAGCGGACTGTTTGTAAACGTAGTAGGTACTGAACTATTAGTTTCGTCACCGGTAGTGAAGTAATTAATGAAATTCGAAAAAATTGGCTGTCTTTACCACAGAGCTTGCAAAAAATGTAGTTTGTAACTCTGAAATTATTGTCTGTGTGAGAGCAAAAACAATGGTCGGATCTTTGTTATGATGAGAGCTATTTTTTTGCTTTTGTATTTTTTTGCGGAAGGTAATTAGAAGAAAAAAAATTAATAATGTTACAATTAAAATTAATGACTTCATTAAGCTTCTATTGTGTTCAAAATGTACTTTAATCCAAGTTATATCATTCGGAACAAAAATACAACAATCTAAGCAATCTTTCAGTTCCGCTCTGTAAGTATCATTTTCGTAGGAAGAGAGAGTTCAGGTTTATCCGTCCGTAAACTGACAAATGTGTGTACAAATATTTACAACGCCGAGAATTCAAGTGAGCAATATTTCTCTCGTACAAAAACAATGTCAAGTATGTTAAGTGGGATCATAAACAACTATTTTTTGTCGTCGCTCGTCAGTCGAGCCAGATCGCGCGTGTCAAATGTTTGTGCCACCACATGTGCTAGAGCGGCATAACTGTAAAATGACTTTTTGTAAACGGGATTTAACTAGTTAACACCGGTGCGTGTGAAATTCACCGTTTGAAGAAACCGCTTAAAGATTTTTTTTAAGTAAAATCAATTTTCTACTGAATCTAATAGTCATTGACATTTCATCAATTTTGAAATTATACAGAAAATACAGTGAAATGAGGCAATTTACAGGAAAAATGAACATCTAATGGGTTCCACCTTTTTGCTTACGAAAATCTGATTGGTTAGTTAAACGCTTTCTCAGGCTTTGTAAAATTATTAATGCTGTATTAGCTATAACTATTTAATTTATAATCAACATTTTCATCAACCTTTAAATACCTACGCTGGTATTTTATTATCAAATAAAGTTGAAGGTATGTTATAGCTGAGACTGTCTTCCTTATACACAGTTATCAGACGTATAGATGGTTCTCAGACCTCGGTCGTTATGTCTAGCACATTCTTGAGGCGCTCAGTGGATCTCAAAGTTTTGTCTTTTTTCTAACAAGTATCTGCAAAAAATCGTAAATATCGGCAAACAAATCACTTATTTTGCCACAGAGGTGTCATTCAAGTTTTTATTAAAAGCCTAGGTAGGTATTACTCATGTTAGTATGAGCTTTGACTGTACCGCAGCCTAACGTAAGCTTATAACTCACCCAAGAACCCCAAAATTCACTTATTAAATCGCTCAAAAATAAAATATGAAATCACATAGATAAAAGACCGCTCGTCTTAAAAACTTCCATCACCGTTCATAAATTATCTAAATATTATGCGAAAATGTAATTGTAAAATTGCATTTAATGCTAATAAGTATTCCATTTGATTCTAAAAATCTGTGACGTCACATTGTTATACTTCATACAAAACACGTACAAATGCCGCGTTTTGACAGTTCATAAAAAGTAATGTTATTGACTACCCTATCAAATACCCAATTATCTTTGGTAGACATTACGGCACCAGGAATGCAGGAAGGGACTTCAAAATAACAGACTAGCAATCCTGCTGCCACTCTACCTCGACGTCAGTGTCAACCGACCGCGAAACGAAAAAAAAACGTGGAGATATTTTAATAAGTTCATATATTGTAATTTCTTTAGCGTGACGGCCCTGTCGCCGCTCGACGCGCCCTTATTGGTTCATATTTTATTTTGACAGCTCGTATCGTTAGTGTCTAACTAGGGTTGTCAACGAGTCTTCATTAATTTATACAGTTTTCACATTTCTTTCCTCAAACATATATGTCTAGTATTAAAACGAATAGCGATTGAATAGACATTTATTTGTACTAATTGCGAGATAACTTTACTTTGCCTCTTTTATATCATAATTTTGATCTTCGCTGTAACTTACATACTTCGTAAAATGATCTTTATTCTTTTTTCTCGTTTTTATAAATAAAATTAAAATAAGTTTGGTTTAATAATCGCTGTCTACCAATACCAACCCTATGCACAAACGTATTGTTTCTATTTGGAATTGCTTACATTTAATTAAAATATATGAGCAATAATATCACTGCTAGCTCAATTTATGTAGGTATATATGCACGTAGGTATAAATTATATATTTTATTTTGGTATCGTTAGGAGCTCGCTATTTTTACATCGATTTCATTTCAGTTTTGTAATAATCGCACAATTCTTCGATGTCATTTAATCTGAAGCACACATACTTTTTGTTATAGTAAACCTGAAGCTATTTAACAATAATCAATCAACATGTCAAAGAATCATTTTTCATTTCGCGTCAAATTTTGGTCGATGACATTTCGCATTATAAAGGCGACCACACACGTAACACCACTTGAAAAAAAACATAAACAAGGAGTTATGAATAAATTAATTCAACGAATATTTAACTACTTTTATAAATGTCATCGGCGTATAGTTATACTTTACAAATGATTACCTTATTACTCAAGAAATATTCACCACGCGCGTTGCATATTAGCATTTATAATTTCTTTACAAGATCATTAATCATTATTAACTCAGTATCATTGAGACAATGCCTTCACTATTAATTTTGACGGAATGATATAAAAAATATTGTAGTTATTGATAATTTGTGCATAATTACTTGACACATGACATTAAAAACGACATACATTGTTCAAACTCGTAAGTTAAAGTTAATGTTGCTATCTATAAATTATTCTGCAGGCCTGTTTTCCATTACAGCCTTCATACAACAACGCCTCTGCAGTATCTAAATGCAAACCCGTTGGTTTCTAGTTAATCACGAGAATTTTATTATTGGTGGACGGCCATCGAGAAAGTAATTCCCACACGGAAGCTCGTGTCATTGGTTGATTGATAGCGGGCGCGATATAAACAGTTTGTCAGCGAGTCGCGAACACGTTATTATGTCACCACTGGCTACTGACGTGACGCGTCCTGATTAATGTGTGTCGTGTCGTGTGTGGCAGCCTTAATGCGCTCGCGTCTATGGTCATTAATGGCGCACGTTGTCCGCGGTCAGGATTCCACGTCAAACTCACGGTTAGGAATTTATATAGCAAAAAATCTATATTTTGTCTGAGTTGTAATCAGTAAGCTCAGCAAGCCCATCCACGAGAGATTAGGTAAAGCCTAGATTACTATCGCAAGCTTGATCAATCGTTGGTTATTGTAAAAGTTGGGTGTTTAAGAAATTCTACGCTCGATAGAATGAAGATAGATTGAATGAAGATTTGTTTTTATAAAACTGGTCTATTTGCTGCTGATACCTACTACGGAGTCCGAAAAAGACTCGTTTTTTAAATATTTAATAAATAATTTTACTCGATACCTGTCTTCAAACCTATACCATCAAACATAATGGCTGATTAAAAAAAAAATAAGCGCCGGCGTTCCACACAGTTCAAACTTTTTCATTAGATTTGAATATTCAAACTGTAATTTTAAGAAAATGGCGGTTTAAGAATGACGTTCCAATTTTAAAATGTCGACGTCAAACTCTTCTTTTACTTTTATTTTATTTTAAATATGACTTCAGTCAATTAAGAAGAAGAAATCCAAGTAAACGTCAGTGTCGAAATCAGAGTTGAATGAGCCGTACATCGGCGGTCGCACGGCCATATCTCATGTTTTAATATCCGTCGGCCACTTTGAACTGCCCCAAATACTATAACATGCACGAGTTACGAGGCAAACGGGTAAACGCCTGTGTGACCGCGGCTTTACTGCCGAGCTAACCCGATCCCAGACGATGTTTTACGACAGATTGTTCAGTCTTTTTGATTGGCTGTTCTATAATTTATCCGGGCTTACAAAGAACTCCTTACCGCCCTTGCACTGACTGACGTTTGCTTGGCAGATGTGTTCAACATAATGCTTTGCGCAGTTCGGGTGAAAACCGTAACCGTTTCGTCGCAAGTAAATCAATTTTCTTTATCTTAATGAATAAATAATAACTTTGTGCTATATGCAAGGATGTTCAGGCACTATCTACTAAGTCACGTTTATTTCTGGCCGTTTGTATGCATTTCTCCTGAGTCGGAATGTTAAAATAAGCATATTTTAAACATAAACGTGTTCTTTTTCCGAAAATTCAATGAAATCCTTACTTAACTACCTTTGATCTTTACTTAACTTCTGTTAATGCGCATGATTCACAAATTCCCAATTTTCCTTCATAAGTGAGCATAACTTGGGATTAAAAAACGAGAAAGGTTTTTAAAGAAGTCGCGTACATGCCGCGAATGTCGTTCCACGTAAAATGCATTCGGCTAACGAGCGCGTTTGGCGCGTACGACACGCCGCCGTCGAATCCTCACTTTATCTAAAAACGAGGACACTAATGCAATAAATTAGTAATTTTAATCGTTATTATTAAAACAACGGTGTGGAATAAGCATGAGGTAACAATAAAATATCTATTTTACAACGTTATATCGTGTCAATTCTCGTAAAAATGTCGGTGGTGCGGCGCGTAGTGGGATTTGCATCAAAAGATGACATTTACTGTGCTTATTGTGCATAAACGCCATGAAAGTTCGTGCCTCCATCTTGTGGCCGCGGCGTTATGGCCGATTGCGCTGAGAAACAACACAGAAATTGTTTTTTACGGAATTAAAGTTCGCTGCGGTGACTTTATTTAATATTATGTTTTACTAGTAACGTTGTTTTGGTGTGTTAATGAAAGTGTTGTACAATATTGTATTTTATAGATATTCATTTGGTTGTCTCGATATTCTTTTTATTATTATGGCTTATAAATAAAACGGTAGCTGGGTATTAAAGATTCGGAATTTATTAATACTTAGCAGTGTAGCATACTTTGTTTAGAAAGTCATATAAGAATAACAAAACGGCAATAAAGCCGCCGATGTTATGATTTATGATGTCGAAGACAGAAGCACCTTACATTGTGTCGATACAGCAGGTGCGGCGCAACAAAGAACTGCAGCGAAACCAATAAATTATTAATTATGAAAAAAGGCCAATACACTTACACTTGCGAAATATTATCAAAAAAATTAAGAAAAAATTCAAGAGCGGCGCCAAAAACTCCTTTGTCTAGGAGACGTCCTGCGGGCACACTGTGCGGTGGTGGACAAAGGGAAGTAAAGTTGCCGACGCGGTCCGCACAGTGGGACAAAGGGGCACCCCGTCAGGACAAAAAATGACATCATTTATTTTATTGCCTCGAGTGAGAATGTGGCACATTAATATTGCGTAGGCCTTAATGTTCCATCGCCCTAGGCCGGTCATCGCTCAATATGACTGTTGTCTATAAAATAATAGTAGAAACGTGTTTTCTCGTATATCGAACGATGTACTATGTCAGAAATCATTAGTACAAAAATAATATTTACAACACTGTATCGTATATGAATATTATAAGCGTTTAAATTTCGGTATTCTTTTTAAGTGTTTTTTTGTTGATTTTATGGTATCTAGACTGGGTGATATTAAGTTGTAAAAATTTTAGCTTATTTTGCGTTGTAAATCATTTAAGTCAAAGTTTTTACAGGGGGTCAATTAAGAACGAAATATGCATTAATATTAAATACTATTTAAACTGTTTTATTAAAAACTAGCTTCTGCCCGCGACTTCGTCCGCGGAAAATTGCGATATACTGTAACTGTTTAGGCAGCGCATGCAAATAATTCTGTTTTCGGAGGTATTTCTTTCCGACTTGCTAGACGAAAATTGCGATAGCTTGGCTAATATGTATGATATAAATATAATTTATAGCCTATAGCACTCAGGAATAATGTAGCTTTCTATCAGTGTTTAAAAATTTTTGAAATTGGGTCATTAGTTCCGGAGATTACCCCCTACATACAAACTTACAAACTTACAAATTTTACCTCTTTATAATATTAGTATAGATTTATACGATCAAAGAGTAAAAATATTAATTTTTGCATTGCTAATTGCTAGGATCATTTTAAACTTCGACTCTTTAATTTAGGAGTTCTTCACCTAATATCTTCGTATCAAAATACTGATGGATAGTAATTGAAAACATGATTCATTGCTATCAGGGACGCCCAGAATCGAACGTCAGTTACGTCTCAATTCGCTCAGTACTATACCAACTTACCAATAGATATAGGGTTGGCTCAATTTGTTGCTCTAATCCGTAATATTGATAATTATTACTTTTTTAAATCTATTATTACGGACGCTTTTTGCGTTTTGCATCGTTCTCACATAGTATAATTTGATCATGAATGATGTAACCCAGATTTTGTAACCATATTCGCATTTAAAAGAGTTTCTTGTCCGTTCTTCTCCACAGGTACCTACTGCTTTGGAATAGGCATCTATCTTTCTGACTGACCGACCCATTGACAATTCAAAAGTGCCTGTAATTGGCGTTTTGCAATAAATGCTTTGAGTTTGATTTTGCGTTTATTAAACATATGTGGTGTGATATCTTGGGTGATAATCTGCCATATTAGTTGCAGACTATCTTTAGCTCAATTCTCATCCTAGGCAAGTCGTATTGTTTATATTATACTGATGTGTACTTTTCTTTTACCAGTAAAAACTGGTTATTAACTTCAAACTAAGTTCACCAGCCTTGAAGTTTATACCATCGTAATATGCGTTAGCTACAGCGTCACAAATCTCAACAAAATGCATAAAAAGTATTAAAAACAAATGAAGCTCTTTGTAGACTGATGAGACAAAGACAACCCTATGTGTGTGTAAACACGATATGCGCGTACGCAGCGATCCATCACTGCGAGCCACGACTATATTGATTTATTACGATATGCCGCCATGTTCCCATAGTAGCTGGGTTATAGCAAATTAATAATAGGCTGCTTGATCATCGCAAGGATCAAAGTTTTACAAAAATATTGAATAATATTTATGTATAATAATAATGTCCAGAAAAGTATTTAATGATGATGGAGATCGTAACAGCACCGGAATCCTTACTACACTTAATGCTAGCTGTCGAGTTATTCTAGAATAAATAGACACTAGAATTTAAAAAAATACTTGGGTAATATAATAGTTTACTAGCGGTATCCATACCGTAGTAAAAGTATTTGCAATGCTACACTACGTAATCAAAAGACTAAACCAGAAGAAATCATTATCGAGGACCTTAACGCGGCGTTCCCAAAGGCACTAACATAGGACCGAATGCCATCGATCACACGAAACATGTCACTACTCTCAACAGCAATAACTGCCCTAAAAAGCAATTGTTGCGTGTTGAAAAAATATTCTTTTATACAGTTCGTTGACCGTTTTTATGAGTTTCAGACAATTTTTTCATCTTAGCTGATGCTCTAGCACGTAACGAAGTTTACGGTGAACGCGTTTGTTGACGTGACAATATCGGCATCGACACGGGTCACTTATCGTTGTTGCACACTGTTTTTGCAAGCAGAAAAGTCTTTTTTACTGTAGACTAAATTTGGATCTTGTTTAGAAGCTATTTCGTTTAAGTATTGCACCAGTAAGTCCGGGTTGTCTGTTTTGTGATTCAAAGTGTGTTTGATAGTATCGAATGCTTCCGACAATTCGGCATGGCGTTATTTCGTAATTTTACCAGCATTTCCCTCCGTAACCGTCTCGCACTGTCGCCCTCCGAGGTCATCTGTCGATTCCGCGTTATGACGTCCGAATCCTCTCAATGTGACCTCTACACTCTTCACTTCCTACCTGACCATTCCGTGTACAATCACTATTGTGGTCTGTGAAGGTAATTGATAAACCATAGATTTTGTTTTTAGTTATTGTCTCTGTCATGCCTAGTAGACATACAGTACGCGGTCATACAGTATCTACTCTAAATTTCTTCCTGCGGTCTACAGATTCTGAGTAAAGAATAAGGGATCTGCATTTAATGAAAAAGTTCTAGGTATGATCAAAAAAGGGCACACCTCAATTCAGAGGTTATGGTGATTATATTAAAGTTTTAATTATTTTCGTTAGGTCTTTCGTTATCTTTACCTACCTTTATAAAGTGTATCGTACTTTGTTGTATACTCTATTTTCGTATACTAATTGTGCAACCAAAAATGTACCAACCTAAGCTATGTAGGTGCATACGGGTAGATAACTACGTCACGTTCTGTCTCGATTACTCACGATTGGTATATTTTGCTAATGTTGGTTCAAATTGACATGTTGCCGATTTGCATAACGCCTTATTTATTTTAGATTGTTTACTGTGGTTATTGATTTCACCCACTGTGACCACTAAATGACGGTGTCGTATGTATTACCTATTGCGTAGTCTGTTCCTCTGAATAAAAATAAAAGCTTCAAATATTAAAAAAAATCTACCACGTTCTAAAGTACCAACACCTTTTTTTTTTTTTTTTTTTTTAAGGTTTGGAAATCATCCAATGACTGCTCCCGCTCTGGGTGGAGCGGAAGGGAGTGTCAGACTCTTACTGACTAAAACCCATCCATGTTCCTTCCGTAGCCCTTTATGTTCCGGGGTAGCGGTAACCCTTTCGGACAATCCCGCTTACCCGGCAGGCTTGGCCCTGAGGGGCCCCTTCATATGCTGACATCTCTTTGAGGCGCGCGTGGAACATATACGCGCCGCACGGCACGGGTCTGGTGCTGATCGGACGGTGAGTCACCCATTACTCACCGCCCGCAGGCCCGCGCCTACGGTGGCCGGGAGTCGTCACGTGGCTCCCGACGCCCGGGGCGTCTCCTGCGGCGGCTGGGACGGGAGGACCTTTCTCTCTCCCATCCCGCCACCTCCTTCGCGAGCATAACTTTTTCGCAGAAGGAGGTGACTGCCTCCCACTCCCTCTCGCCCCGGACCATGGCTTGCACCAGGGCCGGGCGCGAGAGGTCGCCGCCGCCGATCGCCTCTACGAGGACACGGCGGTGCTCTGCCCATGCTGGGCAGGTTTGCACCGTGTGCTCTACCGTGTCCTCTGGGCGATCCTCGCAGTGGTGACACCCGGGCGTTTCCTCCCGCCTGATGATGTGCAGGAACCTCCCGAAACATCCATGTCCGGTGAGGACCTGCGTCAGGCGGTAGGTGAGGGCGCCGTGACGCCTCTCTATCCACTCCTCAAAGAGGGGCCTTACCGCCACTATCGTGGCGTGCCCAAGTACCAACACCTTAACATTGCATTTTTATTGTGTTACAACAGCAAAACGATAGCTTATCTGAGGCCGTTAAATATAAAACCTACAACACTAAAACGAACTGAGATAAGGCCTCCATCTTGAGAAGCGTGACCAATAGCAAGAGCGTACGTTATCAGAACAGTAACTGATAACAGTTTGATTTATACATTCTCAATGGTGATTGGTGGAACGGTTACACACTCCTGGGTCGTTTATCAGAAATTAAAAATGGAATCTTGTTAGTGAGAGAAATGGGTCGTGCTTTATGCGATCGTGATGCACATTAACCGATTTTTCATTAAGTGCTGGGATGTCCTTCGACTGAAAAAGGTTTGATGTTGAGCGTATTATAAATTTCGAACCTCTACCTTTCAACACGATCGTAAATTGAAATTCCTTCGACTATCTTCGCAAGTATCAAACACTTTCCCAGCGTAATCGCACAAAAAAACTTAATTATTAAAAAACACAAATTAGAATACCTACTTAAAGAAAGAACTCAAATCAAAACCATGTGACAAAGCTACAGAAATATTGCGAGTATAAAAATAAACATATCAACGGTGATACACAAATAACACAACAAGAAGTTAATGTACCTACTTATTTTGAGAACATCTAATTAACTAAAATAAGACAAGTCACAAATTGGTGCCGCTGAAAATGATTGCTGACACGGTAAATTTAGCGTTGTGAACATCGAGAACACACTGTTTTAAGTTTTTTTTAATGAAACAAATCTGTCAAGGAAAACGGGTTGGCGGGAAAGATTGACTTTTGTTTTTTTTATTAGTTCTAATATTTCTAAAACTATAGACATTAAAAATCGAAAGAAACTCATAAATTCAGCAGAACAAATATTTAGTCAAAGGTTATTTGATGAATATTGGCCTCAATCACGATTTTGTCATATCTAACATCAGTTTAGAACGAAATTTCCACGCATATATACCGTGAACGCAAAAAAAGTAGGTTAGTACTAAAATTCGACAGTTTAAATTGTGCCCAAGCATGCTAAAAAAAGAAATTCGGCTTTTAACACGTAATTTTCAGGCATTTTTGAAAGGGAAATACTTCTGATTATTGTAGAAATTCAATGCTAATAACATCCCGTCCAATTTACATCTGTAGCGCATATAAAACAAGTAAGAGTTCTCGTGTTGTTCAATTTCGCGTGGAAACAATTTACTTTTACCTCGGCGAGCGCCACGCCAATTGGTTGTAGATGGCGCATGAGGTGCGCGCGCCCTGTGGTCGCGTCTTCACAGACGCCATGTTCTTTTTCTTTCTCTTTTCAAAATTTCAACGTCTGCGTTTGTTTTTACCCAGCGGCATGCTTCCGACATTTTTATTACCGAACACGACTCCAAAATTCATTTAGAATTACCAATACATCATTTCCTCTTGTAATATGGTAAAATAAAAACTATAACGAAAATACACGATAATGAATTATCGAACAAATTGCGGTCGTCCTCATCAATATTCCGCGAGTACCCGTGAGGGTACCCAAAATTCGCGTTTACGTCCCACATGGCGCATGACACGATAAAGTTTATGGCGGAACGAAAAATGAAAACAAAAATACTGCCAGCACAACTGTTCGTGTATTATTGTTGGGTAGATTGTGTCGCGCCCTGTAGGGAGCCGACCGCCCGCCGCGCGGCTCTCAACGCTCTAAGCCCAAATTACTAGTTCAGCTCACTCGCTAGATTACACATCCGATTCTAGGTATTGCGGCGTGTCGCAACGAGACATAAGCTTAAGCCTAAATTGGGTTTGCTTTCATATATCTGCCATTTGCGGTAGTGTATACGGATGTAAGAAGATTAATTTGACCCACCTGTGTTATTGGGAATGTTGGCTGGTAGAGTTGGACAAAATTGAATCGGAATAAACATAGTGTATGGAGGATAAGTGCATTGGTATGAGATTGGCAAATCATTTTCGTGGCGGCTGCTGTAGGTTTTTTGTTTCGGGTTCCGTTCGGTACTGTCGACTCATTAGCACTGGGGGGCGCCTCGGCCGCAGGTAGGCTCGACGCTCCGCCGTTATTTATATTGGGGGCGAACAGAACAATACCCAGGCCGATCACTTATTAATCATCTCTTTATTCAAGCCGGCTGGGTGATTCTGTCTGTTGTGATCTACACAATAGAATATATAGATCAAGTTACAAACAATATGTTTGGTGATGCTGCAGAAGAGAATCCAATAGTTTTGCCGGTTGTGATTAGTAAAAGTATTGATAGAATACAGAAGCACATATGTGGATTTTTAAAAATGAAACATAATCTAGCACATTTATTATCCAACTAGTCGAGAGATTAGCAAATTATGTTAATCTTTTTATGATAGTTCATAGAAATAATAATGCAAATTGGTAATTTAATTAATAATCGTGAGAAGAAATGATAAAAGATGTGCGTCCTTAGCCGCTACTATCAAAAGCTATTGACAGATATTATAATATTTGTCGTACTTAAAAGAAAAGGCACTGATATATGACAATTATGTACATACCACAAGCGAACAAACAAGACACGCTAAGGTGCATTACGCGTCCATATATTAAACACGAGCTTTGCAAAAACATCACGTACGTACGTACGGAGGCGTTATATACAGATTATACAGTTAATCCATGTTTATACCTCGGTAGTTAATACTAAGATTTTACGAGTTCCTAAGGCGTCGGGGTTAGGATAAGAGAATGGCCCCTCACAGCGGTGGACGTATGAAATATAGTGTTTAACACCACGCGGCATGTTCGGTGGACGCCCCGTGGCGTGAGACAGTCCCGAGCGCCCGATCAACATCGTCACCCTACGAACCACAAAGCTCCTTTATATTCCTTTAGACTTTCTTTCTCGAAACCACTATAAAATCAAAGCCTTTACGAACATTGTCATCATTGTTGGGCTATCATAATTCTTAATTTTATCGCTTGAAACTTGCGTAGTCTGTAAAAGCATAATTTGTAACCTTTTAATATTCTAAACAGTTTAAACTTAAGGCGTAATCATGACTTATATTGTATGTAGTTGTTGAATATTCATAATGAATTGATACAAAGTTCTTAACACAGAATAAGAACAAGAGGCGATCGATAACGGTTATTTGAAGGCAATTTATTTTCTTTGTTAGATGCAGTAATTAGTATTTGCTAACAAGCATATTCATTTTATGCCTGTGATAAGATGTCATCCAAGTATAAATCAAAAGAAAATTCTTAACATAGGTATTATACCACCTTCTAAAATGTACAGTAATAAATGTATTCCTTTCATAATCAATATGTTTTATAAGATATGAGTACGAGAAAAATCAACTTAGCAATGAGTAGAATCTATCAATTGGAATTTGATAGAAACCCGCAACCATATCTACTAAGCCAGATTTTACGACTCACGAAAAGTTATAGATTTCGGTAACCGAGACCTCATGGAAAATTGTATAGGTACCGTTTACTTCATGCTTCTGTTATTTTATCAGTGCTCGAGTTTCCATTCACAACACCTATCAAATATTATTATATTTTTATGGGTTATTGGAACAATAATGGGGTGGCTGGTCTAATGACGTGGTTATAGCTCACAGTTTTAATAGTACAAGTATTAAGAAGTTTACATTTTTTAACGATAAAGGTTTTTTGTTCGGTTGATCTATTGGTGCGATTAAGTTATAAAAGCCAATAACGATAAGTTTGAACATTAAGAAACGGAACAGGTCAATTTTGGATCAGCTGGGTATGGTTGGGCACAAAAACTGTGGTACTTGCTTGAGTAAGTGTGTGAGCTTTAGGATATATATTTTTTTTATGATTCTTAGCTAGTTATTAGCTAAAGATGCTCTGACAGACTAATGACAATGTATATGAGATTTCCAAACGGGTCAATATCGGAACTGAAAACCTTTAAAAAGTGAGGATTAAAGATTTAATCTGAAGTAGATTAAAACCTTAAAAAATGATGCAACTCGTTTATACCTTTGTGATCGATCTGTTTTATGTCCTCTTTAATATCTGTTTCCTTTTTATGACAAAATTATTGACTTTGCTCTTATTCTGCATATCATAAAGCAGCCTTTTCATCAATTTAATTGATTTGATCACCGGCATTTATCGCTAACTGTACTATAATGCCGGTGATTGTCTGAAGGTCTTTCGAACTTCTGACAAATGTCGAGATATTATTTATTGTCTTTAAATGTCACGTCAAAACCAAATAATACTGATAGTTAATCAAACACACCAACAGCTGATTAGATTTATGCATGAACTATATTATTAAAATGTGGATCATGTGCGAATTGCATTAGTATGGTAATATTTCACACCGTTCTAAAATTTGCATTCTGATTATGAAAAAATATCTGTGTAATATATTAGAATAACTTAAAGGCCTTTTTGCAAGTTGTTCTAGCAAAAGGTTTTCTAATGCACCGTAACCTACCCGTTAACGTTTTAAACGTTATAACTTCAAACCGTTTCTGTATATATACGAATATCTGGCCTCTGAAAGAGCTATTTGAAACTATCTATAGACTTGCAATCTAAATTAAAACCTAGCTTGTATATAAATTAATCTAGCTTTATACCGTCTTAAATTTTTAATTCTTATAAATCTTGAAATTAAAATGCATTCAAGTAAAATGAAATAGAAGAACCAATCTTAGTGGGAAAAGCAAAAATTGCGTACATTATCAGCCTATAACGATAGGCCATAAGCCTTCTCTCAGTGAAAGGGCTGTTATCCACAATGCGGGCCCAGTGTGGGTTGGTACAGACGCCAGCACATCAAGTTACCACAATCTGTCAAATTTCTTTGATAGTATTTCAACTTTATTGCTAAGACATAAGGTTCATTTTTAATTGAGAAAATTTGACAGTTAGGGATAGCTTGATATGCTGGCGTCTGTACATCTCATATGTCCTCGAATCTTTTAGTTCTACGATCTGCCGGTTTCTTCATGTTGTTTTCCTCTACTGTTTTGTGAGAGATTTATGTAAAAAAAAAAAACATAATACACCACATCTTAAAAGATTTCTCTAGGTTTTAAATTTACCCCACCACACCTCACTTAATTTACATCTGTATCAATTGTTATTACATAATTTACTAAATACAAAGATAACTAGAATACCTACTCTGTATTTCCGAAACATTACAGTACGAGTACATATAAATAGTTCAAAGCGTAATTGCTATCGACTTGCCTTCAAGAATTGATATGTAATGTTACACTCACTTTTTCCTTTTACCCACAACACTGTAAAACTGTTTGTCTACTAAATAACTTATTTATTTACGAGTACCTACCTTCTTCATAGGTAATTCTTATATTTAGTTTTAAGATCACCTTGTATTTCTCTTAGTAAGTGAATTGTATTCTTTTTGAGAAATGAATGTCTTAAACCTCAGTGCAGCAACACTAAGAAACGCGCCTAGGTTCGAGATCTCAACCAACTACTAGTACATCACTAGGCCACCACTGCTCCAACCGTACTTAGTTTTTAATCGTTGCAGAATTTCTCATACTTTTATTCCCATATATATATATCTTCAAATTAAAATTCATTCAAGTTAAACGGAAAAAAGAGCCAGTCTTAGTGGGAAAGCAATAATTGCGTACTTTTAAATAATTCTCAATTTTAATTATAACACTTTTATGACGTGCTCTAAATGAATAACAGCCAGTTTAAAGCGTTTACGTTTATTGCTCGATAATCAATTTTACGATAGTTCTCTAGTTGTCTAGTAAATCTTTGCTACCGCCTCATAAAAATAGGAAGGAAATGCGCAAGAGTTGCCGTAAGTGATTCTGTTTTCTAGTCCGAAGTATGGATGGAGTTACTGAGTGAGATCGATTTGCTTACCCGGTGTTCTCGACTTGATCGTTTTAACGACAAAAAATGACTTGATACGTGATTATAGGTTGCCGGTATAATGTTGGTTGGTGGTCCGTTTAGAGAACCCGAGTAAGGTGACTTGATAGAATATGGTGTACCTACCTACCTGCCACGTTAATGGCTACTTTAGTCTCTTTGAAACCTATCATCCGGTTTGCAACATACCAGTTTCGCAAACAATCTAGATCTATTTGTGTCAAAATGCTAATTATTGCTCCAATTTTCAGTCTAAATTAAGGAAATAAATAAATGATTTATTATTCATAAAAAATGACCTTATATAAATTATAGAGTTAATAGACAGATCTGTAGCCAAAATTCATTTCGATTTACAATATCCATTAATCAATAGTTTATGCAAGAGAATTGGATCAGGTTGTGAATGTGGTTTCTGTGCAAATGGCGTGCGTGGGCTCGGGTGCGGCGCGATCAAAGCATGCGTCCGCGCAGCGGGGCTAGCGCGCGTGAGCCTTTACAATAACGCTCTTGTTTTCTTCAAGTGTTTTTTTTTCTTTATATTTTTTTTTAAGGTGCCATGTTACGCAAATGCAGTACATCCAATAGTTTACCGTTCATTTCATAACGTTTTATTGTCATTGTTAAACGGCAATTTATAGTAAAGATGTGCTAGGCACAGTTGGAAGCCGCTATAAACAATTTTAAATATTATTTACTGCGTTTTTATTTTAAACACTGATACATAAAACTATAATACTTGCATAATGTTAAAATATTCCTGAATATAATTGAATAACGGCGATTATAATGTAAACAACAGCTCTAATCTACGAAAATCGACGTAAAACAAACTTAATTACCAAACCAACAAATAGTTTTAATTGCTTGTAAAATGGACCGCGAATTAACAAATCACATGAACTTGTTAACGAGTTACTTATTTCGTCTATTTGTATTTCTATTACATCACTAGTCAATCAAAGGATGGATGGAAAGGAGGGCTTTACGCCCTTGAAAAACTAATTGAAAAATTGAAGGCAGGTGTAAAAACTGCGACGTTTTTATACGTAATTGAATTAACGATTTTATGTTTGGAATAATTTAACGACACTCAAACAATTCAAGTGAGGTTAAGAAAATAATATTTTATAATTCAGCGCTGGTCCCATGATTTTTATTGCTTTTTTATGCACAGTACTCGTTATAATTGGCACTGAAAACGCTGTAGTGTAAAATCATGCAGAATAACCTGGCATTATTTGCTCAGAGTAACTTACGATTAAAAATAGTATAAGACATACCTGAAAACAGTTAAGGTGTAATTTTCATTAAGTTTTCATTAGATACTATCAGAATAATAACTTCTTGGCCGAAGTGTGTTTATGGCTATAAAATGTGATGTGTATCTGAAGTAAAATGCCCACCTAGGGCTATTTTGTTTGACGGTCCATGAAAGACCGACCAATGCAGATGTTTTTAGTGCATTAACCACCTGATAACATAGAAGCATTGGTTATAGCGTTCACCAAAGGGTTCATCGAAGTTTTTTTTTTTAATGTCTTAGTTGTTTTCCCTCTCACTGCATCCCAATTTCTGCAATCAGGGGTCACTCGTCGGCCTTCATGTCAAACCGTGTCAATGCCACGCAATATTTAGGCGCGGCTCAGACTGAATGCGGAGCGAATATAATGGCGAGCACACACGACACGTAATCGCCGCGACGCGCGATCTCGCCGTTACACAAGTTACAGATTAGTGCCGCGGCTAGCACGCGACGGATAACGCGCCGTGAACGCGACAAGACAGCTTTATTTTTTAAAAACTATTTAGAAGCAGAAAAACGATGGAAAATAGTTAATTGTCAGATTAGACGCGATGATTGCTTAATCTTGGTTTCCTAAACGATCGTTTAATTGCATGATTAGACTTACGTCAATTTGTTTTTCTAATGCCGGCGTCCACTGATTGCGATCTTTGAATTAGATGATACAGTAAAATTCTAAATAGATTACCTACAAAGACATGACCAGTGCAAATACTACTCATAAAAGTGTGGATGGAAGTACTTTAGTCATTGGAATAACAAATACTACTCGTCGACCACAAATGCGGTCAGACACTAAAGTTTTATTTCGCGACAAAGAGAACGGTTCTCATGACTATTTTTAACTCTTTCTTTAATAAACATTTATTGTTATTATAATTTACGACGACGTGGCAACTATTACTATTATTTCAACGCTCGTTGAAGTACTTTGTCAGTTTATGATTCGTGCATAACTTAGTTTAATGAAAATTGTTGTAACTTTCGCAGAGTGATAGAGGCGTTTATGTCTTTTCTTCGTCGGACCTGAAATGTTAATTTTAATATTTTGTCATCACCATCGACCGAACGTTTTCTCTAATTCAGCAGAATCTTCTTTTCATCTAATGTAACCAAATTCATGAACATTTAGGTACAAACGGTTTTTTGGGTGGAAATCGGTTATATGTTATGCGGAGGTATGAGGAAAATGTTGTCAGGAAAGTTTTAAGTATAAATGTGGATGGCTATACAAGAAGAGGAAGACCAAAGTAACAATGGATGGATTGTGTGAAAGGTGATATGGCTAGAAAGGGAGTGACTACTGATTTGACGACTGATAGAGAAGTATGGAAGAAAAATTAATTTTGCGCCGACTACAAATAAAGTGGGATAAGGATAGGAGAAAGATGAACGATGACACGGTTTTTTGTTTGACTGGAAATTTTATAACACCATCTCCTTCTCTCCAACAGGTGTGGTTCCAAAACAAGCGATCGAAAGAACGCCGTCTGAAGCAGCTGACCTCAATGGGGCGGGGCCCGTTTTTCGGGTCATCCCGCAAGATGAGAGGGTTCCCCATGAACCTATCCCCAGGGGGGCTGGAGGAAGGCCCACCGGGGTTTCCTTACTTCGCGACGGCGGATGGCAAGTTCGAGTTTGGCTATGGCCCGCCGTTCCACCATGATGCGCCGTTCTTCCATCCGCCGCCGGCGATGCCCTTCAATCAGCCAGGTTGGTAGACTTTCTGAAATAGGCAAACATGCATATCTAAAACTATTCTATGCAATTTAGATATAAATTAATAATCTTATAGCCAAACTTAGATGAATGCATAACTAAAACTATTCTGTTCAATTTAGATATAAAATAATCTTTAAAATTTCGCTCGCAAAGTCGCGTCAACAAATGTCCATAATGAGAAAAGTTAGCTCATACAATAAAAATGGCGTTTCCAGTCAAAATCAAGTCCAGTATCTGCGACATTATGCGCGTCTTTTTTTTTCTTTATGGTTGGGAAATCATCAAATAACTCCTCCCGCTCTGGGTAGAGCAGAAGGGAGTGTCAGACTCTTACTGGCTAAAACCCATCCATGTTCCTTCCTTAGCCCTTTATGTTCCGGGGTAGCGGTAACCCTTTCGGACAATCCCGCCGACCCGGCAGGATGGTGTGTCTGTATTGTCATTACGAAACATGAATATTTTTTGATGCGACAGGACGAATCTACGATTCTTACATTTGTATCAAAGACTGGAGCAATCTCGAACACCATTAAACAGTTTCAAAGTCAAGCTCGATTTCGAATTCTTATTATTTCAAAGTGCTGCGCACGTATCTTGTTCGCAATTTTGGAATCAGGGCCAAGTTCAACCATAATGGTTTGTTCAAACGAAACTCTGTAGGTAGAGCCGAGTTATGAGGACGCGTGAATACTGACTATTAACAATTTTATGTGTCTTTCGCGAGACTTTTGGATTATAGAACCGTTTATGTGTTGCTTATGTAATGTTATGTAGTAACTAATGGGAAATGTTATAACTGTTACTGCTATTTTATTATTAGCACCTTCTTTTCTAAATGATTAATACTACCATATTAAAAGCTTTAGCCAGTCTTACCAAGGGATATTGTATTGCCCAGTTACTAGGTTGTGGAGGTCAGATAGGCAGTCGCTCCATGTAAAATACTGGTATTCAGCTGCATCCGGTAAGACTGGACCGACTGGGAAAAGGCTAGGCAGATGATGATAATAAAAGCTTTTAAAAATGATGTCTGAAACACTTTGCGGCATAATTAAAAAAAAAAACAAATTAAATCATAGGTAATAAATATTCTTTATAGAACACAGAAAGTCTCCTCACAATTTCGTCATATTTTTTAAGAAAATAAATGACAGAACTAACAACCTCATCAAACAATATACCAGGCGCTTAGTAACGGAAGCAGGTCGTTTCGCAGGTATGGAGACTCTTCCTGGTGGGGAGTTTCCCGAGCAGTTCCCGCCTCCGGACCACCTCGTTCTCCCTCGGCCATCTTCGCCGGAGTTCACCTTCGGCGACGGGCCGCCCCCCTTGCACCCCGAGGGTCTGGTGTGGTAGCTCAAGCCGGAGCCGCGGGACTACCACGACTGATGCGGCTCGTCAGGCTACAAAGTGGACTTTAGCAGTGTTATTAATTAACAATTGCGAATGGTGAAGTTAAGAATGACGCAGTGTTTATGTGATTTTAGTTTCTGTGAACGTTAAGGAGTTTCCCGCTTGCTTCTGGTTCGTCTCTCGATGTTATTGACGGAAGAACCAGTTTGTTTTCTGTTGCAGTGATGTGGTGCTATAAAGATTAATTTGTCTATGTTCTCTGATCAAGGCAATTTGTTTTGAT
This sequence comes from Hyppa rectilinea, assembly GCA_951799385.1. NCBI lineage: Eukaryota > Metazoa > Arthropoda > Insecta > Lepidoptera > Noctuidae > Hyppa > Hyppa rectilinea. Next base: position 6,434,577 of record OX637321.1, on the reverse strand, counting down.
TGATTCTGATCCGGTATCAATTGGATGTATTAATATGAACTTGTCTGATTACTAATGTTAATCGTCAGAATATTACGAGTATTGATAAATACCCAGACATGACCTTATCAAAATACAGGTCTTTATAATCTGTGGAACATCAAACGACTTTTTTGTTTGCCGGAAAAATTAGAAGAAAACATTTTTAAATCTAATTCCTATTAGTTTCGGATAAATCTTGGAGAATAAATCTTTGCTTTTATATCCGTTTAGTTAATACTTAATAATAATAATCAATCTATTTGTGAATAAGCCAGGCACTGTGAATATTAAGTATATATGTACAGATAGCTAATGTAATAGATAATTTATTAAGATACATAGAAAGAATAATTTATTTACAGTGGGTTACATAAGCATAATTTATATAAGAGTAATTTTGGTTCCTATACTAAGATAGACACATTTTCAGCATTTTTTTTGTATATTTATTATTAATTAATATCTTACCCTTTAATTAAGTACAATCTGTTAGATTAATAATCTTAATATTGTAAATAATCGTTCTGTATATATTAATGTATTGTTTAAGTAATATGTACTTAATTAGGTACTTAATTTAAGTATCATTATACTTTTAGCTAACCATTATAATTTTGTTTCAAGAAAAAATCACAAATTAATCTCCCATACAAGGAAATTTCATCATTTTTGCAACTACAATTTACAAATACAATCAATTATTCAGAAACAGTAATTTGTAACTTATGGTAATAAAAAACCAACATCATTATGTTAAAAAAATACTATAAAATTAACCACAACGAGAAAAACTTTCAATTTTGATCTTAACTTGTAGCAATCCCCAGTTTAGTTTCTCCAGCTCAAGAATTTCCATATTAAAATTAGCTATTTCAAAAGAAACACTGTAAATAGTTCACACGAAGTATTTTTCGAAAAGAATTTCCATACATTTAAGAGAACATCATGTTTTAAGTAAATAACACAATATCAAATTATGTTTTGGAGTCATGAATAGTCCTGTGTGTACATAAACATTTGAAATAATTATGTATGTTATTTAATGTCCTGTCTCTGAAATAAATGAAGACCAAGTAAAGTCGTGGGTGAAATAACAATTTAGTAAGACCCTAAAAACCAGAAAACTTGTACAGTCCGCGAGGTATAAGCTGAGCTTTGCATTTGTGTGAGTGTACATGGATAGTGTAGGTGTGATAACCGGCCTTAGGCGCGGCGCCATTTTCGCCCGGTAAAAACCGATTTTGGGTAACCGGCCTGAGGCGCGGCGCCATTCTGACTGTACTTTTGGTGATCACTCACACTAATGCAAAGCTCAGCTTATACCTCGCGGACTGTATCTACCTCTTAGGGCGAATTTCACCATTGAAATCGCGCGATCAGCGCGTTAAAGCACGTTTAAGAGCTGTCAGTGTCGATTTCCTCTATGGAATGTTGATACTTACAGCTATTAAATGCTGTTTAGAGATGCTGATCGCTTTCAGTTTCTTTGTTGAAACCAGCCCTGAGAGCTCTAATGTGTATCTACTCTAATAGTATACGTTAGTGTCAAACTATAGGGTTCCAGTCTAAACTGACCTCTCATTGTACGGAAATCCTATCGAATGCGGGGTCGGCTAATATTAGACACGCATAGCTTGATTTGTACCCATAAATGTAGAAGGCATGAGAGGCTAGATTCAAAAGGTAGTTTACAACAAACTTGATAGATGGCGTTAGTGGAAAAATTAGAAGTCGCTATGGTTTCGTTACCGCGAGGGGATAAAGCACCCCAGCGCGATTTTAATTAATGAAACATTGTCATAATTCGAGGTAACGATAGAATCGAACGTCAGAATCCGCCTAGGTACTGCTAGGCACCGATTTCCGATAATAATATTATTTTCAACAATTTTATTTTTGTACTTCCTTCATGTTCTTTTTAATTGCATTATGTAGGAACTTGTTCGTGGCTCCAATCATATTAAGAAGATGAATTAACAGAATCATTAATATAAGTATGTATGTACTTTAAACTAAGTGTTAATATTTGGTACATATTGTTGTCTATCTGTATTTAGCACATAAACAAAAGTATAATGGAATTGTCTGTAAGAATAAAATCTATTCGAAATTATACAATGTTTTATTTACAGAATTAATTATGTAACTATATCTGGAATATCTATTTATATTATTGACTATTTTGTAAGGTACACGTACATACATAAACTCATGCCTAATTTGCGGGTAGGCTAAAAAAAAAGGCTAAACTATATTACGCCACACGCTATGCTCCTTACATACTCCTACCAAACCCCACCTATGGACTCTCCCTCCATCCTCCTACTATAATTTTAGTCCAAATAATATCAATCAATCTACCTAGGCTTTAACTTAACACATCTATGCCGAGGTCAGCGTCCAGTCTAACCGGATGCAGCTGAATACCAGTTTTTTACATGGAGCGACAGCCTATCTGACTTACACAACCCAGTTACTGGGTAACACGATACCTCTTCGAAGAACTGGTTGTCAGAATTTCGGGCTTCTGAATATCGTAAGTCAAATATCTACAAAAAACAACCGAGACCAACAGCATAACGGTCTTTCCAGGGTACAGAGGGGTCTCGGCAGTAATTTATGGTCACCCATCCACGGATTGACCTCGGCAAGCGTTGCTTAACCTTGAAGATCGGCGCGTGCGGCTGTTAATATTTATCCACGGGCCTTCTGTACCTAAACGTCTGCGAGACTTAATAAATAAATTTGACAGGTGATATAAATGAATCATGTTTGTATCATTATATTACCTACAAGCTGACTGACAAATTGAGTGTAAATTATACCGATCAATGAATACTGAGTGAAAAGGTTTGTATTTTTTTATGAGAGCATTTAAATCATATGATGGGATTTGTGGAAGGATAACTTACGATTCCTGCGGTCGGTAAGTGGATGGATGACCATCCTGTCCTTTTTTTTATTTACAACTAGCTGACCCGGCGAACTTCGTTACGCCTAAGAGCTATTTTGCTAAAATAAACATAGCCTAAGTTACTCCTTATTACCAATAAAGTCCCGTCAAAATCGGTCCAACCATTTCAGAGATTAGCCGGAACAAACAGACAGACCAAAATTATAAAAAAAAAATATTTTGGTGTATGTACCGTATTATATTCATATACATGCAGTAAAAAAAGCCGGAAACGGAAAGCACGTTAAGCCGTTGGTCCCGGCTGTCAATCGTGCATCTTTGACAGTCGTTACGGGTCGTCAGCCAGTCTTACCAAGGGGTATCGTATTGCTCAGTTACTGGGTTGTGGAGGTCAGATAGGCAGTCGCTCCATGTAAAATAATGCTGGTATTCAGCTGCATCCGGTTAGACTGGAAGCCGACCCTAACATAGTTGGGAAAAGGCTAGGCAGGCAGACATGTACCTAGTAAAAAACGGTTATTTCAATATTACAAACAGACACTCCTATTTTATTTATATGTATAGACTATAGACGATGCTAGAACCAGAGTGATCTAAGTGACATTTTTGGCAAAAATGGTTTTTTTTACACAATTGCATTGAAAAATCATAATTCTTTCATGCCATACTGATCTAAGTGCTTCCCAGTATTATTTTCCTTGAGAAATCACAACATCTCACTATAGAATCGGTGCGAGTTGCAAAATGGAGACATGCCAGACTGATCTAAGTAATGAGGCGCACTTAGATCACTGTGGTCGCAAGTTGCTGGCTTTTATGGATATCCAAACTGATCTAAATGCAATAAAGAAATATAAATTATTTGCGTATACATAAATCATTTACGTAATTTTTATTAAAATTTAATATCTATGAATATATACATAAACAAAAAATATGGTTTGACATTTTACACTGGAATGTTTTACACTTTATGATGTTTCTGGTTAATAAATCGCCATATCTAGAAACGATTACCATGCATTATCTCGTCAGTGGCCATACTTACCTGCCTAACGACACTGACTTCTCTTTTATAAGTCGAGAACTAAAAAAAAAGACTGATATCTATACACCAGAAGATTGGATGAAGCTCGTCCGAGACTGCAGAAAACAAAAACCTTTTACTGTGCGAGATATGAAAAATAAGTTTCTAGATTTTGAAAGCCTCGCAACACTATTCAAAGATTATCAGGTTGTATTTAAGAGAAGGCGCAAAAATTTCTAACATGCGGAAGATAAAGTTTTGTAAAGGTTCAAGTATACTTAGTTACAATGATGACTACACGGAAACATATGAAACGGTTGATTTGAAACCAAATGATATAGATTCTGAAACTTTCTTTTGTAACTTAAAGAATTATATACCAGAAAAAGCCCCTGAAACTAGACTAATATCGTATCAAAAAATGCAAGATATAAGAAAAGCTCTAAAATTTGTACCTCCTATCCATCATCAGTTTTACTTGACCCTACCACATGTGCCTAGAAGAGGCCGCAATCAGGAAGCACAAGATGATAATTTTTTGCCTGCTGTATTTGGTGATGATTAAAGTGATTTTTTCTTAACATATCAAAGTGAAAACTTACACTATTATCACATTTTTTTAAATTTGTGAACTGCCATAGTGATCTAAGTGATTTTTTTTTTGTAAAACTAAGAATGTTAGTTTTAATAAATAACTCATACTGATAAAAATTGTTATTTTATTCTTTAAAACTTACATGAAGTACATATAACTAAAAAATAATAATAAAAAGCTCATTGATTTCAAATAATAACGCGTAACGCATTTCCTTCATTTTCTCAGAAACATACTATTGTGCCCTAGATCATTCTGGTTCCAGCGTCGTCTGGCTCGCGCTTGAACGCTATGTCACTTGATGGTAAGCGATGATGTGGTCGACAGTGAAGCAAGCTTGCCTAGAAGATACGTATTCACTCTCACTCTTGACTTAAAGACCCTCTTTATCGAGACCCTCCGTGCTTTGTTAAGCCGTTGGTCCTATCATTCGTAGATCTTTGACAGTCGTTCCGTGTAGAAGCCCAAGTCTGAGATCCAGTTTTATCAAGAGACGGCTGTGTAGGTCATAAAGGCCTATCACTCCATGTAACATACTGGTATTCAGCAGCATCTGGTTAGACTGGAAGCTGACCCTAACAAAGCTGGGAAAAGGCTTTATTAAGTGTAACTGCCTATTTCACCAATCAAACTGAACGCGATCAATCTTGCGTCCAAGAGCTGTCAATGTCACTGACACTAACATGCCCTTTAACGCGGCTTAGACTCTAATGAAATTCACCCATAGGAGCAATGGAACTAGAATCAATTCGATTCGTTTTGTTATATTTTTAACCGACTTCTAAAAAAGGAGGAGGTTCTCAATTCGACTGTATATATATATATATATATATATATATTTTTATGTTTGTTCGCGCATAACTCCGTTGCTTGCCAACCGATTTGAAAAATTCTTTTTTTGTTGGAAAGGGTATACTTCCCAAATGGTCCCATAATAATTTTATCGAAATCGGATAAGCGGTTTTTGAAAATCATCAAAAATCAAAAAAAAAATCTACTTGATATATGTGGACGATGTTCTAATACTGTAATTTACATACCATACGTAGTTGTATTAAAATTATGGGGGGGGGGTTGTGTAGGTACCACAACTCAAAAGTGAAAAATAAAAACTTTTTTACAAAAAATAAAACCGACTTCCAAAAAATGAAAATACAAAACCGAAGACACCGACTTCCGAAATCAAAATTATTTTTCACTTTGTAGTGTTTTTTTTGGAAGTCGGTTTTATTTTTTGTAAAAAAGTTTTTTACTAAATTTTACGTTCGAAAGTGACTGACGAGTGTATTTTAAATAAATGGTTTGTCTTTGACTTTGACTCTATAGGAATATGGTGTGTTTGTGCGGATGGCTACGAGGTTAGGTACGAAGGTAGGTATGTACAGAGGCCAGCACATCAAGTTACCACAATCTGTCAAATTTCTTTGATAGTATTTCAACTTTATTGTAAAGACATACGTTCATTGGTTCATTTTTAATTGAAAAAATTTGACAGTTAGGGATAGCTTGATGTGCTGGCGTCTGTACACCAACTTAATTTCATACCTCTATTGTTATAGAATCTGCGCCAAATATGGTCTGTTTCACTGGCATAACATAATTAGCTCTTTGACTCGGAAAAATAAATGATGTCACACAGAGAAAAGACCTCTCGTCTTAAAAACTTCCATAGCCGTACAGCAATAAAATAGCGAGTGTATAGTTGTAAAATTGGATTTAATATTAATAACTTGTATCGTCACATTCCAATATTTCACACACATCACGTACAAATTCTGCGTTTTGACAATTCATAAAAAGTAACGTTATTGACTAACCTGCCAAATACCCACTTATTAGTAGGTATTACTTAGTTCGTTTTACGTTCCGTGACAAAGTCATTATCTTTTAATTAAAACATAGACCATAACCAAATAACAGGGTTTTATCTTTTACTTCGTAGTGCGACGTAAAAATACGTTATTACAGATAAACCTAGGAAGTATTAAAAGTATATTTCATTTATTGCTTTGCAAACACAGGTAAGTTCGGAAGGAAATGAGTTCTTCAAGTAATCAGTGTAAAATATTTTAAAATAGGTTTTTGCTTTCGTTTTTGCCCGCATGGAAGTCCTTCTTTTGTCCTCTGATGGAAACTAGGGGCGCTACTCAGGATTCCTGCCCCTAAATACATAATATGAACATTATTCTGAATTTTTCTTTATCGGAGAGTTTTCTTGGGTGTTTCTATCTGGAATTTCTCAGTAGCATCCCTAAGTTTGATAGCGATATGTGGACTCCCTGTTACATGGGACTTAAAGGTAGCTGGGGAAATGTCGGTGTACTATCTTTAGGCGCATCTCTGCCGAATCCTTCAGGGATTACAGGTGTGATATCCACTTCTAATAAAGTTGTAGCCAATACAACACAGCAAACATTTCAATCCAATCCCTTACGTAATAATTTTATAATTTTTTAACTTCGTATCTTTTTTCCCGCTATAATTTATTGACTGTGTGTAAAAATCAAGAAGTGTAAAACCTCCTTTTATTATTTACTTTTTCAATATTTTTACATCTTCTTTTGTTTTTCTTCTGTAAGTGTTATCTCACCTATGCACAAATTCGAAATAAATATTTTTTAATATCTCAATATTTATTTGCACAATATTAACTTAAAGATTAAATTTTCAAACACTGATTTGGGCTTGTAATCTGTTGACAGGTTTTACTAGCGCAGATATCAGTCTCCGCAAAGAATTTGTCAGATGTGATAATCTTCATATTTTAAGGCGCCTTGTGGAAGAGATATAAAATGTTTATATTATACTAGCTACTCGCATCAAACGTGGAATTGTGTGAAATCTACCCAGTACCAGACATAACCACAGCGAGGTAAGCACCCTCCCCACTGTTATATCCACCATTCGCACATAAAGGAAAATTGGAATTTGCGCGGGGCTCGTTTCAACGGCGCGGGGCTCGTTTGAACCAGGCGCGCGTTCGCACGACCGAATTAAGCCGCGACCACGGAGTACCCAGTCGTAATTGGAACCGTTGTGTTTGCTTGATCCGAGCCTATTATCTCACGGGATTGGAGCAAGGCTAGGTTCTGATTATTAGGTATGTGGATTGGTAATGCTAATTTTCAGTATTGAATTTTGGGTAGATTGGAAGTTTTAATGGAATTGTGTTTGAAATGGTATTGCATTGGAAATGTTCGTTGATGATTTTAGCTGTTCTCTTTAGAACTTGACAAATTTATGTTGAAAGATATAGGCTAAACTAAGTTTTCGATGATCTTTGATGACATACATACCTAAATAAGAGGTATCCTTTTGTTTGTGTTTTTGTATTTATTTGTTGTAAAAAGTTAGTTGTGTAATAATTGTATATTGATAAGCAATTAAGCGTCAAAATCAAATGAAAACACAACAATGACGTGCTGTTTCCCTTACAGTGGGTATGTACACAAGCGAAACTTAATTCAGGTTAGTTCCACCCTTTTCTTTCTTATAAAACAAGAAAGGGACAGACATAAATAAGACTGCCATAAGTTGTATAGTTATGAGCAGTCAATTTTAGTTAAACTGAAACCAATAGCTTAGAAACAATGTTATTGTCTTTTTAGAACGCATCTTCCAAAGCTTCAGCTAAGGCATATACTGATTTGATATTTTTAACTTTGTTCATAACGAACGAGATGACAATTAGCGTAGGATTTTAAGCTTCTGTAATTTTAACCGTACATTTTTCCGGGATAAAGCGTATACTTTGTGCCAGTCCTGGTTATAAACTATATAATGTGTTAAAAAATTAACTCTAAGAATTTCGTGGGAGCATTGTACTCATCGTTACGAACAACTTTTAATATGGGATGAACCCTGAAATCGCGAAGTATTTAAATGTATGAAACAGCTCATATTTTTGAGCTGTTTCATACATTTATGCACACGTAACTCAATAAAATGTATGGAACAGGTTATTTTTTTTGTTCGTTTGTTCGTAACGATGAGAACAATGCTCCCACAAAATACTTAAACCAAATTTTTAACACCTTATAATATGTGTGCCAAATTTCATCCAGAGCCGTTCAGACGTTTCAGCGCGACGAAGTAACAAACATTATTATAAAGGAGAAACCCAAACTCCATAGAAACTTGGGCCTGGCGTTACAGAGCTGGAATTTTGCCATAAATTAGAGCACCTAGGAAGATTTCACGAGCCCAATTTTCACGTCTCTCAGCAATGGCCAAATTGGTAAAATCAGAAAATGTTTACATGTTAGGTTATTTTTTTAAATCAAAAGCGGTGAATTCAGATTAATATTACTAAAAACCTCAGGTAAAAATTATGTTTGCTATATATGGCCCACTTACATCACTAATGGGTTGCATTTTTAAACATTGTATTTACCACCAGGGGATTTGATGCTATCTCAAATTACAGTAAACTGAGATTGCAACAATAGGTTTATTTAAATAAAATACCGTATTATTGAGATAGGGTTTTATTAATTACCTTCTTCGTTAGGATTATCATAATATAATAATACAGTATCTAGGAATTGTGCAGAAGGTAACTGACTACCCTGGTGCCGAACGAACGAAGAGAACGCCCACAGTGAATACACACTCGCCGGTGTCCTATAGGTGTCTGTTCACTCTCTTCTGGTCTATTTCCATCAAGAGATAGGTACAGCATTGGCATGATTCCAGCAAACTTGACAGATAAAGTCATTTTCATTTACCTAAAGCAAACATTTATCATTTGACTATTAGTTCTAGCATTTAGCAATAAGCATCTGAGTGGCACACGTAGGTACCTAAACATAAGCGGCTTTATTTCATTCCCACTGCAAGGACACAGGACTGCTCTCTGAGAGAAGGAATCTAGGCCGTAATTAACTATGCAGGTTCAGTGCAATTTGGTGATATTACATGCTTACAAAAATGTTACGTTATAGAATTATCGCATACTAATCACTTCATCTTCCAATCTTCGCCTTCCTATTGTGTTGCAGCGGTCCGTTGCTATTCCACAATTAATACACAAGCTCATGATACCGTATTAACCAGTCGTCAGGAGAGCAATATCCAGATCCGGTTTTTCAGCAAAGGTCAGCAGGAATGGCAGGCTACGGTGTCCAATATTCAAGCGAGGGTCAGTCAGAAGGCAATCAATTTCAGAGTCCAGTATTCGAGCAGTCAGCAGACGTTTAATATCGTAATAAATCTCGAGAATTCGAAAAACACATTCACTTTCGCAAAGATACGTAAAGCGAATGACACTACTAATCATAACAATGACAATTGACAGACGTTGACATTGACATTGGCCGTTTACTAGTGCAATCCATGATTTTTTAATCGTGCTTACGTTTAAAAATAATTATATTCCTGAATTTTTTATTTTACACTGATTTCAATATCTAAAAAGCAATTATACTAAAATAATGGAGTATTATTCAATCCACACTATATATATATATATATATATATATATATATATATATATGTCGTAGGATAATTTGATACTTCGAATCTTCGCGGAAATCCTAGGGGTTTTGCGAAAACGCGGATAATTAGACATAGGCGAAAAATTATCAAATCTTACTGGACAAAGTCAGGATTTTTGCGAAAATACTCGTTATTATAGCAATATTGCGAAACGAAACGCTGGCTGTTATGAAATAAGAACGCTGATTGGTGGGTCAGCGCGTTCAATAAGAGATCGTCTCTGATTGGTTGACGTCTTAAATGTCAATCATTTGTTGCCGCACGTTATTTGTTTACGTTTGCGTCTGAGTTAAATTGCAGAAGTGTTTTGTTTTTTATCGTAAATAGTGTACCTACTTGGACTTAAATAAAGTGGTAAATAAAAGTGCTACACGGATGTACATAGTGTCATATATCATAAAAGTCTTAGTCAACCACTCAACAACAACAATGCTTTCGAGATTGGTTTAGCGGAAAACAACATACATACTAAAATTTTCAATAAAAAGTTTATAAAAATCAATTTAGTGATTTTCCTTTCTCACCTATTCTAAACCTTCATAACTCTATGATACAATACTTGAAGTTAATCATCGGCAAACTAGGAACCAATTAGAAGTCAGCCAGCAAAATTGTAGCCAATCAGAGTTGAGCACATCAAATCTTACTATAGTAACGAGTATTTTCGCAAAAATCCTGACTTTGTCCAGTAAGATTTGATAATTTTTCGCCTATGTCTAATTATCCGCGTTTTCGCAAAACCCCTAGGATTTCCGCGAAGATTCGAAGTATCAAATTATCCTACGACATATATATAATATTATAAATGCGAAAGTAACTCTGTCTGTCTGTTACCTTTTCACGCCTAAACCACCCAACCGATTTTGCTGAAATTTGGTATGTAGATAGTTTGCATTCATGAGAAGGACATAGGCATATTATTTTTTGGAAATTCAACCCCTAAAAGGGTTACAAGGGGTGGCAAAGTTTGTATGAGATAAATATTTTTATTGCACATTTTTGCATAGGTAGGGTAGGTAGGGTAGGTAGGGTAGGTAGGGTAGGTAGGGTAGGTAGGGTAGGTAGGGTAGGTAGGGTAGGTAGGGTAGGTAGGGTAGGTAGGGTAGGTAGGGTAGGTAGGGTAGGTAGGGTAGGTAGGGTAGGTAGGGTAGGTAGGGTAGGTAGGGTAGGTAGGGTAGGTAGGGTAGGTAGGGTAGGTAGGGTAGGTAGGGTAGGTAGGGTAGGTAGGGTAGGTAGGGTAGGTAGGGTAGGTAGGGTAGGTAGGGTAGGTAGGGTAGGTAGGGTAGGTAGGGTAGGTAGGGTAGGTAGGGTAGGTAGGGTAGGTAGGGTAGGTAGGGTAGGTAGGGTAGGTAGGGTAGGTAGGGTAGGTAGGGTAGGTAGGGTAGGTAGGGTAGGTAGGGTAGGTAGGGTAGGTAGGGTAGGTAAGGTAGGTATCATAGTTAAGACAGGACAACGTCTGTCGGGTCAGCTAGATACTTATAATTTGTAATTATCGATATCAGCTAAATCGATTACATTCTTATAGTACGCTCTATTGTTTAATGCCAGTGTTTGCAAAGTAAGTGACGAATAATGAAATAAGTGCTGTGACGGTTTACAAAGGTTGTTTAAAACAAAAAAATAGAAATGTACTTTTTTACATTTGGCCATTGTAATTGACGCTAAGATTTAAATGGGTTAATTAGGCAGAACAGTACATTTTTTTGGTGCATATTTGATTCGTGTAACGGCTAGGCCCAGAAATGGGTTTCTCCTTTCATTTGTGGTTATTGGAACCAGCGCCACTAAGGAGCGCTATTATAGCAAATGTGAACCATGAATCTGTATTAAGACTGTATTACATAAATAAAACAAACAAAAACTCAGACGTAACTGACAGACCAACTGCACTTAGCAGTAGCGACTACTACACTATTAAACACAGAACTGCTTCAAAAGTTTCAATCAAATACCAAACCGATATTGATTAACATCCAGCTTTCTGACGAAACACGTTTCTAAATAATCGTTAAAACGGGCCCTTTAATAACGTACTTCTAACTATAGTATAGTAAGTATAGCTGACGACGGGCGAGTGTGACCAATGCAGATTGATTGAACATCGGCCGGCCCGCGCTGTCGCTACCTACTCGACTCGAATCAATAGGTATGAGCGAGTACGTGGGCTAGTAGCGACTGTGAGTGTTTTGTAATTAATTATGGAGGTTTTTCGGTATTTGCAAGCGTGGTTAGTTGTGTTGTCTGGAGTATGATTGGGTAGGGCCTCTTTCTAGACAAACAAGAATTCATTTCTTAAATAATAAAATCTAATCTTCGACTAATTTCGCAATACCACGTCACATTTTCATTTACGATAAAGAAATTACATAAATCCGAAATGTATGGAATTGGCATAAGCTTTCGAAATGTCACATGATCAATCGTTTTCGGTCGCTATGTGCTAGCAAAAGTCAAAAACAACAAACAAACAATGTCAATTTGTGTAACGAAACTCGATTAATATTCCCATACAAATGCGTTGACAAGTGGCGTTCTTGACAATCCGAATCGCTGAGATAACGTATTGTTCGATCAACAATTTTCGAAATCGAATCGACTCAGAGTGATTGACACTTGTCTGGCCCCCAAATGATATGTTTTTCATTTCATAATATAATATAAACAAATGAAAAAAAAAAAAAAAATCTGATTCTTTTGCTTTACTGACATTGGTGAAGAAAAACATCGTGAGGAAACCTGGAATTATAGTCTGAAATAGCAATTCCGTCTAGAGCATGCGTGATGAAGGATGCTCGCGCCTTGTCTATACGAGAAGAAATCTTTGCCCCGCAATGGGACAATACTAGGCTAGTATTATTTTACCATATCGACTTAGCCGACTTTACCTACTGTTAAAATGTTACGTAGTAACATAGTTTTAGTATTAAAATCATTAACAACTATTATCCGATCGAATGCTGCAACAGTTTATTGAAATCCTATTGTATTATAAAATATGTGAAAGTTTGTGAAGATGTTTGTTCCTCAATCACGCAAATATTACTGTATTGATTTGGATGAGATTTCGCACACAGATAGTTTATATCCCGGATTAACACATCTGATACTTTTTATTTCGGTAATACGCAACTGGATAATTTCCGACATCCATGCAGACAAAGCCGCTGGCAGAAAGCTAGTATATTAATAATTGGCAGTTTTACGTGACATCGTAATTCTTATCTTAATGATTCTAGGTAATAAATAATCTTCTTCCTAATTAATTGACATGCCATCTTTGTTATTCATAAAACGGGGCAGGTATAAAAAACTTGTCACTTAAGTATGTAAATATTGTAAAATGTCATTGAGAAATGTAGCTGCGATGTTATTTTTTAATGCCTGGGAGAAATTGAAAATTATATATAGGTAAGTTTATTGAATTCCTCCACCTCTTGCACAACCGGGCACAATTCGAGACTCCGGGTTGCTACTAAGCAATTCCATCAGGAAAAACCAAATAACACTGCTCGACCCGGAGATCGAACCCAAGGCCTCATGCTAAGCAACCACAAGACCAACGAGGCAGTCGGAGTCGTAATTATTGCACGATTGAAGTATCTATACAAATTAATAACTTCTAAATAGGATTAGGTACTCCAAAATTTAAAAAAAACCACCTGGTTTTTCATTTTGTCCAACTATGCAATTTAATTTTGTAATGTATGGAGCTGCTAGTTCTTATTTTCATATTTCTGAGTCAGTTCCGTAATAAACGTTCCATTTTAATGAGTACTTCACTCTACCCAAATACGGTAGCCAACGCATCAAGTTATACCAAACTGTCAGATTTCTCCAAACCATTTTAAAACTTAAAACGTTCACACCTAGTTCAAAATCGATTGAGAAAATTTGACAGTTTGCGGTAACTTGATGTGCTGGCGACTGTAAGTCACACAAACTGAATAAGAAAAAAAAAATATCAACCAGCAAATAGTTCTAAATTACAAGAAATTAACAACAACTTCACAGGAATCGATGCCCCATCAATAATTTAGTGCATCAAACATTGGTAAGTAACATTGACCCTCGGACCACGAACGAACACAATACTTCTACTCGTAACTGTCCATTAATTAGTTCTATTGTTAGTTGTAACAACACACCCCTAGTGTATGTATATAGAGCACGCTATACCACCTCTAGATAATGTTGAGAGTCGAAATTCATTATGTTTTCTTGTAAAAGACCATCTACTTTATTTATTACTCTCCTTTTAAATACAATACCTAAAACTAAGTTTTCTTGTTGGTTAGTAATTTGAGGGTTTTAATTGTTTTAGCATTTTAGAGCAGAACGACTTCCGACTTACCAAAAATTTTAATAAAGATAAAAGTAGATACCTACATATACCTATCAGTACAATTTTATAACCAGAATTTATATTACTTGACGGGTTTTTGTAAATAGACAAATATAATATTGTCACGAGATGAAAAAAACAATCGCGACTTAAGGGTTAATCAAGTTTCTATATGAAAATTGGGCATGAATTTTCCCAGATTAACACAGAGTTTTAATTTCGGTCTGAGAAACAACTTTGTCGTACGTCTCTGTATACATAATATCTCTTTTCAGCCTTATACCATAACGACTGAGAATAACCTTTACCAGAAGTCATCGTATTACGACAGCAGCTTCCCTGACATAATCTTTCCTATAGGACACAGCTGCTACGCAACCATAGACGTGAAGCTCTGCTAGAGTGACTGTCACCAGCCAGTCACCAAGTCACCGAAAAAATCTGACCTTTTTGGTGATTCCAGAAACTACGTAGCAGAACTAGATGGCGGCACTGCTGCGCTATCATACATAAAAAAAGCTCATAAATAGAAAAATGTTTTCAAACTCCATCGTGCTTAAACCCCCCTAAATCTCCGGTCAGTGGTAGGTTTACGTTTAATCAGATATGACGACATTTGACAGCCTATCACACTTGTTTATTATTTATTTCGGCCATAAAAGTTATTAAGTTTGCTCGACTTTGTGATGAGTTGCGCCACTGTAGTTTGTTTGTTTCAAGTAATAATCATAAAGATTATTATTATAGATAGAATGGATGGATTGTTAGACTGTGGTGTTAGTTTCTTTGTTATGGAAAAGTGTTAATGTAGTTCAGAATTAGACATTAAAAACTTGGTCAAATTTATTTCGTGCTGGGGGCCAACCACTACCACTTACAGCTGCTTACTGCTTCACATTGGGAAAGAGATGGAGCTATACCTCTTGTAAAGCTTTATCTTTTTATCACACTGAAGTAATGTTATAATAGTACTGCTGTATTAGGTGGTGGATGGAGTTAGATTTGTGTAGTAATCTTAACGAAAAATTGTAGTGTCTCCTAATTTATTATTACTTAAAGATATTATAGATAGAATGAATGTATTGTTTGACTGTGTGGCGTCATTACTTTGAATCTAATCAGAATTTGGATGAAGACAAATAACTTGGACGAAGTTCGCGCTGACCCAGAAATTCAGAATCTCTAATTGCTAAATCATCATCTGCCTAGCCTTTTCCCAACTATTTTGGGGTCGGCTTCCAGTCTAACCGGATGCAGCTGAATACCCGTATTTTACATGGAGCGACTGCCTATATGACCTCCACAACCCAGTTACTGGGTAATAAGATACCCATTGGTAAGACGGGCTGTCAGATCGCTTAACTCACACTGGCAAGAATAAAGGAAAATGGATACTCACACCTACCACCACACAATACCTTGTAAAAACTAAAATTAAACCAGTACATCGTTATTATCCTCTCTATATCAGGCCCGCTCCCCAGCTCACACGTGCTCACGCTGACATTTGCGTGTGCGCACACCGTCGCTCACCGTGTGATCTCGCCGCCACACCGCACTGCACGCTTCCTACCGATTTACCTAAATGTCACCATACATACAATTTACTGGCCTTTAACCACATTATTGAAGATTAAAAATTATTGGTAAAAATATGGTTTTATGGAAGAACCTATTTCTTATGGAGTTCCCAAGAAATATTGCTAATCATAAATATTAGTTTGTTAGAGGTAGAAACTAATTGTAATTTAATAAATCATTCGAATTAATATAAATTATAATCAGCCTATAATGTTCCGAGTGCTAGGATACAGGCCTCTTTCGATAGTACAGACTGGGCCGTATGCAGCGCCCAGTGCGCGATGGTAGTTGACACGTGTCATGTCCTCGATTTTTGGTTTTACCTAGGTTCATCTTTCTGACTGACTGAACCCTTGGCAATTAACCCCCCTGTAACTCTTATTTGAAATAAATGATTTGAGTTTGAGTTTTCACTTTGGGAGTGCCACTCAGCCCGGCTATTTTCATGAAATCAAAATCAACAGTCAATCTGGCTTATTGGACGACTCGCACAAATTTAACTCGCACGAAACGTGCGAGTCGACTACTTTAAAAAATATGTAGTCGATTCGCACGAAGTTCATTTAATGGCGTGCGAATCGACACCTTCACAAATATGTAGTAGGCTATTCGCACACGTAATGTTTTTTATGAAATGCAGTTAAGATAAAGTACACTTGAGTACAGAAGTGGTAAGGTCAAATGTGTTTTACTCGTAATAGATAGATAATGAAAACACAATCTATAATAAAAAATATCTGTATTAAAATTAAAAATTAAAAAAAAAAATTACAAAAAAAAAAAGTAAAAAAAATAAAAAAAAAAGTAAAAAAAAAAAAAAAAAAACATGTAGATATGCCACGTTTTAAGTAATAATTATTACTTATTTAATACAGATCTTTCTTACTTTCAAGTAAATATCTGTTATTTAAACTTCGATTATTTTTTAGTTTTATTTCAGTGATGGCTGAATACAACTGTACTTTAATTTTTTTATTCCTTAAAATGAAATGTGTGCGAATAGCCTACTACATTTTTGTGAGGGAGTCGATTCGCACGCCAATAAATAAAATGTGTGCGAATCGACTACAGAAAAAATGATATTTTTTAAAGTAGTCGATTCGCACGTTTCGTGCGAGTCGTCCAATAAGCCGTCAATCTACACGGTAAATCAGCATTTTTTAAACGTCAGAATTAAATGAGACAGTCCCCCAAAACGACCGCGAGTTGCTTTTTCTTGGCTGGGGAGAAACAGTGATACAGCAAACTCCCCAACAGTATCTACAGCATTCTGTTCAGTTAGAAGGACTTGGTTGATATCGTAATCCTTTTAATTGATTTAGAATAAGGCAAAAACGTTATTTCTTAACATCATGTCGTGTTCTACAAACGTGCAAAGATATTAAGGTTAGGTCTGCGGCTCCGTCCTCGTCAATTTTGAAAATAATCCATTATTTTTCGTACAAACTTCCACCCTCCATTCCTTCTTTTTACGGGGAGAGTTTCCTAAAATCCTTTCTTAGCTGACATCTTCTACTCATAATCTACCTCTGTATCAAATTCATCTTCGTAGGTCCAGTAATTTTCGTGTTTAATCAGTGAGTGAATGACATGAATGAGTGAATGTATGAATGAGTGGCCTTTAGCTTTTAAACTTATATAGGTTATCAACATCATGTCATATACTAGGTACATGTTGCATAGGTTATTTAGAATAGTTGCTGACAATAATATGTCCAGCTAGAGGGGACATTTTATTAGACACGAGGATATCACCTCATCATAAAAGTGCCTAATAACGAGTAACAACCTCACTAAGCGGCCAACGCAGAGTGTAATTTATGAAGTGTGGGTTTTGTATAATTTTTTTTAACCCCGTATTTGGTGATCATCGCATTACAAAGGAAGGCAAACAGCTATTGTTGCAATGTTTTATCAGTTACTTCAGTTGGTTGTTTTAAATGTAAGTCTGTCTCTGCCTCTCATTATTTCAAATAACTATTAAATTATTTATTTAACTCAATACTCCACCTTATTTCAAATAGAATTTAGAAAAATTATATATATATCTGCAGTATAGTTCAGGTTCTGTTATTCCAGCGAGATTGTCCGGAAGGGTTACCGCTACCCCGGTACATAAAGGGCTAAGGAAAGAATATGGATGGGTTTTAGTCAGTAAGACTCTGACATACCCTTCCGCTCCACCCAGAGCGGGAGGAGTCATTTGATGATTTCCCAGCGTAAAAAAAAGCTTCTTTTATTTCTGTCATCTTCAGCAGTTACCAGACCTGTGCAGATTAATGCGTAGTCATTTCAAAGTTAGACGAAAGCCTCGTGGAAACAATTAATATGTGTATGGAAACGAGGAACAACTGTTTTTACAAGTGACGAACTTGGTAACAAGAAGTTGGAAAAGATTCCTTGACAAAATTGTGGCGCTATCTATGAAGCGTGATATCACGCTAAGTAACCATACATCGGGCAAGCGCGATTAACTATACAGAAACGCGACAACCCCCATCGGGGATTAACCATCCAGACACTCCATACGTCTGGTCGGAAGAAAATGAACTTCCTATAAGTGTACAGTCAGCAGCACATCAAGTTACCACTAACTGTCAAATTTTCTAGTCAGATTTTGAACTTAACTGTCAACGTTTTAAGGTTTAAAATAATTTGGAGAAATTTGATAGTTTGGTATAACTTGATGCGCTGGTACAGACGCCAGAAGGTCAAGCTACCCGAAACTGTCAAATTTTCCCAATCAACTATGAACCTAATGCTTTAGCGATAAAGTTGAAAATCTATTAAAGAAATTTGTCAGATATTAGTAGCTTGATGTGCTGGCTGTCTGTACATGGTTTTTCTCATAATTTCACTTCCCCGTTATTTACCCAGTTTAACAACTTTAACCACGGAACCCTAACAAACAGGTGTCCATTCGTATCTAGTTGACATTTCCGTGCTATGCCATCATTAGCCGTTAGGGGAAGACTTATCAAATTATAAATGCCAAAACATACCGCATTAACATCACTCTTATTCCTATAATAATAAAGACTATCATTATAAACTTTTCAGCTACCTGTTAACGTATCTTGTCCTGATGGTAATAAGGTTGATTTTTGATTGATTGTGCGAGGTTGTTTGTGTATAATATTATAGTGTTGACATTAATAGTGTATCGCACAGTTCTGGTTTATTGTTTGTCCTGTTTAATTAAGTATTTGTTAATTAATAGGGTGTTTATAGCATGTATGTAGGGGGTTGGGGACGTGTATTTCATATTAATTTAAAAGTTTTATTAACGAGGTTTACTTGTTTTTACTTTATTATCGTCAATGCGTCATTTAATTACTGACAGCAGCTGTTTGTCATTCCTTGCTGAGTTAAACCTATCTCTATCGTATTATACATCTGCGAGGATCGCCCAGAGGACACGGTAGAGCACACGGTGCAAACCTGCCCCACTTGGGTGGAGCACCGCCGTGTCCTCGTAGAGGCGATCGGCGGCGGCGACCTCTCGCGCCCGGCCCTGGTGCAAGCCATGGTCCGGGGCGAGAGGGAGTGGGAGGCTCGCGAAGGAGGTGGCGGGATGGGAGAGAGAAAGGTCCTCCCGTCCCAGCCGCCACGGAAGACGTCCCGGGCGTCGGGAGCCACGTGACGACTCCCGGCCACCGTAGGCGCGGGCCTGCGGACGGTGAGTAATGGGTGACTCACCGTACGATCAGCACCAGGCCCGTGCCGGACGACGCGTATATGTTCCACGCGCGCCTCAAAGAGATGTCAGCATATATGAAGGGGCCCCTCAGGGCCAAGCCTGCCGGGTAAGCGGGATTGTCCGAAAGGGTTACCGCTACCCCGGAACATAAAGGGCTACGGAAGGAACATGGATGGGTTTTAGCCAGTAAGAGTCTGACACTCCCTTCCGCTCCACCCAGAGCGGGAGCAGTCATTGGAGGAATTCCCAGCCTTAAAAAAAAAATCGTATCATACATTGTCTTCTATGACCATTATTTTAAGCTGTCAGTCGATCTGTCTTCCTCCAGTACTGAACTGTAGCTATGTTTATCTCTACTGTACTTGTTTTTAATGTTATATACCTTTATATTTTTCGTGGTTTCAACATTCAACATTAACAACAATAGTGATTCCCATCACAGAAAGGAAATTAGTTTACCAGCCTGTAGAATACTCTATTTTTGTCTTTAAGACTATGTATATTTTTTGTTATATTATAAGAAATGTAAAAAAAAATGTTTGGTAGCTAAGCTATTTTTATAAGAACCAGAATTAAGTTGCTTCCAAAAAAGAAGCAAAACTAAAAAAAAAGCAATATTTCATGCTGTACACACCTAGTTTCACCTGTCCGAAATTATACTCGAAAAATGCCACAGATATAAAATTAATTATTGTTTTTTTATCTGTGGCCCACAGAAAATGTTTATGGCAGAAATTATTTGGTGTTTAGCCGCGAGAGGGCGTGGTTGTGCGTGATTAATATATTTCTATGGAAAAACATTATAATGAGTTCGCTGCCCATATCGTTGTTTTTGGGTCTCTCTTTTGAAGACGGTTCGGTATTTTTTATGTGGAATAAAGGGTTCCGGTGATATTGTTTTATATACCTACTGCATATTCAGTTTAATATCGTTTCTGGAGTACCCTACGGCTAGATTGATCGCACGAATATGTCGTATTCATATTTATGAGCGTAACGATCGGGTACCTACTCGCGCGATTATCGATTTTGGTTAGGACGCGGCCTTATTTGTTGTGTTTTGGTAATATAAAAAGTTTAAAAATTCATCAAACAGTGTTGGCCCTGTTGTTGGCAAGTGTTTTTTTTTCATTTGTTTCTCAACGTTTTTTCTAACCTCATTGATCGTTCTTTCGTGTGGTTAGTGACTATTCTCTCCTTATTGATAACCACGTCATATGGCTTATGTCTAGTCTACTTATTCTTATTGCTTAACTTGTGTATGAAAATGAATGCAAAAAAAAGTTAATAGTTAATTTCATAACATCACGCCTGTAATCCCCGAAGAGGTAGTCAGAGGTACCCACATTTCGTTAGTTATGTTTAAGCCATTTGTAATAGAGGGCGAGTTGATTGCCACGCCTACACTCGGGCACAAATCCGGGCTTCTGGCTACTATTGACAAATCTGATTGAATACTTTTACACCATTACTTTTATTTTGCGTAAAAGTAATAGTGTAAAAGTATTCAATTACTTTTAATATACTTTAATTTATATCTGTAATTTTTGTGTTGCCAACACATCAAGTTACCCCAATATGTCAAATTTCTTTTATAGTTTTTCAATTTTGTTACAAACGCATAAGGTTCATTTTCAATTGGGAATATTTTTCACTTTGTGGTAAACTGATTTGTGCTGACGACTGTACATAAAAGTATTCTATCTTTTAACTATCTTTACTTTGACCGATATCCAACAACGATTGTAGTCCACTCCCTTTCTCTCTCACTCTCAGCCATCAGGCTGATGATCATAATGTTTTAAAGTTGACCGACTTGGAATCGAGTCCAACACCTCATACTCAGCCGTAGCTTATATGACCACTAGACCAACGAGACAGTAGGTAAAAGTTGCACTGTTGGCAGTATACATTTATTGATTTCTTCGTGAATCCACTAAACCATTGCCTTGTCTTTATTTTTTATGCCAACATAAATAGTTAGTGTCAAATGTCACAATGCTTCTGTAAATTTTTAATACCACCATTTGCAGTGCAGTAGTTTAACCTAAAGTTTTAAATCCTTTCGATATAAAATCTTTATAGTCTATGCTAGTGTCCTATAAAGATGCAGCTCGCTGGCAGTGGTTTTATATGCCATATCTTTGTTTACAGGCAAATAGGTTGGTTGGAGGATCTAAACACACTTATAAGACATTCAGGGAAAGAGTAAATTATGTAAGTACCAGTTTATTTTTTGATACGGTCTCATTTAGTCCATAGAGTTATGGGATTTAAAAAAAATTACCTTGTAATACCGTCATTGAATAATTTACAAGCTTAAAGCAGTGATAGCCTAGTGGTGTGACCGGCGGCGTCGGACTGACAAGTCATAGGTTTCGAGTTCGAGCCCAAGGCCTCTGTTTTTACGGATTCATGTGCAATACGCACATGCATCCGTATAATTATCACTTGCTTAAAAATCGATGAAGAAAAACATCGTGTGGCCCCCTCAAATTGGGCAAGATCCGCTTGAAGGCGGCCCCAGTCCGTTCCAGCTTGGGGGCAAACCAGCATGTCTTTTTTTTTTTTTAAGGCTGGGAAATCATCCCATGACTGCTCCCGCTCTGGGTGGAGCGGAAGGGAGTTTCAGACTCTTACTGACTAAAACCCATCCATGTTCCTTCCGTAGCCCTTTATGTTCCGGGGTAGCGGTAACCCTTTCGGATAAACCCGCTTACCCGGCTTGGCTTGGCCCTGAGGGGCCCCTTCATACGCTGACATCTCTTTGAGGCGCGCGTGGAACATATACGCGCCGTCCGGCACGGGTCTGGTGCTGATCGGACGGTGAGTCACCCATTACTCACCGTCCGCAGGCCCGCGCCTACGGTGGCCGGGAGTCGTCACGTGGCTCCCGACGCCCGGGGCGTCTCCTGCGGCGGCTGGGACGGGAGGACCTTTCACTCTCCCATCCCGCCACCTCCTTCGCGAGCATGACATTTTCGCAGAAGGAGGTGACTGCCTCCCACTCCCTCTCGCCCCGGACCATGGCTTGCATCAGCGCCGGGCGCGAGAGTTCGCCGCCGATCGCCTCTACGAGGACACGGCGGTGCTCCACCCATGCGGGGCAGGTTTGCACCGTGTGCTCTACCGTGTCCTCTGGGCGATTCTCGCAGTGGTGACACCCGGGCTTTTCCTCCCGCCTGATGATGTGCAGGAACCTCCCGAAACATCCATGTCCGGTGAGGACCTGCGTCAGGCGGTAGGTGAGGGCGCCGTGACGCCTCTCTAGCCACTCCTCAAAGAGGGGCCTTACCGCCACTATCGTGGCGTGCCCTGCGCTGGGTTGCGACAGTCGCTGATTCCAGGCCGCCATGAGATCGCGCCGGAGGTCCGTCCGCTCCGCCGCAATTTGCTGCGGAAACGGAGTTTCCCCCCGGCTTAGTACCTCCGCGCGCCACTCGTACAGGCGCGCGAGGACTATCGCCTCCAGATCCCACGGCGGCAGTCCGGCAAGGAGGCTTGCCGCCTCGCCCGAGATCGTGCGGTACCCCCGGATAAGCCGAATGGCTACCACCTTTTGGGGCGCGTTCAGATAGTGGGCGGCTCGCCGCCGCAGTGAACGCGCCCACACCGGGGCCCCGTAAAGGGCAATGGACCGCACGACTCCCGTGTAAAGCCTCCGGCTGGAGGCTTTTGGCCCCCTCAAATTGGGCAAGATCCGCTTGAAGGCGGCCCCAGTCCGTTCCAGCTTGGGGGCAAACCAGCATGTCTGAGAGATATTTCTCAACAGTATGTGAAGCTAAGTAAGAGGCCCATAGGCAGCTTAAAAACTCTGACATCAGGTTAGTCACTAACCACACGAAAAGAATAAGAAGAAGACAAGCTTACCATCTTAAAATAATACAAGACAATAATATGTGCATATTTAAAAAGTGGAGAAGGACTCATAAGGAATTGATATAATTATGTAATCTGAAGAATAGCAGAACACGTAACCTTTTTAAAGATTACGACAATAATTTTCATGTTTGGTATAGTACTGTACTAAGTGGCTAAGTGAAGAGCTCGTAGCTAAGTAATTACAGCCGCACAGGTCAATCCATCAGGTTAAGCTACGCTTGCTGGGGTTGGCCGTGGATGGGTGACCATCTTTTAATACCGAGACTCGTCCGTGCCTCGAAAAGCACGTTAAGCCGGTTGTCCCGGCTGTCATTTGTGCATTTTTGACAGTCGCTACGGGTCGTCAGAAGCCCGAAAATCTGACAGCCAGTCTTACCAAGGGGTATCGTATTCTCAGTTACTGGGTTGTGAAGGTCAGATAGGCAACCGCTCCATGTAAAATACTGGTATTCAGCTGCATCCGGTTAGACTGGAAGTCGATCCCAACTTAGTTGGGAAAAGGCTCGGCAGATTTATTTTTTTAGTGTAGTACTGTAGGTACTAATCGATTGAAATAATTCCTAAAATACTTAATGATAACCTAAAACTCGGGCCAAAATCATTTTACTTACATTTCGGAATGGGTTTTAAAAAACGATATTTTATATTGTTTTTTTTGCGAGCCATCAGAAGGGACACGCCCACGGTCGCTGGGAATTTGCATTCAGCTTAATCTGTCATTGTCTGAAATGCTTGGCAAAAAAGAGGATGAATACTGCTTTAGTTTTTTTTTGTTTAAAATAAGAAGTATCTTGTTCATTAATTGTTGGAAACTTTCTTGGGTTTTGTTGAACATTTTCGTAGTGGTTGCGTCTGTCGAGTAGCTTTGTGCTCCTTTTGTTTTGATTGAAATGAAGTTTAAAATGTAGTCGCAATCTCATATAGTCAATATCAAAGATTTGCCAAAAATCTTAAAAATATAATAACCTTAATAGTCATATTTTCGTGCCGTTTGTGGTTGAAACTCTCGGGCCTTAAGGTCTGAGTGCTTACGTTTTGTTCAACGAAATCTCCAAACGGCTGGTTGAAACTGCTCGTGACCCAAAGGCTGGCTTTTACCTTGGCCAGAGGCTAAGCATTGCCATACAACGTGGCAATGCCGCCAGTCTTTTTGGTACATTACCAGTCGACAGCGATGCGGAGGAATTTTTCGAAGCCATATTTTGGTTAGTTAATAGTTTTCTATACTTGTACATAAGTAATACATAATATACTTTTTAGTTTTAGTGTTAGATTGTATATCGTATACAAAATGTTAAGAAAAATAGAGGTAATTAAAAAAAATTACATATTAAAAGTAATGCGAACTCTCTTGAAAATGTAGGAATTTTGCCCCAGGAGGGGGTGCATGCAACTTTGACAACTTTTATAGCGTCAGAGCCAAGATATTCCGCCTTTTGATTCCGCATGACCTCTACGAGTACAGAAATGAGTTGGTAGCGAGAATAACGGTGAAAGAATTTTGCACCTATTTTATAAATAATGACGATACACTGGGTTAATTTATAAACATTGCTTAAAGTTTAGTAATGATTAGCGAGTAATTAACCATACATTTTTGACGTGTAAACGTCTCTTAACTGTAAGCAGCGTTTTTAAATAACCCCCTAAATCATCTGTTTCGCATTTAATTCATACATCGAAGTTTAATGAACCTTTAAATATTCAGAATACCGGCGATATCGATTGACCACACCCACAATATTTTTCTTAACAAGCCATACCGCGTAGGTAAGTACCGAAGTAGGTACAGACGCCAACACATCAAGCTATCCCTAACTGTCAAATTTTCTCAATTAAAAATGAACCTTATATCTTTGCAATAAAGTTGAAATACTATAAAAGAAATCTGACAGATTGTGTTAACTTGTTGTGCTGGCTTCTGTACCTGTTCTCTTCGTTTCAATCTTTCCCAGATTAATATGGAAATTACATATTTTGTACACTATGATCCTTATCTCCAACTACTGGTTTGGAGAATATTCTCCATTTAATCGTAGACGAGCTATTACACTCAAGTATAGGTACTGTTAATTGGTTCAACGACTGGTGCTCATAAATTTTAGTCATATGTCAGTCAAATTAGAGCCACGGACCGTTAGTGTGTGTATCCATTGCGGCGCAAGACACGATTTTGTCGGATGAAAAAGTTTTTGTTTTATTTATTCTCACATGTTCTGTTTCAATTTCTGGGGCTTCTTTGCTGTACTTCCAACTTGTTAATCTTGCTTTAGAAATGTTTTCTACTATGCCTTAAGTAGTCTTTAATAATTTTATTTTCTGTCGACAGTTAAGTTACTTTATCTCTTTGAATGGGTGTAAAAAGCTTTTACTTTTAATTTAATGATAACCAATCATTTTAATCATGTTTAAAAATAATCTGTTGTTTAGAACGTCGGTGTATTTGCTTTCATAATTCCCAAAATTGTGAGTAATTGTGATGGATATGAACTTGAATTTATAACTAAGTAAAGTAACTAACTAAACTAGTTACAACTTCGATTAAGGAAGAAGACACCATTAATTAGATAACGGATGCTCAAAACAATGGAAACAAACAAATGCGCGAATAAAAAAAAAGGCTCTTAATATTCATATTGCCGCTTCGCCCGCGGCGACTTCGTGAAATTATAACAAAATAAAAACTAAACCTCGCTGCGATTTATAATGTAAAAGGGACAAAATAATAACCACCAGCCAGACTTGACCTCCAATAGAGAATAATTAATTGAGAATGAGAGGTTTTGTTAAGTTGGTTATGTGTGAAAAACAATGCCTTGAAACGTGTCGAGGTAGCGAAATATATATGTTCGTATGTCATTAGCATATAGGGACAGACGTACCGTAAACAAGATATGTAAATGATATAAGATACTTGTACCGTCGCCGCCTTGTAATGATTATTACATCTGAGCCGAGATTTTTTGTAGAAATCATAAGCTTGGTTGTGAAATCAACGAGTTGTACATACGTACTTGGTGATAGTGATAGTAAACTTACAAAAATTGAGGTGTATTTGTAGGAAAACACAAGGTTTCTAACGCCTGGGGACCTAAAAAAATCACATTTTCAGTAACGATAACGAAATTAGAAAATAGAATTGGCATAACCTTTCGAAATGTCACGTGATCAATCGTTTTCGATCGCTAAGTGCTACCCAATGTCAAACTGTGTCACGAAACGATGACAGAATCAAATGACTCGATCAATATTCCCATATCACTTCTGCTAAGTTGTTGATTGAACAATTCGTTATCTCAGCAATTTGGATTGTCAAGAAAGCCACTTGTCTACGCATTTGTATCTAATTTCGTTATCATTAATGTAAATATGACTTTGTCTAAGTCATCTGGGCTCTATTATCGTAATTTTCAGTGGTTAAAGAAAATAAATGTATTTTTCACCTCGCAGGCTCGGAAAGAGTCTGTTTGTCATTCGAAATCTGAGCCCAAAAACTCTTTTTGCTCTTTAGCGTGCAAAGAGTTTTTAAAATTCGAACCTTTCTATTTAATAATTTTCTATACTGCCAGTCCACTGAAAATGCATGACACGGCCTAAAATAAAATATTAAATAATACCACTCACCTTAAAAACTTCCATCACAGTACAGAAATGAAATATTTTGCGAGGATATAATTGTAAAATTGGATATAATGTTAATAAGTATTCCATTTGATTAAAAAAATCTGTGACGTCACGTTTGAATATGCCATAAAAATACTACCCTGTCAAATACCCAATTGTGTAGGTAGTAATTTAAGTTTAATTTTTTAAATAAAATAAATACTAATATAATATGTTATTTAATCCTTTGCTTGGCAAAAATAAATATGTATTAAATTAAATTAGTTAGTTATTTGTATTAAATTAGTTTTTTTCTTTCATTTCCTTCGAGGACAAGTAGGATATAGAACAAAATACAGGGTATTTAATTTTGGAGATATTCTATGTAACTCATAAGATACATTGCCAAGTACTTATCTGTTGTTTTCTTCACATGAGTCAATGTATCTGAGACGCTCGAACAAAATAAAACTCAACAACACCTGTTTTCTTGCACCTAGCAGTTTCCTCGCTGTAGTGAAGTGAAAAATTGTGTGTTGCGCTCGGCAGCAAAGCTTTTCTGCGTCTCGTACCTTTGAAACCTTCGTTACACTCAGGATTCTATATTTGAACCACTCGCTTCGCTCCCTCTTTCTCAACCCTAGAATCCTTCGCTTACTCAGGTTTCAATAGAAGTACTCGCGCCAAAAATCAACTTTCCAGCCTTGCATAACAAATAACTATTCTTTCTTTCAAAATTATGCCCATCTATAGACACCAGCAACGCCATGAAGAAAGCAGATTGTCATTTTTCAAACTTTAAAGACAATACTTTTCTTTATAATAATCACCTGGTCTATTCTGTAAAAACCACACCGTGAAAACTTATGAGAAATGAGCTGTCATTCCACGTGATACTAGTTACTAAGGTTAGACTCTTTTGACAGCTCACTTCACCTAAGCCTTCAAGGTTAGATTTCTACAGACAACACTAGCTGACTGTAATACCCAAACGAACTCTTCTAAATTCAAATTGACTACAGCTCTCTGTTAGGTTTAGAATTTGAATGACGTTCCTCAGTCTATGATGGACAAGCCCCACCCCCCTAAAGGTTTTATCCATTACAATTATTGTTTATCGCCATTACTATTTGTTAAGTTGTAGAAAACAGAACATCATCAACAACGAGGTTTTTAAGAAAACCCAGTATAATCTTTCAAAGTATTTCAACACAGATCTTAGACCGGGTGCTAAGGCGTGCGTGCCTCAAGCGAGGGCGGGCTGGCTTCCATATAATATGCACTGTAGTCTACCTGATAATGTAAGGTTCTCTCTCGCTGCCCCAGGCAGCTTCGTAATGCTATTGAAGGAAACACAAAGTGTGATGAAAAGAGAAGCATTTAAACAAAGTTGTTTCTGGTGTCGAATCCAAATTATACAGGGTTGAAAAAGCATGATGAGACCATGATTAGGCAAGTGCTTTAATATCTTAGATTATAAAAGTTTGTGGTTTTTAAAATGATTTTACAAAAAAAACAGAAGTTATAGGTAACTTCTGTTAAATCAGTAAAATAATTTTAAAAACCACAAACTTTCCCACCCTCAAAAAAAAAAGGAGTAGGCTCGGCTCCTTTTTTTTTGAGGGTGGAAAATCATCAAATGATTCCTCCCGCTCTGGGTGGAGCGGAAGGGAGTGTCAGACTCTTACTGACTAAAACCCATCCATGTTCCTTCCTTAGCCTTTAATGTTGCGGGGATAGCGGTAACCGTATTGGACAATCCCGCTTAACAAGTTACTCCTGATTGAGCAGCAGGCTCAGTTTCAACCCCGATTTACAAGTCGTAGATCGTGAGTTCGAACCGAAGCAGGTACCTTACTTTTTATATTTAATTGAATCACCACTGCTCTCAAAACGGTGAAGGAAAACATCGTGAGGAAACCGGCATGTCCGGGAACAAAAATTCGAAGACATAATGTGTGACGTTTACCAACCCGCACTGGGCCCGCGCGGTCGATTATGGCCCACTCCCTTCACAGAGAAGAGGCCTGTGTCCCAGCAGAGGGACTCGTGAAAGTATAAAGTAAGGTGCTAAAGCGTGCGTGCCTCAAGCGGGGGCGGGCTGGCTTCCATGTAATATGCACTGCAGTTTATCTGATAATGTGAGGTTCTCGGTCGTAGCCCGAGGCAGCATCTTTATGCTGCTGAAGGAAACAAACCCCTTCCTGAGTTGACTGGGTGACGATCCCTTTCTGAGTTGATATGTGTGCTATGGTGTGCTAAAACCTAAAATATGCTGTTACTTATACTACGCTCAGCTCAGACATGTTTTTCCGCGGGAGACGTCCCGGGCGTCGGGAACCACGTGACGACTCCCAGCCACCGTAGGCGCGGGCTTGCGGGCGGTAAGTAATGGGTAGCTGACCGTCCGATCAGGACCAGGCCCATACCGGATGGCGCGTACGTGTTCCACGCGCGCCTCAAAGAGATGTCAGCATTTGAAGGGGCCCGTTAGGGCCGAGCCTGCTGGGTAAGCGGGATTGTCCGAAAGGGTTACCGCTACCGCGGACCTAAACGGCTAAGGAAGGAACATGGATGGGTTTTAGTCAGTAAGAGACTGACACTCCCTTCCGCTCCACCCAGAGCGGGAGAAGTCATTGGATGATTTCCCACCCTCAAAAAAAAGCCTCGTTTTTTTCATTCATTTCATTCAAGTTTGCTTTACGGCCGATGGCCGTTTGCGCCGATGTGACATACCTATATTTTCCCCCAACTTGTTTTTTTTACAGCGTCATGTTTGCCGCACATACTCGTAAACGTATTTTCTTTGCTTATATAAAACATTCTAACCATTAACTTAAACGATCCAAGCCAGAATCATTCTTAAAACCAGCAGCTATAAGGCCAGGTGCTGAGGCGTGCGTGCCTCAAGCAGGGGCGGGTTGGCTCCCAGATAATATTCACTGGTACCTGATAATGTGAGGTACTCAATCATTGCCTGAGGCAGCGTCGGCGGTATCGTTTTGCCACTAGAAAAACACAAACTGAAAAAAATAAAAACCTCCTTGAAGCGTTTTTACAAAGTTGTGTTTTTAGAGCAAATTTCACCAATGAAACTGAAAGATCAGGACATCTGAACTGCGTTCAAGAGGTGCCAGTGTCAATATTCCTCAACAATGTTGACACTGACAGGTCTTTTTTGAGGGTGGAAAATCGTCAAATGATCCCGCTCTGGGTGGAGCGGAAGGGAGTGTCTGTCTCTAACTGAGTAAAACCCATCCATGTTCCTTCCTTAGCCTTTTATGTTCCGGGAAAGCGGTAACCCTTTCGAACAATTCCGCTGAACACTGACAAGCTTGTACTCAGTTCACATGTGCTCAGTTTAGACTGCAGTTTCATTGGTGGAATCAGCCTTTAATAGTACTGCATCTATGGCTATAATTAAGCGGGATTGTCCGAAAGGGTTACCGCTACCCCGGAACATAAAAGGCTACGGAAGGAACATGGATGGGTTTTAGTCAGTAAGAGTCTGACACTCCCTTCCGCTCCACCCAGAGCGGGAGCAGTCATTGGATGATTTCCCAGCCTTAAAAAAAAAAAAAAAAAAACTATGGCTATAATAGTTGAATTAAAACTAAATAGTATTGAGAAAGCAACCAATTCTAAGATCACAGTGAATCTAAGATGTTTTTTTTTAAAGAACGGAAAATCGTCAAATGACTCCTCCCGCTGCGGGTGGAGTGGAAGGGAGAGTCAGAATCTTACTGACTAAAACCAAACCATGTTCCTTTCTTAGCCGTATGTGTTCTGGGGCAGCGGGAACCCTTTCGGACAATTCTAATGAATCTAAGATGGTAAGATAGTCACTCAATATATATATTTTTTTTTTATCGTCAAAACGATCGAGCTTGACCACTATTTCACCTAATGGTAAGCGATGATGTAGTTCGTGGCTGAGTAATAACAGCCGCACGGATAGATCCATCAGGTTCAGCATCAGGTCAAGCATCTTTAAATATCGTGTCTCCTACGTGCTTCTGAAAGCACGGTAAGCCGTTGGTCCCGGCTGTCATTCGTGGACCTTTGATAGTCGTTACGAGTAGTCGGAAGCCCGAAAGTCTGAGAGCCAGTCTTACCAAGGAGTATGGTAATACCCAGTTACTGACTGGGTTGTGCAGGTCCAATAGGCAGTCGCTCCATGTAATACTGGTACGCAGCAGCATCCGGTTAGACTGGAAGCCGACCCTAACATAGTTGGGAAAATGCTAGGCAGATTGATTGGTAAGCGATGATAACGCATGCCTAAATAAATTCTTCGCTCATATGAAAACCTTAAAGCCAGGTGCTGAGGCGTGCGTGCCTCAAGCGGGGGCGGGCTGGCTCCCATATAATTTTCACTCATCCACTGTAGTCCACGTAATAACGCGAGATTCTCACTCACAGCCTGAGGCAGCATCGTTATGCTACTGAGGAAAACTCTACCTGCGGTTTTAAGGAAAAAAATATTTAGGTATGCAAATTGTTTTGTTTTGACAGAATAATATTGGGTTTTTTGAGAGTTATGGGCTGGGGTTTAAGTGTTAAAGGATTGCAGTTTTTTGCATGCTTTGGTAATTTGAGTATTTAAACACGAAATAAATAAGCCTATTTAAGTACAGAGGCCAGCACATCAAGTTACCACAATCTGTCAAATTTCTTTGTTAGTAATTTAACTTTATTGCAAAGACATAAGGTTCATTTTTATTTGACAAAATTTGACAGTTAGGGATAGCTTGGTGTGCTGGCGTCTGTACAATGGCTCCCCTCCAACTTGCACCGCATGCCCTGTTACCTACACAGGTAAGGACCTGAGGCTGCTTCAGCGGACGGTACCTATTCGCAATGCTGAATGATGATAGCAAAAAAAATCGGTTTATATTTGGCATCGACACGCTAAGAAGAAGAAGTATCTACACTAAGACGATAAAGTTAGCCTATACACGGAGAAGTCATGAAAAATACGACGTCTCGCTCTAGTATTTTTTTTCTCCTCATAGCAGCGAATTAAAAGAAAACTTTGGAAAATATGGCTCTGTCTGTAGCTCATTTGAAAAAATAACATTTCTGGAATTAACAACCTTGTAATGGAAGGCGTTTACCCCTTCCAAAGTCACTGAACGAGAGACAATAGAAGTTTAATTGTTATAAATCCTATGGGCTTTAAGTGTCCCTCAAAGTGTTAAACACTTCTGAGCAGTACTACTGTAATGAATAAACTCCAATATCCTCATGAATTTTTACTCCGATACCCTTATACATTTTCGAGTTATATTATCTGTATCTCTACATTTTTCTTGTACATAATATACCTACCGTAATTTCACTACGTATTAGGTGTGGACGGTGTGGTGTAACGTGTGGTTAGGCACTAACCACACGATAAGAAGAAGACTACGTATTCATCCCTTTTCTAGCCAACGGTCTTTCGAGCAAACCATCCATCATTCCTTTGGTCTTCTCGTTCTATTAGGTATCAACAAACTAAGCCTATCGCAGTCCAGAGCTGGACATAGGCCTCGCCCTGCCTGCGTCAGAACAGCTTGTTCTCCGGTTTCCGCATCCAATCTGACCCAGCCACCATTTTAAAAGGTGAATGTCGGTTCACCCAGTTGCAGGACGCTTCTGACGCTAAGCGTGCCGACACGCGCTTAAGTATAGATATACTATGGTAACATGGCGCGCCCCTTCAAATTACTGTTTCAATCTTTGTAGCCACATCCTAACAAAAGAGTTTGTATGTAAGTAAGTATTCGTCTTCAGTAACAGGCCGGTAGCAACATGCGTTGTGAGTCGTGGTGGAGCTTTGTAATTACCTTCACAAATACCTTTCAAACGTTTTGAATTTTTAGGGGGCGGGCCATATTATCGTAGTTTGTCTATACGGTTATTCAGATTCTCAAATCTTTCCTCACACATACCTCGATAACCGTAGAACCTCTAGCAATTTTTAAATTGTATTCACTCCATGTCAAGACTTCAATGATATTGCGCGCATCTGAAATAGATTTCATATCTTAATCGTCTTCACGACTTGTATGAAACGTTGAGTTGAGAGCTAAGCTAAAGTCCTGCGGGCTATTTGCGTAATACACTTACAAATTCCATGCCTTTCAATTTCTTTCAAACACTTTGGATTCTGAAAGAAAGTGTGTTACGCAATAGTCTAGTTGGGTTTAATAGCCAAGCTTTATGCATAGATTACCATACATATGCTTGTATTACTTCGACAATCTGCAGTTTTCTATTATTATCTAGAAATTATACAATAACATTGCGTTATTATGTCTTAGCTCCCTTTCTAGCCGACGACGTAGCTAAATTGTTTCTGTCTAATTGCATCTTTTGCATTTATTAATAAAACTAGCGAGTATAGTATAGGAGTCTGCAATTTTTATGTCATTATCATATCTTTAGCTGAAAAAATATGACCCGTGACATTCTGCTTTAGGTACAGAGGCCAGCACAACAAGCTACCCCAATCTGTCAAATGTCTTTGATAGATTTTCAACTTTATTACAAGAGCATAAGCTGTGCTGGCGTCTGTACTTTAAAGAATAATTATTAGTACCTACTTAACTTAGTTGCTTACATTTTATTAAGATTAATAAAACGTTATTTTAACGTTCGAAAGCAGTGTTGGTCCAATGGTATCGGATCCGACCAACGAGTTGTAAGTCTAAAGTTCGAATTCAAGTTGATGCTTTACTTAGTGTATTTTATTTCATCAGCACTGCTCTCAAAACGGTGAAGGAAAAAAAACATCGTGTGTAAAAACCGGGATGTAATAAAACGTC
Organism: Hyppa rectilinea; assembly: GCA_951799385.1. Taxonomy (NCBI): domain Eukaryota; kingdom Metazoa; phylum Arthropoda; class Insecta; order Lepidoptera; family Noctuidae; genus Hyppa; species Hyppa rectilinea. Next base: position 6,400,604 of record OX637321.1, on the reverse strand, counting down.
GTCTGGATTTCACAGCAACAGCCCGGATCCAAGAAACGCACCTCTGATTTTTCGGATACATGTGCGTATGGAAAACATCGTGAGGAAACCAGCATGCTTGAGAGGTATATCTCAACAGCATGTGAAGCTGAGTCAGAGGCCCATGGGCAGCATAAAAACTCTGATGACCCTGAAAACCCAGGTAGTCACTAACCACACGAAAAGAAGAGGAAGAAGGCAATAGGGTCGCCCCCTATCCTATTACATGGGACTTAAACATAACTAGTGACTTGGAAAAGGAGTACTTATTGATATGCCTCTGCGTAGCCCTTCAGAGAAAGAAGACGTGACGTTATGTGTTATGTTTAAACGAGTTTATGGCAGCAGTACCTAAGTTTTCTTTCTTAATGAGTAAAGTTTGTCTCTATGCTGGCGCATAATTGCATCAAAAACGTTACTTGCTTCATTCTCTAGTACGAAACATCAAATTCTGCATTTAAGAAAAAAAAAAAAACTTATAGTTATAAGCTAGGTTAGTATGTCGATAAAAATAAAGAATGTAATTTATCAATCCGCACCTCTCTCACATGCAGTTTGATGAAAACACATTTAAACTGATCTTAAAAAGTTTGTCATCATTTCCGTTTTTTCTCACAAACACTGAACCCCAAACCAAGTACATATCTCAAAAAATATATAAGCTACCTCTTGTCCAACCTACATGGATATTTTTTGTGAGTTCCCACCGACGCCGCCGCGCCGCCCAAAAACCGCTGGTCATCATCTACTTTCATTTCTTTTTAAATGTGTTCGAATTTCAAATTTTAATCACAGACTAATCTTGTGTTTCTATAGACTGTTTTTTGTTTGTGTATTTGTGTTGGTAATAGTTTATGGTATAGACTCCTGTGTCTAATAAGTTTGCTGAAATTGTCTATGATGAGAATGGTATGTTAAGACGGTAGCGTTAATGAAAAACTCAATTAGTTTTTTGTTGGCTCTTACACGGTAGCTTTGCATTGGTACCTATTGATTGTTTTGTTAAATACATAGATAGGGTACCAAGAATTTTATAAGGAAGCTTGTGAATATTAGAAGATTATTAAAGCAAATCGCCACTAAGCCTACAGAGGCTTTTGATGTGTCACTTACAAAGAATAATAACAATTTAAATACAAAAACATAAATGCTACTGGTCATCATAAAATTAAATTAAAGGAAGAGACGAAAACCTCCTTGAAAAAAAAAACCTGAATCGGCAATACTGTAATTTCCTATTAATTTGCCCGTTTATATGGCTATACTCAATTATAAATATTGTCCTGTCCACTATCCCATATGGTTCACCCACATATTGCTAGGCAGGCAGCGCCGCCCCACATAATTATAGAATGGACTGCTGCTGACGCCCCCACGCCTTCCGAAGCATCACGCTTCAATGATAGATATCTTTCTACAATTATAGGTTCCCATTGCTATTGAAATCAAGAGTAAAACTTAGTAAAAATAATTGGCCTCTGTTTTTTTGCGCATTCTTCTTTTCGTGTGGTTAGTGACTAACCTGGTGTCAGAGTTTTTATGCTGCCCATGGGCCTCTGACTTAGCTTTACATACTGTTGAGAAATATCTCTCAGGTATGTTGGTTTCCTCACGATGCTTTGCTTCACCGATTTTTAAGAAAGTGTATTTATGTGCATAAAGCGTGTCCTCGTGGCATATTAATATTACTGTTATTTTTTAAAACAGGGAAATCGCTAATAAAAATTGGCCGCTCTAACAATTTTCCTTGCTAAAGTCGTTTCGCACAACTGTCAAAGTATGACAGTTGTCATTTGAATATATGAACATTTTAAGTTGAAAGGTAATTCGTACTCAGCAATATTGATTTCCGTGTCATCACCTCATTTTGCTAAAGGTTTGTGCTTAAGATTACAGGAGACCTAAACAAGTGTCAAAGGCTCCGTGTCGATTCGATTTCGAAAATTTTTGATCGAACAATTCTTTATCTCAGCGATTTGGATTGTCAAGAACACCACTTGTCAACGCATTTGTATGGGAAAATTAATCGAGTTTCGTTGCACAATTTGACATCTTCTAGCACTTAGCGATCGAAAACGGTTGATCACGTGCTATCTCGAAAGCTTATGCCAATTCCATACATTTCGGATTTATCTAATTTCGTTATTGTTAGTGAAATGAGTCGTGTGGTCAAATGCCCTCTGGTCCGTCATTCGTCGAACTTTAAAGAGTTGTAACTTTTATTTTACATTCAAAAGCTAGACAACGGAATTAAGAAACCTACCTACGATAAGAGTATCATTCACATATAAGTATTTCTCTTTTTTAAATGAAACTCGCCGACTGGTCCACACTTCACGAGACCAGAGCGCCTGGCTAGGTTGGCCGAAAAATTTTGCATTGCCATTCAGCGTGGCAAAGCTGCCAGTCTTCTAGGCACGTTTTTGGTTAAAAGCGATGCGAACGACTAATTCGATGCCTAAATATCATTTTGTTTTTGTATTTATTTGTATACTTGTTAGATAGTCTTCCTTTCTTTGTTTGTGTAGTGACTAACCTGGTGTCAGAGTTTCTATGCAGCCCATGGGCCTCTGACTTAGCTTCACATGTTGAGAAATCTCTCAGGCATGCTGGTTTTCTCACGATGTTTTCCTTCACTGTTTTTTAAGCAAGTGACAATTATACAATGCAATAGCAATAACAATAGTTAGATAGTAATGTAATTTCTTAGTACCTAGTGTAAATAGTTTAATTAAAGTATAAAGTGTTAATCTGTACTTTGATAGGAAAGAGAGCGTCAGAACTTATGCCTTTACTCACTTTCTGTCCTGATACCGCTGTGTTACTGCGAATCTCGGTGATTGTGTACCGTCGAATATTTCCTACCTCTTGTAGGTTTCGGTCGTCAGAAACCCGAAAGTCTGACATTCAGTCTTATCAAGGGGTTTCGTATTACCCAGTTACTAGGTTGAGGAGGTCAGATAGGCAGTCGCTCCATGTAAAATACTGGTATTCAGCTGCATTTGGTTAGACTGGAAGCCGACCTCAACATAGTTGGGAAAAGGATAGGCAGATTGATAGAGAGGTAAACCGTTCACATCTATGTAGCGAGAGGAGAGACGGGCCATCATTTATATGAGAACCTTAGGTACCAGTTGCCAGTCCAAACCCACATGCTGTCTAATAGATAGCTACCTTTTCCTACCCAATATATCATGATGTGAGAAACTGAGGCAGCCGGTCTGCTCGAGTCGGCAGGAAGAGCCCGCCCCTCCTAATTATAGCCTGTAGCTGGTCATACGCCCACCAGAACCGGGCTGGTGCAACCGTGGGAGCGGTCAGCTAAATATATGGTGGTGCCTCAATGTGGCCAATGATTTATGGTAGATAGAGTTTTTTTTTATAGTGATGTACTAAGGAGGTTGGTTTACTTCAATGAGTAATGCTAATGTACACCAATTTGCAGTACTTTAAAAAGAAAATTGTTTATGGTTCAGGTATTAATACAGTAAGAAGGTTCATAACACAAGCTAAGAAGACATTGAGTTTCTTAAAATATTACCTACAGCTAGGTTCCATCGTTTTTTTTTTCCAGTGAGCCCCAAAGTTGACAGTTAGTCTGTCGGGTATCTTTGGAATCGGGTGTAAAGGTAGCCCAAATTCTCAAAAGAAATAATTTCTCTTCTAAAGTACTGAAGCTCATATCTGATTAGGGGGAGGGGGTTACTACAGTTACAATACTAACTTAAAAGTAAGAAAAAAAGGTAAGCAAAAAGTTCAAATCATCAAAATGTCAAATGTTAAATGCATTGTGAAAATTATAATCTGTGAAATTAGTTCCATTTTAAAACCTAAAGATCTAGCTTTTGAAATAGGTATCCTGCGGTACTTACTACTTACACGGATATCAAAATGTATTCATCTTTGACTTGAAGTGATAATAATGTCTAGCCTTTCTTAATTCAAAAATAAATTCGGAAATTCGATTTGAAAAGATTTAAAATTATTGTTGATAATAACAAATTAGAACACCGTTTCTATTTTCAAACTTTCCCGTTCTTTCCGTTAACTTGTCGAATGGTTTGTATACTGAAGTCAGTTTTATTGGCAACCCCTATTCCGGATAGAGTTTTGCAGCTAACTTCAAGTTAATAAAACATCTAAAATCAAACCATAAACCCAAAGCCACGGACTGACCATCGCCAAGTTTTCGCAGTCATTAAAGACAACAAAAACAAACAGAAACAACAGAACAACAGAAATGCTTCCCTTAAATTCCTAGCAGTCTATTGTTTTATTTGGCATGCTGGAAGGTAGTTTTTAATTGCCGCCATTAAATCCAAGCTTACAACTAAGGCTGGTTACACGATCCCGTTTATGAGGCATACATAAAGTGCTCTAAAGTTTGCAGCGAGTGAGTGAAATAGCTGAATGTTTGAACGGACTTTCTTAATGAATTCCGAGAATGATACTCTTTTCCTATTACGTTTTGTTGCTTCGACTAATATGGAAGAAAGAGTTGACGCCAGTTGCAGAAAATAAACTTTGTGACGTTATTAATCGCAGAACGTTAATCGTATAGGCATAAGTTTCCAACTTAAAATCTAGGACATTACTCAATATGCGATGGCTGTATGGTCGGTATACCTAATTTCTTTTTCCAAGTTATCCCACCAGGTTTCAAATAAATAAATTAGACTTAAGTTTAGTCACAAAACACAAATATTACAAATAACTTTTGTTTAATATATACTAAAGTTAAAATACATGAGTTTCGTGTATAACCAGCCGTAAACTTAGCACTAAAGCCATTGTTTTTGCGCTAAAAATAACAACATAAATCATATCTACGCGGCTCACGTCCGCCATCTTGAATTACCGACTAAAATTGAATATTCTTACGCCATTTTCACCGTGTAATTATAATAAACACCCATATATCCTTGGTTGATTTCTGCGGAGATTAAGATAGTTCATGGAGAGATTTCATGTTAAAGATAGATTCGCTTGATAAAATAAGACTGGAGGAAAATCTTAGAGGCGGGGTTATAATTCAAAATTATTACCAACATAATATCTATATGGAATTTCGCATTTTTAATCATTTATTCTGTATCTGCAAGTCTATTGCAACGCTATTGGATCTCATGTTCGGGATTTGTTTAGATAACAAAACTTGTTTAAACCAAAGGAAATCGTTGTTGATTGAAACAAAATCGTAAAGAAAATTGCGCGTTATTGCACTGAAAATTCTAACAGACATGGAAAAAATAGTTTTGCATCACTTCAAATCAACGCAATGATCTTGATTTTGCTTAATAAATGTTTTTATTTAGTCGTACCAAATGGCTGACCAATTCCGATAAAAATATCTACGCTTGCTACCCAGTGGTTGGTCAATCCCAATAGTAGCCTAATAAAAAACAATTCTACAGCCACATCACGACCTCATCTACCATAGAGACATACTACTCGTAATAAAGTAGCTCCACATTGCCCCGACATCGGCGAGTGTAGCCCGCGCCTGCGCTTGGGCAAGAAGCCGCGGTACCCCGTAATTAAGGCCGGCGCGCCTGCCGCCCATGTACGCACGGCCTAGCTCTTTTATTTTTTAATATTTTAACGTTTTCCTACATTACACACCGCTTCGTGTTTTATGAACGTGTAGGTATTCTGTTTTTAAATAATTCTTTTTTTGTGTTTTTAAAGTTATTTATGTATGGATTTAAAGTGAAAGTATGGTTGAGGATTTCAGCTTACTGGAAAGGGAAAATTTAAGTTTTGCAGAACCTAATATTTTTTACCGGGTACACGTCCTAATAAGTAGCGTCCGTTGGTCCCGGCTGTCATATGCAAGTTGCATGCAACTTTGCCAGTCGTAACGGGTAGTCAGGAGCCCGAAAGCTGATAGCCAGTCTTACCAAGGGGTATCGGATCACCCAGTTACTGGGTTGTAGAGATCAAAAAGGCAGTCGCTCCATGTACAATACCTACTATTATTCAGCTGCATCTGGTTAGACTGGAAGCCGATCCCAAGGGAAAAGGATAGGCAGATGATGACATGCAATTGATGAGATATATTTTGAAACATGCATCTGACAGTACTCCAATGATTCTTGCTCAAATAAAATTAAACAGTAAAACAAAACCTTTTGATGAGGATATATTGACTAAAATACAAATTCTCATAAGTTTTTCGGATAGGTACCTACCTACTAAAACTGCGAGAAGAACATAAAATTATGAAAGAAAAAAAATACTCACGATTTCGCGACTCCATTAAAATAATATCATCCTCATTTGACTTTTCATCCCAGTTTCCTCAACAATTTGTAAGCATTTAAAAAAACAAGTCCAAACAGGAGCTTAGGGATGGGAACCGGCCGACTCACTCGAAACCCTTCACACGACCTATACGTAATTAAAACAGTAAAAAAAACTTCATGAATGGGTATACCGATATAGGCTTATGTTTATTAAAATCTTGGCCGGGATCGCTTCCCGTCCAAACATGATTTATGTGAAGTAGAAGCGGGTCGAGCCGCCTCCATTCATTTGTTTTTTAACATCGACTAACTCGTTGTTTTATTCCATTTCAGATAGGCTTGATTAGTTTTAGCTCCGATTAATCGACTAAGGTCTCTGGTTCTTGTTCTTTTTTTAAAGTTCGTGAGATTAGTCTGTGTTGGGCGCGCCTTATGATTTGTGACAGCGTGTTATTGTTTTTTCATTTCGTTTCGTTTGTTGAGTGTAATTCGGAATTACAATAACTTTAATGGAGACAGGAGAAATTATGCGGTAAGTTTCTTTTACTTAAATAAACGATTGTTAAGTTATATTGTTCATTTGCAAATATTTTAGTCATCTTCTTTTTTTAAATATACCTAATTTTTTTACTTGCTTTGTTTTTCAGAACTGATTTGTATTTTGAATTGAATATTATTTTTTCATAATCGGTCTATCAATTTGATATCAGAGACCAAGGTCAAACATCTTTCGTAGTCACACAACTGGTAAGTAAACTATGTACTAATCTAAATACGAATATTCATAGTTCCATTATCAAGCTACTTCGATCAGACCGCAAACTTGCAAGCACGTAGACATTGTAGATTAGATGTCATCAGCACGAAGCACAAATCTCAATCTCATTAATGTGTCGAAACAATGCGGTAATTAGCCAACTCAATTACCAGATGTATATAGCAGTTAGGTATGGTTTACCACAATACTGATAACAGAGGAATAGGCGGCAGGTAGATATACTTAAGCAAAAATAGGCGGGAATCGGCCTGGACCTGAAACCAGCAAAAAATGATAGAAAATGAATTGATATAATTACGCTACACTTTTTTTTGAAGGTGGAAAATCATCAAATAACTCCTCCCGCTCTGAGTGGAGCGGAAGGAAGTATCAGACTCTTGCAGACTAAAACCCATCCATGTTCCTTCCTTGGCCCTTTATGTTCCGGGGGTAGTGGTAACCCTTTCGGACAATCCCGATTACCCGGTAGGCTCCGACCCTAACGAACACCTACAATTTCCCTACACTTGAATTTATAACCTTTTTACTTCAGAAATCGAAAAAGAAACTGAACAGTCCGTTTCTCTTGGGGGAATTTTTAATTGAAAACATATTTAGGTGCCCTTTGCTCTGTTACTGACCAGTGTACGAAAATGATCCGTCACGCTGAGGTCGGTGTCGCTGAACCGGGTATACTCGTCTCCAGTCTGTTGGTGACGCTGCATCGCGTGTACTCTGGTCTAGCCATAACTTATTTCTAATTGTTAATTTCCTTTTTAACCGACTTCAAAAAAGAAGGAGGTTACCAATTCGACGGTATGTTTTTTTTGTAATTTTCTCTTGCTAAAACGTCAAATTTCATCGCAAAGAGGTTTATTAGCTGTTTCAAGAAGGTTGCATTCTTTTTTCATATTCAGCCTACATCCTAAGGGCGTTTTAACTTGATAACATCAGAATGTAAAACGATCCAATAAAAATCGGCCCACGTTCACCTCTATACAGGTAATTTTATTCACAAGACATACCGACGCGTGGTCAAGGCGTGAATTTGCGAAGATTCTTTAAAAAAAACTCTTTAGTACTGAGATAGAATAATAAAATTGTTCTTGCGGTCTCACTTTAACTGTCAACCCTTTGGTTTTTTTTTCCCATGATATTTGTGACGGTGAAACTCAAAGGCTGTGGTCGGTGACCACATCACTCGTGGCCGCGTTCAGACAAATTCATACCCCATAAAATTGACGCGACGCTCGCTGGTACACCACCATTTTGTTTTTTTTTTTTTGAGAAAAAAGGCCGAATGTAAATGAGGTTTTCTTGAAAGAGGTGAGATGCGAGTGTGTTGCTTAGGACAGCTTGTTTTGTTTCATTTGTACAGAGAAATAAAGGTAGATGTTGCCAAGCTTCATAATATTCTTGTACTTTCAGTGGTTTTTCAACCACAGATGACTGAATGCGTTTACTGCTAAATATATTTAAATATTCTCCCTCTGTCATCTTGAAACTGTTGAAAGAACGAGAGTAAAGTTTTATAATTATGCGGTTTTTAGCGATTTGTGGAGCAAGTGGGTCTTGATTTCAATGAAAATATACATAATATTGGTTTAGTTTTACTTATGAAGGAAGAATCAATTCACAGTTTTCAAGAGTTCTGGTGCACTTATGGATTCTCTGTTCCTATTGTTCCAAACCTGATGGCCTAACAAACTGTTGTCTTAGGCCACCAGGTTTAAATGTTCACAGATACTTCAAAACGAGCATTCAAAACCACGATTATTCCACATTTAAAAATGCCGATGGCTAAACCGGGTGTTGGTGTCATCTGACATCACAGCTGCGCAGGCGCCCGGCAGACGATCACTGCCAATTTCGAAATTGGAACGTTTACTATTCTTAAACAAAAACTGGCCACACCGAAATTAACTCTACCCTTCCTGTTTTAAGATTTAAAACTTATAATTTTATAAGCTGTGCCATTTTTCAAATTAAGAATTAAAGTGACGTAACTCTAGAACGCGATCGATACATTACAGTACTTGTTTGTTCGTGGATAAGGTAGATTTTTCTTTGAAGTGTTTTTTTCTATTGTTTCGGTCGGTCGACTATAATGACATAATGGGTCGCGGGTTCGATCCAGCGCAATTACGCGGCACACGATCGATTATTGTGATCAATACAGGGGTTAGACGGCGGTTCGCTGCCAATTTTACATCTTTTTTATATAATTTTGTTACAAACAATGCAGTTGTGATGTTACATCGATATCACTTATCGATCTAAGGTGTATATAATTTTTTTTTCTTAAGTAAGTTGGTAAATTTATCGATACTAGCAATATTTTACCTAAGTATAATAAATCATAATTAAATATTTACGGCGAATGTCTTTTCTAATAGGCAAGGAAACACATGACAGATAAAAATGATCACGACTAATTTTCGAATTAAATATGATTTATAAATCAGTCATATAAAGACCAGTTCTTTACCTTGACTTTATCATTAGCATATTAAAAGTAGATCGATCTCTTATATCAAATACAATAACTAATTTAAGTATATCGATAACAATACAGGCGCATCACTATATTATCGACCGATCATCGACTCGGTCGCCGACACGGATCGACAATTTCGTAAATTGTGCACCGATTAGCGACCGATTACGACCATTACCGACAGACGGACACCCGATCCGGCCGCGCCGATTAAAATAATCGGTAAACGATAAAAACCGATAAAATAATCCCATGTTTTGTGTGTAGCCGGTTTTTTGTGGAGTAAGCTGCCGCGTGCGAGAGCTGAGACTAACCTAGCGTTTTGTCTAGCTTCTAGAATTTAATTTTTGTGCCTCTAAATTACATAGGTACCTTAATAGTTCTTTAGCTAAGGTATTTTTATAGTGAATCCATATGTGCTAAAATATACCTAAAACCATAATGGAAGGCGTCTATTAATATAAATTTTAAAAGATAAATCACATAATTACTAATTTACTTTAGTAAATTGTTGGAAAATCACTGCTTTGGTCTAGCGGTTGGAAACGCTACTACTGAGCATGAGAACTTGGGTTCAATTGCCGGGTCGAGCTAATTGTTATTGCATTTTTCCATCTGGAATTTCTCGGTAGATGACATCGGCACGCTAAATCGTTGGCCCTGCGCTTGATCTCCGTCGCACATCGGACTATCGTCATCTTTTCGTGTGGTTAGTGACTAACCTGGTGTCAGAGTTCTTATACTGCCCATAGGCCTCTGACTTTATGAAGGGGCCCCTCAGGGTCAAGCCTGCCGGGTAAGCGGGATTGTCCGAAAGGGTTACCGCTACCCCGGAACATAAAGGGCTATACGGAAGGAACATGGATGGGTTTTAGTCAGTAAGAGTCTGACACTCCCTTCCGCTCCACCCAGAGCGGGAGCAGATATTGGATGATTTCCCAGCCTTAAAAAATAAAAAAATAAAAAAGGGTTCTGACTTAGTTTCACATGCTGTTGAGAAATAAGTAATAATAATAATAAGTGTTTATTTCTCACCACAAGCCAAAAAATACAAACACAGAATGAGTAGCCAACGATTTAGCTTGTGGATCGCTGGTGCCTGTGGTAGGTAAATATCTCTCAGACATGGGGGTTCCCTCACGATGTTTTCCTTCAACGATGTTAAGCAAGTGATAATTATAGAATACGCACATAAATCCGTAAAATCAGAGGCGTGCCTTAGGTTCGAACTCCAGACCTATGACTTGGCAGTATATGACATCGGACTATGAGAGTCAGTGAGTCGCGAGAGTGAGGAATGTGCACCTGAGTCTGCGCCTTGCCACTTGTGCACTATATGATATCTCCCGCGCCGAAGGTTGGTCTCCGTTGAGATTGGTCTCATTACCGAAATGTGGATTCAAACTCAAACTTCAAATAAAATAAACAAAATATTTATTTCAAATAAACCAATTACAGGCACTTTCGAATTGTCAAGGGGTCGATCAGTCCTGATCCAAGACCTGTCAGTGTCTGTCAGTGTTAAAATTCCGCAAAAAAAAGATGATATTTAGAAAAATCATTAACAGTCCACGTAGCCCCCCAAAGACTGGGTTTCCCCTACTTGATTTCGAAAGTTGATAATTCTATTTTTATCATATCGCACACGTTATTTCGAAAATTCAGTTTTATGATATTTTATTCCATCAAGGCTATATTGGTGCGATGTAACGTTTGTGCGAAAAATCCTGTCGCAAAAACCCTACAGCGATTGCTTATGTCGGTTCGAAACGCCTAGACTAATCACTACAAAGTTTCACTCCTTATTTCATTAGCAAGCGAGAACTAGAATCGTAAAAAGGTATTATCATTGAAGCGTGATGCTTCGGAAGGCATGAAGGCGTCAGCAGCAAGCTGTAGTTATGTGAGGCGGCCCCACCTGGCTTGTAATATTTGGTGGAAACATAAAGGATAGATGTCAACGCAGTCAATTGCTAGGTACTGCTAGCCAGAAAGGTCCCAAGTTGCTCCATAAGGCGAATGGGTTACCGCTACTCCGGAACATAAAGGCCTAAGGAAGGCACATGCATGGGTTTGAGTCAGTAAGAGTCTGACACTCCCTTCCGCTCCACTCGGAGTGGGAGCCGTCATTTGCTGATTTCCCACACTCAAAAAAAAAAATGCCTAAACACAGCTCCAAGCAATAACATAAGTACAGAATCCAACTTTATTACAAAAATATAAGGTTCATTTTGAATTGGGAAAATTTGACAATTTGGGATAGGTTGATGTGCTAACGTCTGTACATTAACTCCACCTAATTCAAAACCACCCGCATGACCGAAATCCAATCAAAAACCTGGCATAAACCTCTATTTGACAAGAATGACTCATAAGAGAAGTTTATTAAAGCTGGGGACGTTGGGGACCAGCACAGGAGACAGACTAGTTATCAACCGTCTAAAGGTACATTGGTCGGGTCTCTCCAAAGACACGTCAAAGCCTATCCTAATTTAAACAGGGCTGTTTACGTCCCCGGGGCTCGGGTCACGACGAGCCGCCGGGTTGGGGTGCTCTGGTAGCGGGGAGCTCGGTGAAAACGAAAGGAATTACTTGTTTTTAGAATGTGTATCTTTTTTTGTAAGGGATACAAACATATCGACGCTTGAGAGGCAATATTTACCAAACGACATATCGGCAACTTTAGAGAGAGATTATAAAGAGAACATTTTATGTATAGCATTTATTTTTGGAAAATTGTAAAAAAATCACCTATTTGTCATGATTTTTATTACACATTAAAATACTCAAGAGTGCCAATCTCGTTGATACACCGCAGCGACTTTTATTTATTAATTTATAAAGCAAAACCGCTTCTGTATACGAAATATCAAGAAAAGAAGAAGGATAAAAGAAGTTATACTAACTTTATTATAATCTAAGTCTGCAATTACACTGAAATAGCACAAGAAAAAGATAAGAAACTAGACTAGCTTCTGAAGAAAAAAAATGTTATTTTTAGGTCTCAAGCCCGCTGTCACTGAAACCAAACCGCTCTCCGAACTCATTTCAGGGCTGAGCGCGCACCCGCCGCCCTGCCCCTACCACACAACCACACTTTATAAATATTGTACTCTCACTCAATAACGACGCGGCGTGACAACCCTTGATGTGCTTCAGTGTTTACGCTAGTAATATACAACGTGTATTTTTTATATCCCACAACTCTCGGGTTTTATTCTAAATATAAGTAAGTAAAAATAATATAAATAGTCCTAGAATATGTCTTCAAAAAATGCAAAGTTTCGAAGATCTCATCCATCATAATTAATTTATGTCGATGTGTAGGTATCTAAGTTTCATTCATAAATACCAGTAATTCATTTCATTCAAACCAATTTACAAATTTAAAGCTAAGATAATACGACGTTTTCATATTTCAGGAAGGGTGCTTTACATTAATAATTATTTTCTATGAAAAGTTAAAACAAAAACTTTCGAAAAATCTTTGTCATAGACGTATTTAATATAAAAAACCGGCTAAGTGCGAGTCGGTTTTTTAGTATTTGGAAATATTGAGCAAATAAAAAAAAAAGATAAAAAAACATTATGGAAAATTCCTCTTTAAATAGTGTTGTATCTATTAGTTACAAGAATTCCTTTCGAGGATCATAATTCTATTACATGTTGGCCAACATGAAAATCTGGCCACATTTAAATTTAAAAACCGATACCATGTTAAGAAACTTCCACTTCAAATCGTGGTCCAAAAAATACAACATCAAAGCTAGCCAATGGAAAGTGAGTGCCTATTCATGATCAGTGGGCGTGGCTATGATGTATTATTGAACCGACTGTGACACCCAACAGCCTACAGAAATAACTAACTGAATTCTCAGAAACAGATTTCGGTGATAAATGGATATTTGAGGGAGGAAATTTTGGGATTAGAAGACAATTTAGTTTCCCTCAAAGAAATTTTTTTACAGAGACGCCATTGAAATTGACTTTTCTTGAGTGAAAATCCTACATACCTAGACCTTGAGAAAGTTTTTGTGATTATGAAACCGATATCATAGACTCCGGTTTGATGTGGACAAAATACCACCATGTCTATTCTATTGAATATTTGAAACGGACAAAAATAAAATATGAAATCACATAGGAAAAAGACTGCTTGTATTAAAAACTTTTATCACCGTACAGAAAGTAAATATAATGCGAAGATATAATTATAAAATCGGATTTAATGTTAATAAGTATTCCCTTTGATGCCAAACATCGGTGACATTTCAATATTTCATACAAAACACGTACAAATTTTTCCTTTTTTACTGTTCATAAAGAGTAACGCTATAGACGGCCTGTTCAAATACCCATAGATTACTTTTTATTTAAAGTTCTTAAAAGCTCGCGATTATCCGCTGGCTGCGTGATTATTGAAACTATACTGGCGCCATTAGAGTTTCTATAATCACGAGTAATAAAGTAGATGTCTTTTACGAAAATTATATTTAGTCTGTCAGTAGGATAATAAATTAATATTAGACATTCCTTATTAATAAAAATTACTAAGACACAACGAGGAGGTCTGTGTCGTACCTGTGGGAACATTATAGGCTGAATAAGCACTATTTACGTAACACTACGTATTCCGAAATCATTCAGTCTCCATCCATCCCACCAGGCCCTTGCTGGTGGAACAGATCGTGAGCCAAGAACTTGACAATATAGTCGAGGCCGTCGCAATGGAACCTACACACCTTTTATAGCCATCTTTGGTAGCTGAACCTACTAACATACATAATTTTACTATAAATAATATTGTCGCTTATCGTGTCTATCTGTGTGACCGCGTTGTTCCGCGTTTTATACGTTTTCACCACCATTTAGAAAATTTATAAATAAATGCCTTTTGGGCACATTTCCCACTGACAGCGAGGGGGATGAATTTTTTGACGCCCTATGAGCTCTTCCCTTTTTTTTTACTACTTACTTACATATGATAAATCATTCTCGATGTTTTCACAATGCCGTAAAACCGTGTGCGTCACTAGTATTTTAACAAAATAAGTGCACAAAGTCGGCACGCATGTCAAACGCTGCGGTCAGCCAGCGTTTTATCGCTGTTCGTGAATTAGGCGGCGATGTAATACATATTGTTGGGTAAGCAAAAAGTTCGCGGTAAGCGCATCATTGTAAAACCGCAGACTAGTCAGCGCTGTGCCTTGTCTGCATAAGGCATAATAATCTGTGTTGTAAAAATATAGTTTACAATCTGTAATTGCAAAGTGAATTGTTAGACTATAATGTTGATACATTTTTTATAATGTCGGAAACTATTCCAATTGTTAATTCATTGTTAATCCAGATCATATACTACATCTGTGCCAAATTTCATCTGAATCCATTCAGCGGGTTGAGCGTGAATAATGGGCCAACATACAAACTCACACACACACACGCAAACCCTAGCCTTTATAATTATTAGTGTGATAACCACTAAACCTTCAATACAACTCTCTAAGTAGGTACAGATGACGTGATTTGCTCTCAATTGAATGAGTCTCTATTGAAAGAAATAACCTAAACTTCATGCCTCCAAATAGTAAAAAACCTCCGAACATTTGTATTTTGCAGGCTACCCTGTAGCTTTTACCTTAAACACATTGCAAAGTTCGCTTAGACTGGTAAGTAAATAAGTTAATTTATTATGTTTCAGATAAATAGTATGATTTCATAACCTAGTAAGGTTTTTGTCCCTTATTTCCTAGTTATTGATATAAATTATTTCTATACCAATGTAATAACTGCACAAGCATTGTGGTGCAGGCAATAAGTTCGCGGTAAGTTTCAATCTAAATTATAACCCATTCGATAGTGTTTTATAAAGTTTTCACTTTTAAATTGTCATTCAACATTTAGAGTGCGCCGATAAGCGTAATTTTGATAGAGACACAGCACAGCTATTGAAAGAGTTTGAAAGCAACTTTCAGGATCTATAGAATAAGCGGGATTGTCCGAAAAGGTTACCGCTACCCTGGAACATAAAGGGCTACGGAAGGAACATGGATGGGTTTTAGTCAGTAAGAGTCTGACACTCAAGGATCTATAGAAAAGATAATTCAGGCAGTCAAATTACAGTATCTGGTGAGCAATTCTAGCCCTGGCTAAACCTTAGTACCTACCATAGATTCGGCTGTCGCATAGGGTCGAAACATTATGCTGAGCGATGATACTTATTTTTGTATTTATTTTTTTTACTGCGTCATGTTTGCCGCAAATTAACGTATTTTCTTTCTTTATGAACACATAAAACTGTTAAAATGACAAAATGACAGCGTTTAACTAAATTACATACATTTAGTAAACGCTGTTATTTTGTCATTTTACACACAAACACACAGCACAGAAACACGTAAAGCAAGCAAAAAAAAAAACAATGTTTAAAAAGTTTACCTGTCTGTCTGTTCCGGCTAATCACCAAAACGGCTGGACCGATTTTGACGGGATAGGACGGCAGATAGCTGTTGTTGTAAGGAGTAACTTAGGCATTTACTTTAGGAAAAAACAGCAGCTAGTAATAGGTCATTAAAATAAACTGCCATTTCCAGGTGCATGCTATTCTCCTGCTTCTACATGCTTCTAATTGCAAATGGATGCTCAATTATACCTTTTTTTTTTGAGGTTGAGGTATCATCAAATCCCGGTCTGGGTGGAGCGGAAGACTGTCAGACTATTACTGACTAAAACCCATCCATGTTCCTTCTTTAGCCCTTAGGTTCCAGGGTAGCGGCAGGCCTCGGCCCTAACGGGCCGGTCGGCCGGTCCTTTATGCTGACATCTCTTTGAGGCGCGCGTGGAACACGTACGCGACTCAGCACGGGCCTGGTCCTGATCGGACAGTGAGCTACCCATTCCTCACCGTCCGCAGACCCGCGCCTACGGTGGCTGGGAGTCGTCACGTGGCTGCTTAGTTATGCCTGCAACGATGTTACTGCAAATGCTCATAGCTCGTATTGCTTCGGCGCAGAGACATTGCCTCGCGAAAAATCTTGAAAGGAAACAATGTAGTGTTGAAAAAAAAGGCATTTCATTGCTTCATTAACCTAATCATCGCAAACGTTATTGCTGACCTGGGTTTCACATATTGGGCAGTTCTGCGTCAAAAAATTCATCCACATCGCTATCGACTGACAATAGCATTGTCAACTTGCTTGGCAATGCTTGGGCTCTGGCCAAAGTGAATACCAGCCCTTGGGTCACGGGAAGTGTCAAGCAACCGTTTGGAGAGCCGCACTTACTGTACCTATAATTGAAGAACCGTTGAGTTTCATTTATTTAGGTATTTATTGCTTAACAATGAATGCTTGCTTGACGACATGGTTGGCGCAGTGGTTGAGCTATTGACTGCTGCACTGCATGTCGCGGGTTCGATTCCCGCACGGAACAAATATTTGTACGACCAACAAGTATTTGTTCCGGGTCTGGGTGTTTTTCTATCTATAATATGCATGTATTTACAAAAAAAAAATGTACTTATATAAGTATTTTATCAGCCATCTCGTTACTATAATACAAGCATTAGTTGCTTAGCTTGGGGCTATATGGCGTTGCGTGAAATGTCCAAGGATGTTATTATTATTATTAATACGAATTTAACTACAAAAACTGAAAGTATCACTTTTCTTCAAAGAATTTAAGACTCCAAATAAAAGCGACTTTTTACGCATTGACTACAAGACTTAACTAAAATCGTCTATAGAACAAAAAATGTCTTTTGATGCCAAAATTTGATATTAAAAGTTGTTAAAAAACCGATTTAATATAGATTAGGTATTTTTGGAACGAAGATTTTTAACGCGGCTCGTGGTCGGAGTGGCAGAAATTGTGGCGAATTGTTATGGCCAAAAAGTTAGTTTTATGTATCAAAAGTTTTTTAGATTTAAAGTTCAGACCCACCCGCTTCTCTTCTTTTCGTGTGGTTAGTGACAAACCTGGTGTCAGAGTTTTTATGCTGCCCATGGGCCTCTGACTTAGCTTCGCATGCTGTTGAGAGATATCTTTCATACATGCTGGTTGCATATTTTCCTTCAACGATTTTAAGCAATACGTCAGATAATCAGAGATGCGTGTCGTGGATTCGAACTCCAGACTTATGACTTGGCAGTCAGACGGTCACACTACTACGCTATCAGTGCTGGGCCATCTGCTAAAAGCTATACTCTCTAAGTATATTAAAAATTAAAAACAAAAACGTTTGACATGTGTGTCATTTTCATGATGTTTCATGGGGTCAAAGTGAACATGTTTACACGGCTAAGCAAAATAAGTTTCATAATTAACGCTTTATGTTTATCATTATAAACATACTCAAACTAAATTCTCTAAAGGATGGTGTATATAACAACAAAATCTGTTGAGTAGTTTAGAAGAACAATGCGATTACACAGCGATAAACGAAAAGCGACAAAATATATACATAAATATAATGTAAGTATATAAATATACATTAAAATATAAAGGGGTACACCTGACTTAAATCAGCCAGTTGTGGCTATAAGGAAAGCGTTCTTACCAAAATTTCCGGATTTTCTTCTCGTTTTCATAAAATTGTTACTGCTAAAACATCTCAGTCCGAAAGTAAAAATCGAATCACTTTACATATTTGGTATCTATTTCAGTCTTCAATTTACTCAAAACTCCAATTTATAAATAAATATTATTTTCTTAAAAATTTCCGCAGCGCCTATTTTCTCATTCAAAAATTATTGTAATACACAATCGAGCATTGTAGGGACACTTATGAACACTATCGGAGACTTGGACTAGGTTCTGGGTTCGATTCCCGTGTCGGCAAAAGTGTGATTGGGTTTTCTTATCTAGAATTGCTCAGTAGCAGCCCGGAGTCCAGATTTATGCCCGGTTGATGGCAATCGACTCGCCCCCTACACTTAAACATAGTCGCCCCCTATAGCATCGTTTTTAAATATAACTGGCGAAATGTGGGCATACTATACGTACACCTCTGCCTAACCCTTCGAGGATTATAGGCGTAATGTTATAATGATGATGATCCAAGAATTAGAGGATTCCAATTATTTAACTATATTGACTACAAACTCGTCATATATTTGAAGTTCGACTGCCTAGACGAACAAAATGAATATACCTTTCCAAAACCGCTATTTTCGAAGCTCCACCACCGTATCGCAAGCGCAGTCGATTTTGCGACATTTTTCACTTCTGTAAACCGCAGGGTGTTATTAGCGTCGACTACAGTGAAGTACAATGTCTCGGAGGGGTGAAGCTACCCCCCGCCGCGTCTCCAATATACACACATGCTACAAAATTTAGACTATTGTAGAGTTATTAAATTGGATGTGTCTGTACTTGACAATTTGTTCGTTTAGAAAACATTCAATGGTGTTGTTATGGAGTGTTGTTTCTTAAATCTTGTTATTATTTCATTCGGCTGACTACCAAAATAAAAAAATCAAAATCACAGAACATTTAATATGTCCATTTTACGGAAGGGTTCGTAATAATAATCTAATGGATTGTACGTTATAATCTCTGCAAAGTATAAAACAAAGTCCCCCGTTCTGTCCCTATGTACAGACGCCAGCACATCAAGCTATCCCTAACTGTCAAATTTTCTCAATTCAAAATGAACCTTATGACTTTGCAATAAAGTTGAAATACTATCAAAGAAATCTGACAGATTGTGCATAACTTGATGTGCTGGCCTCTGTACACTTAGATCTTTTTAACTACGCAACGGATTTTAATGCAGTTGTCATCAATAGATAGGTAGTGATTCAAGAGGAAGTTTATACGTATAGATTAACTAGCTTTTGCCTGTGGCGTCTTCCGCTTTGTATCTACGGTGTACTCACCAAGCTTCGATAGTTGTATGTATAAAACCATTAACACTGCTCCACTGGTCAATTTTCTGCTGACCAATTTAAAAACAGAACCACACCAATTTTAAATTAAGAACAACTGTTTTATACCATAATAAATACACATTATCTATCCCATAGTTTTTATTATAACTGGGAATAATCGATTCGAATCGATTGAGCAACAAAAAAAGCAATGATGCGACCCGACCGGGCTATAATAACATAATATGAGCAATTTGAACGATTAGCATCTACCGGAAGTTGTTCGCAGGAAGCGTTGTGGGCAGGCGCGGGCGCATGCTATGAAAAAGCGGGCATTTGGGTACCATCGTTTAGTGTTTTTCCCTGCTTTGTTTGTGGTTTTATATGGTGTGTTTTGGTAATTTTATGAAGGATGTGTTTATCCAAAAGTGTTTCCGCTACCCCGGAACATAAAGGGCTAAGGAAGGAAAATGGATGGGTTTTAGTCAGTAAGAGCCTGACACTCCCTTCCGCTCCACCCAGAGCGGGAGGATTCATTTGATGATTTCCCACCCTCTACAACACTCCTAGAACTCCTAGAATCTATAATCTAGATAAAATAATAACCGTACCTACTTTTAATTACTCTCATTCCCGTTTCACACCTATAGTAGCCTTGACTTTTAGTTAATTGTTCTGTTAATGTAATTGTGGCGTTAATTTAAACAATTCGAGATCTTATCTATACAATACGTGTGTAATTAAGTACTACATTTTTTACCGCTTCTTAAATCGCTATATTTGTAAAACCTCAACGCTCAAATTTATGCTGAGACGATTGTATCTGACGTCATCGTTCCTCTACAAGTGCAAATCGGTCCCTTATTTCAGTTAATGCATGATAATGCACGACCGCACACCGCAAGAGTTGTAAGACAGACTCTCGCCGCAGCTAACATCAATGTCCTGCCCTGGCCTGCTCAGTCGCCAGACTTGAACCCGATTGAGCATGCATGGGATATGCTACAGAGAAGAGCTCTGCCGAATATGGAGGGTATCCAGTTGCAAGAAGACCTTTTTTTGTTGTTGCAACGAACATGGGCGGCCATTCCACAGCGTGATTTGGATGAACTCATTTTGAGTATGCCAAACCGATGTTCTTGTGTTGTTAGTGTTCGCGGTAGAAACACGGATTATTAATTGTTTAAGTTACCCAATAAAATTTTAAAGAAAACTGTTATTTCAGTCTTTTTTTCGAACTTTAATGTTAGTGGTTCAAATGTCAAAAATCCCTTTATTAGGAAAATGGCAAATTTCTTTATTAATGCAAAGGTGACTTGGTTTATCGTTACTGTGACAAACGAAAACACTTTATTTGATGAATCCTTAAAGAAAATTTAAATTAATATCAATCAAGAGAAAAGTTATTGCAAAAATATATGTTGATCCCTAGACACTTTTGATGTGTGTATATATATTTTTTTTCTTTAATTAATTACGTTTAATTATTATAAACTAACCTTAAACACCTCGTCCCAGAAAAAAGTATTTATAAATAAGTACCTACTTTTCTTGTTAATAGCGATGCGGGCGAGTTTTTTGATGCCCTATGATCCCTTCCTTTTCTAAATATGTACTGATACATATTATTATTTTAACCTTTAGAGGCCAGAGCATAAACGCACGCGCCGTCCACGCCAAGCTACAAATGTATCTTCTTGTTGTTTCATGTCATTAAATACGTACGAGAGCTTCAATTTTTAAGATATCCATATAAACACTCACAAAAGTAGTGATTTAATTGTTTATTTCGTGTTATAGTGTTGTTGCCATTGTCACATATTTGTGTCGTTGGCGTACAGGGCATGCGCTTGCTTGTCACGTATATGTGACAATGGCTTTCAAATGTTAAGACTGTTAACTTTTAAAAAATACGTAATTATAATTTAAATGGAGTATGCAAAAAAACTAAAATAAACATTTGTAATAGTAATTATCTAACAAAAATTAAGAAAACATTCAGGATTCTTCTGTAATCATTTACCTAATTAATCACGGAAGCTATAAAAAGAGTGTATATTTCGAGTGCGTGACAAAAACACGAGCGATACATTGCGTGCATAATCGTTGGACAGCGCACGTGGTGTGTTACACTGGCGGCCAATTTAACGATACATTAATTCGCGAAGCAGTGAACAAACGATGAAGTATTAACACATGAGTACACATACACTGATAAACATGATACGGTGGACGTGTGCAGAATTTGAATTGTTTTTTTTTTGTCTTCACATTTTTCACGCATTTTTTTTCTTAATAACTAACCGATAAAATGTTCAACTATTTTTCAAAGCTTGAGCGCCGACGTCATGCAATATGATAATGTCCTAATTTTTGAAACCAATATTATTTTGAAAGTCCTGAAAAAAGCTCAAAATGCATGGAAAAAACTGAGTCAGATCTACTCAGCCGTAGGTGATACCTTTGTGAAATGAGTGAATCTGTTAAAAAAAATGATTTAATTATAAATACCACAAAACAATCAGCCGCATCTTAACGTCAAACAATAACACAAGCGCAAACGACCATGAAGATAAAAACAATAAAGTCCGCGTTTAAGTCCATTATCCATGTCTTACATTACTAATCCTATCAAAAAACCAGTTCAACGTTTACCTACAGCACTATAACATCATCCTCATCGCTTCGTTTCCCACAGTAACCGAGAAAATGCATTCATTTTGTGCTATCCATGTCCAATTTTATCCAATTTTTAATGGCGCTACCGCGGCGGAGCGGCCAATATTGCAAATTATAGTGTTCACAGATTACGTCGGGAGTTACCTACGTGACGGGCGGTGCTTGCGAGTGGCCGCCAGTGTACACGATAACCTGTACACTGAGTGAACATGTCTTATAGTGTAAGTATTGCGCTTCCGCGTCGATATGAGAAAATGTTGGAAGTAAATTCTTAAATATAAATGTCGGTGGATTATTCGCTCCTGCAGTGTAATCGCGGTTTGTATAGGTATGGAATGTATGGATGGATTTGGTGGGTGGATGAGTGGTGGGTTATCGCAGCTTGATGTGTACAAAGCTTACATTGTACATAATAGGTTTTTTGCATTAGTGTTAATAATGAAGAAACCGACAAAAAATAAGTATAAAACAGGATGGAGAACCAATTAAGCAGTCTTCAAACAGCTATCGTGGAGTGAACTTTAGGGGTAAGCGCCAGGGTTACCCGCGAAATTCAAATGTTATTGCGTTCGCAATTTTCAGTGTCAGCACAACTAAACTAAAAATTGAGAAAAACGTATAAATATTTTTTTACGTAAACATATTGATCAAAATATGATCAAGTACGTATTAACAGTATTATAATCATTAGAATCATCAATAAAACTCCCTAAGTTAGAACTATTGACCTCAATATCATGATTTCATGAAAAATTCATTTCTTAAGGTACTAATTATAATTAAACATAGAGGATTGTAATTCTGACGTACTTAGGTACTTGCTAGGGCCGCATTTTAATCAACATACAACCTGACACTAACCTGCAAATGCAAAAAAATTAAGAAAATTTTAATTTTGCGGCCTACCTTGGCGCTTTCACCTTCAGCAGTTCGAAGTTCGATAAGACAAAAGAGAGTAATCCATGGTACGGAATAAAAGAACAAATAGGTCTAAGAGCCGATTTTTCAATCGCCTGATAATCTTTATCTGAAGAATAAAAATGGCGGTTTGACAATTATGTATTTTCTTTGCAAAAGCTGTCAAACTGGCGTATTTATTCCTCCATTAAAACTTATCTGACGATTGAAATAACTGCCGTTTTTTTTTGAGGTTTGGAAATGATCAAATGGCTCCTCCAGCTCTGGGTGGAGCGGAAGGGAGTGTTAGACTCTTACTAATTAAAACCCATCCATGTACCTTCCTTAGCCCTTTATGTTCCGGGGTAGCGGTAACCCTTTCGGACAATCTCGCTTACCCACCAGGCTTCGGCCCTAACGGGCCCCTTCAAATGCTGACATCTCTTTGAGGCCTAAAAAAATCAGCCATAAGACTTCGAACAAAGAAAGTGTTGTTACCTGTATAAACTCGATCGCGATAAAGAATAAATTCTTTACAGATCTGGTAGCAATTGACAATTCTTATACAGTTTCAGCTTACATAATTATCTAAGGTTCATAAATTCCCTTCTACCCTCACAGCACCAAATATTGTTCCGTGCCGGTACCCACATTTCAAATCTGTTCTGTAATCAAGCGTGGTGCAGCGCAGACGCAGCACGTGCTCCGTCAGAGAATTACGCGAGCCAGCGACTTGATCGCCGCCTCTAATGTACTAACACGTGAAATTGATGTAAAAAAGAGGGTAGGTATGCGCTGTTCACTTTTGTGTGCCTACGTTTTGCTTGTATTTTGTTTAGAATTGTCACAACATTCAAAGCTTCAAGTGATACTAAGTATACCACAGTTTTTTCAAATTTATCAAAGATGTAAACAACAATGGCCGTCCAAAATTGTCTATGGTATACTCATAAACATAGTATCAATTTCAATTTCTGTTGATATCGATTTTATTACATTTGCACGCATAGAATACACTGAATTTGTACCTATATTTTCCGTAAGTTAATTATTAATATAGAATGAAACTTTACTTCAAGTGAGTAGTTTAATTAATAGTATATGCAAATATACGTATGTTAAAATTTATATAAAAAATAAATACTAACTTCTTTTTATGATAAATTCTACGCTGCTAATGATAAACTATTCCTTTACTCCCTATCAGTACCTACACGCAGACAGCGCGTTTAATTCCCAGGCAAGTTAAATTTTATTGCTTCTGAAGAGCTGTCAAAAAAGCCAGCACTTATTTTGTAGTTTAGTTGTAGTAACCTTTTACGAATATTCTTAATTTAGACGGCATATCAAGGTCGCTCAGCGAGCTATGGAACGGACTTTGAGTCGCTCTGAGGGATCGAATCCGGAACAAGGTGATCCGTCAGAGAACCATAGTTATCGACGAAGCTCACAGAATAAACAAGTTAAGGTAGCAAGTTCTACAAATAAGGTAGGATTGTCAACAATATTCGATTATTATAGTATACATTTTACAGCTTCAAAAAGTAGGACATTGTCACAATAATCCAGTCAAAAACCAAAGTCTGTTACATTAACTAAAGAACGTATACGCAAAAAATGACATTGACTAGTCGAACCTTCAACCTTTTGCATAAACAAAACGATTAAATACTCTTTCGCAAGTTCGGTCAGTCATGTTGAGTGATGTGACAGGACATGCGCATAACCCCTGATGTTTATTTATAGACGGTGTTGCCAGTCTGACCATGTCCTACCTATTAGGGATAATACTTAAAAAAAAGGAATAATATATAGTCCATCAGTAACATAATAAAAAAAAATTAGACACGTATTTTTTGCTTCATCATATTATTAAAAAAAAAATACTTAGATGTGGGGCTCGCTACGTCACAAGTAGTCATGCCACATTTTAACTCAATGACCAGAATCTTCTGGTTAGGTACAGACAGAAGCACATCAAGCTATCTCAAACTGTCAAATATTCCCAATTGAAAATGAACCTTACCTTTTTGTAATAAAGTTAAAAATCTAGCAAAGAAATTTTACAGATTGAAGTACCTTGGCCTGTACGTAAAAAAAGAAAAAAAAAGTCTATTATTTATTTATAATCTAGCTGACAGACAGGACAAAATTGGTTATAATCTCAGGTACAGAGGCCAGAGGCCAGCACATCAAGTTACCACAATCTATCAAATTTCTTTGATAGTATTTCAATTTTATTGCAAAGATATAAGGTTCATTTTTAATTGAGAAAATTTGACAGTTCGGGATAGCTTGATGTGCTGGCGTCTGTACTACCTAAACTTACATTTTGATACAATCCGCTGTTACTTTTAATTTCTCACATGAACATTAGTTTCTAAAATAAAGAAAGGGTACTTTTCTCACATTAACAGTAGCTTATCATCATTAATATCGGTATTACAAGGCACCCCATCATAGTTAGCGTGGCACGATTTGTCATTTTTGACGTGTCGACGCGACGTGCGACAATGCGTTGTGCAGGGGCAGTTTGTTCGTTGCAATCATTTAGTAAGAGAATGTTTCTTTCTATAAACACATTAATGATAACAGTAGCTTGTGCTTTAAAGTTAATTATTTAATTTTATAATTACCTAATATTTAATTAAACGAATCCTGGAACCTTATTTTGCGCTCCATTGATGCGAATAGACTCGCCTCTTATTTTTTAGGACTTAAATATAACTTTGGGTATAAACTACCACATTAGATGCCTTCGGGAAATACTATATTAAAATTAATTTGATAGATTTTAGGCTTTGTTCAAGTGTGAAATGGATGGCCATCTTTACATATCGAGACACGTTACTCGTGAATCTTTGAAAGTCTTTACGGTTCGTCAGAAGCCTGTAGAAAGTCTGACAACCAGTCTTATCAATGGGTATCGTGGCACCCTGGGTTGTGGAAGTCATATAGCAGTTGCTCCATGTAAATGCATCAGCCCTACATAAATGGGGAAAGGCTTAGCAGATGATGCTTATGTGTGAAACAAAGGATTTTCTTTTGCTAATTTAAAATGAATATACTTATTTCAGTTATGCAAGCAGTCTTAATGGCATGACATAAGCTCAGAGTATAGTCATGAGCATCTTACATTTACGCAAGACTCTAAAGCGATATTCACTCAAAGCATTAATGTATTTTATGCTACTTCAAACGTAGTGTTGTTGAAACCGTTCCATTATAAAACGCCTTTTTTGCCAAAGTTCCATTTTTTTGTTCACGAAAAATTTACGCTTTTGAATTTCACATACAAAGGCAGTGCATGAAGCCAAAGACCCGACTCCCACTTACCCACAGCCAGCAAGCGCGCACGCTCCGCAATAGTAGTAGATGTTTCGAGTAAATTGTTCTGTACTACACTGCAACGCGGCTCAACCCACCGCCTCTGCGAAGATGGATTGTCGGATGGATTTGAATTCGGGCAAACGATTCGCCAGGCTTCTAAAATCTCGGTGAAGCACGGCACGTCAAAGTTAATCAGTGTGGACGTTAGTATTTTTCTGACTAATTAGATTTTTATAATCATTGCAAATTCTATATTTTATTTATTCAAAAATCGTAAAGTATACTGCAACCGGATGCGGTCGGAGTAATCTACCACATAAATAACACAAAGGTCAAGATAAAAACTTAATAATAAAACTGAAATAATTTATGACTAATTACCAAAAACAGCTTTCAAATTAATATTTTAATATCATCATAAAGTAAACCAGTTTTCTGTACTACCACACTTTAATTCTTTATATTCTATAATCTTTAATTACATATAATGTATGAGCGTTTCTGATCGATTCGATGCGGCTGCGTGGAAGCGCAAACGCTGCGCTTGCGCACGTCACGTGACTAACGCGTGGCTTACGTAAAAGTTGCCATCATAAAAGCAATCTGTACAGAAGGTTTACACTACACGAGAAAAGTGTTGCATATACAGTGTGTTAGGCTAAACGAGGGACATACTTTCAGAGGTTACTATACTCATGGAAATGAACAACTTTGACTATGGACCTGAAATCACGAAAAAAAAAACCAGCTGTTCAGTACATTTATGTTTTCATAATAAAATGTATGGAACGCTATACATTTTCCGCGATGAATTACACGCTAATATATATTTTTTTCACATTTCTAACTCATAAAATGGTCATTAATTGGAAATACAAATATCTCGTCACATTTATGAATTATTAATCACAAATACTAGTGACCCGCCCCTGCTTCACACGGAGATTCTTGATTATGCATTCAAAGTTTAATATTACAGATGATGAAAACCTCAACAAAATTCGTTGTTTAGTTAGTAACACAGACTAACACGAAAAGCGCCTTTAATTTGTAATATTTACGGATAGATGTTACAAATTCTGATTTAAATATCAAAACGGGAAGTCATAAGGGCAGAAAAAGTCGCGTCGCAAACATTCTAAGTTCATCAGAATAAGTCTCGTAGCCTAATTACTATAAGTGCGTAGCACGGCTACGAAATTGCGTAGCAAATGCAACTAATCGCTACGCAATTAGTGTAGGCCGTCAATTCTACTTTATTTCGTTCACCATAGTTTTCAAACCTTCTGTGGTAATTTTTTAATGACAATACATAACACCCCATGTCCACAGAGGTTCGGATTGATCTGCATTTGAGTACTTTATGATGATTACGTACTAATCTTGTTTGCAAATCAGCTTTACTTGGTGTGAATTTTAGAAAAAAACTTGTTGACACTTTTTTGATCTGGGAAACTGAAATATAGTTGGTGAGCTAGTTGTAATGGCCCCATTGTGTACACGATGGCTCTCGATGGACGACATTTTAATAATGATGGGAAAACGGTTGTTTCAGGTAGACGAAAAATATAATTACGTTTAAAAATCTTAATCGCGGATTAATTTGAGCGGTTTTATTTGTTCTTATTGGAATATTGGTTTGGATGGCCATTCAGGTTGCACTAATGTATTGCAAAACTTGCAAAAGTCGCTCTTGGTAATACAAGTATCCTTGTATTACCAAGAGCGACTGATTTACTGGGAGAAAGAACCAGAAAAATTGTTTCTTCTTTGCTTGAGTACTGCTTAATATTACTTGATCGCATTGCCAATTTTACGCTGTTATAGGTTAGATACATTAAACAAAAACTACGAACTTACGTAAGTAACAAATAATATCTTAAGTACACTTAACAAATAACGTAGTAACAAACACTTAATATGTCCGCCATTCAATGAGAGGTGGCGTCATATCATTAAATAAATTGATGTTAGTCAATTAGCTGAAACAGCCGGAGTGAGCCCAAGAGAGCCGAGTACCCAGGCCACAAAACAAAGGCTTAGCGACCCCCCGGAAGCATTGTGTTGTACCAGCCCCGGGTTACGACTGGGATGTGCTGGTACAAGTCATAAGCAGAAAGCGCTCAGTGAACTCTGCGGTTCCCATTTTAAAAATTGAGGCATTCTTTTTATAGTGTTTTTTTTCTGGAGAATTGTGGGCTATCTACAAATGGTAGGTACATCTACGCCTAACCCATCGGGAAAACAAAGCGTCACTGCGTGTTATATAACAGATTTTTTTTTAGATGTGTATGAGCTCGTGGCTAAGTAGGTAATAACAACCGCACGGGTCGATCCATCAGGTTAAGCTACGCTTGCCAAAGTTGGTTCGTTGATTCAGGTTAAGCTACGTTTGCTGGTTGGTCTGTGGATGGGCTATCTTTACATATCGAAACTCCTCCGTGCCTCGGAAAGCACGTTTAGCCGTTGGTTCCGTCTGTCATTCGTGGATCTTTGAGTCGTTACGGGTAGTTAGAAGCCCGAAGTCTGACAGTCAGTCTTACCAAGGGGTATCGTATTGCCCAGTTACTGGATTTTGGAGGTCAGATAGGCAGTCGCTTCATGTAAAATACTGGTATTCAGCTGCATACGGTTAGACTGGAAGCCGACCCCAACATAGTTGGGAAAAGGCTAGGCAGATTGATCTACTCGCTTTGTTTTTCAGTGTTGAAATTATAATTAGGAATTAAATAGGTCACTTAGACTTCAATGATGATTTTTCCATTGTATTAACTTGTAGTTTAGTTCTTCATTAGGTACTATACGACCCAAAATACAACTAACCCAGAAAATCCAAGAATACGAAGCTGTTTATGTGTAACAGTTAACGTTTAATATCACTTTAAATCAAAATTCACCTAACATACGACTAGTAAATGCAGTGATTCGCTCAAGTTGGAGCACACCCGGCTCATCGCCCCATCCTAGCTTTAGTACCGTGAAATGTTAAATTTTTGCTATTCATTGCGGGTTCGAGCTGTTTTTCTGACACTCGCGCCTCTCGTACGGAGGCTATCCCTTTTTAAGGGGACGATATTATGTACACTTGCATAGAAAAGTGCAACGCTTGGACGTAAATGTTACACAGTTATGCAATAAATATATCTTGTTTTTTGCGAAAAAAGTTGTGTTTTTTTTTAAAACTTAAACTATTATTTGTGTAAATTGGTTAACTAAAACGGCCAATTACGTGTCATTATGATTTTTCATTCGGACGTACAGAACCTTAAAACAGTAAAAGAGAAAAAAGTCTACTAAAAAAAAATTCGTTTGAACCTCCATTACGGTTTATTAATCAAACTGATTTTACAACACAAGTTTTTTTTTTAATAGTATACGCCACGTGTGGCACAGCCAGTCTTAATAAAGACATAAAAATTGTAACATATCTATTGTGTGCTTTAATTATTTAAATAATTTAATAAGTAATCTTGAACGCCCACGCTTTACAACTTTATCGCCATATTAAGAAATAATTATCTTGATTTAGACATTAACCTGATTTTATATTATTTTATTTATTAACTAAAGCCCTTTTTAGGAAATAGTAGGTGGTGTCATTTTTTAATTTACTTTATAACTTAATTATAAGCTTGGAAACGAAGCAATGCCGCTTTTAAATCGAGCTCTGTTTTGTTGGTCATTCTAAAAATATTAACTTAATCATAAAAGCATGTACACTCGTGGTAGAGATTGATTTTATCTATACCTTGAAGCAACCAAAAACCTACCAACGTAACTTTTACTTTTATTTGGAAAACTTTGTTTTAATTAATTGTATAATGACACAAGAAGTTAAGCCGTTGGTCCCGGCTGTTATTTGTGCATCTTTGACAGTCGTTACGGGTAGAAGCTCGAAAATCTGACAGCCAGTCTGACCAAGGGGTATCGTATTGCCCAGTTACTGGGTTGTGGAGGTCAGATAGGCAGTCGCTCCATGTAAAATACTGGTATTCAGCTGCATCCGGTTAGACTGTAAGTCGACCCCAACATAGGTGGGAAAAGACAGGCAGATGATGAATGACACAAAACGATCGATTATACGAAATTTTCTTGTAACACTTCCGTCATCAACAGTACTTAGATGCAAGCACTGCAGATTGCCAGCATTCCGGGCGAGTTTCAACAAATTGTGCCAACATACCTCGGGCGCAACCATAGGGCGACCCTATGTTGTGATTGTAGTAATAATAATTAGTTCAAATGATGATTATTTTCTAAGAACAGAAACTTGAATAGGGCAGACATAATTTTTAAATACAGGGTGAAATTGAATTCATGAGCAATATTTTAAGGGGTCATTGTACTTATCATTATGAACAACTTTTACTATAAAAAGCAGTGATAGCCTAGTGGTGTGACCGCCAAGTCATAGGTCTCGAGTTCGAACCCAAGGCACGCACCTCTGATTTTTCGGATTCATGTGCGTATTGTATAATTATCACTTGCTTAAAATCAGTGAAGGAAAACATCGTAAGGAAACCGGCATGCCCGAGAGATATTTATCAACAGCATGTGATGCTAAGTCAGAGGCCCATGGGCAGCATTAAAACTCTGACACCAGGTTAGTCACTAACCATACAAAGAAGAAGAAGAAGAACTACAAAATCAGCTACTCCATACATTATGCTCATTCTGCATTACTAGATTTTAACGGCGGCGACTTAAGAATTTTAGGTCATAGATCATCAACAGGCGCTTTAAAATGTGTAAATTGTTTCATCGCCACTGCTCTCAAAGCAGTGAAGGAAAACATCGTGAAGAAACCGGCATGTCGTAGAACCAAAAATTAGAAAACATGTGACATCGACAAACCCGTATAGGGCCCGCGTGGAATACGGCCCACTCCCTCTAAGTCAAAGACAA
This sequence comes from Hyppa rectilinea, assembly GCA_951799385.1. Taxonomy (NCBI): domain Eukaryota; kingdom Metazoa; phylum Arthropoda; class Insecta; order Lepidoptera; family Noctuidae; genus Hyppa; species Hyppa rectilinea. Next base: position 6,369,407 of record OX637321.1, on the reverse strand, counting down.
ATTGACACAATTTCAAATAGACACAACAAGAAAGGCACTTTTGAACGTCAAAATGAACAAGAAATAGAATTGATTCTAGTCGCCCCTTCCAAATGGTGGTTTCGTTAGGAGAAGTATGGGAAAGAAACTCCACCGTTACTCTATTAAAATGTTTTACAATGTTTAGTATACATTAATTATAAAATTATATGTGAAGACGATTCACCGTCTCACTGAGAGGAAGCCTGTGTCCCAGGCAGTAGTGGAAACATTATAGGGTGATTATATATGCTATGTCGCTGAGATGAGATTGCTAATAGTTTTACAACATCTGCCAGTCGATTCTGTAAAAATCTCACCGTGATAAGAAGTGAGCGTAAAGTGACCTGTGGCTCCACCTATTGACACTATTGACAGCAATGGCGTAACTATACCTTCTGAGGCCCCTGGCAAATCCATTGCATGAGGCCCCAAATTTATATCTTTTACTAAATTTTGTTAAAAATGTTAGATCACTTTTGAGCTCGCAGCCTGTTGGGCTGGGGGCCCCGTCAGTCCGGGGGCCCGCAGCATTTTGCCAGTCCTGCCACCCTATAGTTACGTCACTGATTGACAGCTCACTTTAAACTCGCTTCACGTACACTTTCAAGGTGAGATTTTTACAGAATATCACTACTGTTCGCGCTCTGTTTAAAACTAAAAGTTGTTAAGTATACTCTACGGAAACAACCGGTCGATTCAATAAAAATCTTAACGTGAAAACTTATGTGAGGTGAGTTGTCAATCTTCTTTCTTTTCGTGTGGTTAATGACTAACCTGGTGTCAGAGTTCTTATGCTGCCCATCGGCCTCTCACTTAGCTTCACATACTGTTGAGAAATATCTCTCAGACGTGCTGGTTTCTTCACGATGTTTTCCTTCACCGATTTTTAAGCAAGTGATAATTATAAAGAAACATATTTTCCACAACGATTTAAGTTCAGGATAAAGGGCTTATTGATTGATTGATTGAATTATAAAATACGCACATGAATCCTTAAAATCAGAGACCTGGGACTTGGCCGTCCGACGGTCACACCACTAGGCTATCATTGTTGTCAATGGTGTTAATAGTAAGTACCAGGCAGTTTATTAAGTAATAATACCACCATGAAAACACTGGTGACTGAGATGTCATTCCTAATAAAGCTAGGGTTTGTCATAATTGACAGTTCACTTCAAGCTCACTTTACCTTATATTGAGGGTAATATTGTTCCAATAGTTTTGCAGGGCCATCAAGCAAACGAATACCATTTTATTCTTCCACATACTGTATATTAATAAGGAACGAATCCAAATAATTAAAAACCAATTTGCCAGCACCCCGAATCGCAATACTTCCCATACAAATCAGCACGCGACCACTTTCGTTACGGGTAAGCGCAGTTATCAAATATGGAGTAACACCACTAATTCCTTGCTATAAAGCAATTTCAACCCTATAATTTTTTACATACTGTTGATTTTTGCTTGTAGGTTATTGTAGAATTGAAGAAAATAGGCATAAAATAGATAAATAAGATTTAACATGGGTGTAGAATCGTATGTATTTCAGGGGCGTATTCGGCGCGTGCGCATAGTTAGGCGAGTTTTCCCGTGACTGTTACAATTATAGCAAATTGGATGTTAGTCGGATTTATATGTCGGTGGCTGTAACTAAATACTAATATTTATGGGATCTGAATCTGATTACAGATTTTAAGAAAGATAAAATCAGAATTTTCGAGTCGAGTTTTCCATAAGGTTTTAAAGGTGCTCAAGATTATGTGCGTGGATAAGGAATTAAGATGATATTTTCAGTGTTCTTGAGTTGGCTTCTAGGTATTTATTATTTACCATATTTGGCAGACTATCTGTTCATATATTCTGTGAAAATCTCACGGTGATAACGTAGTTACAGTAAGCATGGAGCGAGCTGTCATTCCATCCAAGGGTGTTTGCACTTAGAACGCTGGTAGGCGGCGCAGATATGCGAGCGTTTGTCAGCCCTTAAAAGCGCTGTTAAACGCTGCTATAACGGCGCCTGGTATCACGTTTCAAGTGTATGTGCCCATTCACGGTGAGTTTTACTGACAATCCCGCTCACCCGGCAGGCTTCGGTCCTGACGGGCCCCTTCACATGCTGACATCTTTTTGAGGCGCGCGTGGGACACGTACGCGCTCTCCGGTACGGGTCTGGTCCTGATCGGACGGTGAGCTACCCATTACACATCGCCCGCAGGCCTGCGCCTACAGAGGCCGGGAGTCGTCACGCGGCTCCCGACGCCCGGGGCGTCTCCCGCGGCGGCTGGGACTGGAGGACCTTTCCCTCTCCCATCCCGCTGCCTCCTTCGCAAGCATGACTGCTTCATGGAGGTGACTGCCTCCCACTCCCTCTCGCTCCGGACCATGGCTCGCACCAGGGCCGGGCGCAAGAGGTCGCCGCCGCCATCAATCGCCTCTACGAGGACATGGCGGTGCTCCGCCCAAGCGAGGCAGATCTTTACCGTATGCTCCACCGTGTCCTCTGGGCCATCATAACAATGATGACACCGGGCGTTTCCTCCCGCCTGATTATGCGCAGGAACCTCCCGAAACATCCATGTCCGATCAGGACCTGCGTCAGGCGGTAGGTGAGGGCGCCGTGACGCCTCTCTAGCCACTCCTCAAAGAGGGGTCTTACCGCCACTATCATGGCGTGCTCTTGGACAGTCATTTTATTAAGGTTCAACTGTGTTAAACGATATCCCGAACATTACAAATCGAACTGCCTGTAACTTAACCGTATTAAATTAACTACGTGTCCATCATGTGACAACTGGCTCTGATGACGGCTCAACGTACTCTCCGAAACCGTTTTAAATCTAGGCATTGTAAGAAAATCGTGCGTCAGGAATAAAGCAAGAACTTTCACCACTTATATAGTTAATAAACTGTACACAATTTGGTCGCCCGCACCACGCATCCACGTTCCCAATAAATGATCCACAAAGCGGCGCTTTACGAAATAATTATTAACAGAAAAACCACAAAAAACTCTTCGAAATTAGTTCCCGATGACAGTCAAAAAGTATATGTATATTTTTTTGTAGATTATGTTTATAAAAAACGATGGGCGAAGCGCCACGGCCGACGCGCGGTCCCTTTTTGCTCAGCAGGACATCGCCCGTTCCGACTTTTGATACTAAATTTCTGTGTGGCATATTTATTCGGTCCTGAGATTATTTTCTACTACGATTTTATGATAATCGGCTTCTCTAACGAGTAATGAATTACGTTCGCGCATAGATAGTAGGTCTTTTAAGGACAAGGGTGACAATTGGGACCGTTTTTGTAGTTCGTTTTATGATAACCATCTCGTTCGTGTTGGTATACCGATAACAAGGTAATTATAACTTTAAAGTGTTGATGTTTCTCGTATTTTTACTGCTAAATGACATTTTTTTCTAACTGTCTGTCCCCAATGTTTTGGTCGTCTTTTTACCCTCATTGACTTGTTTTAGTTTCATTTTAATTAGTCTAAAACTTTCATCGTTTCATTAAAAAAGAAGCATACGTAATTTATTTCCTTTATTTCATAAATTAATTACTTATGATTATCATACACAGATAGGAGCTCGTGGCTAAAAGCAGCCGCACGGATCAATCCATCATGTTAAGCTACGCTTGCAGGGGTTGGTCCGTGGATGTATGACCATCTTTACATATCGAGCCTCCTCCGTGCCTCGAAAAAGCACGTTAAGCCGTTGGTCCCGACTGTCATTCGTGGATCTTTGACAGTCGATACGGGAAGTCGGAAGCCCAAAAGTCTGACAGCCAGTCTTACCAAGGGGTATCGTATTACCCAGTTACTGACTGGGTTGTGGAGGTCAGATAGGCAGTTGCTCCATGTAAAACACTGGTATTCAGCTGCATCCGGTTAGACTGGAAGCCGACCTCAACATAGTTGGGAAAAGGCTAGGCAGATGTGTTATCACAGATAGTTTTGAGTATCTACCATCGCAATAAGGAGTGTTACTTTGACACCATTGTGTTGTGTATACCTATTCTAACCGTGACCTTTGTAGCCACCCAAACGGATATTTCATTGGATATTTTGACACAAGTTTTCATGATAAACTTTTGCGAAATACTTACTTATTCAATTAGTTTCCTATCTTGGCGACTACAAACTTATGAAGTAGGTACGTTTATTGTAGATACAACCTATTGGTCCTACGTATTGATCGAAAACTTTATAGACTATCTAAAGTCTGATGACAAAACAATGGAAGGTATGAAGAGAAGTAAGGGGGAGGTAAGTTTTTCATTTAAGGAACTTTACTTAGATGGAATTTGCTTAAACAAAAGTAGACATAAAGTTTTTAAGTCTCAAGAATACTGTCCAATACTATACTGACCGCCGAACCACGGTGTATGCCTGTTTCCTGGATCTCTCCAGAGCCTTCGACCTCGTGTCATATGATGTGCTCTGGAGAAAGCTGGGGGACAGGAATATACCGGCAGGAGTTCTCGGAATTCTGCGGTATTGGTATGCAAACCAAACAAATGTTGTGAAATGGTCAGCAACACTCTCTAACCCGTATAGGTTGGAGTGCGGTGTGAGACAGGGGGGTCTGACGTCTCCTAGACTCTTCAACCTATATGTGAACGATCTTCTGGTCGAGCTCGGTGGCATGCGGGTCGGGTGCCGCGTGGGTGGTGTTACCATTAATAATATCAGCTACGCGGATGACATGGTGCTGCTGGGCCCGACTGCGGGATCGGTTAGAGAGATGTTGAGAGTATGCGAGAACTATGCAGCTTCACACGGACTCGTATATAATGTAAAAAAGAGTGAATACATGGTTTTTAAGGCCGCTGGTAAGACCCTCGACTATGCACCAGGTTTTACTCTGAATGGCTTGAGCATAAGGCGAGTAAATAATTTTAAGTACCTGGGGCACATACTTACCGACGACCTTAAGGACAATGTGGACATAGAGAGGGAGCGCAGGGCACTGGCGGTCAGAGGGAATATGTTGGCGCGCAGGTTTTACCGTTGTACTAATCAGGTTAAAATAACCCTTTTTAAAGCATATTGTCAGGGTATGTACACGGGGAGCCTGTGGGTCAGCTTTACCAAAAGATCGCTGGAGGTCCTGCGCATCCAATATAATAATGTTTTCAGAATGCTGTTGGGACTGCCCCGTTTTTGTAGTGCATCTGAGATGTTTGCGCTGAATCGAACCGACGACTTTTATGCGGTCATGCGAAACAAAATCTCGTCCTTAATAGCAAGACTGCGGGACAGTGACAACAGTATTCTGAGGACAGTGGCAGAGAGTATCTACTCTCCTATTCTGAGACGATTTGTGGGGGTGATGAACGAGTGAAGTACGTTCCCTTCGCTTGTTCGTCGTCCACATGAAGCGATCTCGGTGAAAAAGTTTTTAAATATTACGTCACTAACATTAATTATAAGGAATTTACTAACACAGTGGATCTAATGTTGTCCTAAATAAAGAATTTATTATTATTATTATTATTATAAAGAAGTTGCATACACAAGAAGTGTTTAGTATAAATCAACCGTAAACAACAACAACAATTCTTTTAAAAAAATACTTCAACGTGAAAAATAACTTTAATTTCGGTTGGTCCATTCGTTTTATAGTGGGGTAAAATACATCACACTAATATTATAAAGGCGAAATTTTGTGAGTGTATGTGTGTTTGTATATTTGTCCGACCTTTTTGCTCACACGGATCTGGATGAAACTTGGCACAGAGGTAGTTTATGTCCTGAATTAACAGTTAGGATCCTTTTTTATCCCGGTAGTAGGTACGTTCCCTTGTGATGATTCCCGACATCGAAGCGGGCGAAGCCGCTGGCAGCAGCTAGTATTACTAAATAATTGACGCTAGCTAACTCAAAAACTAACCAAGCAACTTCCAAAAAAGGCCTTTTTTTTAAGGCTGGGAAATCATCCAATGACTGCTCTCGCTCTGGGTGGAGCGGAAGGGAGTGTCAGACTCTTACTGACTAAAACCCATCCGTGTTCCTTCCGTAGCCCTTTATGTTCCGGGGTAGCGGTAACCCTTTCGGCCAATCCCGCTTACCCGGCAGGCTTGGCCCTGAGGGGCCCCTTCATGTGTGCTGACATCTCTTTGAGGCGCGCGTGGAACATATGTAGGTATACGCGCCGTCCGGCACGGGTCTGGTGCTGATGCCCCTTTCTTTCTAAAAGTTTTTAAAAAAATGTTTAGGTATCGACATTTTCGTCAAGATTAAACTGATTTTTAAAATTATTTTTGCATTTGGTAGAAGATGCTTGGGCGGTGGTCACATATACGTGTTTTATCCACTTTGTGTATATCACCATCTTGTTTTAATACTTCTTGGCTTTAGGATCTTGATCAAGTTTATTAACACTTGTCACTGTTGTTTACAGGGCAGGTTATTTTTATAAAAAAAGCTTTCTTACGCGTGTTTCCGCGACAAAAAAAAAACAATAAAATATATTTGCTCTTTTCCCACTATTCCTCTGAAAAACAATAAAAATAACAAACTACCGTCATAAAAATTACCCCTAATGTCTGGCAGCGCATCATTACGCTATCAATAATTATCATTGGTCCAGAGTATCATCCATCAATGACTCGTGTGATGGATCGTGGCACCGCGTCGCTTGACCCCGCGCGGACATTACTTGTTCGTGGGGGATGTAGTTATGAGAATGTTGGTGCTTTTAATGTTTTACGTCTGGATATTATTAGTACCTACCTACTTACAGGTAAAACAAAAGAAAGAAAATTGTTTATTCTGTATAAAGAAAACGTAATTACTAAGTCTCCGGTAGTTAGGTACTTTTTAGTTTCTTCAGTCACTTTGCAGTAAATCATAACATTACTGATATTATAAACTCAAAAGTGAGTTTGTTAAGTTGTTAAATTTTCACGCTAAAATGGCTGAACGGATTTGGAGTGGAGCGGCAGGGAGTAATAATAATAATAATAATATCCTTGGACATTTCACACAACGCCATATAGTCCCAAGCTAAGCAACCTAATGCTTGTGTTATGGTAACAAGATGGCTGATATACTACTTATATACATTTTTTTTTGTAAATACATACATATTATAGATAGAAAAACATCCAGACTCGTAACAAACACTTGCAGGTCGTACAAATATTTGTTCCGTGCGGGAATCGAACCCGCGACATGCTGCGCAGCAGTCAATCTCTCAACCACTGCGCCAATTGTGTCGTCAAACGACTAACGTATCGACGTTAACGTCCGACTCTTACTGATTAAAACCCATCCATGTTCCTTCCTTAGCCCTTTGTGTTCGGACCTTTCCCTTTAGAACAAATCCGCTAAGATTTCTGACTCCACGCGGGCGAAGTCGCGGGAAAAAACTACTAAAGTAAGGCCAACGAGAAGCGATACGAAAGATCATTAACCTAAAAAACAACTGTGGCGTTGACAATCTAATATCTATCTCTTTCCATCTTGCGCCTTTGTCGTAATGTCTCGTTCTCCCGGCAAAAACATGACAACGTCAAGATGGGTTCGCCAACATTCGGGCGGCCATTTTTTTGCCATTTTTCCATTTACATTTGGTATCGCTTCTCGTTGGCCGTACTTTAGTTACAAAGTCAGCACGTAACCCTCTCTCGTAAGCTCTGATGTTCTATTAAAACTTTATAACAAATAACTTACACACACACATAAAATACAAACTCATATTAATTTTAATACATTACTGTTATTTTCAAAATCAATGCTAAAGTATGACATAATTCTTGACACTTCCACACTAACATAAAGTGTAAACTATACAAAAAAGGGCACATTAACATAAACTTTTAAGGTTAAAAAGTCCAATTACACATAAGATAAATATAAAAAGTAAACACTTTCATATAAAAGTCAAAATATTATTTCTAACGCGATAATAAAGCTGTGAAATAAGCACGTACAAAGGGCCAGCACATCAAGTTACCCCAATCGGTCAAATTTCTTGGATAGATTTTCAACTTTATAGCTAAAAGATAAGGTTCATTTTCAATTGGAAAAAAATGACAGTTTCGGATATGTTTATGCACTGGCGTAAATCAAATATTTTTTATTTAATATTAGGTAAAACAGACCTAATACTAAATAAAAAATATTTGATTGAGCAATGAAACGATGTGGAGTAAATAATGGTTTTTAGTAATTATTACACTTTTTTTACATTGAAAATTTTTTTTATTACACAACTAATTTCCAAAAGAACGCTACAAAGTGAAAAATAACTAAACCTTCCATAAAATGCCGGCTGCGTGTTACGTGTAGTCGCTTAGTTTGCAAGTTTTTTAAGCCCTGGCTTGAGGTCTTAATTTTGGGACATCCACAGGCAAGCCCGATTAAGCAGTACCTACACAACATCCTAGGATGAACTGCAAGGTGCCATTAAAAAAAAAAATTACACGAGCGACACTTTGTTGACGGCTGCAGTCCGCTCTATCGTTGACGCGTGCCGCTCGTGTTTTAGCACTAACTCATAAAATTGATAGTCTTGGAAGAAGCCACCCAGAAGGACTATGTATATAACCGCTACTGGTTCTAAAGATAATTACTCTAAGCTCAGCTTAAAAGATAACTTAGACAAGTTGAAGGTTAAAATCCATAAAAACTGCCAATAAATTCTTACATTTCATTGTATGGAACTCGTAGTTACATAGTAACCGCCGCACGGGTTGCTGGTACGTGGATGGGTGACAAGAATTGGTAGGAGCTAGTGATAGCACCAAACACGTAGCTGAATTCTGAGCCGAGTCCATTTAGATTGCTATCGACACGGTAAGAAGACGCCTACTTATTTCGCCTACTTTTGAAAATACCTATGAACTAACCCAATAAAAAAACCAATTGGGAAATCTATATAACATCATGCCGTATAACCCGAAGGGTTAGACAGAGGTGTCGTTAATAGTACACCCACATTTCATCAGTTATGTTCAAGTCCCTTGTAATAGGGTGCAAGCCTTTTTTTACCATCAACCGGTCACAAATCATACTCCAGGCTAATACTGAGAAAGCCTAGATGGAAAAATCCAATGGTAATTTGCCCGACCCGACAATCAAACCCAGGACTTCATGCTCGTCAGTAGTAATTCAAACCACTTGACCAAAAAGGTGTGCTTGAGATTTCTTCTCAGGGTTATTCGGATAGGAAATGCCGACTCCATTTCTCCACCTTTATTATATTTTTTTCAGACCCCGGGCTGATTCTGAAAAATTCTAGATAGAAATATATAGACTGCCCGAACCCGGGAATGGGCCCCAGGACCACATGCTCAACAGTAGCACAATACGACCACTAGACCAACGTTTTAATTCATAACTATTGTAATAAGGTACTATATTCTTTGCTTCATTTTATATTGTAACAAGGTACATATTCTTTGTACCAAAGAATGGCCCAACAAAACTGCAATGTTTGAAACAAGACAAATGCCAGATGAACTCTAAATTAAAACAGAGCATCGCAAGGTAGGAAGATAAATGAATAGGTATCATTAATCTTATTTATTTCTCTCTTGAAGCAGCACCGTCCCGCGAGTTGTTATGAAACTGGATATCAACAAAAATACTCACAGAATATGTTGGTACAGGATATTGTTTTTTTTTTTTTCAAGGAACTTTCTCGCCGACTAGTCATCACTTAACTTGACCAAATGGCTGGTTCGTTTTTGACTAAAGAATTAACGTGGCATTGATGACAGTCTTTCGGGAACTTTTGTGGATGACAGCAAAGTAGTCGTTTTTTTTTTGTATTTGACGGTGCTGCAAGTGGCGCCACCCCATTTTGTTTTAATGTTACTGGAAACACCAAATAGGTCGGATACTAGTGATACTGGCTGGTGACAGAGACTGGTCAACTAAGCATCCGTGGGCTTGGCCACTATGTCAACACTGCCAACTAACTTCAAATTAAAAAAAAATACATTTCATTTCGGGCAACTAATATTACATTCCTATAAACAAAAACTTATCGTTTTGCTTAACAATAGTAGCAATTTTATTGCTAGACTGGACTAGACATTAATAATCTCTATTCTCTCTTCGTGGGTACTTCCTTATGGGAAAGTCTACTATTGTAAAAGAGTCTTCATTTAACCAATAATAACTTACCACAAATTATTGGAATCGACCATAAAAGATCGATAAATTGTCAGTAAAATACTAATGTTAGTAACTTAAAACCCTGAAAATACGCTCCAAAAAGCGTAATTTTTACTTGATCAATACACTTACCAACGACTCCAAAAACCATGTATCAACTATATTCCTACATCATTATTAAGATCAATTACTGATCGTTCATCTACCAACGTAGGGTAGACTGGGTACGGTTGAAACAAAGGACGGTTGAAACAGAGCAAATATCTCGTAAACGGTTACGCGGGGAGTGAGGGAGGCAAGGGGAAAACGAAGCGGACGGCAGTTTTGAACGCGAATTTAGTAGCGCGTCGCTCCCCGCGCGTTGTTGTTGAGTGCAGGACGCCATATTGTTTTTTATTACCCAAAAGTAAGTATTTTTCTTCTGACATTAACGCTTATATTATCTGTTCTTTGTAAGTGAATGTATTGAGTGTGTGTTTGTGATTATTATGAAGCTTGTAGAATAAGGGATAGTGACTATTTTTACTGTGTTATTATTACTGTCGTAACTATAAAGTATATTCTACCAAAAGTGGTGTCGGGGACGGTTGAAACAGTATTTTTGGGTACGGTTGAAACAAAATGTTTATTTTTTGTAGATGCCGAGAGTTCGAGTGAGGAAGACTTCCAGAGGGGAAGTTAACTTGTCGAGCTATAGTAATGCATATGAGGAGGTAAAAGCTGGTCTTAGCTACGTTTGCCACAATTGCGAATCTGAATACTCTGATTAATCTCTAAGCTCTGTTTTCTTTATGTTATTTCTTTCTTATTTATGTTTATTTGATTTAAGAAGTGTTTTCTTTAGTTTATTTGGAATGTTTATTTGATTTAAAAAAAAAGTTTTTATTTAGTTTATTCAAAATGTTAATTTTTATTTGATTTTAGAAATTATTTAATTGTTTACTACTCGTTAAAGGCTGATGAAACCTTGAAGACTGATTAATGTTGTTATGTGGTGCCTTAATTAGTTTTAATGATAAATAAAACATGCTTCCTTAGTATTTATTGTATTATTTGTATGTGTTTCAACTGACCCCAATCGCTGTTTCAACCGCCCCCGGTATGGGGACGGTTGCAACAAATTCGTTTTTTTTTTTAATTTCATATATTTCGGAAAATAATAACCCGGAAACTATAATGATACAGCCATATCGTAGCTAAAACTTCACTTTTGAATTTAATGTATCATAATCGTCACTCGGTTTATAAACAACAAAATTATAAATGATAAAAGCTAAATTGTTTCAACCGTACCCAGTCTACCCTATATCCTCACACACTCGACTTCCCAAATCTCACACGAACTCCCAAACAACAGTTATCAAACCTCGTTCGAACATAACCACATTACGGCCACTTTTAATTTCGGAACCTTACCTATCTGACCAAAGGTTGCCACCACAAAAAAATAACCCATAAATTAAATAATTTATTCCCAAAGCGGACGGTTTAACGTGCCTCGTGTAATATTATAATGGAGGACTGGTTCTTTGGTGAGCGCCGCTTCCTAGCCATTAAAGAGTCTAGATAGTAACTGTCACTGTAAACTTAACTAAATATGCCCATTTTGAATGGTTCATCGATTTGAGCGGCGGAGGCCGTGAGACTGGATTTGCGTTTTGTGAATATTTTACGACGACGTTGTAGTTGTTTGTGTGTTTGTTGTTTGCGTCTTGCTATAACACAGGGAGTCGACCTCCATCTCTTTTAGAAGTATTATTTGAAATAATAGCTTCTGCCAGCGGCTTCACCCGTGTGGATGTCGTAATTTATCCCACGGGGACAAACCTACCACCGCGCCGGGATAAAAAGTATCCAGAATAAAATAAAAAAATTAAACAAATTAAAAGACGCCTTGAATATTGGGAATCATGATAACAAGAAGAAAAAAAACTGTACCTTGGCGTGGAGGGCACGCGCGTGCGTTTATGCTCTGGGGCGTTCAAAAGGTATACAGCTTCCTTGTGTTAACTTGTTAGAAGGTAATGTTAATTTGTTGAAACGGGACCATGTTCTCGTTGCCAACCTTAGTTTTTTTTTTATTATTTTGGGTACTTAGTGTAACAGTGCCTCGAATTTTGTTTTAAAAACATTGCGTATATTAATGATTGATAAATAAAACAATGGAATGTAACTAACATGTGTATTAAATATATAAGTATTTTCTTACTCTTATAATATTTATCCAATAATTCATTAGATACAGACTCAAGCACATCAAGCTATTCCTGACTGTCAAATTTTCCTAATTAAAAATGAACTTTATACTTCTTGTAAAAAAGTTGAAAAACTATCACAGAAATGTGACAGATTGGGGTGACCTGATGTGCTGGTCTCTGTACATCAAATTGCAAAGCAAATAAACGCACAAATCTCATAATCTGTTACACCATGTCAGAAGGTATGTACTACACTCCATTAATTTTAGCATTAGACATATCATATACATAACTGCAAGTAAACGACTGTTATTGTGCAATATTGTTAAAATTACCCCACTTTAGAGTAATTTTTTCAATGTGAATGGTAAATACATTGCATTGCTTTGTACTTATCCTGAAATAACGGAGTTTATTAAACGTTTATACAAAAATAACGATAGGGTGAAAACCGTTATTTGTCTAAAAATATAATCAATGGAGTACACATTATTAAAAAAAATGTTTTTATTTTTAAACCGCCTCCTTCGGCATAAGATTTTTTTTTAATTCAAACGTAATTGTTTAAACTTAGAACACGCCATTAAACCAACTTACTGAGATCTCATTTCATTATTCATAGCACGATTCCAGTACCTATTCCCATAATTACCCGGTTATTATCAAACATACCCTGAGGCATCGTTTCGTAACAATAGCTTTAAATATTTATGTTGCTAATAGAGAAATGTTTGAACAAATTACTTGAATCAACTTGGGAATGTAGATTCTTATAAAAGCCAGAAGGTACCATGGGTGGGAAACACAGAATTCTCCTATTACATCAGGATGTTATATATTTAATTACTGTTTTATTTTCAATTATATTTTAATATCGAACTATAATATGCAATGCCAAAACACTGTCAAAGTAAAAATGATAAACATTGTAACAAAAATAATGAATTTTCATGATGACAATTAAATGTATTTTTTTACTTTGGCAACACATACACATAACAGAGAGAGATATTGTTACTATTTCTGGGTGGAGCAAGTCTTTGTATTTGGTTAAATTTAGTGCAGAGTGCTGTTTGACTGCAATGATATTAATAATTTTGGATCTCCAACACAAGATTTAAGTACACAAGACATAACACATCAACAATGGGCAACAACAACTGTTAAGTAGGTATAATGAGATAGGAACTTGCTCCATGTACAATACTGGTAGTCAGCTGCATCCGATTAGATTACTCGTCAACATTACCATCACTCCCCAACATCGTTTAGTAACGAAAACAGACTGAAACAGTACAGTACCCGGCGATAAATATTGCACATCGACCTCTGTGACTGACCTCGTAAAGGTTTCCGCCTTTTTCTAAAGATGCCAGAGTACAACTTTAAATTATTGTAACAACCGTGTATTTTGGGTGTTAACAACTCTAAATATATATTTTGAACATTTTGACAATAGCCGACAGTCTCTTTCCAGAGGTCGATGTGCAATATTTATCGCCTGGTACAGTATTTGGTTTTTTGTGTGTTTATTTGCTCTGGTAACTAGGATTTACAAAAAACTTTTTTGTTAAGTGTCTATGGAGTTACCTGCCCCTCGTTCTCTTTAAAGATATGCATTTTGGAAAGGGTAACTAACTTCAACTTTCTAGTTAATTAACCGACATCATGACATTCAAATGCCTGTAAATGATTTAATTGAAATGAGTGCTTTGTCTTTGAATTTTGTCTTTATCTAAGTCATTGAGTTTTGTATAGTTGTTTTTTCTATTGGATATATATAGCTAAATATATTGGGTAGATCTCAACTTTTTAAATCATCGAGTGTCTTCGGACTCAAAATTATTGTCTCACTAGAATTGGTCAGGTCTTGGTGAGGTTCTAGTGGTACTTTGCCACGAGATTTTTTGGCTTGCGGCTTTTCAGAACGCGGCTCTTTGGCCAGCGGTACTTCGGCACGCTGTACTTCGAGATTCGGTAGTTTGGGTCGCGGTACCTCATTATGCGGTACCTCTTCATTATTCTTCGCAATAGTGATCGGGCGGGCACTTTCAGGTCTATAGGGTTCATCAGTTGAAATATAGCTAACTTCCGACTTATAACAGACGACACAGTTTTCATCTTCTGAGCTATCCGTATGTAACTCAAGGTTCTTTGCTTCATTTAATGAGACTTCCATTTTATCTTCTTCTACTTCTTTGTAATTGTCTAATTTATAAAATTCCTGCGTAATAGCAGATTCTTTATTTAACTTGTTTTCTTGTTTGTTCTTCGGTGATTCATCTGGTGCCTCTATAGTCAGAGAGTTGTTTGTATCAAGTATTTCATCTAAATGGTCGAGTTCTTTTTTGGTTATTCGTAGTCTATCTGGTTTAGGGTTGGGTTTTGGATCATTCCATAACTCAGGTTCAACTTTAACGCACATCTCGTTGTCTAAATCAGCCACCGGTGAAACAGCCTTACTTTCTCTAGGTTTGTTTTGTTTTTCTTTAGAATGGTCTGGTTTAGTGGTTGTTAGTGGTTCCACTTCTACAGTGCTCTCTTCCAAACTCTTATTTTTTGTAGATTTTGAAATTTTTTCTTCTTTTTTTCTGTAATCCCAAAATAATTCTTCATCGGCTTCAGGTATAGGCCCCCACTCATGTCCTTGGTACAGATAAGATTTGCCTCTTCTACCTCTGTATCCGAGTCTTGATGCCTCTTCATGAAGTCTATCTTTTCGAGGCACGTCATTCAACCTTGCCATAACCAGTACAGTTTCGTCCTGATAAAAATGAAAGTATATGAAGTTAGTCTGTGTCTCTCACTTACACACATTTGGGTCGATAATTTTTTCAAGATTACTGGGTTGGTCTGATGGAGAATGTTGATTTGTTGGTCTATACCAGGGTACAGACCAACTAACAGATCATCTAAATCCCTGGATCACACATCTCACGTAACATAAGTAACACATCTTCTAATATATGAAGAAGAATGTATATATTCTTCTTCATATTAGTATAAAAATAGAAATCTTTAGAACGGCCTTTTCTTTGGTGTCCCCCTCTAACCCTAAAGTATGACGACACCTTTCTGATAAAAGCTGTATATGTACATACGTAATTATAATTGTATACTCACGCGGCAGTCCATAAATCCAAGAAGGCGATTGTCTCCGGTCTGCCTCAAGCGAACATCACGAGGAGTGATTTTATGCCCTCCTTCTACTACAATAATAGAAACAATAAGATTGCGTTAGTAAAAGTCATGAACATGTTGAATTATACTATCACTGGTACAAACAATCACGAACTGCGAGCATATTGCTATTGTTTTTGAATATATCAATTTGAACATAGAATATATTGTACCTATTCCTATTGCACATATTATAGTTTATTTTAAGAGATAAGTATCATCCACCTTGTTACCTACTATACTTATCAATGTTTTTGATTATAGTTAAAGGCAAGTTGCCATAATATAAGGATGCTACTGTTTGGTTCTCACAATCTCTAATTTCCTTTGCCAACACCCAAGAGATGGCGTGGCTTTATACTGTTACCAATTAAAATAGTAGCAACGCTTCAGGCCATAGATAAAATGGCGTGAGAAACTCGACTCTTTTCTCAAAAATACACATAGAGCTATAGTTAAAAGTTTAATAAGGTTAAGGGGAAGCCCCAAGGTTCAAATATTTGTCACGTTTTTTGCAACTAGCAAGTCAGTGTCCCGGCCGTAGCAAGTATGTTTCTACAAAATTGTAATCACTAAAATCATCAATACAATCTTCAATGTACAAATAAACATATGGAACTATTTCATGAAATTTAATCTTGACATTTAAGACAGTCCTAATGACTGAAACTGACCTGAAATTTGCAAAGAACGCTAAAAAATACAACGGGTTGCACTCTGGGAGTGCCAGCAGAAGTAAAAACTTGACATTACCGTTGTGCATTCATGCACAATCAGGTCAAGTATCCTGGCGCGAGTTAAACCTTTTTACCCACCCCAAGAAAATGGCACAACGCCGCTAAAGAAGTTTTCAATTCAAAAATTTCGCGAGCTGCCTTTGCGCAACATTTTTAACAATAATAATTACCTCTGGCGACTGGGTAGGACCAGTACTCCCCTCTGTCGCTTCGTTCCACCAGTAAGCTAATAAGTTCCCTATTATCCTCCATCAATATCTGACGAGCATTCCACATCACAGGCAAGACAACATTCCCTTCGAATAATCTTTTCAGATGTCTGGTGTGCTGGAAAATATTCAATTGTATAATAAAAAAAAAACATAGTTGGGCAAACATCTTCTTAAACTATTCCAAGTTTTAATTTAATAGCATCAGTAGTTCTTGAGATATTTAGCTGTGACAGACGGACAGACAGACTGAGTCGCACCATAAGGGTTCCTTTTTACAATTTGGTACGGAATCCTGAAAAGTCATATGTGGAACATTGTTGGAATATAAAACATTTTTTAAAATTACAATTAAAATGAACAGACCTGCCGGTTGGAAGCATGAAGGGCGTGCGTTGCTAGACATCAAAAATGTTACGGTTGATCACAATGTTGCAATAAATAGCTTTAATAAGCTATTTATTAAGTGATCGATTACAATCATAATGATTAAAATGATACATTTTTGCAAATTGAGTATTAAATTGATATAAAACTACGTTTATTATATGAGTATATTTATGTAGAGTTTCCTTTAACTGTTTCAACTTCTGTAATCTGTAGAAGTCGGAACAGTTCATGCCGCGTTCAAAATATTAGCCAGCAAGATACGTGCAAGTGGGACTAAATAAAACCCCAACTTAACTTTGTTACCTGCTAACTGTGAGTTGTATTTGCGCACTACGGGTTCCGTACTATTAAAACTACTTATGATACATTGTAAGTACCTATTACGGTCTAAAATATACTGCCCTGTGACATATACACAGACATTCAACGTAGGCTTAGTAATAGGGTTTCGTTAACTCCCTTTTTTTTTGATGGTAGGAAGTCATCAACTGACTCCTCCCGCTCTGGGTGGAGCGGAAGGAAGTGTCAGACTTTTACTGACTAAAACCCATCCATTCCTTCCTTAGCCCTTTATGTTCCGGGGTAGCAGCAACCCTTTCGGACAATCCCGCTTACCTTCGTTAGCCTATGGGTGCAGAATTGAAGAACAAAATTAATGTATTGTCCAAATATTGACATGAGTGTGGACATGAAGAAAAATGGAAAAATTCTTTAAAAAAAACCTTTGAAGTAATTTTTGCCTAACCGAGTTGTAATAGCTTGAATTGGCTGCTGAAAAATGCTGTGACGACTCCCACACTGCTTCAAGAACCGACTGTAGATTATCTCCGAGCTATTAGAAGCACACGCATCAGCTAAGTAGCTGCTAGATTTTGTCTACCTGCCAGCCTAGCTTTTTCCAACTACATATGTTGGGGTCGGCTTCCAGTCTAACAGGATGCAGCTGAATACCAGTATTTTACATGGAGCGACTGCCTATCTGACCTCCACAATCCAGTAACTGCGAAATACGATACCCCTTGGTAAGACTGACTGTCAGATTTTCGGGCTTCTGACGATCCGTAACGACTGTCAAAGATGCACGATTGACAGCCGGGACCAACGACTTAACGTGCTTTTCGAGGCAGATTTTTTCTACCAAATATTTAAAAAAAACATTTAAAAAAAGTACTACTTACGTTAGCCGAAGGAAAAGTAAAAACATAAGTGGTGAGCGGTGAAAACGGAGCCCAGTAGTAAAACACAAACCACTTATCGCGTAGGACGGACAAAGGATTGAACCTTGCAAACTTGGAAAATTCCGTGCAATTCGTATAGTCATCGAATGACATTCCAGAAGGACCTTGCTTCGGTTTGACTTTCTTACTGATACTAGAAACTAAACATGCTGTAATTACAAGTATTGATGCTAACATAACACGCGACGATAACTCGTTAAGTAACATTTCGCCAAAAACAAATTGTACGTTGGTTAGTTTTAGCTTACTCAATGTTCTTGCTACGTTTATCACCGATTTCAAGTAAACTATATGAGTCTCGGGCTAACGATCACTCTTTATACTCAGTATTGAGGATGTTTCATCGTCTTTTGTTTGTTAGTTGGTAGGATGTGTTGCATTTTTACATTTGTTCGAAGAAATCGGTTCACAAACGACATTATTTTCTTGTTTAAGAATTTGTTTATGAACATAATATTATTTTTTGTTAATTTTTATTTTTAACAGTTTAAATATACTTAATTTTATTATTGTAATAGCTAAGGACCCTCAATTTAAAAATAACTACCGACTATCAAAATCACGACTGTCATTCTTTGCTAGTCGTATGAATTGGCTTTACCACGGCAACAATTTTTTTTTCTGACTGTACTGTCGCCACCGCATAAAGTTATACCAAACTGTCAAATTTCTTCAAATAATTTTAGACCTTAAAACGTTAGCAGTTAAGTTCAAAATCGATTAAGAAAATGTGGCAGTTTGTGGTAACTTAATGTGCTGGCGACTGTACTTAAATAACAAAGAAAAATGATGTGAACAGTACGGTATTAAAACAAACGGTCCCAGTTGTACTGAAACATCGTAATACTAAGGAATAGGGTATTTTGATAGTGATCGAAATAAAATATAAAACAGTAATTAAATTAAACTTTATTATTATTTATTTCGGGTGTTTTCTCGTACCAGAAAGAACACGAGAGTATGTTATTGCAGTTGGTCTTACTGAAGTTTTGAAACCAAAATATACCTCCTGTATAAAGAAACTACGGCGTGTCCCAGTTGCAGTCTTAATACTGCTTACTGCTTCTTTTTATTTGTATTATTTTCAATTAAATATATTAAAAAAATACATTTTATATCAAATAAAACATGGGCACTCTGACTTTGGCAACTTGATATAAAAGCGAATAATCATAAAAAAGGCATGAAAGCTTCGCTTATATCAACTCTATTTTTTTAGTATTCCTAAGTTTTTGCGAACATAAGAAATGCTTTCAAAATCAATTGCAACACATTTTGTGCTATACCCAATATGTATAAGTTAATCCGATGAATTGAGAACCTACTTCTTTGCTACCTACTCCGCCTAAACCATTTTATTTATATACGTTTTATTATTCATCTGATGAATCTATTACCTACATAATTTCTCTACAATCTTTTCTAGAAAATAACAATTACTGATTCATTATTTTAAAGACAAGAAGTATGTACATATTTTACAAATATGAAAAAAAAATTATAACAAATTTTAAAAATAAGAACACGATAAATCACTACATAGTATAAAACAAAGTCGCTTTATCTGTCCCTATATCCTTAAGTATGCTTAAATCTTTAAAACTACGCAACGGATTTTGATGCGGTTTTTTTTTAATAGATAGGTAGAGTGATTCAAGAGGGAGGTTTATGTGTATAATTTGTCGACATATTATGCGGGCGAAGCCGCGGGCGGAAGCTAGTGTAGGTATAAATTAACAAAAAATTCATGAGAGAACAAAATATGCATCAGATGAGACGAACAGCAGCGTGCTAGACCAATTCAGCTTCTGACAATAGTCAAAATACAGAAGATGTCGCACATCAGCGAGATTTGCGCGGTGCACCCCGCAGGACTACTTCATCTGCTTCACCCCCTCAAAAACATAAAATTCGTCAATTCACAGCGCCTTAAGTCGATAATGTCCGTAGGTGCGTCAGTGACATCACAGCGGGCCCTATCAGAATACCAGCGCTACGGTATTTATTTATTGTTTAATAACGCAGCATTATACTGAGGTAGGTAGGTATATTTTTGGCCTCGCACAAGTCTGTTTTTATTTTTTTAGTATAGCTTTAATCTTAATGTTATTTTCCGTTTTTTGTATTCTGTTTCGTTTTTATTTCTGTGTATTTCCTGTGCGTGAGCAGAATTAAACATTATTCTTTCTTTATATCTTCTTTTTATATAAAATCTAGTGTTTCCTATTTTCAATCCCACTGACCGACGGGCGGCATCGGGTCGTTAACTACAATAATCTTCTCGTCATCTTCCCTTATCTTCGCTTCTTGTTCAGCTTTAATTTTCTCTTTTTCTGCCGCGATATTTCTCCAAACTGGCCTTCCGGTTCCTACAAATTTGATAGTGGCTGCTTCCGCTGTCATTTCTCTGGCATCAGTTGGCTCATTCCCTGATACTGCCATTAGTATCGCGAAGTGGTGTTCACAATAAGTCATTACTAAATACGGATCTTCTATCTTCATTCGTAATGACACCGAAGGCAATTTCATATCGGCTGTAAAAGGGTTAGACACACATGTTAAAGATAACATAACTTCACACTTATATCCGAAGGTTAAGGCAGAAGTTAGCTTCTAATATGTATACCCACATTTGCAATCAACCGGGTTTGCAACAAACCCAGACTCCAAGCTGCTATTGAGAAATTACTGATGGAAAACCCAATAACTTCCTACATGGAAATCGAACTCATGACGTCACTCTAAGCAGCAATGGTTTACAACTTACTTGTGGCAAAATCCGGTACTTGATGTTTTGCTATAACATCGAACAAGCCCCTCTTGTCGGCGGCAATCAGCAGCGCCTCACTTATTCCATTCATTAAAAGTTTAGTTTTGCTCCAATCGACAGTTTTGTTCAATAGTTTACCGTATTTTAAATGATATTCATTTACCAGCTGCAACAAAGATTCATGCTCCATAAGAGGTCTTAACACAAACACTGCCACTATGTTTTGTGTTGTTCTAAGCTCTTCAATATCTATACGTGTTCGTGGCAGCGTGAAGGATCACATAAAGGAACATAACAGATAACTATTGTTTGATTTTTTTTTATTTACGGTTATTCGATTCCTAATTTTGCCAAGTTATATTATGCATAGTGGTTTCATTTATATCGCATAATATGTGGTCACCATATTTGTATGTACATATAGGTACTGCTATTTTGTAAAGTATCTACTACCTTAAAGCTAGTTAAGCCAGCACTCACCTTTTTGTTTGGATACTCAAAAGTATGTTCTTTTGAAACGTCAATTTCCATATCATCCCAAATATAGAACGGCGTCCATTTCAAATTTACCACATCTTTAGGAGAAAACACTGCTCCAACAGCAAACTCATCGCAAGTGGTCCAATTCGTTTTAGGCTTCTCTTCTCGATCAATACCTAATTGGAATGAATTTTTTGAAAAGAATGGCCGTTTTCCGACCATCGGTTCTGATGGTGGCAGTACGGGGACGCCGACTTGGGATTTCTTTCTCGGAATATATTGGTGTTTAGTGGGCATCATGGCATTCCTGGCTTGTATCGTCGGTAAATCATACCATTTCAGCATTGTTTGATTCTCTGCCTCCGGATTTATGTACCTGTCTAACAGCATTTCATCTTTCGCGCTGGGCCTTACGAAAGATTTTAGTAAATCAGGATTTAGGAAAATAATTTCTGAATTCTTCACGTTATGCAGCAGTTCAAATGCTTCTTTTCTGTCTTTCGGCGCTCTTAGACTCAGTTCTAAATTGTCTCTTGGCTGTTTCATTGCTGAGAAGGGGTCTCCGAAGCCTTCTCGAGTGATGTGTCCAAAGGGCACAGGTTCATCCATCGATGGTGGGTTCAATTTCTTCTGAAGGCGCGCATAAGTGTCAAAGTTGTTAAAGTCTATCCCTTCTCCAGTCTTAGCAAAAACGAAGACGAGAACGCCCAGCAAAACGCGCATTTTTTTCTGAATTGTAATGGAACGGTCCAATAACATTTCTTTTTATAGGATTGACCGAAGATGCAGGAGTGCTCAACTATTTTCTAGTATTCAATTTTACCGCTTCCACGTGTGTTTGTGAGGTTTTTGGCAAAATCTTGGAGACTGTTAATACTCAAACCAATAAACTTTGTCACCTTATAACTTGTCTCAAAGATCTACAGGGTTTGTCTATATCTACAAATATGGTACGGAAATCAAAATTTTTACATGAATCATCACCAAGTGTGTAATGATAGATGTAAAAACTCGTTTAGATATGAGCAATTTGAGAACAGACTGGCTGCTTCGAATGAACTATTTAAAAATATTAATATACATTATTTATTTATTCTCAACACCGAAAACTCAATAGCTGTGCGCCCAGCTCCGTACACGTGATGGTAGTGAAACTTTTTAAGAGAAAAGATTTAGTGTGAGAGACGGAGAGAGTTAGGTACATATATCTTTCTTCTCTCTCATGTAACAAAATATATCTAAACGTGACGCATTCTTGAAATGTCACTCTTTATTCTACCATTTATCGAATCGTAGCCTAACACGTTTTACTTGAAAAACTTTTGAAACACACCTAAAAAATGGAATTACCCATGATAGATTCCTATTATCAACGAGGAAAATGTTGGCAACTCCAGTATTTGTAAAACATGTCATTTGACACCCCTGGATCGTTTGCTTCCGTATGCAAACTGACACATTGTGTTGTTGTGTTTGACAAGACTAACGTTTACATAATTAGGTAATTGTGAATAGCACACTATGGTTTAGAGGCAAGCACATCAATCCACTCCAATCTGTCAAATTTCTTTGATAGTTTTTCAATTTTATTACAAAATAATAAGGTTCATGTTCAATTGGGAAAATTTGGCAGTTTGATGCTACTAGCTTGATGTGATGACGTCTTTTTTGAGGGTGGCAAATCATCAAATGACCCCTCTCACTCTGGGTGGAGCAGAGGGAGTGTCAGACTCTTACTGTCTATAAACCCATCCATGTTCTTTCCTTAGCCCTTTATGTTACGGAGTAGCGGTAACCCTTTCGGATGATCTCGCTGACCCGGCAGGCTTAGGCTGTAACGGGCCCCTTCCTTCATGTGATGTACTATACCTTTAATTTGCACCACCATCGAATAAGGTCTAGTTAAATGAGGTGACATACAGGGTGTAACAAAACTTGTGTCAGACTCATAAGCGGATTGTACCGTGTCTTTCTAAAACATATACTGCCAGTTTAAACTTTAAAAAATCGGATGATTTTTTTTATGCTCTATACAAAACGGTCTGTCACGTGATTACTTTTTGTATCTGGGATCAAATTTTTAAATTTTTTGTTTAAGTTTAACCTAGCAATATGTGTTTGTATATGACAATAAACAACCCTCTTTCGAGTCGGACACGAGTTTTGTTACACCCTGTATACACGGTGATTTTTACTTCACAATTAACATTTTTGGAGATGAGAGTAGTTATGATTATAAACAACTTTCACTAAGAGACTAAATACGCAATAACAAAAAAAAAATATTTTATACAAATATTGAAAAAACCCTTTTTCATACAAAAATGCAATATTTACTTGATGAATATGACTGCAATATTTACTTGATGAATATGTCATATTCATCAAGTAAATATTGCATTTTTATATGAAAAAGGTTTTTTCAATATTTCATAGTTTATCTCATAGTGAAACTTTCTCATAATCATGGGTACTTTCACACCCTAAAATATTAACAGTGCATAAAAAATCACTATAAATTATGGCGGATAAATTCATATATTTTTATCAGTTAAAAGGGTATTGAAAAATAAAAACTTTCGATGTTATTATGCATTTAATTATGTTCTAATTCAAATTTATTTATTTAACTTACATATAACTCTTAACCAAACCAGTTATAATTATTTTTATAGCTAGGTAGGCAAATTTTAATAAGCTTAAACTTTGCATTGAGAAATGGATTAGGTACTACATAATTCCTGCCATTACTTCTTCTTCTTCTTAGCGTGTCGATAGCAAAAAATCTGAGCCATATTTGAACCCCCACTTGTGGAGGCTGTCCTTACTGCGACCTACTTGGGTACGAAGTCTGTTTGAGGTTGTCCAAGAAGGCTACGGTAGCTTGTGCTCAGATGGGAGGCTTACTAACCGTATGTGTCTAATTCTATAAATAGTTAAAACAAAATCATTTTTTGAAACTGTGTGCGTGCGTTTCGCATTTTTAAGCTATACAATGTATTTTGATGTTTAAATACAATTATAATTAACTTTGATATAGCACAAAATCAAGAATTTTGAACATGTCACTATTACGTCCGTACACATGAACTAATCCTTCAATAAATTAATGAAGTATATTATAGCTCCTATCACCAACCACATAAGGGTGCATCACAAGAACTGCAGATTGTGCGACTGATGTATTATCTCCAAGTTTTCATCTTCGTCATCATCATCCAATTCGGAGGGGTCAGGGGCAATGGTGGGGATCGGAGGAATCGTCGCCGTGTGGGTCCGGCCGAAATCACTCCAGAAGCCTAACTTCTGTGCCTCTTCCGTCAACTGGAAAAATACCATTACTTATAAGAAGAAAATTCCAGACGCCAACTATGAGGACATGTGGGAGCATACGGCTGAGGTCTGCCCAGCTTGGGCGTTACCACCCTGTCCTGGTAGCGGCAATAAGCGGCGGCGACCTCTCGCGTCCGGCCCTGGTTTAATCCATGGTCTGGAGAGAGAGTGGGAAGCAGTCACCTCCTTCTGCTAAGCAGTTATGCTAGGAAAAGAGGCGGGCGGCGGGACGTTTGAAGGTGAAAGCCTCACATCTCAGCCGCCGTGGGAGACGCTCCACCCACAGCGGTAGGAGTCATTTAATTCCCCATACTTAAAAAAGGGGATCAAGGTGTATGTAAAATTTCAGCTAGTCCATAATTGACTATTTGAATCAGTTAAAAATAAAATGTGAAATCTCATAGAAAAAAGACCGCTCGTCTTAAAAACTTCCATCACCGAACAGAAATGAAAAATATTGCGAGGATATAATTGTTAAATTGCATTTAATGCTAATAAGTATTTCATTTGATTCTAAAAATCTGTGACGTCACATTGTTATATTTCATACAAATCACGTACAAATGCGGCGTTTTGACAGTTCATAAATAGTAACGTTATTGACTACCCTGTCAAATACCCAATTCGACTTCTTATACCGTTATACTCACATAATCATGATTAGGCATCTTGTCGGCCGGCGCAAGCGCATAGCAAAGTCTGTACTGGCAGTTCAGGATACCTAAGTAGCCAGGCTCCACTACTTTCATGGCAAACATCAGTAGTGGTACATGGGAAACTGTAATAACATACGACATAGTAGCTTTTAACTTTGTTAATAAAAGTTGTTAGTTGCAAGTCTCGTGTGACAAATCTCGTAAAAAAGAAATAGAAAACAAGAAACCGAAAGAAAAGAAAAGGATAATATAAAGAGCCCTCAGAGCGGTCAAAATTAATTTCTAAGCATGTTTTATACATTAACCCCTCAAATGTCGTATAAACCCAGTTGGTTCATAAGAATAATTCTATCAAAACAAATGTATGCACCGTTGAGCTCTTATAAGCAAATGGCTTCTAATAGCTGAACATCTAATGGGTTAAAGAATATGACTAACCATAAGTTATACATGCAGCCGAACTAGCTGCGTAGTAGATTCAGGAATAAGCAATACATACATTCAAACGCTAGGGTCGGAATTATTCTGAACATGCCAGGGGCGTTGGTCTTGATGACCAGCGCACTGAAGTCGATGCTACTCTCCATGAAGAGCACAGAGTTGGTCCAGTTCACAGGAGGTTTCAACTCAGTATCCAACTCCACTCGAAATCGGTCGATTAGCTGATAAATAAATGTTTATATGATTAATGAGAGAAGAGAGCTATTATATAAGGTGACTGGTAATTAGTGACCGATATTTAAACACGTGATTGTACTCATGATTACAATCAACTTTCCCAAAGAAACTTTTTCTGTATACTCAATAGCTGCTAACAGCTGATCGGCGCGAAGGTCACTGAACTTTGCGCGCGCCAGTTGTATTGTTATTGTGATAAAAATAAAACTATTGAGTACTTATACAAAAAAAGTTTCTTTGGGAAAGTTGATGGTAATCATGAGTACAATCACGTGTTTAAATATCGGTCACTAATTAGCAGTCATCTTATATATAAGTATACATATATTATGTCAGCGTAAGATTGTATCAAAGTTAGATTACCACCTGTCTAAAAAAATTGAACTGGATGAAATACGTTACATTAGGTTAGAACATTCACTAATAACATGCGACCCCAGCGAGCAAAGCAAACGGTGCCAAAGTAGTAGCCGGCAAGCACTACTTACAAGTTGCTCTCAGCTAGGCAGGATGCCCGTCGTTAGGCCCGAAGCCTGCCGGGTAAGCGGGAGAAAGGGTTACCGCTACCCCGTAACATAACGGGCTTTTTTTTTTTTTTAAGGCTGGGAAATCATCCAATGACTGCTCCCGCTCTGGGTGGAGCGGAAGGGAGTGTCAGACTCTTACTGACTAAAACCCATCCATGTTCCTTCCGTAGCCCTTTATGTTCCGGGGTAGCGGTAACCCTTTCGGACAATCCCGCTTACCCGGCAGGCTTGGCCCTGAGGGGCCCCTTCATATGCTGACATCTCTTTGAGGCGCGCGTGGAACATATACGCGCCGTACGGCACGGGTCTGGTGCTGATCGGACGGTGAGTCACCCATTACTCACCGTCCGCAGGCCCGCGGCTACGGTGGCCGGGAGTCGTCACGTGGCTCCCGACGCCCGGAGCGTCTCCCGCGGCGGCTGGGACGGGAGGACCTTTCTCTCTCCCATCCCGCCACCTCCTTCGCGAGCATGACTTTTTCGCAGAAGGAGGTGACTGCCTCCCACTCCCTCTCGCCCCGGACCATGGCTTGCACCAGGGCCGGGCGCGAGAGGTCGCCGCCGCCGATCGCCTCTACGAGGACACGGCGGTGCTCCGCCCAAGCGGGGCAGGTTTGCACCGTGTGCTCTACCGTGTCCTCTGGGCGATCCTCGCAGTGGTGACACCCGGGCGTTTCCTCCCGCCTGATGATGTGCAGGAACCTCCCGAAACATCCATGTCCGGTGAGGACCTGCGTCAGGCGGAAGGTGAGGGCGCCGTGACGCCTCTCTAGCCACTCCTCAAAGAGGGGCCTTACCGCCACTATCGTGGCGTGCCCTGCGCTGGGTTGCGACAGTCGCTGATTCCAGGCCGCCATGAGATCGCGCCGGAGGTCCGTCCGCTCCGCCGCAATTTGCTGCGGAAACGGAGTTTCCCCCCGGCTTAGTACCTCCGCGCGCCACTCGTACAGGCGCGCGAGGACTATCGCCTCCAGATCCCACGGCGGCAGTCCGGCAAGGAGGCTTGCCGCCTCGCCCGAGATCGTGCGAACATAACGGGCTAAGGAAGGAACATGGATGGGTTTTAGTCAGTAAGAGTCTGACACTCCCTTCCGCTCCACCCAGAGCGAGGGAAGTCATTGGATGATATCCCAGACTTAAAAAAAAAAGGGTGTTAGGCCACGAAAAGACATTGAGAAACAATCTGACGTAAAAAAATTAAAAATACAAACCACTTCAGTGGGAACACTGAATTTAATGTTATAACTCTCTTCGAAGTTAGGATTCCAGAAGTAGAAGATCTTCCAGTCAATATCCACCACGCTCATAGGATCAAATGTGGTGTTCTCCAGGAATTTTTCGCAAGAAGTATAGTTGTCAACATCCATGTCGGTAAGGTCCTTCATAGCTGCACTTTGTTGTAGTGACAGGGAAATGAGAAGAAATTTGAGAAACATGGCTAACATGTTTATAAAAATCAAGCTTCGATGAATGAATGGTCAATTAATCTACATTTATATATGGAAATATTTATATTGTTTGTATTTATTCACTTGGATTTTTTAACTACAAAACGAATTTCACGTTACCACTTAACAAATTACATTTTTTTTTTCTTATTAATTAACGTAACGTAAAGTAACGATCGATATACACTGAGGCAGTACCTTTCATGATCGCTATTTATGTATCTGCTTTGTTATTATTTACTGTAACAGTATCATTATTTACACATTTCAATGTAAATGCAATATTATTTTTGTTTATTCGTTCAGACATACTTTCGGCAACTCTTTCAATATTAGCGTTTGTATTTGCTGTTTTGAGTATAGTTTCCTTTATAAATACTTTATTAATTGTAACGTTGAGTTTTCATGCCGCAGTTGCATCATTGATTCCTACTAATGAAGGTGTTTTTTTTTATTTGAAGACCTCAGCACATCGACCTATCTCAAACTGTCAAATATTACCAATTGAACATGAACCTTCGTCTCTTGTAATAATGTTGAAAATCTATTAAAGAAATTTGACAGATTGGGGTAGCTTGATGTGCTGGCATCTGTAGGTATATGACCTTTTTTGGTGAGAACCTCATTAATCGGATTCATTAGTGAAGGAAACTATTCAGGCATGCCAGCCATATGCACGTGAGTAATCCGTTGTTCCGTTCTAAGTTCTGGGATGACATTTTGATCAATCTTCATTATGACTAAGTGAGATTGTGAGTTTAGTATTTTACTACTTCGTGATATTTTTGTGTGAATAGTAATTGTATCTTAGGAAAAACATAGAATCTTCTTCACCCGACTGCGCTTGATCAAAGATTGCGTGTCTTGGCATCTGACATTTCAAGCGGTCGGTTAAAAAGATATTTTAACTTTAATAAATCGTAAATAAACTATGAGAAGTATTGTGCTTTTAGGCTAGGGTATCTCATTCATTATTTCCCTGCCTTTATATTAATTTATGTATGGTCGGTCGGTGTAATGTGTGGTTTTCTTCCATACTCCGTCATCTCAATAGTGACCTACTTTCGAGCCATTCTACCTTTCACACAGTACATCTATAATTTCTTTCGTCTTCCCCTACTCTTATTAATCCACATTCATATTCAACACTTCCATCACGACAGAGTGACCCTATCTTGTAGATAAATGCTCAGTTAGACATTTCACACAATAGACAATTCAACGCCATATAGTCCCAAGCTAAGCAACCTAATGCTTGTGTTATGGTAACGAGATGGATTTTTTGTAAATACATACATACATATTATACAGGGTGGAATTTTCTAATGCCCCCTGGAGGGTAAGTACTCTTAATACTGTAGATAGAAAATTTTACTCAAAGGAAACATTCCTTTATTTTTGAATAGAAAGAAAACTGCATTCAAAGATTTCCAAAAAATCGCTTGCCACACCCGGGAATCAAACTGACTAAAATCTGCAAAAAGTACACACTGTACTTTTATTGCCGTGATCGTTAGTATCAATTATAAGGATGAAATCTCTCGAACAAACTTGATAAATTAAATGATAGGAAAACTATGAAATCTTTAATTATTTACATAAAATTGTAAACTAATTAATTAGTTGCTCGAAATGGGCTCCATTTTCTTGGATACACAAATGTGTTCTTCTAAATAAATACCTTTAATACCTGGATTGGTACAAACGGCACAATCAGATGGCCTGCGAGATCACCAGTTCTCACCCCTTTAGACTTTTTTTTATGGGGATATGTTAAAAACCAAATTTACATTAAATCTTATGCGAATGTAAACGAGTTGAGAGTTGAAGTTCAGAATACGATTTATAATATTCACCACAACACGTTATTAAAGGTTACAAGAAATGAATTTGTTAGAAGAATACATTTGGAATGGAGCCCATTTCGAGCAACTAATTAATTAGTTTACAATTTTTTGTAAATAATTAAAGATTTCATGGTTTTCCTATCATTTAATTTATCAAGTTTGTTCGAGAGATTTCATCCTTATAATTGATACTAACGATCGCGGCAATAAAAGTACAGTGTGTACTTTTTGCAGATTTTAGTCAGTTCGATTCCCGGGTGTGGCAAGCGATTTTTTGGAAATCTTTGAATGCAGTTTTCTTTCTATTCAAAAATAAAGGAATGTTTCCTTTGAGTAAAATTTTCTATCTACAGTATTAAGAGTACTTTCCCTCCAGGGGGCATTACAAAATTCCACCCTGTAGATAGAAAAACACCCAGACCCGGAACAAATACTTGCAAGTCGTACAAATATTTGTTCCGTGCGGGAATCGAACTCTCGGCGTCAATCGCTCAACCACTGCGCAAACCGTGTGCTTCGGCTGCAGAAAGCCTCAAGCGGCGAAAATATCCTTGTCGGTAATTATATTTTCGAGCCGTTTGGGGTTCACACTCTCGGGTCGTGGGGTCCAAGTGCTTATAGTTTGTTTAAAGAAATCTCTAAACGGCTAGTTCAAACTTCCCGTGACCCAAGGGCTGGCTTTTACCTTGGCCAGAGGCTTAGCATTGCCATACAACGTGGCAATGCCACCAGTCTCTTAGGTACATTTCCAGTCGACAGCGATGCAGAGGAATTTTTTGACGCCATATTTTAGTTAGTTACTAACTTTTGCCAGCGGCTTTGTCACCTTGTATTTAAGTAAAAGCTTATATGCTATTTCAGACTATAATCTATCTTTGCGCCCGGTTTCATCCAGATCCGTTGAGTAGTTTTTGAGTTTATTCGTTACAAACATACTTACATACAAATCCTTCCTCTTTATAATATTAGTATGGATTAGTTTTGCATACCTACATATTACCTACATTCTACACTTACATACATAGTACCGATATTCCTATGACTTACTTAAAATGTATCAGTTTGCACCTGTTATTGAAAAATACAACGCAACAGATAATTGTGTATATTTTAATGAATTATTGTAATATTTGCAATGAATATACCTACTCTTTAGATAGGTAATGAAGCCAAGGACAAACAAAAAGATAAACAATGTGATAGAGTTCATTTATTGCCTATTTGTCTGACAAGTGTGGTGCCCTAGTCCAATGTCGAGGTTGCTAACAATGCCGCCGATCTCTGCACGGTACGGCAATTTATGCCTGCGGGCTGACAGCGTCGTCACGCCGATCTGACAGTCAGCCATCAGCAGGTACTTGCCTCCGTATAGCAGCTTAAAATGGAACCTGAGGAGGGGCACTGACCGGCCCGTTGGTACCATTGCTGAAATTAAATGCATAAAATAATCATATTTAGCCTATAATTGTCCCACTGTATGGACACAGGCCCCTGAGAGAGGCTTAATCCAAAATCAAAAGTCATTTACCCAACTAGGCGGAAAATCAGCACTTTTTGAAGGTCAAAGTTACATAAGACAGCCCCCCAAAAACGCCCACCCTTCACCACTTCCTAGTGCTTTAGCTGGGAAGAAGAAGTGGCGCAACAAACTCCCCAGCAGCACATCTTCACGTTTTGAAGATTTTGGTTCTAAGACGTGCTGGTTTCTGGTTTTGAAAACAATGGATTCTAAATCTAATCTGTCTGGATTCGAACCTAGATGACTTAAGTACTGGTTTTCAGTCACGCCCGTTTCGCTTGGGCCACCACTGCTGCACTGGAAATTATATGGTTTTATTTCAAAATTGCAATTTTTATCAAGTCTTTTCAACTCTTCATAGAGGGTTGCCAGCTTGCGAGTAACTCAGCTACCCACACACTCTTACTAATGCAGCTATGGTGTAATCCAGTTACTGGGCTATGGAAGTCTGATAGGCAGGTCCTCTATATAAAATTCTGGTATTCAGCTGCAGCTGTGAGTTACTTACTACCATCACTGACGACGTTGGGCACTCCTTGGAACCTTCCCGGAGGTCCCTGATCTGGAAACAGTAGCATCTCCTGCCTGGAACGACCCAATCTGACCAACATCATGGCCGTATCCCATAAAGGTTCAGTCATCAAAAACTCGCTCATGTCATTGTAGAAGCGGTTGATGATCTAAACAAAGAGGTGATGTGATCTACAGTGTGTTAGGTTAAACGAGGGACATACTTTTAGGGGGTATAGAACTTATGAAAATGAACAACTTTGACTGAGGCACCAACTCTGAGATATGAAAAAAATCTGCTGTTCCATACATTTCAATTGACGAATTATGCGAACATAAATGTACTGAAACGATGTTGTTTTTTTCATATTTCACACTGTATTAGAATGATTAAATCTTGTAATAAAAAACAAAAATAGGTCAACAAAGCGAAATTCACTTCTGAATAGTATGGTTGTGGCAAGATCTTGTGAAGGCAACATAACATAATCAACATCACGCCTGTAATTGCTGAAGGGTTGGGCAGAAATGCAGCACAACGACATTTCAATTAAGAGAAGAATTAGTTGATAATTTTTTTCTCCACTCATTGCGCATACTTTGCCTCAGATACGCGCAAATAAAAAAAATATGATGAATATTATTTATATCTATAATTTAGTTAATAACAGACGTTTCCACGTCATAATCAGAATCGGAACATTTATTTGCCCAGTAAATAGGTAAGAAATCATGGCGTCAATAAAAAGCAGTTGGATACAATACATTCTACCATTATAATCTAGCCTACCAGCCTAGCTCTACAAACGACAACTTGTAATTGGCTTCCTGTTGACTATGTGTTCCTTGCTATTAAGTTTTTAAGCTGTAAGTCTTCCATGTTTAAATAAATAAATAATATGAATACAACAACGTCAAAAATGGATTATGTTTTTAAACTAGATTGGATAAGAATTAATACTACGTTACGAATGTAACCAACATTTGTTTCTACCGGCGATCTTATTAAATTCTAGAGCACACAAGCTGCTATTGTGACTTAACTATGATAGTTAGATATCCTCCTTTGGGGACTTTTTTGTAGATAATAAGTACTTTAATCCTGTAGTACATAATTTTTATGTATCAATAATAGTTTTCTCAGGGCACGCCAAATAGTGAATTTTATATACAACATTTTGCTACTTTGGGTTACCTTACTGCAATTTTCTTAAAGATCTCTAAATCTTTTGATAATATATTATAGCCTATGTTAATTCCTGATAATTTAGCTTTCTATTGATGAAAAAATAGTTTAAATCGGTCCCGTACTTTCGGAGTCTATTCGGTACAAACAAACAAAGTCACAAACAAACAAAAAAATCTTTCCTCTTTATAATATTAGTATAAGTGAGTTAAGCGCTACCTAACCGAATACTCTGGCAAAAAAGACTGCAAGACACTCAGAGGCCTCAGTCGATTTTAAAGTCTCCAGACTTAATCATCGTCAAATCATAATAATATGAGAACCATGCAGACTAGTAATACTATTGAACGCCAGTTAATCCGGGTTAAATGATTTTTCTCAGCGTGAAAACTTGGCTTTCCAAGTAGATAAATTTGTATCTACGTCTCTGTTACATAAAATCGCCACATAAATTAACCGAATATTTTAGTAAAAGTCATAATCATAAATACGGAGCATTTTCTGAACAGCTAATGGTACAGAGGCCAGCACATCAAGTTACCACAATCTGTCAAATTTCTTTGATAATTTTCCAACTTTATTACAAAAGCATAATGTTCTTTTTCAATTGAGAAAATTTGACAGTTTGGGATAGCTTGATGTGCTGGCGTCTATACTAACTAAAAATTAAACTAACCAACGTCGTAGCATTTCTGAACGTCATATCCAAGCATTGGTTTTGTAAATCCATGTTCCATCCGTAATAGATCCTCCAAGGTCTGCCGAGCAACTTTTCCAATTCAAAATATGGTTCCTTTGATAACCTGGCGCACATAACCGGACCTTGCTGCGGCTCCTTCTCAAGAAGACGCAAAGTCTTTGCTGACAGTTCTTTCTTCTGATTCGGTGTCAAAAGTTCTCCAGATACCATGGCTACTAATATTACTATGAGGCGTACAAACTTCAGGAGTTCCATCGTGAAACTATAATTTCATTAGAAATACTTCCCTTTATAAAGACTATCAATGAGAAGTTGTTTTAGTGTGTGTATGGCTATTCCCAAGCTAAGTTGAATCAACATTATTTCTCTATGGGATCAGCGTTACAATGTTTTGTAATGGATATAGCCTGACCTACTTGTTTATGTAGTTCACATTCACACTCAATTCCGTGGGACGTAGTAGCGGATATTTATTAATGACAGTGTCGACAGATTCGCCAAACATGGCATTGAATGGTAAGTGTTGAAATCAGGGGGAATAGTGCACTGAATATTTGACAAAAAGTGAAGTGTCGCGCGACTTTAACACCCTCGTACCGAAACAATTGAAAAGCTATTGTGTCTTGTGAGGATCCACGTTCCTGAGAAAGATTAAAGCATGGGCTGTAAAACTATACCTACCTGTCAAATTGACCACTCTTGCTCTTAAATTTTCCTAAAATTGATGGCTATTTAGTCAGTAAACCAATATTCTAAAGTCAGGTAACCTATTGTTATTGTTAAATTATACCAGACCAGACCGGAACCAACGACCGCTAAAAATCTTCTTATTCATCTTCCTCCTTCTGGCGACGGCGTGACAAAAGTATTTCTCCTCTTCATTCTTCAGTTCCATACTGGTTAGTGTTATAGTAATAGATGTATTTTTTTAAACATTCAATAACTTCCCTTTTTTTTTGGATGGTGGGAAATCATCAAATGACTCCTCCCGCGCTGGGTGGAGCGGTAGGGATTGTCAGACTTTTACTGACTAAAATCCTTGTTTCTTCCTTAGCTTCCCTTTATGTTCCGGGGTAGCGGTAATCCTTTCGGACAATCCTGCTTAACCAGCAGGCTTCAGCTTTAACAGACCCCTTCACATGCTGCCATCTCTTTGAGGCGCGCGTGGTACACGTACGCGCCATCCGGCACGAGCCTGGTCCTGGAAGGTGAGCTACACTACGCCTACGGTGGCCGGGAGTCATGACGCGGCTCCCGACGCCCGGGGCATCTGACTGCTTCGCAGAAGGAGGTGACTGCCTCCCACTCCCTCTCGCTCCGGACTATGGCTTGCACCAGGGCCGAGCGCGAGAGGTCGCCGCCGCCGCCAATTGCCTCTACGAAGACCCGGCGCGGCTCCACCCAAGTGGGGTAGATTTCTACCGTATGCTTCACCGTGTCCTTCGTCCGATCATCACAATGGTGATACCCGGGCGTTTCCGTATTTGTATGTGCAGGAACCTCCCGAAACATCCAGGACCGGTGAGGACCTACGGCAGGTGGTAGGTGACGCCGTGACGCCTCTCTAGTCACTCCTCAAAGAAGGGTCTTACTGCCACCATCGTGGCGTGCCCTGCGCAGGGTTGCAACAGTCACTGTTTCCAGGCCGTCAGTAACTTCCCTGTGTTACATTTTTTTTTCGTGACCACCTCTTCATTCAAAGCCAGTCGTGATCGTAACTATTCTTACATGTCTGCTAATATGCACGAGAGTAACGCTGTGTTCCTTCCCAAGCTGCTGGATGATATTTTGAGTATCCCGTATTCGAGATTTAGCTCTACTTATCAAGAAGTAGGTATACATTTATTTCGTAGTATTTATTTATGAAAAAGTAATTGCATTGTGCCTGAAAAACGTACGAAAAAACGTAGACTATTTTGACCCAACTATACGACTGTTTTTGCACACAGGGTATCTTTGCTGTTGCGCAAGCGCTTAAAAAGAGGTTTTAACTTCAACTATTTAGAATACTGTGTTCTTAGGCTCTAGTGTCCCAATTCTCTGGCTCTTATACCAATATATTTGGGGTTGGCGCAACATCTGTTATTCTTCCACGCACCTTTCTAGCCATATCATCTTTCACACATAACATCCATCGTTTCTTTCATCTTTCCCTACTTTTATATTCATCTCAAAAGTTTCAACACGTCAGAGTGACCCAATCTTGTACCCCTCAGTTATCAGAATTCGTTTGAAATCACGTTCATATTTCTTTGCATTCTACATTATATGAAAGAAAAAAGAGTGTTATAGGGACAGTTGGCTGGGAAGAATTTAAGGAACAGGGAGAAACAAACGTGTTGCACCCGTTGCACCAACTCCAGGACATAGGGCGACGGTAAGTAAAAAAAAAATTCCAGCAACCATTTATTTTGTAGAAACCTTTTCATTCTTATTCATATCAATTTGACAAGCGTGGAGGCCAGGTCCGATGTCAAGGTTACTGACAATGCCGCCGATCTCTGCACGGTACGGCAATTTATTCCTGCGAGCTGACAGCGTCGTCACGCCGATCTGACAGTCTGCCATCAGAAGGTACTTGCCTCCGTACATCAGTTTCAAATGGAACTTGAGTAGCGGCACCGTCCGCTTCACTGGTGATATACCTGAAAAATATATGGATAAGCAAAATCAGCTTAATCCGCGATCATCGCATTAGTTTACAAAAATCGCTTTCCATGCAATTTTCGCATGCAATTGAAGCCTGCCGGTTAAGCAGGATTGTCCGAAAGGACAGGTACCCCGGCACATGAAGCGCTAAGGAAGAAACATGGATGGGTTTATGTCAGGAAAAATCTGACGCTCTGCTCCTGAGCTCTCTCAGTTTTTGCGTTTTTGAGATCATGGGCCACGACACGTATAAATAACCCAATAATCAAAAGTACGGACGCATCGCGAATTCGTTAGTGCTCAAAATGGTATTCGTTACTCGTTATCCATATACTTGTATAAAAACAAAAGGTACATTACACATCAGTACATATCATTCACCCATTCACTCACATCACATCCATTCATCCATTATCACGAAATCTCAAAACTACTGGCGCAGCAGCAGGCATCATCTGACTACTGCTGGCAGCAGTAGATTGTGAGTAGTAGAGATCAGCTAAGAAGACAGGATTTTAGGAACTGTCCCCGTAAAGAGGTGATATAGAGGTGGAAGTTTGTATGGAAAATTTCATCATTGTCGCGGGCGGAGCTGCGAGCATATGCTAGTGATTTATATTAAAAAATAATTACGTCAATGTATGCATGACGACTGGAAGCTGTTCCCAATAGTTAGGTATGACAGGCAAAACAATGTATTTTAATTATATAGATAGAACAAAGGCACTGACGCCAAGCCTGTGGATTAATTGTAAGGCAGCAGTGATAGCCTTGTGGCGTGACCGTCGGACTGCCAAGTCATAGATCTCGAGTTCGAACCCAAGACACACACCTCTGATTCTACGGATTCATGACCGTATTGCATAATTATCACTTGCTTACAAATTGATGAAGGAAATACATTGTAAGGAAACTAGCATGTCTGAGAGATATTTCTCAACAGCATATGAAGCTAAGTCAGCGGGCCATAGGCAGCATAAAAATAATTTTGACACCACGTTAGTCACTAATCACACGAATACAGGAAGAATTGTAAGGTGGCATTGCCCAGACTGGCTGGTATGTGAGGCAGCCTGGGCATCTATGAGGATTTCCCACTCCTGCAGAAAAAAAAAGTTGCGAATAAGTTAGGTAAATGATGAGTAACCTACTTCCATCTCTTATGATGTTTGGCACTCCTTGGAACCTCCCTGCGGCGCCCTGGTCTGCAAACAGCAGCATCTCGTGGCTTGCGCGGCCCATTCTGACCAGGACCGTGGCAGCATCCCAATAAGGTTCAGTTTCCATGTACTCGCTCATGTCATTGTAGAAGCGGTTGATGATCTACACAAAGAGGTGATGTGATCTATATTAGAAATTAAAGACGAAAATGGCTCAACTAGACGAAAAGCCACGGTTGAATAGTAGTAGTATAGTTGTAGCTCCCGTGAAGTAACTTCTAAGGTTAGACAGAACTATTAGCTCTCCCACATTTCGGGAACAATCAATTGATATAATTATTAATAATCAGTTTATTTTACTTCAGACTCACGCGAATAAATAATTTTAAAGGATTATTTGGTTAGAAAAACACTATTACACGACAAAAATAAATAACGTAATTAATTAAATCTAAATAAATCCGGTGTTTTCTAATGCGGCTAGACCGAAAAATACACAGAGGTCTAGCCACTGCTAGCCTCTAATCTGCAGCGCCACAACACTTTGTACTCCTGAATATTTTCGTGACAGTCATAAAACAGTAAAAATATCGAAACATTTTCTTAACAGTTCAAGGTATTAACTAAAGTATTCAACTCTAACGAACAAAAAACTAAATAATTTAAGGGTAAGTTTAACTAACCGCCTGCGTAGCATTGCTGAACGTCATATCCAAGCATTGATTTTGCAAATCCATGTTCCATGAGTAGTAAATCCTCCATGCTTTACCCAGCAGCATTTCCACTCCAAAATACGGCTCCTTGGATAACCTGGTGCACATCACCTGACCATGCTGTGGGTCCACATCCTTAAGGCGAATATTTTTGAATGCCACATCGTTGTTCTCGTCTCTTTTCGAATGGTCTCCTAACACCATTCTCACTAACACCACTACGCGTACAAACTTGAGGAGTTCCATTGTGAGACTAAGGTTTGATGTGAAACATTTCTCTTTATAAAGATTAACAATGAGAAGTTGTTTTCAGTGTTTGTATGGCTTTTCCCAGGCTCCGTCGGATCAACATTTAGCTATAAGATCAATGTGACAATGTTTTGTAATGGATATCCTGACCTACTTGTTTATGCAGTTGATCACTTTCACATTCAATCTGGTGCGGCGTATTAGCGGGTATTTAAGATGTCAAGTGTTAGAAAAATCGTCAAAAGTAGAAAATGGAAGTGTTGAAATCTGGGGCGAATATGCTGAAAATTTGGCAAAAAGTAAAGTGACAAGCGATTATGAACCATATGCGGTGAAACTATGTATTAACATAACTTGACCAGTCTTGCACTTCTATTGCCCTAAAAATAATTAAAGGGTGTGACCACCGAGATGACGACTGATAGAGAATTAAAGAAGAAAAGCACATGTTGCGCCGACCGCAAATAAATATGGATAAGAGCAGAAGAATGATGATTAAGTAATGAAATGATGATGATGATGATAATGACTGACAGGTGTATCATCGCCCCGGGTGTCGGGAGCCGCGTGACGACTCCCGACCACCGTAGGTGCGGGCCGGCGGACGGTGAGTAATGGGTAGCTCACCGTCTGATCAGGATGAGCCCATGCCAGACGGTGCGTACGTGTTCCACGCCAGCCTCAAAGAGGTGTCAGCATGTAAAGGGGCCCGTCAGGGCCGATGCCTGCCGGGTAAGTGGGATTGTCCGAAAGGGTTACCACTATCGCGGTACATAAAGGGCTAAGGAAGGAACATGGATGGGTTTATGTCAGTAAGAGTCTGACACTCCCTTCCGCTTCTTGCCCGTTCCTCTCCATAGGTATCTACTGCTTTGGCATGGGCAACTAGCTTCATCTCTCTGACTGACCGACACCTTGACAATTCAAAAGTGCCTGTAATTGGTTTATTTGAAATACATAAATACTTTGAGTTCGAGTTTGAGTTTCACCCAGAGCTGAAGGAGTCATTTGATGATTTCCCAGATTAAAAAAAAAAATAAGTGGGAGATTCATGTTTTAATTGTATTTTCTAAGCTGAGATGATTTTTGTAATGACAGCTTGGCCTAACACAACTCATATTCAGCTATTTTAATGGGACCGGCAATAATCTTGACCACCGCTGATAATCTTCCTTCCCTTTTTTCAAGGATGGGAAATCATCAAGTGACGCCTCCCGCTGTGGGCGGAGTGGAAGGGAAGGTCAAACTCTTACTGACTAAAACCCATACATGTTCATTCCTTAGCCCTATGTGTTCCGGGGCAGCGGTAACCCCTTCGGACAAACCCGTTGTTCTTCTTTCCCTGGTCTCGTTACTTGGGGCCACCTCACTTTTCTCTGATAAGTGGTTTGATCTGGATCGAAGTTCTATTCTGGCATCGGCCGCTGTAAACATTTGTTTTGAAGTTCGTCAGACCCTGTGCCCTGAGCTGGTTCAGGTCTTGACCCTGTACACCTCTAGTCACAATAGGGATGACAGCGAAAAAAACAGAAATTATATTCAGTCCGTCAGTCGGATAAGAAAAAAATATTAGATGTGTATTTTTTCCTTCATTATTTTAATCAAAAATGACTTCGATAAACGCACTAAAGTGGCCGACTCAGTCTAAGAACTACATACGTGTGACATCAGGACAATTTTAAGTCAATGTATCGGCGTAATCTTTTGATTACGTAAAAAAAGAAAAAATACGTGTTCAATATTTTTTAATAATTTAGTTCATAGACAATTTTTTTTAGGCTCTTCGCTACGTTTGCTTTTTTTACTGTTTGAGCTGCCTAGTTTCGGCTCGCGTCTATACGAATACATTTGAGTAATATTATAAAAGCGATGCAATTCTTGAAACGTTCTGCTACGTTTGCGAGCCTACATATACAGGGGGCGTGACAAAAATATTTCTCCTTTTTTACTATAAGTAAACCATTTTGCACGCCATCCTGCCACAATCATGTTATTATTGTTAAAATAATGGAGTTCCATTGGATTAATTGGTATTTCTACTTTCTCCAACTCTAGGTTCACAACGAGATTTATTTCGTTTAATTAGTAAGTAATTATTTTTATTTATTAGGATTTCTTAATTAACTGATAATTCTTTGAGTTTAATTACATTGTATTTTTTAATATTCATTGCAAAAATAGGTTTCTCAGAAACCATTCTTAAAAAATATATACATACATTTACAGTGTGTTAGGTTAAACGAGGGACATACTTTCAGGTTGTATAGTATTCATGGAAATCAACAACTTTGTCCATGGGACCAACTCTGAAATATGCAAAAAAAATATCAGCTGTTCCATTCATTTTGACGAATTATGCGAACATTAATGTACTGAACAGTTGATTTTTTTTCATGATTTCAAGTATAGTTCCATAGCCAAAGTTGTTCATTGTCATGAGTATACGCATCTGCCTAGCCTTTTCCCAACTATGTTGGGGTCGGCTTCCAGTCTAACCGGATGCAGCTGAATACCAGTATTTTACATAGAGCGATTGCCTATCTGACCTCCACAACCCAGTTACTGGGCAATACGATACCTCTTGGTAAGACTGGTTGTCACATTTTCGGGCTTCTAACGACCCGTAACGACTGACAAAGATGCACAAATGACAGCCGGGACCAACGGCTTAACGTGCTTTCCGAGGCACGGAGGAGTCTCGGGAAATTAGGATCAGTAATTGTTTGATCCATAGTAGATTAAATATTTTAAGGAAACGAATAAGAAAACTTTGATATAAACTATAAGTAGTTATTAAAAAAAGAAGCCCTAACAATGGCTCTCACCATAATATAGGTGATACGGTCAACCAATGTTATTAAAATGTTGCTTCTTATAAAACAATTCATTGTTTAAATATTATAGAGGACGCTGAACAATGTATTAGATAACTTTCTCTTCACAGATTAGAAATACTATTCTTTTAAAATCAAACACGCTTCTTCGTTCGTTATTCTACAAGTTTCAAATGTTTTTTTTTAATACATATAATAATATAAAGTCAAGCCTAGCTATAAACAGACACGACTGAACGCCGTGCTTCGATTCTTACATACTCCTTTAGCTTATTTTACATAGAACCGAATAAATATAATGAAAAAAAAAAGGAACGCCCTATTTTTTTATAATTTAGTGGTTTTTTTGTATCTATACTCCAGTTATTATTAGAAAAATAAACGGTTACCCCATTTCATTATTTCGATATAACCGTATAAGTACTAAATTCCATTATTTGACGGTACATATATAAAGCAACGTAATCTATTCTCCGTTTATATTGAAAAAATAACTCTAAAATGCAGTCATTTCAGCAATATTACACAATAACTGTAGCTATTTGGCCGTTATTTTCCTAATGCTATAACAAATCTAATAAAAAATACAACATAATATTGTATCAATGATGGCCAGTTACATAACTTTTTTTAAATTTAGACCTTGCATTCCTATAAACGTTCTTCTAATTTTAAAATTAGACCCATAAGAAATATTGCTCATAAAAATATGGGCACATGAAATTCCTCGTGCAGGTTATCGCGTGTTCTGTAGCTCATTTGTTCTGCAGGAGGCGGTGCTGACCGGCCACCGATGCGTATCTCGGCATAGCTGGAATAGGTAGGCGGAATATCATTACGAAGCGTTTCCAGTCGTTTGTATAGTGACAGAATTTAAACCGTAATGACATGACTGCGCCGCCCATTCACGATGATAGAAAAAAGTATTCGAATTTTGAAAAAAGTTTTGATTAGGTACCTATTCTTTTTTGTTTTAAACGGATTTGATAATAAAATTAATGTTGGCTGTTTATGTGGTTGGTAAAAAACGATTTTGTTAAGATAGTAATTATTGGGTACGAAAGTAGTAGCGATTGTTAAAACGTTGATTTAAATTA
Source organism: Hyppa rectilinea (assembly GCA_951799385.1). Classification (NCBI taxonomy): domain Eukaryota; kingdom Metazoa; phylum Arthropoda; class Insecta; order Lepidoptera; family Noctuidae; genus Hyppa; species Hyppa rectilinea. Next base: position 6,326,944 of record OX637321.1, on the reverse strand, counting down.
ATCGGTCTTTGAAAGTAGGTCGGTATTTATTACAATTTTGACAATTTTTTTCAAAGAATTTTGACAGATTTAGCACACAAAAGTGTCTAGCACAAGAATTTATTAAAAGAAGAATTTTTGACTGTAGAAACTTCAGATCACGCTAGTATTCATTAATTTGTGTTAAAAATACAATGATTTATTATCAAATTAGCAAGTGTCGTTACCCACCAGCATTCTCATGTGTCGCTTTTATTTAAATAGCATTTCACACTCTATTTTATTAATTATTAGCTGCACTTTGAAATATTGAAGCAGTTTCAAACAGATCAAGAAAAAAAAATTGACGTTTTGTTCTGTTCAGTTTGGTTTTTGTTGTAAAATTCTTTTGCTTGGTAAAGATTTGATTGGAAATTACCACCATATATTTTTATTATATTTAGGTAACTCCATATATTTTTTTAAATTTTTCAATTGTATCCAATTTTACGATTTAGTTTTTGTCTTTATATGTATAGTTAGTTAGATACTTATTTAACATAAGTTGCTATTATGTAGAAAAATAATTTGAAGTTATGATAATAAATAAGTGACATTTTAAGATTTTATCTAAAAACGAAAATGCTGAATTTATCAAGTTATCACCGATTCACATTTAACACTTATCATCACGCCTGCAACCCCCGAAGGGTTAAGCAGAGTTGAAATGATTTGTCCTTAAGATACCCAAAAGGGCAGTTGTATGCACCTTGGTACGGGCAATACGGCTTATCAGTAGATCTACAGCCTCTCACTTGAAGCACGCAGAAGGCGGAACTCACAAGCGAGGGGCGTCTCTGATTTATGGTCCAGTGCAGCTGCGGAGGCACCATCGCCAAAGAACCGGCCCACCGCTTGTGTTCTATGCTGCCCTAGTACTTGATCTAGGCTAGGGTAAGAAAGAATGTTAGATTTTCTTGACTCGTTTTATTTGTGTGTTATTCTTGTGCGTCGTGTTTGCCTCAAAAATGTTTTTTTTTTGTTTACTTGAATGAATCTTGGTTGAATGGGATAGTATAATAATAAATCATTTATTTTCGTGCAAATGATTTTCAAAATAATTGTGTTATAAGTAAAATCTATTTTGGACTAACCTCTTAAAATACAATAAACTGGACGCAAACCAAAAAAAATCTTTATTATATAGACTCCAAGTGTAGACTATGGAGTAGCGGACACAAGCCCCTATCTACATACATCATTGGATGATTTCCCAGCCTGAAAAAGAATGCCCTATCTACAGGTTGTAACCGAAAGGTAGGGAACAGCTGATTTTTTTGTCACGATTTCGGAGTTGGTCCTATAGTAAAAGTTGTTCAGTTTGGTGGTCTTTAGCATATGGTTTTGTATGTATATACCTTTTCGGTTACACCCTGTAGACTCTACCTAGACTTTGGTATGCGGACTTTTCTGTAACGGTAATGTACTGTCACAAGCTACACGCCCCTAAAGACAAAATGGCATCCTCCAGCGTTCTTCCTTAATTCCATCGACATCAAACAATCTCTGCCCTCGACATCGCCAAATAATACGCCATAAACACATGTGAACAGAGAACAGAACAAGAATGGCACCGCAGAATCGATTAGCGGTTCAAAAGCAGGGCAGACCCCATCAGGTGAGGCGACGTGAACACTGCCTGTCACGCGCACCACCACGCCAGAGGCGCACAACACTATGGGCACGTAGGGTTGCCACTTCCCGGTTCCCAGCAAGAACTTATTGCTCAAATTTACTTACTTTCTATGGAAAGTTTACTGTGGACTGCACTAGTAATTTCGAAATTTATTTATTATAAAAATAATCAGCCTATACATAGTTTATTATGCATGGATATATGCTTTAAATGTGTATTTCCAAATGCTTGGTGCCACCTCAATGTCAATGTATACTTAATTTGTCCACTGCTATGCGGTGATGCAGGACATATTTTTCCATTTTCCTATAAAGTAGAATAATATGATACAGCAGCGCCTTGTCTTAAAATCCTCAGGAAGGACATAATTAATTTATCTTACAACTAGCTGCTCTCGCGCGTTTTCACCCGCTGCTCGGCTCCTATTGGTCGTAGCGTGATGTTACTTAGCTAACCTTCCTCGATAAATGGACTATCCAACACATATATATATTTTTTTTAATTTGTACTAGTAGTTCCAGAGATTGCGCGTTCAAACAAACAAACTCTTCAGCTTTATAATATTAGTATAGATTTGGTTGGACAGCCATCAGTGAACCTTCCTGATTTATAATATTGATGAACTCCAGTGCCCTCTCATGGGTAATAAAGCCCAAGAGAGGGCACTACATGGCCACAACAATTTGTTCCATTTTTTTTTCATATAATTAAATTCTGGCAATAGTCTTTCTTCAATCTCAACATTTCACTCCGTAAGTATAAGATGTTTCTACGCAAAAAGCCTTAAACAACTTAATCTCCATACAATTATTTCCCTAGCTCAGCAGCCCTAAACCGGTTTGAGGCGGTTCGATCGAGTTGTCGTGACGTCACTCGAGGGCTCGGAATGGATATAAATTGGCGTGGCTCGATATTAATGGTTCCGAAGACTCTTACTGTTTCTGACTTGCCTATTGTAGCTACTGTATCCGAAGATTGACTTCTGATCTTGTATACAAAATGAATGAGTAGAGAAATATTTGTAATTCATTTGGTATTTATTGAGTAATAATTTTAACGGAAAGAGAGACGTTTGAAGTGTTAGTGGTAACCTTAAGGGATATTAATTATTTAGGTCAGATAGTATTTGGAATACCGATGCTTACTCTCCATGAAGATAATGATCTAGTTCAATTAATAAGTGACTGCTCGTTGAAAAGCGACCAGCCGCTGCTTCGCCCGCGTGAATGTCCGAAATGACCCCACGTACCTACTATCGTAACGGGAAAAAGTTTCATACGTTATAATCCAGGTTTTAATCTATCACTGTGCCAAATTTCATCCAAATCCGTTCAGTAGATTTCACGTGAAGAAGTAACAAACATACAAACACACACACACACAAACTTTGGCCTTTACAATATTAGTGTGATATTTTGTAATTGGGCTGGACACATTTACCGTATGTAAGACAACGAATGGGTCAAACGAAACCTGAAGAACCAGATCGAGGTGGCGGGATCAGCTGGACTCCTGAACTGGTCCTTAGCAGCTTCCAACGGAGAGAAGTCGAAAGAGTTTGCTCTACAATGGGACATCACGGCTTTCAATAATACTAATCGACCAACACCTCAGGATTCAGAAAGAGTACTTCTGGATACGATAATTTAATTTAATGAAAGAAATTAATTATACATTTTTTTTTACTGGACCAAAAGACCAACATTGACCTTCGTTAAATAATAAATTCATAATTAATGATTTTACTTTTGTAAATGAGTTTTCATGAACACTTTTACACGTCAATAATATTCTTTAAAACTAGATGAGGTCGGCGTTTCCAAACTGACTACTCTGAGAAGTAAGACCGAAACAAACTTAGAGGTCACAGACTCTTTTAATAATAATAATTTATTTCAAGTACCAAGACTCATAGTGTTAGTAACAATAAAATACTTAAAACTATGTTATGTTATCATCTAACATACCTGAATTGCGGTCTGTGAGCCGCCATCCAGTGATGTATTATAAGGCCATCCACCCTGCCGGCTATAGTAGCCACGAGGCTGTTGGGGCTGTCTTTTAAAGGCCAGACATAATCTTGGTCAAATCATGTGAAGACCATGTAGGTTGGTGCTTTTTTTTTAAGGCTGGCAACTCATCCAATGCCTTCTCCCGCTGTGGGTGGAGCGGAACGGAGTGTCAGAATCTTACTGACTAAAACCCATCCATGTTCCTTCCTTAGCTCTTTATGTAGGTTGGTGCGTGAATTGGCCTTTTGAGGAAAGAACCATACCACACAACCAGACAAACACAACCAGATTGAGTGGGACTGTCCAGTCAGTGTACGCAATTGTCATAAATCGTGCAGTTAAATCTTAGAGAAATCGGTTTAAAAAAAGGGTTAAGTAGGTATTGTGAATTTTCATTTAGACTGGCTACTGTTACACGAATATTCCACTTTTAACTTTACAAAATGTAATACATCGCAGCACCACACCGATAGATGGCAAGGCAGTTGGAAAACATTCTGCTGTCACATCGAAGATATCAAATAGCATGAACCTTTGAGTTAAGTCACACTAATTCAAATTGCCAATCAACCTGAAATAGGTATAAGAATAATGAAGAGCAAAAACCCAGTCCTATTGTCATTTCCCAACCTTTAGGCTCGGCACAAACGAGCCACCGATCACAACCACTGGTTACTATCAGCTCTTGCCCTGGTGTTGAGTACTGCTGTGAGTGGCGGCCACAAGCCACCCGTGAGCAATAAATCTATTCAAAACGTATGAAAAAGCATGTGAACTGCTTGTCTCTGCCTCGTTTGCACCGAGCCTTAATTTCTCAACCACATTATTGTCCGCAATAAAAAGCCTTCCAATCTGGACCACGAGCATCCAATCAATGACCTACCTACCTACCACAGTCGAAATAACACACGTAGCAACAAGCGAAACTGATATCACTTTCTCCGCGACTTTTCCTTTCTACTCCGAATAAGTTAGGAAAACATTTTCGCCTGTGTAGTTCCGTACCCTCCCATAATCCTCTACCTGCAGAGATATACCCGTACTTACCCCGCGCGGGCACTATCATCCATACCTACAGAGAGCGTCACAACACTAAACGTCGTATCTACAACCTATTAACAAAGGAAAAGGTACTGTGACGCTTAAGGAATAAAATTTGAATTCAAATGTAACCGTCGCGCCGTTACGCTGTTGATTTATGATTGGTTCTCCCCCCACCATCGTGTCTCTCGCCCTGCCTCATGCATTTAAATTGCTTCATTACAGAATCTAGACGCCAGGGTGTAGGGTTGCCTGTAGGGAAAAATGTTGCCAGCTTTATTTTTGTGGATTGTGTTATTTATTTAGTTTAGTGTTTGGGAAATAATGAGGTTTTGTTGTAGTTCTGCTGTTTCACTCGGGTGTGGTAATGAAGCGAATGTTACTGCAAAAAGGTTGCTCCATAGTGGCAAAGAAGATTCACTCAAGGAGAAGGCTAAGAGAAAATGTTCTGAGATTTTTTCTAATGAACACCACAAAATATGAACATTATAATCTCATATCATGGCAGCAATCCTAAAAGAGTCCACCATTGTGTATTTTAATTCGATTCCTGAAAACTCCCCCCATCATTTTCAAATTCAAAATGGCTTCATCTCAAAGATTTAAATCGATATTTAAATAATCGACAACACTGAGAATATTGAGGTAACACATAACTTGGCAGTTGTTTCCATGACAATTAACTTAAGCCACTGCTTCATTCTGAATGTATAATTATCACTTGCTTAAAAATCGGTGAAGGAAAACATCGTGAGGAAACCGGCATGCTGGAGAGATATTTCTCAACAGCATGTGAAGCTAAGTCAGAGGCCCATGGTCAGCATAAAAACTCTGACAGCAGGTTAGTCACTAACCACACGATAAGAATAAGATTCTGAATGTCAAGGAGCAAACGTGGCCATCTTACGACGCAGTATAAGGATCATTTAAAAAAAAATTGCGACAATAGCTTCTTTTGGAAATGTGTTGGCACAAAAGCGGTGTTGTTTAAAAGAAGATCTAGTGGCAAAAATTGTTAAGAATATGCTTAGATGGTTAGTTCATGATGAGAGGATGAATAAAAGGCGACAACATAATGAAAATGTAAGTGGAAACCCGGACGCCTTAGGAGACATATAGTGACCAAATTGGTTTTGTTCTTGTGAAAAGTCAAGTTCAATATCTAATAAAGTTAAGTTCAACTTTACAATAAGGTGTTAAAAAATTTACTATAAGAATTTCGTGGGAGCGCTGTACTCATCGTTGCGAACAACTTTAACTTTGGGATGAACCCTGAAATCGCGAAAAAAATATGAGCTGTTCCATACATTTATGCACACGTGACTCAATAAAATGTATGGAACAGCTCATATTTTTTAACACCTTATATAAGGAGCGTAGCTTTCGTGGTTTCTTACCTTCTTTCACCACGACACTTTTCTGAACCATCAATCTCCCACCAAAAGCCTAAAGCCGGTGACTTCAAGCCCCCTGTACCACAGCACACAGCCTCACGAGGCAGCCCTGGGGAGCGGGCGGGCCGTATCTGCCCGCCGATCATTAGTTCCAGAGTGGCCGGGGTAAAATTTTGCATGCTACCGATATTTCGCCAGCTAAACAACTCTTGTATTACTTTGATAATGTTTTTGGTATTGGAGCTCTTGACTTTTTTAGATTGGTGTTGGTAATGAGAGAAATAAGGCTCGATTAAGTCGATATTGCGCGGGAAATATATATGTCTATTCAGCAGCAACGGCTAAGACCGGAAGCTCAGGCTGAAAAAAGATTACCTACAGGATTGTGAAAAAAAAAGTATGTATATTGTAGTAAGTTCCTGATAATAAACTACGGAGGACTGATATGCTTATGTCCGATAAACTTGGTTCACAATTCATAGTAACTTTACACACAGGGGTGGTGGTAGGGCCACCATCTCTTACTTCAGAGTGGGATAAAGATGGAGCTATACAGGATGTCTGTCTCATTCCCACACTGAAGTTGTATTGAAATAATACTGCTACAAAAGATGGTGATTCAAGTACGTTTCTAAGAAATTCGAGCATCTTGGAACACACGTTAATCTTGATTACCTACATGGGGCCACCATCTCTTACTTCAGAGTGGGATAAAGATGGAGCTATACAGGATGTGTGTCTCATTCCCACACTGAAGTTATATTGAAATAATACTGCTACAAAAGATGGTGATTCAAGCACGTTTCTAAGAAATTCGAGCATCTTGGAACTTGGAACACACGATAATCTTGATTACATGCCAAATACTTAGCATAGCACATTCATGATGATCAGTCAGACGCAATTGGCAAACGGTTAGACTGGAAGCCGACCCCAACATAGTCGGGAAAAGGCTAGGCAGAATGAATAAATTAAGGATTTTCTTGTTATCGATAAAATTACGTAGGAACGCGTGTTGGTGAAAGCCAAAGCCACATTTTGACACTGATGTTTTGTTTCAACTTTGTCTATACTTATATTTTCTAATATATAGATTTCTAATTGACATTTTTTTATTTTTTTTTATTGACTCTTTAATTATTTTCTACAATCTAATACAATAACAACTTATACATACTTAAATTAAAAGACTATCTAACTAACTTTATATACAAATAAATCCAAAAAAGACAAAAAGGCCACTTAGGCGTCGAAGTACTCATCCGCATCGCTGTCGTCAGGAAACGTGCCCAGAAGACTGGCAGCATTGATTTTAGTTTAGACTTTGGTTGAAGGTGTATTATGGTAAGGTGTGTTATGTGTAGGTACGTGTTAATCACAGATTGGCTATTTACGTTTCCATGAAATGCTATACTAAAATAACACTTTAAAGTTACTAGGATACATTTGTAGCAAATGGTCGAAAGTAATTTTAATAACACCATTGTATATCTGACAAAATAACTAAAAATACGAAACTTGTAAATATTTAAATAAAGATCCAATTTTCAGTTGTCCTATTCTCATGTTAATCTATTATTTAATTAATATCTTCACATATTTTTATTTAAAACACATTCACTCCATGATATCAACTATAGGTCAGGAAAAGAAGATATTATAGGTTAAGTAAACTAAAGAAAAAATGAATATTAAATCCTGTCTCACACTGACAGCTCCACTGAAATAACACTTTTGTACAATATAACGCTAGTATATTGTACAAAAGCGTAATTTAAGTATAATAATAATAATAATAAATAATAATAAATTTATTTCTCTAAAAACTTAATAATAGGTTACAGAAATAGTTTGGCAGTATTAATTTCTAATAGGTGATGATGTAGCCACTGAAATTATTATTGTTTATAACATAGTCACGCTCCAGCTTATTACAACTCTTCGCTAACTGTATCTCAATGGGATAGTGTGATCGACGTGTGTAGTTAGTTTGGCTGCTGTTTAAGTATAGTACAGTATAGCAGTGGGAACAGTATAAGTAGATATATATTTATCTAGCTGCTGCCAGTGGTTTCGCCGTCGTGGATGTCGGAAATGACCCCAAAGGAACGTACTAACGGGATGAAGAAGTATCCTATGTGTTAATCCATGTCATAAACTACCTCTGTGCCAAATTTCATCCAGGTCCGTTCACCCGTTTGAGCGTGAAGGACGGAAAACATCCCACACACAAACTTTCGCCTAATAGTAGTACCGATTTGCACTTAAGTAACTTAAAAATGCTGCCAGTCTTCTGGGCACGTTTCCTGACGACAGCGATGCGGATGAGTACTTCGACGCCTAAGTGTCCTTTTTGTCTTTTTTGGATTTATTTGTATACATAGTTAGTTAGATAGTCTTTTAATTTAAGTATGTATAAGTTATTATTGTAGTAACTTAAACAAAAGATGATTTTTAATGAAGACCACCTATCAACTAGATACAACGAAATACTAACGTGTAAGTCTTCTCCCAAATTGCCGCTCATTATGGCGGAAGAAGTATGTGCCGCTTATACTGTCTTTGCAATCCAGCTGAAATCAAAGCTAAGAAATTTGTTGTACAGGAGTTCGTCAATAAATTGGACTTCCTCTTCACAAACCAGACAATAAGTGCTCTTGATACTGATGACTTGATACTTGACTGGTGCTCAACCCTTGCAGCATTGATGGCCTAAGCATCGGGAAATTAATCCTCTAAACAATGAGGGCCAATTTCACCTATGAACAAAATCAGCTCATCTAAACCGCGTTCGACCCGTCAGTGTCAATCTAGTGTACCTACTTGGACACCTAAGTGTTATTTTGTTTTGGTATATTTTCATATAGTCAGTTTATTTAGTATGTAGTATAAATAATTTGTTCTATAGAAAAGTATAAGATATTACAAGTTTGTGAAACGACGTTGAACTTAACGATATTTAATATCTCATGTAACATTATACAATCAACAATCGTATTTCATTTCCGACGCAAGAAATTATTATATCCCATGATCCTGTCAGTCCACCCAGACATCCGCACGGATCCCGCCTATCTTTACAAAATAATCAAAATAATATTATTTAAAAACAAAAAAAAAATCTGAACGCAGCTGTATCCATTTACTGCCAAACGTCAACAATTTGCCTATTTTACCTTTTGCCGCCAATCAGCGTAAAGTATTGCCACAAAGCAAAAATCAGGTATCAATACCGCTACTTAAAGGCCATCCAATCAAGAAAGGTGTCACATTACGACACTCTATTGTATCGTACGGTACGTATCTGTGTTTACAAACACAACAAGGGCTTGTCATAATCTGTTTTTGGATGTGCCCTTTTCTATTTTTCGGTCTGGCAACTTTAAGCGTGAATGTTTTTTTTTTCGGTGGAACAAAGGATGGTGGAGGTATGGATTTCGACGCCTTATTGTTGGTTTATCCGTGTATTGAATAGGTTTCACGGAAAGCGAAGGTGAGTCGTACTTAAGGTGATCGGCTGATAATTCGCTAGTGGTGGTCTTGTGACTGACAGTTGACAGTGAAGGGGCTGGGGATTGTCAAAAATTCGCTTTCAATGAAACTCCGGATTGTATAGTTATTGTATTTGTCAAGCTTTTTTGTTTACTTTAGCTGGTTGAAACGGATCGCGAATAATTTTAGTAGAAGGTAAGTGAGCAAAACAAGAACTAAGTAAAACTAACTTAACCTGTTTTAAATGACTGTTGAAATGATTACCTGACATTGCAAACAAATTGACAAGTGCAAATGTCAAAACTGACTTATATGCTATTGTAATGTATGTCAATTAGTCATTTGCAGTTAGCACTTGCTAATTTAGTTTCCGGAACTAAAAAACACCGACTGACATAATTTTTTTAACGTTTTTTGAAAGCCATTTTCCCTTTAAATTGTTTCAATTGTCTTCACATTGCACTTTGAATCGATACTGACGGTAAATTTGAGTTCCTAACGGTAACAATGTTGTTCCAAAGTAGCAGCTAAGGTTCGAATGTAAATACTTAACTTTTTAGTTCCACATCAAGAATAATTTCACAGTGCTTCATCCGAATATAATATAAGTAAGTACCTACTATCAAATATCTTACAACGCAGATTCGTCGTCAGTTTCCTCACCAAAAAAAGTAATCTCGAATTTTACACCTCCCCGGTCAGTCGGGCAAAAACTTTACAAAACAAACAATACATTTATACAACAATTACATTACAAACGCAAAACCTCAAGCGTCAAATGCCGAACTTGGGATCACAAATATCCTGCACCAGTTATGAAAAACTCGATACACTGTAAATGCCTGAAAACAGAGTTCAAAATCGCGGATTTTTTATTTCACCAGCTGCATGTATAACTTTGCAAAAAACACGAAAGCGGCGAAGCGTGAACGCTTGTGCAGGACAGAGGGGTCTGTCGGTTTATTTTTTCCTTAATCCTAACCGGGATTAGGTTAAAGCCCTTTTGATTGGCAGCCGCCGTCAGATGCAGGAGACGGCTAAGGTGCATCCTGAGCTTGGAGTTTAGCGGAGCCTGGGACAGTAGGTACACGTACTTTTAAGACGAAGATACATTTTAGGTATTAATTTTTGCTCTGGGGGCGAAATTATGGAATTTTGCTATAGATCTCCTAGCAGAGTTATAGGACATCAATTTAACTATAGGATGCTTTTACCTATTTTCATGATGCGAGACGCGATAGCGCGAAGCAGATTTAGAACTCAGAACCGTTTCTATAAAGACTTCATGGGATTTGTTCTACAAGAATCGGATCCCGCCACTTTACGGGAGCCGTGAATAGAGGAAACCTCGCTGAGAACTAGGCCTCGTAGTCTCTACTACGAGGCCTACATTTTAACTCCATTTGTGTTCCAGAACCTATCAACTTAAGTTTGGAAGACCTACCTTTATTAAATGACATCCAAACAACTCATTATGCCTTCAACAGTTGTCTTCTGCAACAATCTTTTAAGAAGGTTTTTAGCTTTTGAAAAAAAAACTGTGTAGACCAGTTTTTTACCTACTAAGCAACTTTATTTTCTGATAACTCGCAGTATAATGTCATCGAAGTAGTATCATCAGCTGCAATGATTGCCAACATCATCTTCATTCCACACTTAAGTACCTATCACATTTCGCATGCTCCCGCTACTCACACTAATCGCATCATATAACTTACCACTTACCATACTACCTTGAACACCACTTAGTTGACGAGCGAGTTGCGCGGGCGACTGAGTGACATTCGTCACGGCGCGGGCGCAGTTCTCACGAGCTACCCGGCTACCCGTGTTGCTCTTACGGATTAGCGTATGTTTTACAGGGCTGCTACTGAGGTGCTAATTGATTTATTTAGTTTTATAAGTCTGTGAGAGTGATTAGGCTTTTTGGAGGTAACGGTGATTTGTGTTCATCATAGTAGTTTTTGTAACTTCAGACAGCTGTGCTGCTGGGGCGTTTGTTGCGCCACGTAAAGTGTTGATATTTATTTTAGTAATGCTTAAAGTGCTGATGAAGACAGCGAGAAAAATAGAACAAGTTTTTTTTGGTTTATGGACCTTTACCAGCCTAACAGCCACTGGTTATCAAACAGGACAAACCAAAGAAAATGAGATGTTAAACACATTTTAGTAGGTAACCTACTAAAATATCTGGATTTGCAATGTATTGTCATCACTCATTTAAAATTAGCTCCATCACTACACATTCACACTCAAATTTAGAGAAGAAAATAACTGCAAAAGTCTTAAAGATTTTCATGACAACAAAATTGAAATGTACAATATACAGACGCCAGCACATCAAGCTATACCAAAACTGTCGAATCGTCCCAATTGAAAATTAACCTTACTAAGTATTTTGAAATAAAGTTGAAAAACTATCAAAGAAATTTGATAGATTAGGGTAACTGACACGTGACGACTACCGGCCACCGTAGGCGCAGGCCTGCGGACGGTGAGTAATGGGTGACTCACCGTCCGATCAGCACCAGACCCGTGCCATACGGCGCGTATATGTTCCACGCGCGCCTCAAAGAGATGTCAGCATATGAAGGGGCCCCTCAGGGCCAAGCCTGCCGGGTAAGCGGGATTGTCCGAAAGGGTTACCGCTACCCCGGAACATAAAGGGCATAGAAGGAAGGAACATAGATGGGTTTTAGTCAATAAGAGTCTGACACTCCCTTCCGCTCCACCCAGAGCGGGAGCAGTCATTGGATGATTTACCAGCCTTAAAAAAAAAAAAGGGTAACTGAGTCCCTACATTTAAATGCAGTTACTTATTATAATCATATAAAGCATGGTGTCAGAGTCAGCCCTACGTAACGTGTCAGAGTTGGTCGACAGTGACAATTCATTCAGAGCAGCCTACCTGCGCGCGCGCCTAATCCAAGTGACATACGAGACGTGTATCACAGAGTGGGAGACTTGTTGATAATGGAATACATTTTGCCTAAAACCGATATGCCTCTAAAAGTAAACGAAGTAACATTAGTATGACGTTTATTGATGTAGGGAATGAAATTAACAAACCAGGCAAAATATATGTAGACATATTATTATGTAAGTTCATAAAACAAAGTGTCTTTAGTCAGTGGTCATCGTCATTCATTCCAAAAGACGTTTAATGCTGGCATAGAGCACCCCGCTAGGATTACCACAACAATGGCTGGTCCTAAGTTTCCCTCATACAGCGGATTCCCTTGACCTTCGCCAGGTCAGTCCACCTTGTAAGAAGCCTAACTGTAACTTGTCTGGCCCCATCGACGGTCCATTCGGTCAATCAGCATTTTTAGTAGTTATTTAGAAAAACGTCAAACAAGCAGGGTCTAGTCAAAGTCACATTTTCATTAACGATAACAAAATTAGATAAATCCCTAATAATAATATAATTATGTAATGTATCACGTGATCAAACGTTTTCGATCGCTAGAAGCTAGACGTGTGCGTTTCGACCGCGCGACCATGGCGTCATATTAAAAAAAAAACCATGCCAAGATTTTGTAAAAATTTGTCAAAGTTGATTCCCAAAACCATAAATTTGTCAAAGTTATGGTTAAAAAGTTATAAGGGTTTGAACGTGGCCGCGCCATCGAAACGCGGAGAACCGCGCGGCCACGGAGATCTCTAAAACTAAACGTTGCAGAGACCTGAAATTCAGGTAAATAACAGATTGAATTTGTAAAAAATTTGTAAAAATATAGAACAAATTCCCAGGTCAATATTTTAGGAGCTATAAGACTAAAACTCCATGGCCGCGCCATTGAAACGGTGAAGAACACGTTATCGCCGATATCTCGCTGAAAAAGCTTCGCAGAGGTCTGAAGTTTTTTGTAAAACCTAGATCTGAATTTGTCAAATAGTGTAAAAATGCACAAAAATATCCTAGGTTAATATTTTAGGAGCTATAAGACTAAAACGGTGAAAAACACGTTATCGCCGATATCTCGCTGAAAAAGCATCGCAGAGGTCTGAGGTTTTTTGTAAAACCTAGATTTGAATTTGTCAAATAGTGTAAAAATGCACAAAAAAATCCTAGGTTAATATTTCAGGAGCTGTAGTACGGTATCGCGTAGAAATATGTCGTGATTATCTACCGAAGAAAGTAAGAGTAAAGCGAGTTTTTTATTGTAAACAACACCTATTAATATGTAAAACTATATAAAACCAGGCAAAATGATTTTTTTCGGTTTTTATAACTTTTGATACGTCTTGAATATTTCAATAGGGTGACCATGGCTTTTTGTTTACAGAAAACTTTCCACCTATCGTTTTAGAAATCACTAACTGTTCCTCGCAGTTTCACCCGCTTAATGCAAAATTCGAATGAATACTATGCAGTAGTTTTTGTGTTTATCCCGGACAAATAAACAGACAGACCAAATTCTAAAAACTATATTTTTGACGATTTTATTATATAAGGTGTATCTGTTCCAACACGAAATATTTTAAGAGCAACATCTAACGGTGGTAAAGATTCCATAGAAGCGAAAAAAAATAATTTATCTAAGTATTTTTTATTTTACGTAATTATTTTAATTTTAAAACTGCTTGACACATTTGGTATGAAACCTTCAGCGGCCGCACGCGCGCTCGGTGCGTCTCGTGACCGGTGACGGCTATCTATTCTGTGTCGAGCAGCGTGTCAGGGCGGTAGCGTTCGCATGCATGTCTCCGGCCTGCGCGCGACCGCGCGAGTTTGGTAATCATTTCGCGTCCTACTGACGGTTACCGTGCTCCACATACTGTGTGCTGCCGGACGCAAATGTCCTCACCTCGTATTACATGGGATCTAACAATATCACTGGTGACCTGTGTCGGTCGTACAAAAATACAGCACTGCCTATCTCTTCGCGGAATGCAGGCGTGATGATGTTAAAAATAAACCAATTGTAGACTTCGTAGCTGTTCTTGTTTAAATAGCTTATCGCTTCCAATAATAATAAATGTCAAACTAAAATACAAAACCTAAATTAAGAAATTCCTTCATTAAACTTATACGAAAAAGAGCCTAGATGCGATTAAAACAATACCTACACACATGTGGAAACTAGGTAAATACTAATAAACAGCTGACGGGTGAGTGCATCTTGAGTTCACAACGGTTAATGACCTGTTTGTGTAGATCGGATTTATTTGATCGATAGGCAGACGTGAATGTTTTAGGTTCTCTCGAGAGATAAATAGCTTGCCATGTTATTGTGGAATAACATACGGCATTAAAACCTATTGAATGATTAAATAACTACATTACGTTAAGATTATAAGTTTTGTCGAGTAGTCTTTTTACAGGCAAACAACATGTTTATTAGATCCGTGGTTGAATGGTAGGTATGCTATTTAAACCGTTAGGATAATAGTGTTCTGTGTAGGTATTGAACTCAAGACTTTTAATGATTGGTAGAGTTTAACTTAATTTATTAATACCGAACCTAGTATCTACTAGGCGTAATCTGCAGTCTAGGTCTGTGGTCTAGGTACAAATCTACACTACTTAGGTACCTACCTATTGATCCTTATTCCCCATCACACTTAACACACACATACACACACACACCACACATGAACACTGAACCGTGTCTGGAAATGATCCGGCCGGTATACCCATAGGGCATTGTTACGTTCGTTGCCCGAAGCCCGACGCGTATTAACTAATGCGCGTGCGTTGCAATATGCGGGTTGCTTGGCACTGAACTCGGTGAGTCAGGTGCGCGCGCGGCTCGCCTGCCGCCGCCGCGGAGCCAACGCATTCTATTGTTCCGCGCGCCGTCTAGTCTCGCCGCCCGCTTCAATGACGGTAGGTAAATACAACGTATGGTTTAGCGTAATGGATATAAAAAATGAGAAGGAGCCAGTATTTTTATGTAAGTCAAATAATTTGAAATTATTAAATTTTTTAAATAATATATCCTTAGATAATTTTTTTTTCCTTTCTATGGAATCTTTACCACCGTTAGATGTTGCTCTGAAAATATTTAGTGTTGGAACAGATACACCTTATATACTAGCTGTCCCTAGCGGTTTTACCCGCGTAGTGCCCGTTCCTGTGGGAATTTTGGGATAAAAACTTTCCTTCTTGTCCTCAGGCTATGGACTATTTCTGTACCAAATTTCATTTAAATCGGTTCAGTCGTTTTGCCGTGAACGCGAGACAGACAGACAGATTTACTTTCGCATTTATAGATAATATTAGTATGGATAAATAACTTTACACAACATTCGTAATTTCTGTAAGATTATTTGATGAATTATTGTGTACTCAAACACATAAGTTTTGTCTAAGACTAAATACTTAACTCATGCTTTTTAACATTCACAGTCGTCGTTTTACTTCCTTACCAACAGGAAGTAAAACGACGACTGTACAACAAAAAAGCCTTTGGTGGGAAGACGGGGTGCGCGGCGTTCCGTTCGCTCCTGTTGTACTGTAGTCTGTGGCATTATGATTAATTTCTTCAGTGCAATTCAATGTTGAAAAGCATGAGTTATTTCTGATATACTACTGCTAATGGGGTATTTATAGGGTGTTATTTCTGGCTGATTTTAGTCTTAGACAAAACTTATGTGTTTGAGTACACAATAATTCATCAATGAATGAAATTTGGTACAGAAATAGTCCATAGCCTGAGAAAGGACAAGAAGGAAAGTTTTTATCCCAAAAATCCCACAGGAACGGGAACTACGCGGGTAAAACCGCTGGAGACAGCTAGTATATAATAAAATCGTCAAAAATATAGTTTTTAGAATTTGGTCTGTCTGTTTATTTGTCCGGGATAAACACAAAAACTACTGCATAGTATTCATTCGAATTTTGCATTAAGCGGGTGAAACTGCGAGGAACAGTTAGTGATTTCTAAAACGATAGGTGGAAAGTTTTCTGTAAACAAAAAGCCATGGTCACCCTATTGAAATATTCAAGACGTATCAAAAGTTATAAAAACCGAAAAAAAATCATTTTGCCTGGTTTTATATAGTTTTACATATTAATAGGTGTTGTTTACAATAAAAAACTCGCTTTACTCTTACTTTCTTCGGTAGATAATCACGACATATTTCTACGCGATACCGTACTACAGCTCCTGAAATATTAACCTAGGATTTTTTTGTGAATTTTTACACTATTTGACAAATTCAAATCTAGGTTTTACAAAAAACCTCAGACCTCTGCGATGCTTTTTCAGCGAGATATCGGCGATAACGTGTTTTTCACCGTTTTAGTCTTATAGCTCCTAAAATATTAACCTAGGATTTTTTTGTGCATTTTTACACTATTTGACAAATTCAGATCTAGGTTTTACAAAAAACTTCAGACCTCTGCGAAGCTTTTTCAGCGAGATATCGGCGATAACGTGTTCTTCACCGTTTCAATGGCGCGGCCATGGAGTTTTAGTCTTATAGCTCCTAAAATATTGACCTGGGAATTTTTTCTATATTTTTACAAATTTTTTACAAATTCAATCTGTTATTTACCTGAATTTCAGGTCTCTGCAACGTTTAGTTTTAGAGATCTCCGTGGCCGCGCGGTTCTCCGCGTTTCGATGGCGCGGCCACGTTCAAACCCTTATAACTTTTTAACCATAACTTTGACAAATTTATGGTTTTGGGAATCAACTTTGACAAATTTTTACAAAATCTTGGCATGGTTTTTTTTTTAATATGACGCCATGGTCGCGCGGTCGAAACGCACACAGCTAGACAATGTCAAATTGTGTAACAAAACTCGATCAATATTCCCATACAAATGCGTTGACAAGTGGCGTTCTTGACAATCCGAATCGCTGAGATAACGAAATGTCCGATCAATAATTTTCGAAATCGAATTGACACAGAGCGATTGACACTTGTCTAGGCCTCCAGAAGTGCTATACTGATAAAATCACACTTTGAAAACGTAGGTGAAGCGAGTTTAAAGTGAGCTATCAATCAGGTGGAACGACACCTCACTGCACCTAAGTTTTCACGGTCAGATGTTTACAGAATCGACCTACTGTTCTATATTTAAAAGAAAGAGAGAGAGAGAAACCTTTCTATCACCTCTATTTTCTACCTAATCTATGTGATTAGAGTCGGGCTGACGATTTGAAGCATTTATAGGTCCGTATTGATCAGTGAGTGGATTTATTACGGGCTCGGAATCGAGACGGATTGTCTCTGGCTCCCACGATGATAACATTTATTGTTTTATTGTTATTGACATTTGACTACTACAGTGTCGGTTTATTGTTGCTGCTGTAAATTCCTTTACAGCTCTTGTTTGGTATTTGGACTGGAGTTTTGGGAATAGTCGCTTTTAAAGGCATTGTGGTTTTCCAAAAATATGTCATTAACTCGCTTGTACGCGTGATAAGGGCTTTGAGCTTCGCTGTCCTCACCTCATTCTGCGTAGCCTTTTCCGAACTATGTTAGGGTCGGCTTCCAGTCTAACCGGATGCAGTTGAATATCAATATTTTACATGGAGCGACTGCCTATCTGACCTCCACAACCCAGTAACTGGGTAATACAATACCCCTTGGTAAGACTGGCTGTCAGATTTTCGGGCATCTGACGACCCGTAATGACTGTCAAAGATCCACGAATCACAGTCGGGACCAAAGGCTTAAAGTGCTTTTCGAGGCACGGAGGAGTCTAGGTATGTGAAGATGGTCATCCATCCACGGCCAACCCCGGCAAGCGTAGCTTAACCTGATTGATCGACCTGTGCGGCTGTTATTATTTAGCCAAGAGCTCCTCACCTAATAACCTAATATTGTAATATTATGTTCTTTAACAGGATTGCTTAATATCTAAGTGTTTAAAATATATAATTATGTCGTTAACTCATGTATATAGGCCTCAAACTTCGTTGTCCTCATCTAAAATCAAAAACTCAAAAATTGTAATACCTATGATGTTTAACTAAAGTGCTTTAAAGTTGTGGTTTTCCAATAAAAAGCTATTAAAATTCTATCATAATTGGACAAATTAGAACAGTTTCCAATCAGATTTTAAACATTCCAATTTTGAGAGCTATCTTTCAGGAATCAACAATTACTTTACAAGTTTATGTAGGTAAAGTACAAGTAAACAAACTCAAACATGAATGAAGCAATGATCATTATATACCGGAAGCCTTCACAATGGGTGCATCATTCGAAATTAGTGCACATCAACATACAACTGACAGATTACTGGAGCTTCCCAAACTTAAATCACAAGAATCTTTAGTGTAGGCACGCACTTGACTTGTTAAACGCAAGACGAGCAACCGCTCGAGTTACGAAAATTATTCACGAAGAACTTAAACTGATAATAACTATATATTACAATAAAAGAAATTGAAGAAAACTGGCAGTGGATTCAATACTGATAAAGACATAGATTTTCGCAATAAAAGTTAACGACATCCCTAACAAAATCGGATGTAGTGAACATGGATTTGAAATAGTAAATTGTTAGACACTCTTATTTTCAGTTTGGTCTTGGAGGATAATAATGAGATCAAATATAATAATCAAATTAAATTTGGATACTTAATATCGCTAGACTTCTAAGAGTCAACATTTAATTACACATGATCATTTAGCTAAGGTTAGGGGGGAAGATCTTGCGACAAACCACACGCGTCGTCTATTCTGTGTAGTGCGTTCTCAAAAGATGCCAATCTCGGCGGATGCATCGACTTATATGGTCCATCGTCACATAATCGCGTTTTTGTATTTAAATGTCCGCGATTTGAATACAATGTCCATGCAGCTACTGAGATCGATCGCACAGTCGCACTGTAATAGGCTGGGCGAGACGAACCACTTAAAATAATAAATAGCAAAAATAAATTCCATCATCCTCATATAAAGTTCAATTTTCTTTGTCAAATTGTGGGTGGTTGGAACATTTTTTGTTCGAGAGCTTGAGGTTTGGGTGGACAAAAATTTTCACACCATTGAAGACGTTGATTGTTCTTTTAAAGTCAATAAGTCAGTGAAACGATAAAGGAGTCCCTTTCGTGGAATTGTGGAAGGATTTCATGGACTTACTGTTCGTATTTAAAAGAAAAAAAACGTGGGCACTTGTTAAGATGAGATAGTAATGTCAAAAATATAATTTTGGTGATGATTCACCTTATACTGAATTAAAAAGGATACAGGGTTAGGAAAATAACTCCACTACCTTATGATCTTGTTAAGAAAGAAAAGAAAAAAGGTCTGCTTAAAATAATTATACTTCATAACATAATTGCATTCCGACGCCCACGCCACGCTGTAATTCCAGAAATTGATTCTGACGTAAACTTAGGAAGGACACGAGCCACAATGTACAAAAAATGCTTGAACCCTGATATTATCGTAACAACCTCAATTTCGACCACAGAAATTATGTCATTCAAAAAAAATACTCGGAAACAAACTATCAAAATGCATTTTAAAAATCGACCTCACACATTTAGGGGTAGTTTCCCAAAAATCCACAGGGATTCTTAAAAAATGAATTTGAATACAGTAGTCTCTGGCCAGGTGCTGGACAGTTTTTTTTTTCAATGTGTCACAGATCTTTATCAGAAGGACGGATTTAACAACCTCGTAAGCGCGGTCGCGTCAACTTTTTTATTTTACTTTTTTTTGTCTTAACGTGTCAAGCCAGTCACGTCGAATTAGACAAATCCTTTTAGCTGAACATTGATTCTTGTGGGTGAGAACTTTTTTCTTTTAGCATTCATTTTAAGTATTTTGCATTTGTCGTGTTAGGTTCTTTTTTCGAATACGAGGATGTTCAACTGTTTTCTAATAAGAATCACTTATTGTTAAAGTATGATAAGTATTAAAACTAATAAATGAAACTTTTTAGTAAAACCATTATTCTTAAACTGTCAAAAGTTTTAACACTCAAAAATGTACAAGTATGTACCTACGGCCACTAGAAAACCTGGCAAAATCTTGCGGAAAATGATCACCAAAAACTATACTTTAAGCATAAAAACATAAAATCCCATCAATCAAGTGCTCGAAACGAATAAAGCATCCTATTCTGTCAGTGCTCGACATTCGAGCACATTTGTCAATGTAAACAAGCAATTATTTGAGGATGAACCCCAGCAAGTGACACAAAAGAATCGTTTTAATTCAAAGCCCCACTACTGACAAATTGTATCAATTGTTGAATTCAATTGGATGGTTTAAGATTTATAATTTATGGTTTCAGTGTATGTATGATGCAGAAGGGATAAAACGCGAAATGCAAAGTTAACGGAGAAACACTTTTAAGAGAAGAAGCAACAAATATTAATATTTTTTTGCGTAGATAGAAATCTGGACAGCCTCATTCAGATAGAATGCAAGACAGTAGACCAACAGAAGGCAATGGCATGAATGGTGCTACAGGTAATGTTTATTGTTGGAATGAAATAATATAATTATACGCCTGTAATCCCTGAAATGTTAGACAGAAGTGTACCTGTAGTAAAGCCACATTTCGACAGATATTTAGCAGCTCAATATCATCGAATTATAGATCGTCGTGGACTTGGTAGGACATCAGCTTCTGATTTATCATGAGAAGGCAACCGCTCTCAACCATCGTTACGTGGCTTTGCTAGAGTGACAGTAATCAGCCAGTTTCATAGTGTTATACGACCTCTTTGGTGATTACAGTAACTTCGAAATAAATGTAGATGGCGCCACTTGCTGCACTGTCCAATAGATATTACTAACCTAAGTAACGTTCGCAATTATTCATGTAATCATTACAATTTTATATGACTTCTGTCTTCTTTTAAGCGTTTAAAATTAATATTAATGAGCATGGAAGATTGGATTGTTGACTTTCTTGAAGTTTTAATTTCAGAATTCAAGCTGCAACTATACAAGACTCTTTGCAAAAAGAAAATCTTATAGCTATCGTATGTTTAATACACCATAACTACATATTTCAAACCCATTTGACCCTTAACAATACATCCACTAAATCTGTTCCTCCTGAGACCAGTAAAAACAAATGTTCAATTCATTGTGAGCCATCATCAATAATTCTGGATGTTCCCCTAATCTTTCTGAATCTAATCATACATCATCCGCGTCGCATCTGCGTGTTTAGACCGACGCTTATAAAGTCGCCAGTGTGTTCTAACAGGGCAGTTGCTACCCTCTGCTTTAGGGGAAATATAGGGGAGTGTGGTTGACACGGGTACGAGGCGTTTGGACGGACCATAGTAAAGTGGTTGCAGTACAGTAGCATTTAGTAGTGAAGGTTCTGTGGTGTCACAGTCAGATTGAAATTTTAATTGAAATAGTATTATTTCTAGTGCACATCAGTAAAATCCTTTTGGTTTCGATTCCGGTTATGAATGAGAAAGTTTGGATGGATGTTTGTTAGTCAATGACGCCAGAACGGCTGAACGAATCTGGATGTAATTTGGTACACATGTAGTTTATAACTTTTTGTCCTGGTAGTACGTTCCTGTGTTGGTTCTGACATCCACGAAGCCAAAAGCAATAATAGCATAAGCCACTCGTAGTATTCAATATCGCTTACACTCAATTTAAACACTACAGTCGCTACCTTACAAGAATCTACTAGCTATTTAGTTACACTAAAGCAAATTGAAACAACTGTTTTAAGTTTTTGGTGATGTTGGAATAAGTTCATCCTGATTCCTATCCAATAAGATGCAAAAAAACGTTACAAATTTGCCCCCAGCGTGCGCTAACACAATATTTCTCCGTATATTTCTATCACAGCGGGTCTCAAGAGAGATGGGAGAATTAAATGACAATTTTAACACAGCCCTGAACTCGTAAAACATTCATCAATTTCGCAAATGGTGTTTAAATACATATGTGGCTGGTTTGCTTTATTTTAGTTTATATTCTGTGTTCTATTTGGATAATCCCTTGTGAGGTGACACAGATATGTATTATAGAGGACAAAGAGGATATGAATTTGGTCTGGGACTCATTGGTAAAGTGGAAATGGATCATACAAATGTACGTATACACGTAGTGACTGACAACGACAAAGATGACGGCTAAAGTAGAAGAAATCAATCGTATTTTTAGAAGAAATCAAAAAACAAGTGAATGTGTAAACTTTTTCTTCAAGACACCAAAAAGGTGACGCAATTTTGTCGATGGTTTTTTAGCCGTAACAACCTCAATCGGCACGTTAAAAAAGTATATCAAAACTGACAGGGAAAAAATGGTCCTTTAATACGGGGGCGCTAACCCTTCGCTTATAATGGCTAAAAAGACCGGTCCCTTCAAAATTGTCGATGTTAAAATACACCCCATTGTGGCGCACTACGGCTTCTTAACCCCAAACTAAATAGACAATTTGGAAGCCGAAATTGTATTTGTAATAGTCTTTTTTGTTGTCAATCGAGTTTTTGTATTCCTTTTTACACAATTAAAAAAAGAGGTTTGATCAATTCTGCCTTTGTAATATGGAAACCAATTTATGTATCTACGGACGAAATAATGTTGACGGATTCCTTATTATACCAATGAATGGCGACCAGCGTGCAGTGCGGTAATTGCGTGACAGTTCAACACCATTCATTGCGTTATATACGTTGTTGAGCAGACAAACGTTCGAACATACGAAGCAATGGATAAGCAATATCCTTCTAAATCATTGAAATTATTATTGAAAGTGAGTAACGAAATAAGGGTGCTGAATACCTTACAGTAGATAGTTCGTCATATAAAAGCGGAAATTGTAGCAAAAATTACGTCATGGGTGCCTTTAAGGGTTAATTTCACAATTAATTTGAATCCGATTAACACATCTAAACGGCGTTCAAGAGCTTTCGGAATTCTTAGGGAATAAGTATTGACACTGACAGCGACTGAACGCTGTTTAGATGTGCTGATCGCGTTCAGTTTCATTGGTGAAAATGTTCCTTTATGATGACAATTTAAGTTAACCGCTTGATTGAATTTGAATCGACTTCGTCGTATTATTTTGTCTAAGAACATATGCTCCTCATTTTATGAAAACCCATTGGTCCTGGAACGAACATCGCAACCTAGATACGCAACTTATACCTGCCTACCTATTGGTTAAAAATACTGACTGAACGTGCCACTAGCGCCATGGAATATATCAAGTAGACTCAAATCTGAAACCAAGTTAATATGAAAGCCTTTAATTCCTGGCGGGAACAATGATACTCATGGGAGTCAAAAGGTAATTAGCAATTACTGTAACAGTTAATTTTCTTGTCCCTTTATGGTAATTCCTTCACTATTTAAAACATATTTTCATGTAGCTATTGGAATATGAACATAAACTTAACCATTGTTATAACTGAACAATTCGCGCGTTACTAACTGATTTTCCCGTATCGTCATTTCCCACTGTTAATTGCTCTCTACTGTTGTAATGGTTTTAAAAAACTACTTTTTGTTAGAACAGGAGGGAAAAAATTAATCAAAATAAATCAAAGGGCATCAAAAAATTCGTCCGCATCGCTGTCAACAGGAAAAGTTCCCAAAAGGCTGGCAGCATTGCCATACAACATGGCAATGATTCTTTGACCGGAAAATAGGCCAGCCCTCTGGTCACGTGAAGAGTCGACCAATCGCTTGGCGATGTCTCGATAAACAAATAAATAATCTCGTCTCTTTTTGTTTCATTACATTAAAATCTATGTTAAAATATGTATATTAATGTACAGTCGCCAGCACATCAACTTACCACAAACTGTCAAATTTTCTCAATCGATTTTGAACGTAACTTTCAACGTTTTAAGGTTTAAAATCATTTGCAGAATTTTGTCAGTTTGGTATAACTTAAGGCAACAATTAACATTGGGCATCAAATAAACCGTCCGCATCACTGTCAATGGGCAAAGTGCCCAAACGGCTGGCAATGTTGCCACGTTGAATGGCAATGCTGATACTTGGACCTAAAAATTTGTCCTCTGGCCACGTGTAGAGTCGACCAACCGCTGAGTGATGTCCCGAAATATCAATGAGTACTCGGCCTTAGTTTTTCAACCCCAAACGGCGCAAACATATAGCTCCCAATAAGGTTGTTATATTTTCTTAGTTTGAAAGTTTTCGGCATCTGTAGCAACCGCCCCAGCACAGCCTGCCGTGCTAGAAAGATGGCTTGATGCGAGGGTGTCCACACAGGTTGCATCCTTCACCAAAGGCCTACCCAAGTTCCAAGGCATTATGGTCATTCCGTCTAGCCTCTTCCCATTGTCGCGTGCCAAGCCTAATTGGGTTCTTAAATACCTGGCTGGTGACACGAGTGAAGAACCCGACGGATGATGTCATTTTGACTGTTTTGTCACTTCATCGACAATAGGGATGACGACTAAAATTTTTTTTACTCCGTCAGCTAGATTTTAAAAATTATTGGACGTGTATTTATCTTTTTTTATCACATCCAAAGATAACGTCGATATATTGTGTTAAAATATGGCATGACGTCACTATTAGGTAGATTTTAAACCGAATTGTGACGTAGCGAACTCCTCAAGTTTAATGCGTTTTATCTAAGTATTTTTTTATTAATATAATAAAGCATTTTTTTACGCTTATCTTATCTTAACTATATTTAGAGTTCAGAATTACTCTATCCTCTCAATTTACAATAAATCTGTAACAGCTAAGAAAATACTGTCCTACGATCCTTATTACCTACTCCGAAATCTGTACTCAACATCTCAAAATCAAAACCGATCAACCACATAAAAAACATGTTGTACTCTTGCAAACAACACCAGTTGTATAAGGATGTAATCCAACAACACAACACAACAGTAGAACATATCGGTATCATCGCAACAGTTGTCTATGGTCGCCTTGGGGTAGTTCAAGAGATGAGTCCGTATGGCGAGGGATGAAACCGATTTCATTATGGTTATCGGCTGCGATTAATTTTGGTCTGTTGAGAGTTTTTGTTGTGGAAACACTTTTAATTTATCGTTTAGTTGTCCGTATGTGATGTACTTATTTGGTGTAGATTAGTTTGATCGATTTGAATTGGTTTCTTTCGAAATATTTAGGTACAGAGGCCAGCACATCAAGTTACCACAATCTGTCAAATTTCTTTGATAGTAATTTAACTTTATTGCAAAGGTATAAGGTTCATTTTTAATTGAGAAAATTTGACAATTTGAATTTGATTTTTCTGGTTTTGTTCATTGAACTACACTTTGTGATTATTTTTACTTGGTACCTGTCCGCTCGATATTGGATAGCACTTTAGTCTTGCCTTGCGTAAGTCCTCCCGCCACGGACAGAGTGACAAAAAGAATCGGTAGAAAGATATTCTGGAATTCAGCTACCGCACTGGTTGCTCTCTTACGCCTATGGTGGGTAGAGGTAAGAAGGACTATCTTATACTAGCTGCACCCACGCGGTTTCAGCCGCTGCTCGGCTCCTATTGGTCGTAGCGTGACGTTACATAGCCTATAACCTTCCTCGATAAATGGACTATCCAACTCAAAAAGAATTTTTCAATTCGGACCAGTAGTTCCAGAGATTAGCGCGTTCAAACAAACAAACAAACAAACTCTTCAGCTTTATAATATTAGTATAGATGAGGGACAAGGAGAAAAAGTGTCCAGCTGGAAGCTGTAAGTAAAGTAGTTAGTAATAGTACAGAATACAACTGTATTCTGTACTATAACTAACTACATATGTATTTACGTAGTCCAAAATAATTTTGTAAGCATAACCTAAAACAACTGCTGTGAGAAAACGTGGAGAGGGATTTAATCCTTGTGAACTTTGATGACGTTTAGTGATTTAGTAGTGAATATTTATAAAACTTTTAAAAATAATAGAACAATAATGGGCAAAATTTGTATAAAATTTACACTGATGCGATTGTAGCGCCATCCTAATTTAGCGCATTTCGATGGACTCTTTTTCATACACAGAGATAGTCCTCCTTACCTCTACCATCCATACTTACGTGTGCACTATTGTTGGATCTACACAGGCTACCTAATTATACTTCCTACTAGAGTTGTTTTTTATGTGTTATTTATGTGTTTTTTTTGTGTTTTTTATGTGTTATTATGTTATTGTTAGTTTAATTTGTCAATCCATGGAGTTTTGACCTTCACCGACATTCACACTACTACCCCGTGCTCACAAACACACAAAACACAAATACCTATTTCATCTTAAGCAGAGACTTGAACCTTACGTAACGTAACAATGTTTTAACGGGATAATGTTTTTTATGTTACAGACAAAATAATCAAGTTAATTGAACAACCGATGGAAGGAAAACCTGCCAGGTACGAGTCGTGCCTTTCTTTTTTTGAGGGTGGGAAATCAATCAATGACTTCTCCCGCTCTAGGTGCAGCGGAAGGGAGTATCAGACTCTTACTGACTAAAACCCATCCATGTTCCTTCCTTAGCCCTTTATATTCCGGGGTAACCCTTCCGTACAATTCCGCTTACGAGTCGTATTTTGGGTGAAAAGTTGATAAGTCACAAAATGCCAACAACCTGATCAGTTAACGGGAATGAAAGAAAATGAAAAGCTTTTCTGAGATTATGTGAGAAAAAAGGTATATTAACTAGCTTCTTTTTCTTTTCGTGGTTTTTTTTTGGAGGTGAACTATACTTTCAACAACAAACACCTTCAATTATTTTACTGCAATAGGACAACGACCTCATATTTTTATTACGCCATACTAAGGAGTATGGTCAAGACACCATAGACATGCACAACATTCTGAACAAGAACTAATGCAAATTACAGAAGAAGAAAAAAACATTTTCAAATTTAAAATTTTGAATCCGCGCGAATCCCCTTGCGATTGGTGAAAAGATAAAGCAATGGAAGGGGGTCGCATTGTTACAATATCTGCCAGTATCATGATAACGTTCGAAGGGTGCAGGCGTCTGTGACATGCATAGATAAGCCTTAATGCCGCTCGTATCACAGCAAGGGTGCTTGTTGACTTTATGGCATACTAAATTTTAGGAAAGAGGCATTCAAATTTGAATAATAGCTCCGTCACTTAATCTAAGTCTGTTATGTTTTTTTAGTTACCGTTCTAACGAGCTTGCCATCGCTTCTAGCTCATTTGCATACCACTGTCTATGCGTCAATCACACAAATGAATCGTGGATTGATTGATTGATGATCGCCGATGAGCGTTCATTCACTCGTTCAACTGGTTTACTCACAATTTTTTTACTATTGACCTTAACTGATGAAATGGTGATATGATGAAGTTTAAAAATTATTTCCACTGTTCTGTGGCGCCGCAATTATTGTTTATGCGATGAAGGTGCATTTGATTTGATAGATTGCGTTGTTGTAATGCTGATGAATTAATGGTTTTTAAAAGTTTGGATATAATAGTACTGATTGTAACTGTATTTAGTGAGGTCTTTTTAATTTTAAATCCTTTAATCTTAGATGAATTGCGTCACAAGTGACCCTTCATGGGGCCCAACAAAGAGGGTTTTTATTAAAGTCAAAAATCAAAACAGAAAAGTCTTTATTAAAACGAACATGCGCTTTTAATGAAGAAAAGGTTCAGTAATAACAATGGAAGTCTAGTGACTTCCATCTAGGCTTTTATTAGAATAAAAGCCTTAATTTTCTTCGCAGCATTTGCAAGACTGTTTTCCGATTCTAGTTGGATTATAAATAGATTTGATTCAAAACTCAAAGATATCGAAATTAAAAACGCTGGTATTTTAACCCACCATCTGGCTATCCTTTTTCTCAACTTTGGTGGGTTTGGCTTCCAGTCTTACCGGATGCAGCTGAATGCCAGTTTTTTGTGAGGAGTGGCTGCCATCTGACCTCCACCACCACAATACGATACCCCTTTGGTAAGGCGACCCGCAACTACTATTAAAGAACCACGTATGACAGCCTGGACCGATGGCTTTTCATGCTTTTCTTTCATGCAGGCACGGAGGCGTCTTTGTATGTAAGGAAGGTCACCCATCCACTGATTAACCGCGGCAAGTGTTGCTTAACCTGATCGAGCGACCCGTGCGGCTGTTTTGCTAAGTCATAACCTAAAAAATTAACACCAGCGTATTGAATACCATATATTAGTTTTCGTGTAACTAGGGGACCTACTTTCGAGCCATGCGTGTCTATTATGAGTTATACACTACAGAACAGTTACGAACAGTCCCAGCGATTAGCCATAAAACATCTCATCATATCTACGATATCATAGGTAATTTCACCACTAACTGAGTTAAACCAAACTGAGGGACGCGACCCCATGCCATAAATCCATAGAGAACATTAAAACACCGCCCATTACACGAAGGAATTGCCCCAAAATGCCTCAAACATGTGTCCTATGGCGACCTGTCATCAGGGTTGCCAGCACAATGGGTAGAATTATATTTTTTTTGTGTTGGCAACACGACGACAGACGCGCGCCGCGGGATGCCGCCACGCCCCACCTTGTTGCCGATTTGTTTAGAACACTATTCATTTGTGGATTCATGAAGAGAGTAGAGAAATTAGTTATTGCGGTTGTTTTAGGGTGCTTCTTTTTGCCTCTCTGAGGTAGCTTGAAATGAGAGAAGTGCAGTAGTGCTCATGCCTTCACTAGGTATTAATGTCACAATGTTTTAATCAAGAATATTCAAAATGGGTAAAACAATAAACTAGGTATTTTACGGTGGGCATTTTTCTTGGAACAATGCCACAGATCTAATCTAGTTCTATGCTTTTATTAAATATAGCTTTTGCCAGCGGCTTTGCCCGCGTGTATGTAGGAAATGATCCCACGGGAACAGTAAATTTTTCCGACATAAAAAGTAGCCTATATGCTATTCCAGACTATAATCATTGTCAGATCCGTTAAGTAGTTATTGAGTTTATTCGTTACAAACATGCATACAAATCTTTCCTCTTTATAATATTAGTATAGATTGTTAATACTGGTAGCAATTTCTTTTAGGTCAAGCATTAACTTAGAATACCAGTGAATATTTTCTCTCTATCTAGATTACCTAGGCGTATAAAATTGCAGAACGGGAGTTACAAAGATAACTAAGACAAGGAAAAACCTCTTGAATTTGCACGAGATCAAAATCATCAAATCCAATAAGGAGTTTCTTACCTAATTGTATCCAAAGCAAGTGGAATTAACCCTCTGCACTTCGCCCTTCTACTCTATGACAAATATTTGTAACAAGGCGTAGAGTTCGTTACACAAGGGTAGCATTTTGTGCACCACATCACAATAATTAGCCCTTTAGTAATAGTGGACCAAACTGTAATCTGTGGTACTTAGTGCACTTAATCATAACATGTCACAAGGTACCACTAAAAGGTTAATTAGTTGTGATTTTGTGTTATGGTTAATTTTTTATATGCCACCTTTGTGTGCATGAAAATATTCATTATATACAGTGTGTTAGGTTAAACGAGGGACATACTTTCAGGGGGTACTACACTCATGAAAATGAACAACTTTGATGACGGAATTATACCTGAAATCATGAAAAAAAAGAAAGGGCGCTTACATGTCTGCCTTTATACTGTATGTTTTTTTACTTAGGCATTAAGTTTTAATAAACAAATATTCCACATGTTATGCAATAACAAAAAAAAACAATCCTACTAATATTATAGACGCGAAAGTTTGTGCGGATGGGTGGATAGATGGTTGTTACTCTTTCACGCAAAAATCATTGAACGGATATGAATGAAATTTGGCATAGAGATAGATTATAGTCTAGAATAGCACATAGACTACTTTTTAACCCGGAAAAATGTACGGTTCTCGTGGTATAGTTTCCTAGATACACACGGGCGAAGCCGCTGGAAAAACTAGTATTTAATAATCTTAATCTCCGCGGGATATATAAAACTTCTGCTTCACATTCCCCCTAACTCCATTCATGAGTGTTACTCGTTGAGTATTAAACTTTAAACGCACTCGACACCTCTTGACCAAATAGAATTACTTTCCTAATCGCTCTCCAATTCAAGTAGACAGTTGTCAATCATATGGACTGTGCTCTGTGCAAACTGGTGCACAATGTATCGATGGGGTTCATACCTCTTTGAAAATATGGGATACAAATAAAAAAAAGTGATGAAATATTTTTGAAAGACAATTATAGTGAAGAAGAGCTCGTGACTTAATGGTAACAGCCGCACGGATCGATCCATCAGGTTAAGCTACACTTGCTGGGGTTGGTCCGTGGATGGGTGACTATCTGTACCTCCGTGCCTCGGAAAACACGTTAAGCCGTTGGTCCCGGCTGTCATTCGTGGATCTTTGATAGACGTCACGGGTAGTCAGAAGCCTGAAAGTCGGACAGCCGGTCTTACCAAGGGGTACAGTATTACCCAGTTAGTGACTGGGTGGTAGAGGTCAGACAGGCAACCACTCCTCATAAAATACTAGCATTCAGCTGCATCCAGTTAGACTGGAAGACGACACCAACATGGTTGGGAAAAGGCTAGGCAGATTGAATCATAATGAAGAAATATATTCTAAACTTTCTAGCTTATGTCTGACTTCCTACGTGTGAAAGATAGATATTCAATGCTCTTGACAATAGTGCAGCTTTTTATCGGATCCTTTTCCCGAGATTTACTCTTACAAACAAACAAACGAGTATTCTTCATTGTAATTTATTCTGTTGTGTCCGTCGTCGCCCGTATATTGAGATTATCATACAAAAATGCTATCCAAACCAACTGGTCCGGACGATTTTTTACAAATGTATTGCATACAAATCTGTTTGTCATGACAATTACAAATACAACAAAAATGAATCAGAAAAATTGGTCGTGCCGTTCTCAACTGATTTTCCGGCATACATTTGGTAGTTGATTTTTATTCATAAAGATTAGTTTAGACTATTCCTTATTGTGCCATATCAACATAGCCCTTCATTTTATAATGAATGCAAAACATTGTATAATATGTTAAATGAGTAGCGATCGATTTTCTTGCCCGTTTTTTCTGTTTTAGAATGGGCAGCCTTCATTTTTCTGACTGACCGACCCTATGACAATTCAATTGGTTTATTTAAAATAAATACTTAGAGTTTGAGCTGCAGTTCAATCGTTTTATCAGTTATTGTGTTTGTCCTTGTCATTTTCGATACATACTGTTTTAAACAAAATATGGTTACAAAACAGCGTATAAGTCCTTTTGCTTTTACAACTATGCAACTACGGATCGTTTACTCAAATATTATATTCATTCGCTGCGAATCGATAGCAACATAATATGGAAATGTACGGGTTTCCTCATACAAGGAAAATACAGGAAGAAAAAAAACAATTTAAGTTTTTGATTGAATTTTCGAACATGGAAGGTCCTTGTTTACACTTTTTGCCAAAATAATAAAATAGTATCCAAAGTGTAACAGCTGTGTGCCGTATTCGCATGGCGAGAGGCGCGTGCGCCGACAATATGGTGACTCGCCGGGCGGTATAGCCACAGGCGATTTAGGGTTGAACTATTATAAATTTTAATAGGAAAAATATGTTGCCAAAATATTGTAGCAAAGTAAATGAGGAATCCAACATTAATATAAAAACAAAAAGTAGTCCGAAAATTATTATTTTAGTACTGTTTTTTTTAGGGAAACTTCTATATTCCCTACTAAAAAACAGAATAACCCAGTTGTGGCGTTACATCACGTATGAAGTAGCCGGGCTATTCTGAATAACTTAAGGTAAGTGATCTTGAAGTGAGCTGTGATTCCACCTGATGCTAGGGATTAACACTACGGACACCTCACTTTGATTTCACTTCACCTATGTTTTCACGGTGAGATATTTACAGAATCACACTACCAATAGGGTGATTGTAACATTAAGCAGGCGATATAATTTATCTCATACTAGCTTCTGCCCGCGGCTTCGCCCGCATAATATGTCGACAAATTATACACATAAACCTTCCTCTGCAATCACTCTATCTATTAAAAAAAACCGCATCCAAATCCGTTGCGTAGTTTTAAATATTTAAGCATACAAAGGGATATAGAGACAGAGAAAGCGACTTTGTTTTATACTATGTAGGTAGTGATAATTAATTCATAATGTGAGCCTTCTATTGTGAGTCTTTCGGTGTATTGAGTTGTGTGTTGCGATTTTCTTAAATCAGTCTGAGGGTCTTCTTTGCGACTACCGCAAAAGTCGTTCACGACATTTCGACGCACGGAACCCTAAAAATACGAACTCAAATGATTTTCTTGTTAAAAATTTTGTAACATTGCAGAGACAAAGGCCGCCCAGTGGGACGAGCACTCGGCAAACGCGTAAAATGCTCTGCAAACTTTGCACAGTGGGCTGTCGTAGCTCCCGGCCAAAATATTGTTGAGAGGACTTCAACGGGCTCGCACTGCGCCCGATAATTTTTATAATACCCTCGTGTTGAGAGGTTTTAAGTTTTTTAGGGCAAAATGCAATGTGTTATGTTACGTTTGGCACTTGAAATGACTTTTATCCATGTACATACGTTAGCACACATCACATCAATATATACCAAAGTGTCAAATTTTCCCAATTGAAAATGAACTTTATACTTTTGTCGTAAAGTTGAAAATTTATCAATGAAATTTGACAGATTTGGGTTACTTGATGTGCTGGTGTCTGTTGGTATGTCTATGTCTGATCTGTTTTAATAATTATAGTGACTTAATAGTTTGGCATATTTTTCTTAACGAAATCTGGTCATACTATAACGTGGGTACATCTGTGCCTAACCCTTCGGGTAATACAAGCAACATGTTTTATAGATATTATTTTCAGGGTTCCGTACCTGAGAAGGAAAAAACTGAACCGTTATAGGATCACTTCGTAAATCTGTCAAGGCCCTTCAAATACGGTCAAAAATCAAGCTCCTAGCTTGATTAAAAGACCTGTCAATGTCAATATTTCAACATATTAATGGCACTGACAGCCCTTAAACGGGATTTATGTGCTAATCGCGTTCAGTTTCTTTGGGGAAATTCGTTCTAAAAGTTCCTAATAGATAATAAAAGTATTATTAATAGTATAAAGACAGTATAATCATAAGAGGTCTGTTATCTACTACCCCACTAGGTGATGAACCAGTAATTGATAGTTTAAAGGGAAAAATAAATAAACATCAAGTGGTGAAATAGACCGCATTGATTAAGCCAATTAATAAGGGATCATTAATATTCTAGCGATAGTCCAGTAGCCCAATCCATTTAGGCGATTACACCAGCGGTAATTGAATATTTAAGTACTACAATATAGCTCGTTATTATTTTAATTAACTTTAAAGACAGGTAGGAACGTAGAAAAACCTAATTTGCAACAAAAAAAAACTTGGTACGTTTTTATTTAAAAAAATCAATCACATTTTATATTTACAAATATTATGAGGTGGTATTAATTAACTTTAGCAGCTTAAGCAGGGACTCACGCAGAATTTCCTAATTTGCAACTCAAAAACAAACTTTGATTATTTTCGGAACGCCTAACCCGATTTCGAACATTCTTTTGATATTGGGAAGATACATTATTCCTGGGTGTCATAGGCTATATAAACCCATTAGATGTTCGCCTATTAGAGCCGTTTGCTTACAAGAACTCAACGATTTATATGGTTATTTCCATTGTCGTTTCGAGAAAATTTGTCTTATGAACCTATAGGGTTCATACGACATTTGAGGGGTTGAAAAAATATCCACGCACACAAACTCGCGGGTGAACTAATACTTGATCATAAAAATTAAAAAGCGATGATACACAATGTATAGTAAGCTTTTGGAAACATCTACTCAAATGAAGGGAGAGCCCGTGCAAACAAGAACTGTTCCCCGCTACAATCATACTTAGATTATCCTAATATGGTTTTCGGCAAGTACCGGAGGGAACTACGAAATTACTAAGCATTGGATTCGGTAAAGGGAAATGAGTTCTTAAACTTAATTTTACTGTTCTCTTTTAAAATCAAACGTCATTTATTCAAACAAGGCTTAGTGTCAGCACTTTTTGAACGTCAAAATTACATATGACAGCCTCCCAAAACGCGCTTTAGTGCTTTGGCTAGCAAGAAGAAGTGGGGCAACCCGCAACCAACTCCCCCAGAAGCGTTTATATTTTATTTTTGAAAATCTTTTTGTGAATCCAAATCATAGGTATCTTTTTTTTGAGGGGAAATCATCAAAAATGTCTCCTACCGCTCTGGGTGATGCGGAAGGGAGTGTCAGACTTTTACTGACTAAAACTCATCCATGTTCCTTCCTTAACCCTTTATGTTCCGGGGTAGCGGTAACCCTTTCGGACAATCCCGCTTAAAATCATAGGTATCTTGGATTTGTTTTCTTACTGTTAATCATTGTAGATAATGAGATAATTAACTTATTTATACAATAACATTCTAATAAGAATATAGCTTCTATTGTGACTACCAGAACAGACTGGAAGCTTAACAATGGAAGCAATTTGCTTCTGGTTAGTGCATTCACGAACTATTCAATTTATTATCATATTAAGCGGTTTTCTACTTATACAGCGTGTATCAAGATGTGGTCTTATATAAGGATGTGGTGAATATCAAACTGAACAATTTTTTCCTTGGTAGAGATAAATGTACGAGAACATGGCCCGCCCTCCAAATTACTGTTCCAATGTTTGTAGTCACATCCTTACGAAAGAGTTTGTAATTAGTTGTAAGAATTTGTCTTCAGTTGCAGGCCGGCAGTAACATGCGTTGTGAGTCTTGGTAATTACTTACACAAATACTTTCAAACGTTTTGGATTTGGGGGGCATGTTATCGCAGTTTATCTCTACCAACTTCGTATTTGGCCAAACATTGGTCCAATGAAGAAAACCACACCTTTCTGATACAAGCTGTATGAACACGAAATATATTTATATGCTACCTCATTTTAACGTGATAAAATTATAAGCAATAGATATTAATCAACAGATATCAAAAATTTGATGATGCACCTCAATATTTTAATATTTATTGCCGATTCTTATCGTAAAATTGATTTTAACAATCCAATTAGTAGAAATATAAAATGAAACCAGTTGCCGGCTGTAATCAAGAATTCAATTAATTGAATCTCTAATTTTTGTTAATTAATTTAATTACTTCTATTATAACTACAAATATATTGGCCTGATGGTGGATTTTCTTAACCGTTTCTCTTTTAATATTATGTGTGAAATTGCCACCTGATTAATTAATGTGTATGTAGGTAATCAATCATTTATTTTAATATTCGTTGCCTAACGCGTTCCTAATTAATATTTTATGAAATTAATTTAATTTTTATCGTATGTAGTAACGAAGCTCAAAACATATTTGATTCGATTATTTATTTTAATTTTTCTTGTTAACTCAACTGTCAAGAAGTGTTCAAATCGATTAAGTAACAAATTATAATTAACAAGCATAACATCACGCCTGTAATCCCTAAAGGTAGTCGTGTGCCTATAGGTAGTACATCCAGATGTCCAGTTTGATCCAGTTATTGTCGAGTCCTATGTTATAGGCCCCCTACATTTTTAAAAACAAACTTCTAATGAACTAAATACTTCTGAATAAAAATGTATACTCATATAACTTTAATATTTTCATTAAAGCTTGAGGCGTAAATATCCTTCTTACGCTTAAAGATGAGCATCAAGCTCTTAAAATAAATATTAAACTTCTATGTTTAAAGTTACACAAAGAAACAACCCAACCTAGCGTATCTAATCACGATTATTCCTTACTCCATGATTCTATGGCGTCAGTGATCACCCCCATGAATACATGATCAGGTGGTCCCGGCTCGGTGGCGCGGGAAATACCTCATCTATATGCAAGGGTCAAACAGTTATAATATTTGCAAAAACCCTTCGAGGCTACGACCTAGTCAGCATTGCTTTTTTATATTATTTTACTACGCTAAGCAAAATTTTTATCTTTAATGTTAAAAGGAATTTAATTAAATTCATTTAGTGTGTAGGTTTAACAGCTGTGTCGTGACTGCAAGCGTTTTTACAAGTTTACAAACTTTTCATAATATTCGCAACCTGTATAAGAATTCAGGACGTAAAAGCTTGTCTACTTCCTGGTTGTTACAAAACTTTAATTAAAAGACCAGACAGTAGTATCAGATCATAGAATGTATTCGATACGGAAACGAGTCTCTTATGTTGACTTTTCAAAAGCATTTGACATTTTTGCAAATAGTCAAAGTTAAATAATTAATAAATAGGTTCAAAGTTGTATTACACAAATTGGGAAGTTATACTATAACAATCGACTCGTCCTTATTTTAAACCAGTGTTTATGTTATGCATATGCGCAGTCAATGTGTGTAACAGACTTCTTCAAGGCAGTGTGCTAGAACCAAAGTTATTATGCATTAAGCAAAACAAAGATTGTAGAACTAGAAACTAGAGTTTGAAAGTTTTGCGTCGATTTAATTATTATTTGCCTTACCGCATTGATTTTTGGAAAAAATGGAAAACACTAACCACGTGAGCGCATAACCAACTGATGTCACAACGCTAGCAATCACATAAAACCCCAAATAAAACCAATTTTATTAGCAACACAATACATTTAATCCGAAAATCACGTATAAATCTGTTAAGCAAAATATTCTACTTCATTATACCAACAATCGAACCCCAAGGATCGGGGACAAAGCTAATAATTAGATTCGACCGTTTTTGCCGGATTTTACGTAAAACTGTACTCGACACAAAGGAAACCCAATACGGACGTCAAAAAATCACTGTAATTTCGCACTTGGGACCGCCCCACACCAGAAAACTTAATCAGGACGAAGGGACTTATATTTCTGTTTCCGATACCATATACTATTGCGTTTGAACACAGATTATCCAATCAGTTAAGATAAAGGACACGCTTTTTTACTTGGCCGACGTCTTGTTTAGAATTAACCGCCAAAATTTGACAGTTGCATTTTGACGTTTGCGTTGCAGGAATAAAGTTGTGTTTTGTTTTTCTGGATGCATTCAAGGGACCCATTTCTAAAGTTGTCTATTCAGGGGCATGTCGTATGCAGGAGGTGCGCGCGTGGTGGTCACGTGATCGAGATTAGGCGGCGTATTCACGTCGCGCGCACAAAAGCGCGGGTCGCGGGCGAGACGTCAATTGTGTGCGGATTGGGGGAGGAAATTCGCTAAGTTCGGTCGGATTTGAATTATAAATGCGAAATTCTACACTATTTGCATATCCCACGGGTATAGGACGTGTTTTTTTACGATTAAAACGACACCTTTTTATGTCAGTTCAATGATTTTGAATAAGTTAAGCAAATTATTATAAATCGTAAATCTAGAATATTCTGCACGTAATTGCCATTAATATAGATATCATATAGCTGTCAATATTTAGTAGTTTATGGGATACTTAATTAATGATTGGCAAAACCACTTGTAGATCCTGTTGTCTATGACTATAAATATCTATTTCTTCAATAGATGAAACCGCGAGTCTGTCTAACTAGTTTGTAATGACACAGCTGACCTGGCATTTAACCTTTCCAGATTAAATATAGCATCAATTCATTTATACTTAAGTAACCTACCTTTCAAATAAAATTTTAACAAATTTCTAAAAAGTCAGCAAGTTGAAGCGTTTTCTAGAATGGGGTATTTGACAGGGAAGTTAATAACGTTACTTTTTATGAACTGTCAAAACGCGGAATTTGTACGTGATTAGTATGAAATATTGAAATGTGACGTCACAGGTTTTTGGAACCAAATGGAATACTTATTAGCATTAAATCCAATTTCAGAATTATATCCTGGCATAATATTAAATTTTTCTGTACGGTGATGGAAGTTTTTTAGACGAGCGGTATTTTAGTATGTGATTTTATATTTTATTTTCTACCATGTCAAATAGCCACTTAGGCAGACTGAATTGGGTACCTCACTAGCCACTATTCTTTCAGTATACCACAAGTGAACATTGAAAACAAATATAGGTAAGTCAAAAGAAGGAAATTGAAACAAATGAATGTTTAAAATTCTGCCGACAAACGTCAATCAACTTCCATAAAAACACGATGCAATCAAATTCTAAAATTCCACCCACTCAATGGACAATGACAACTCAGAGTAACATCAAACAGTGTCGGTAAACAGAGTTAAAAACAAATGACGAGTAAAC
This sequence comes from Hyppa rectilinea, assembly GCA_951799385.1. NCBI lineage: Eukaryota > Metazoa > Arthropoda > Insecta > Lepidoptera > Noctuidae > Hyppa > Hyppa rectilinea. The sequence continues at coordinate 6,288,229 of OX637321.1, read as the reverse complement.
AAAGACGACACCAGTGTGCAAACACTTGCTACCGTCGTACATCGATATAGGAACACGTTCATGTCGGTACTCGGTTATACCGGGGGAGCACAAATAAATCAGAAAAGATCGCGCTCTGGGGCGGGATCCCGAGAGACCTGAAGTTCTGGAGTTATGATCGTGAGGAGATGGTAATAAAAGTTTTTCGTTTCAGTGGTTGTTTGTTGTGCCGACTGTTGGTACTTGATGCAGTCAATGGTTTAATAGCTTAAAGCCTGAAACCTGAGTGACTCTTCGTCCGACAACTGAGTTGAGGCTGATGCATTTTTTTTGAGCAAAGGAAATCATCAAATGTCTCCTCCCGCTCCAGGTTGAGTGGAGGGGAATGTCAGACTCTTACTGACTAAAATCCATCCATGTTCCTTCCTTAGCCCTTTATGTTACGGGGTAGCAGTAACCCTTTCGGACAATCCCGCTTACCCGGCAGAAGTGGAGCAATATTAAGAAAATACTGTTTGTTTAATATTATTATAGAAGGATACACCGTACTCGTGCTTGCGAAAGATGGAAGGAGTGGAGAAAACCTCTGCCAGGAGTGCGATAAAATATTAAATAAATACGTACGCCAACTGCATATACATTTCACATAATTAATAAAAGTTATAAGTATATTTAAGTTATTATTTTTTGACTTAGAGGATCGCCACACAGGTTTAAGAGATGCCTCTTCATAGAGAGTTGATCACTTGGACCCAGCTCCAGACGCCCGGGTTTATCCTATTTTTAGCGATATCAAACTTTACACAGTCATTATTTATTCTTTGGGAAATATCTTAAATTGGAAGATAGGTAGAACACTACATGGTGGAACAAAGTATAACTGAAATATACGACAAATAAACATGCCATATCCATTCCACCTCCCTCACTTTAGGTTCTACGGTGAATGCGTGGTCTCCAGGGACAGGACGCATATTGCACTCATTCCATTATGTACACATGACAGCCGCGATCTGAGGACAATCTATGTAATGTCCACAGCTCGAAATGTGGTGATAGACGTAACATCACGCCTTGTTTCCTGAAAGGGGTGGGCAGAGTTTCTGGTGTGGTGATAGAATTTATAATTTGTAAACTCTGATAAATTTAAAATTACTTTATTAAACTTTTTGGTTCACTCGGTGGAACCTCAAACAGGACTAATTGCGTTAATGTTCAGAATATTTTCGAGGGCTTCCATTACCTAGATAATTTATCAACTAAGCTAAGCTAACTAAAATGTATCGCAAAAGGTACCTATCATATGTAATGTGTGTATTGTATTTTTTATACATATAATATTATACCATTTTTAAGGGTTAGTGTTTAATTTATTAGGAAGGAATTAAAGAGCGAATTTTAGTATTATTCATATTAAAACTCCCTCTTTCCAAAACAACATTTCTCTACTGGAAAAATCAATGCGTCGACAATAAAGTTAATGAGTTCCGCCTCTGTACATTTCTGTGCATAAAATATAAAATAAATAAATAATTAAATGAGGATGTAAGCATACAAACCCCAAACTACTTAATATTTACCGAACAAAATGAATTGTACCGAAATGAAATGTGACCGTCGCTTGGGGTTGCCTTGTGGGACACCTAGGCTTGTAAATCGTAACTAGTTTAGTTAAGGGTTTCCACCCCTACTACCCTGCTACCCTGGTGATAGACGACACCTTGTCACAGTAGCTATTATAGTCAAATGTTTTGACAGCGGGTGTTAGCTTTCAAATCCGTTGAGTTTTTTTTACATCAAACTCAAATTCAAAGCATTTATTTCAAATAAACCAATTACAGGCACTTTTGAATTGTCAGGGGGTCGGTCAGTCAGAAAGATGAAGCTAGTTGCCCATTCCAAAGCAGTAGGTAGGTTACCTATGGAGAAGAACGGGCAAGAAACTCCATGGACACTCTTTTAAATCAAAATATGTATACAAAAACTGGGTTACATCATTCATGATGAAATATACATACATCGGCAATGCGATGAAGCAATGGATTAGGAACGTCCTTCAAAAGCCTTTGGATTGATAATCAGAGGCAATTAATTGGGGTGGTGGTTTTTAGGTGTACTGCTTACGCTAAAATCAATATAGTTTTTTTTTATTATAAATAAACTAAAAACTTTACGCTCGCCAGCGCATCAAGTTATACCTTAAACTGTCAAATTTCTCCAAATGATTTGAAACCTTAAAACGTTGACGGTTAAGTTCAAAATCGTTTGTAGCAATTTGAAAGTTTGTGGTAACTTCATGTGCTGGCGAAGTGACGACTGTACATTTATTTTATCTTTGCTCTCCTCTTGTTTACTTGAATCATTATTAATCCTATTCCTACTTCTATAGTGTGTTAGGTCTACCTAACACACTATAGAAGTAGGAAAGTATTTTCTTCCTTCTAAGGAAGAAAATACTTTTAAGGGGTATTCATGCAAATGAACAATTTTGACTTTGGGACCAAACCTGAAATCACGAAAAAACATCACCTGATTTATGTTCGCATAATTCTTCAATACATATGGAACAGCTGATTTCTTTATATATCAGAGTTTGGTGCAGTTTGGCTTACGATAAAGATGCAGAGGTTCTATTCAGGGTCTACAATACTGTCTTCATATAATTAATTGTCTTTTGAAAACATCTAAGTATCGTCCCAAACTCTTACTATCAGCACAATAAGATACTTATCCCCACCATTTCCACCACGAAAAGATAAAAAATCTCCCAATGAATCTTCGCCATATTTACTCATCGGCGCGCACTTATCATAAAGGGTGTAATGTATTATTTACAGCGGGGTGGTCGGGGCGGGGGCGGGGGGCGAGGGGCTGTTCGTTACCCGGTTCACTGGGCCATAATAACTTCAGGGAATACCCGGCTCTGAGCTACTAACACCCATCGGTAGGATGTACGAATGGTTGTGGTGCGACGTTTGATTTATATGAGAAATTCTAGCGCTGGGCCCTTTTAGCGTGTAAAAAAAATATTCTGTGATTATTACTGGCTGATTTTACCAATGATACTTACTGAACGCGATCAAAGTATCAAAAACGCGTCAAAGAGCTGTCAGTATCATAAAAACGCGTAGGGAATAGGTATTACTACTAAGTGCATTACCTATATGGATTTTTATCTGAATAAGAATTTGATTTTAAATTGTCAGTGACAACTGTTGAACTAATGATGTGCTGATCGCGTTCAGTTAAATAGGTGAAACGGGACCTAAGTCACTAATATTTTATATTAAGTCGTTGACTGCCACGCAGCAGACACAATAGAAAAACTATTGTTCGCGGCTCACCGGTGACCGCGTTGGCGCTCAACGTGTTAAATAGTTTTTTTTTAAATATCAAAAAAATTCTGTCAGTATAAAAGCGAAAGTTCATAGAGAAAAAAGCACATAAGCCCTGGCTGGAGGCTACATTTCTTTTGTGGCATGCACAGGCAGGTCCGGTTAAGCAGTAGACAACCCTATGGTTAAACTGCAAGATGACATTAAAAGAAAAACACACAAAAAGGTTTACAATAAAATCCTATGTTTTTGAAGTTATAAATTCAACAACTTATTTCATCACACATGGTGTTCTTCTTTCTTTTGCGTATAGTGAGTGACTAACCCCTTTCGTCTATTATCTGTCACTCATTTGTTCGGAAAACTGGATTGCAACTTTGTAACGCGACGACGCGTACGGGTTTACGGAATCGTCGGTCGGAAATAAACGCGACACCAGTAGCATTTTAGAGCCGGTAGCATTTTGGCTAGGACACGGCCTAAAATCGCACCCTCTTCTTTCGAACACATATTAATATGTTATAATTTTGTCGCCACATCCATCACGCACGCTAGGACACATGTCGCGATTACAGCTCTCTGCTCACCTCCCATTCGTTCGCTTATCATAATTCATTCTCATTCACTGCCGCTGAACTTTTATTATGTTGCCTTTCAATCTGAAACCTGAAATGTTTTGCTTAATCGAGTGATTTAAAGGGAAATTTGGTAAGTCAATGAACATTTTTACTGAAATTATGGGCATACTTTCTCATGGTTCAGTGATGATTGCAGATCAATACGACTAGACGACCTATTAGTGTAGTCCAGGGGTTCTCAAACTTATTTTGTCAACAGGCCACTTTGAGAATAAATAGTTTTTTAGCTCCCCCAAAGTTTCACCTATTTAAAAACCACTATCTAGATTAAATTACAAATCGCTCCCTACAGTAAGCGGGATTGTCCGAAAGGGTTACCGCTACCCCTGAACATAAAGGGCTAAGGAAGGTACATGGATGGGTTTTAGTCAGTAAGAGTCTGACACTCCCTTCCGCTCCACCCAGAGCGGGAGAAGTCATTGGATGATTTCCCAACCTCAAAAAAAAGCCTCTACATAACGCTTCTTTTTTTTCTAGGTCTCTTACTGCCCCCTTTTGGCCTGCAGCGGCCACAAGGGGGCGCTATCTCCCACTTTGGGAAAAGTTAGTAGTTAGACAAGCTATGTGGTATACAGGCAAGTAACTTGCAGCTACTTCTAAACAATATTGTGAATGTATGTACTAAGTACCTAGTCAATTCTTTTACATCACTCTCTTTAGTATATCATTATGTTAGAAAGTTACTACGCACTGAATACAAATGAATATTGGCAGTGTATCGGAAAGATAAGTATTTTTTCCCGAATACCGAATAGCTTGTTAGCTTTACTCAAAAGAGTTGTAGAAACACGGTTATTTCACTTCTTGATTCTATGCCATAATACCTAGAGGCTATTAACATCCCTATGGTTAGTATCAGCATATGATTAGTCGTTACAGGTCGTCAGAAGGCCGAAAATCTGACAGCTAGTCTTACCAAGGTGTATCGTATTACCCAGTTACTGGGTTGTTGAGGTCAGATAGTCTCCATGTAAAATACTGGTATTCAGCTGCATCCGGTTAGACTGGAAGCCGACCCCAATATAGTTGGGAACAGGCTAGGCAGGCAGGTTAGTATCAGCATGATCTGAGATCAAACAATAGTAAAAGAAGTGTGAACGGTACAGAATATGTACAGGCGCCAGCACTTCAAGATATACCAAACTGTCAAAAATCCTTACCTGAACATGAACCTTATCCCATTGAAATAAAGTTGAAAAACTATCAAAGAAATTTGACAGATTGGGGTAACTTGATGTGCTGGCCTCTGTACCGTAGTTATGGATGTAACTTGAATTTGAATTCCTAAACATCCTTGGACATTTCACACAACGCCATAAATAGTCCCAAGCTAAGCACCCTAATGCTTGTGTTATGGTAACGATATGGCTGATAAACTGCTTCTTATTTTTTTCTTTTTTGTAAATAATAGAAATAATAAATAGTAAATAATTATAGATAAAATCTAATCTAAATCTAATCAAATATAATCTAATCAATCATTCAAAAATTAACGCTCAAACCAAGGCTACACGAGTTAACATTAACAATTACCGTCATGTTAACACTGTTATTTCTCGTATTGTTATTTATTCAGCTAGGTCTGTGTAAACCACAGGTTTTCGACGAACGTTGTGCGTGACGGCAGACGCGGCCGACGCGTCGCGTGCACGCCACTCAGTGTAGCCCTGGCCTTAGGGACGGATAGCAAAGCAATACTAAAAAGTTCTGTAAAAATTTGGTGCTTGACAGAATATCCTAGGCGTATCGGAAAATGTGAGGAACGAGGAAACGCCTAGCTATTGACAATTTTCTCGTTCAAGACACGTGCAATAGTTGTATCTGCCATGTCAGTAAAATAGATACTTATTGGAGGAGGATGAGCTCGTGGCTAAGCAATAACAGCCGCTCCGGTCGCTCCAACAGGTTAAGCTACGCTTGACGGAGTTGGCCGTGGATGGGTGACCATCTTCACATAACGAGACTCCTCCGTGCCTCGGAAAGCACGTTAAACCGTTGGTCCCGGCTGTCATTTGTGCATCTTTGAGAGTCGTTAAGGGTCATCAGAAGCCCGAAAATCTGACATCCAGTCTTATCAAGTGGTGTTACCCAATTACTGGATTGTGGAGGTCAGATAGGCAACGCTCCATTTAGAATACTGGTATTCAGCTGCATCCAGTTAGACTAGAAGCCGACCCTAATATAATTGGGAAAAGGCTAGGCAGATTGATTTGATTATATTAATAGTTGATCGCTGACTGTTGACACAGCGGCAAGGTCTCTCTCTCGACTAGTTTGTCTACTAAGTACTAACTGCTAAACTCTAACTGTCAAAAAAATTAAAAACAATTTCTAGTTGCTAGCTTTTCGTTGGTAATCGTTGGCGGTGGTACAGATAGGTACCTACCTACACGAATGTGAAACAGATTTCAAAAAGCGAGATACTTAATGATAAATAAGGTTAAGATCCAAATTAGATTGTTTGATTGATTCTTGCCTTGTTGGCTCGCCAAGCTTCCTACTGCCGAAATCCTTTCTAATATTATAAATTCGAACGTAACTCTGTATGTCTGTATGTTACCTTTTCACGCCTAAACCACTGAACGGATTCAATAAAATTTGGCAGAGAGATAGATTGTATTCTGGGAAAGGACATAGGCTTCCTTTTATCGCAAAATTATCTCCCGATATTGCGATATAACCGAACTCCACCCGGACGAAGTCGCGGACAAAAGATAGTACAGAGGCCAGCACATCACGTTACTCGAATGTGTCAAATTTCTTTGATGGTTTTTCAACTCTATCACAAAACAATAAGGTTCATTTTCAATTGGGAAATTCTGACAGTTTGCGATAGCTTGATGTGCCGGTACTTAATAATATAACATAACAGATACACCTTTACCTCAGTGTTCCTCGATTTAAGAAATCGGGGAACGAAAGTAGGTTTATTGTAGTGGAAAATAGGGAATATGAATCGCGTTCGTTTTTATGACCTACTTGAGATATGTTCATAACTAGCTTTTGCCAGCGGCTTCGCACGCGTTAAATTCGTAGTAAAACAATTCCCCTTTCCCTATATTGTGTAAATTTCCTGCTAACTTTGGAATATCTAAATTCATATTTACGACTACATTTTACGACTTTGCATTAGAAATCTTGACATTGTCAGTGGTTCTCTAATATATTAAGCATGTTACTATTCATATAAACCTTCCACTTGAATCACTCTATCTATTAAAAAAACTGCATCAAAATCCGTTGTGTAGTTTTAAAGATCTAAGCATACATACATACAGCCATTAGGACAGACGCGGGAAGCGACTTTGTTTTATATTATGTAGTGACTAGCGGCCGCCGGCGGCTCCGCCTGCGTCAATGTTGAAAATTTTTATTTTTTTTACTAACTTCAACTTATTTCAGTCCTTCACGGGGAGAATTTCCTAAAATCCTTTCTTAGCTGACGCCTCCACTCATAATCTACCTCTGTGCCAAAGATCTCGTAGGTCCAGTAGTTTTTGAGATATCGTGATTAGTCAGTGAGTGAATGTATGAGTGATCTTTTGATATTCTATCCGAACACCACTATTGCCCAAACTGTCAAGCTCCTTGGGTACTTCGTTGTAGTACATACCTCCCAGTTCATGCGGCTATAAACTCTTTTATTACTGATAAATATGGGCTAATACCCTGTGCGTCAGTTTTACTCTATGAACTGATAGTTATTTTAGTCGATTATACGTTTCTAAACGAAAAGTATGGTACGATAATATATGAAAAATAAAATTTAAGTAGGTAGACGCTTGTAAAACTTTACGGTTGCGAATGCGTGCTGTCAAAAAGTTTGCGTAAATTAGAGTGCTGGTGAAGTTTGTGATGTGATTTGTTTATACGATGGTAAGTGGATCAATACTCATTTATAAGTAAATATTACATAGTTTTAAATATTATTTGCACAAAATATATAACACTTCTTTTGAGCAAAAAAAATTGTTAGGTAAAAATGGTCGATCATATTATTATGTATAACAATTTTATTATGGTGGCATATTTCTACGACAACGACATACTACCCGTGCGCGATAAGTTGAGACCTCAGTGCTGTGACGTCACAGTCACGTGCTTGTAACGTCCGGTACAATACGGGCGCCTCCGGGGTAGTGGAGTGGAAGCGCGCGGGGAGTTGCATTCCACACGGGTCTCAAATTACCGCGCGGGTAGTTACCAATTATGTAGTATCCTAGTATTTTTTTTATTAGATACTGCACAATAATAGGATGTGGTTTCAAACGCAAATTCTTTAAAATGGCTTGAGGAACGGGAAAGTTTCAAGTTTGTATATTTTGAAAAAGTGGGTAGGAATCGTTTAAAAAACGCCAATTATTATACATATAACTTGTGTATTGTGTAATCTGCAAAGTTTCCTGTAAACTGATATACTTAGTAGTTTTATGAGCATCGACATAACAGCGGAACCAACACATTTTTAGCTAGTTCTCTGCATCATTTGTTTATAAATGCTACTCTAGCAATAAGTACAAGTAAGTATTGTTTGACATTTTAAAGTATTCAAGAAGCTTACATTAAGTGCATAGAGGGTAATAATAATAATAAATAAATCTTATTATTATCTTCTTCTTCTTCTTTTCGTGTGGTTAGTGACTAACCTGGTTTCAGAGTTTTAATGCTGCCCATGGGCCTCTGACTTAGCATCACATACTGTTGAGAAATATCTCTCAGGCATGCCGGTTTCCTCACGATGTTTTCCTTCACCGATTTTTAAGCAAGTGATAATCATACAATACGCACATGAATCTGGAAACTCAGAGGTGCGTGCCTTGGGTTCGAACTCGAGACCTAAGACTTGGCAGTCCGATGGTCATACTACTAGACTATCACAGCTTATTATTATTATTATAGAACCAATAAAAACATCAGTGGTCCATTTTTTTCAGTGAGCGGGGTAATTCCATTTCGTGTCGCGAAACTACGCCCGGAACTGAACGATGTTCACGTGAAGAGCGGCAGGAGCGGTACCAGCTGACATCGCTGTTACCTGGATACCTTAAGGAGAAGACGCCAGAATGCTGCGAAATTAAAATGTGAGTATCACCTTGTATGTTGATTAAAATATGATTCGCGACAGCAACAGGTACCTATCTATGTTTCTGCAGAAATTATCTATACATATAAATAAAATTGGAGTGTCTGTTTGTAATATTGAAATAACCGTTTTTTACACATGTATATGAATATACATGTGGCGGACGGGCTACCGTCGCAAGCACAACACTACCGCAAGCTACAGACATCCCTACGCTCAACCGGTCCAGGCGCAGCGGTGGATCCACGGCGCGCGGGGCAGCGGCGAGGATCCTGCTCCCAGTCGCCGAGCGCTCGCGCCAGTGCACAGCCAAACCTCTCAACGCACACCCGCGTCGCTTCGCACTACGCTCGCGCCCGCGCATCCTTACGTTTCATATTGTGTAAAATCATACTTTCCGGCTTACTATCTTGTCCAAACTGTTGCATCACATCCTGGCTGCATCTATCTTCCGCTTGAGCTTGCATTCGCGCTTACATCGCAAATAAACGAATTAGTGGAGCTACTGCGTTCATATTAAATCTATCACCCGTAGCGTAGTACCCATATTGGTGACCCGCCTGTGTGTTATAAGAACACGTTATTGAGCGCCGATAGCGAGATGTCGACGGATGGAAATACGAAACCGGGGTCCGGAGCGCAGCCGAAGGACGACAATACTCGTGACGCCTCTGTATCCGGTTTTGTCGACCGCGTGGCTGTCCGGTTGCCGCCATTTTGGGCAGAAGATCCGGATGTATGGTTTGCCCAGGTGGAGGCGCAGTTTGCTGTTTCTGGTGTTAAGGACGACGCGACAAAATTCAACCAGGTTGTTTCCCAACTTGATCAAAGGTATGTGAAGGAAGTGAAAGACCTCATTAAGAACCCGCCGCGCACAGAGAAATACCCGAAATTGAAGCAAGAGTTAACGAAACGTCTATCGATTTCTAGAGAATTCCAAATAAGCCAGCTACTGTCTCACGAGGAATTGGGCGATCGTAAACCGTCTCAGTTTTTACGCCACCTTAAAACCCTAGCCGACGGAGGGATATCGGATGAATTTTTGCGGAACATGTGGTCGAGCCGACTCCCGCAACACGTGCAGGCAATCATTATGTCTCAGGCTTCTTCTAGCCTTGAGGATGTGGCAGAGCTCGCGGATAAGATTTGTGAGGTATCCCCATCGTCACAACAGGTAGCTAGCACCACGTTTAATGTTGACAGTTTATTACAGCGCATGGATCAGTTGATTACGTCACGCATCCAGTCGGAGCTTTCGCGTCAGATTTCCCAGCTGACTGTGAATCGTGGCCGTGACCGTGGACGCTCGCGCAACCGTTCTTCAGGGCGGTCGAGGAGTAGAGGTCAGAGCCACAACCGGACACCAGGTACGTGCTGGTACCATAATAATTTTGGTGATAAGGCACGCAAATGCACAGCTCCGTGTAATTTCAAGTCGGGAAACTCCCACGGCAGTCAGTAGAAGCGGCCGCAGACTGTCGGGCTACCAGCCGCTTATTCGTCACGGACAGGAAAACCAAGGTGCAATACCTCATTGATACCGGTTCCGACCTTTGTGTACTGCCACGTCGGTTCCTACGTCAAGCTAGGAATCCTACCGACTACAGTCTCACAGCAGCAAACGGCACCATTATTCAAACATACGGCACTTTGAATTTACACCTGGACCTTGGACTGCGGCGAGATTTTACTTGGAATTTTGTGGTAGCGAACGTGGACAAGCCAATCCTAGGTGCTGACTTTATCTCACATTATGGCCTTCTTGTTGATTGCAGAAACAGTCGGTTACTGGACAGCCTAACCACAATGTCATCAGCAGGATCACTCAGAAAATGCCACGTGTCAAGTATCAAGGTGATATCCGGTAACAGTGAGTACCATAAATTATTGGCTCAATATCCTGCTTTAACAAAGCCATCAGGTGTACATCGACAGATCAAACACTCTACTGTTCACTACATACGTACCACGCCAGGCCAACCAGTTTTCTGCAGACCACGACGACTTGCCCCTGATCGTTTAAAGATAGCCAAGGAACAATTTGATGAAATGCTTCGCGATGGTACTGCTCGCCCTTCAGACTCACCTTGGGCATCTGCATTGCACCTGGCACCAAAGAAGGATGGTTGGAGACCCTGTGGAGACTACCGCGCCCTCAATGCACGCACGATTCCAGACAGGTATCCTATCAGGCATATTGAGGACTATTCCCACAGGCTAGCAGGTTGCAAATTATACTCCAAAATTGATTTAGTTAAGGCGTATAACCAAATTCCGGTCTTTCCAGAGGATATACCAAAAACTGCCATCACGACACCGTTCGGCATGTTCGAATTTCCATCTATGTCATTTGGACTAAGGAATGCAGCACAGACTTTCCAGAGATTCCTTGACGAAGTGCTTCGGGGCCTGGATTTCTGTTACTCATACATTGATGACGTTTTAATTTTTTCCAAAAGCGAGAGAGAGCACCTGGAGCATCTCCAGCAGGTTTTTGAGCGGCTACACAACCATGGTTTACTCATCAACGAGGGTAAATGCAGTTTCGGCCAAAAGGAGGTAACATTTCTTGGTTACACCATTTCTGAAGATGGCACGCGCCCCATGGAAGACAAGGTGCAGGTAATACAGGAGTACCCACCTCCAAAAACCGTCAATGGCTTACGCAGATTTTTAGGGATGTTAAATTTTTATAGACGTTTCATCCCTCACGCCGCCGAAGATCAAGCTCCTCTACACAGCATGCTCACTGGACCTAAGGTAAAAGGCTCACAACCACTCACCTGGACTACAGAGACCCTGCAAGTTTTTGACAACTGTAAGGCTAGTATAGTCAAATGTACACTTCTCTCTCATCCTGTTCATAACGCACCACTAGCTCTCGTCACCGACGCCTCATCTACTACGGTAGCGTCAGTTCTCCAACAGCTGGTAAACGAGGAGTGGCAACCACTTGCTTTCTATTCCAAAAAGATGAATAAGGCTCAACAAAAGTACAGTGCCTATGACAGGGAGCTGTTAGCAATTTACGAAAGCGTGAAACACTTCCGTCACATGGTCGAAGGTAGACATTTCGTGATTTATACTGACCATAAACCAATCACATTTGCATTTTATCAGAAGGATCGTCACTGTTCGCCGAGACAGTTCAACCACTTGGATTACATATCGCAGTTCACGTCGGACATCAGACACATCCCTGGTAAGGACAATGTTCCAGCAGACACTCTTTCGAGGATCGAAGCCATTTCATCTCCTCCCGACACTGCTACACTGGCACACTCACAGCAGGATGACGCAGAACTACAGGAACTTATTTCCTCAAATTCTTCTTCCCTGAAACTAGAGAAAGTCCCAGTGCCAGGTACAAGTTACACTCTCTATTGTGATGTCTCTCTGTCGAGGCCTCGTCCTTATGTCCCTAAGGAGCTGCGTCGGCAGATATTCAACTCTTTACACTCCATGAGCCACCCTGGAACCAAATCAAGTATCAAACTTATAACAGAAAGGTTCGTCTGGCCCTCCGTGCGCAAGGATTGTCGTAGTTGGGTCAGAGCCTGCGAAGCATGCCAAAGAAGTAAGGTACAACGGCACACTTCTTCCCCTTTGAGCAACTTCCAACTTCCGGGAGAACGATTTAGTCACGTCCATATAGACTTGATTGGCCCACTTCCTTCTTCTGACGACTACAAATACTGTCTCACAGCCATCGACAGGTATACCCGCTGGCCAGAGGTTCTCCCTCTCAAGGACATAACAGCAGAAACTGTAGCAAAAGGTTTTTGTGACACCTGGATTTCACGCTTTGGTTGTCCGCAGATTTTGACATCAGACAGAGGCCGCCAATTTACATCCCACCTTTTCAAGAAATTGACAGATCTCTGTGGAGTCCAGCTACGCCACACAACTTCCTACCATCCTGCTGCGAACGGCATGGTCGAGAGGTTACACCGCACCCTGAAGGCTGCGATCATGGCGCATGGCGAGAAGAGATGGACGGACATACTCCCCGTGGTTCTTCTCGGCATCAGAACGGCGTGGAAAGAAGATCTCAAATGCTCAGCAGCCGAGATGATATATGGTGAGCCATTGAGGATCCCTGGTGAGTTCATTCACTATACTAAATCTCAGACAGTCCCACAACCAGATTTCGTTTCGCAACTACGAGCCCACATGTCAGAGCTCAGACCTCAACCAGCTTCTAGACATTCAAATAATACTGTTTTCGTTCATGAGGACCTACAGAAATGTACACACATATTTCTCCGTAAAGATGCCTTACGTGGAGCACTACAAGCACCGTATACGGGACCACACAAAGTCATTACCAGAACAGATAAGACCGTCACTGTTGAATTAAATAGAGGACCAGTGACCGTCTCAATTGATAGATGTAAACCAGCTTACACTCAAGCTAATAACGATGTTGTCATTCCTGACAACCCCCTTCCTTCTTCCTATTCAAATCAAACTCCTCTTCCTAAAATCACTCGTTCAGGACGCAAAGTCAAGTTTCCTGATTTCTATTCCGCAGGACTTTAAAACTCCAAAGGGGGTGATGTGGCGGACGGGCTACCGTCGCAAGCACAACACTACCGCAAGCTACAGACATCCCTACGCTCAACCGGTCCAGGCGCAGCGGTGGATCCACGGCGCGCGGGGCAGCGGCGAGGATCCTGCTCCCAGTCGCCGAGCGCTCGCGCCAGTGCACAGCCAAACCTCTCAACGCACACCCGCGTCGCTTCGCACTACGCTCGCGCCCGCGCATCCTTACGTTTCATATTGTGTAAAATCATACTTTCCGGCTTACTATCTTGTCCAAACTGTTGCATCACATCCTGGCTGCATCTATCTTCCGCTTGAGCTTGCATTCGCGCTTACATCGCAAATAAACGAATTAGTGGAGCTACTGCGTTCATATTAAATCTATCACCCGTAGCGTAGTACCCATATACACCCCAAATTTTTTTTTTGTCTTGTCTGTCTGTTTGTTCCGGCTAATCTCTGAAATGGCTGAACCGATTTTGACGGCAGGTAGCTGATGAAAAAAGGAGTAACTTAGGCTACGTTTATTTTAGAAAAAACCTTTTATTTTAGAAAAATAACTTTTAGGCGGAACGAATTTCACTTAGTAATAAATAAAACCATTAATACAAGCGCATCCCCCTTAGATCAAGTTTTATCGGTGTTACCTTTATATTTGCTTACCCTGAATCTCATAAGCGAAAACTTAATTCTTTAACCCGAGAGCCCAATTTATCTGCTGACGCTACCGTCCTACCTTCACGACAGTACACAAGGCAGCTGCCAGACGCCCGTCAACGTCAGCGGCGCGCGAATCAGCGGTTAGCATGGCGTGCGAGCGCCGATCGATATCTACCCTCCAACTCACCTGATATCAGCTAGCTCGGGAAATCTATCTCAACTAGGTACAGTTGTGGTCGACACGTGTTTTTTAGCATGACACGTAAGCTTCTGTACTTTGGCTTGCCCACAGAACATAAAATTATAAAGGGTGTATGCGATATCAACTCTCAAAGATTTTTCATAAATTCTGTACATGATTCGAGCGTAGCATGGTTTTTGGTAGGTAATTATGATAAAAATCTGCTGTTCATACAGACTTTTACTATTCAATCATTTGATGAATTTATTAATCGTAACAATTTGTAGGCGATGACTAACAAATCATTCTGCCTAGCCTTTTCCCCATCTATGTTGAGGTCGGCTTCCTCTCTAACCGGACGCAGATGAATGCCAGTATTTTACATGGAGCGACTACCTATCTGACTTCCACAATCCAGTAACTGCGTAATACGATACCCCTTGGTAAGACTGGCCATCAGATTGTCGGGCTTCTGACGATCCGTAACGACTGTTAAAGATGCACAAATGACAGCTGGGACCCACGGCTTAACGTGCTTTCCGAAGCATGGAGGAGTCTCAATATGTAAAGTTGGCCACCCATCCACGGACCAACCTCGCCAAGCGTAGCTTAGCCTGGTGGATCGACACGTGCGGCTGTTATCACTTAGCCAAGAGCTAACATCTATTTGGCTCTGTTGGTGGAGATAAGAGTTGATAAAACTGCTAAAGTTCTGCAGAAGAACTGTACATTAATCGGCGGAACCAACTGAAAGCGACAAAGTTACTTTCTGAACTGGAAATGTTATTGGTAGATCCTAGGTATTTCCGGGTAAGCGGGATTGTCCGAAAGGGTTACCGCTACCCCAGAACATAAAGGGCTAAGGAAGGAACATGGATGTGTTTTAGTCAGTAAGTCATAGGATGATTTATATATGAAAAAAAAGGTCCTAGGTATTTAAACTGCAATCAGGGCGTTTTTTACTCGGATACAATTTTTGTACGCTGTAGTCGTACCTTAATTTCGTACCTTTTTATCAACTTATACAAACTCCTACATTCAATCCAATCAATATTCCTAATTATTGATAAGTTTTCAAGTACCAAAGTATTACGATAATTTTCTAATCACGCCGCAATAAAAATGCAAATGCCATCAAAGGTCGAGTCACCCCTGTGTACTGCGGCTATGAAACGTAACATTATGTCCGCGCCAACAAGTATTAATTCACTTTCTATTGCGGCCAATCGCTGGAGGGGTGTATCTAAATCGTCTCGCCATCTGTCAATGTTTCTATTTGACACAGAGATGCTGTGTGTAATTGTAGGGCGTATGTTCTATAGGTAGATAACGTCAGTGAAATTCTAACAGTACGGAAGTCAAAAATTACTACTTTACAGGAGAGTGAAAAACTGTATGAATTGAATGTAACTTACGCTTAAGACCATAATGTGTTTAATTATTATTATGACATTAAATCGATATTATTGGGAATAAACATCAAGATATAATGCCTCAAATCGAAATAACAACATCGGAGCACTTGATGCAACGTGAATGGTTGACATACGCAGTGTTGGCACCACCAACTGCAATATATCTATTTTTCAAATAACGCATTGATATAGAGTATTGAGATATTCAAATACCACGACATTCAAATCTCAAAAAACTCATAAAATGACTTACGCACCGTTAGAATTTCACTGACGATAATAAGAAAAAAAGTACTTAAAGAAATCGAGTATGTAGTACCTGCCTACTACTGCCTAGGTACACTTAGGTTTAATTACGGTGGCATTGTTGACAAGTGCTTATGTACTAATGTTACTAAGACCTGATAATAAGACCTTTCATTTCTGACGAGCACAGTGCGTTAGCTAATTGTAAAACTTATATAAGTTTCTTTTCTTGTATGTACTTCTTAGGGCATGGATTAAGATCCATAAAGGTAATCCAGTAAAAATAATCCTATTAAAAATTTCATTTACATTGTTTACTAGCTGCTGCGCCTTAGAGCATAGGTTAAATGCTCTAAGTGCTGCGCGGGCCAACAACATAAGCATGGCCTAAGATACTCAGCTGTCTGCCATTGGAAGTCCCGTCAAAATCGATGCAGTCGTCGAAAATTAGTCGGAACAGACAGTGGCTAAAATTAAAAAATAAATATTTTGCTACAAGTACGTCTACTACGTAAGTAGGTATGTACACTTTCAGGCTGTCACAAATTAAATTGAACTGTTTTTTTGTAAGGTTTTGCCTTACAAAGAAACAGTTCAATTAATTAATTTGTAGGCTAGATTGGATTGTCCCTGTCAAAACTATATAAAATAAACATGTAGGGAACCACATAAACCACAGACACAAATTGGCCCATCCCCAAAGGACTTTCATTTTCCTTACTAAGGCAGCGTCTACAAATTAGTTTTGAAAATTGACCCACATTTATGAAAACGTTTTTTCTGTGTCAGCCTTCTTTCGCCCTAGAGCCGAGTTTGCACTTCAGCGCAGGTTCATTTGCAATTGAAGACACAACCTCTCGCCTGAAAAAAAAAACAAAAAAAAAGCGCGCACTACGTATTTGACAAATCCCCGCGGGCGGCCGAACACAAACCTCGTATATTTATCTCTTTCACGCTTCAGTGTTACGCATCTTTCGTTCTGCTCCCACGCACTGATTGCTTTACGTTCTTTCTCAGAGACGCTCCACCCGCGCCACGTTTATTTTTCATTTCTTAGGGAGCGAAGAAAATAATTTTCTGTGAGCTTTGAACCCGCGGCGAGGGAAAAATGGGAAATTTGGAAAATGTAATTGGATTCTGGACTAATCTCGACGCCTCTCGTATTTTATAAGAGGGGAGTGCGTGTTGAAATAGAAATAGGTACCCTCTTATGTAACTAGGTATATAAAAGCGTCTCCGTAAATTAGTGTTGAAGTGCCTATTCAGTATTTTACAAGCCCTGGAATGACACTACTATAGAGCCTAAGTGAAACCTCGTCGAACTTAGAGCCTGGTCGGTTAGAATATAACTGACAGCATTCGACCTTTCAAAATGATAGAATACTTTGATAGGTTTTTATAAAAGAAATGAAGAGTCCGTCAGTAGCCGTGCTGCTTGACGCATGTATTCGTTAAAAGTAATATAAATAGCTACTGCCCTATGTGTTTGTATTTTGTAGGATAGAAATCCCTAAAACACACTACACACGCTCTACCTTTGAGCTCCCTAAGTGAAAGTCCCTCTGACCTTCACACTATTTAAAAAACCTACACTTCATTGTCCGTTGGTATTTTACAAATTAGGTTCATGCACTCATGGAGCAGATCCTAGATAAAATTGACTCCTTAAAATCTACAGTTCCAATCAGTAAATTGACAAACTAAAACACCGTTCGATTTTAACTGATTCCCGAGACGTGTAGGTGTACGTATGAATTTTATTAATAAATTGCCTATTATTAACGATCACAGTCAAATCATTATTTAATTTTTCTTTCTACCACATCGCACATAGTAGACACTTTTTAATGTCACACGACCGACCCAACTCATTGGAGTGTCCTGTATACAGATACAGAGTAAATTTTTCAATGGGGCGTGGCGAGACACATCTGAAATTAAAAAAAATGTGAAAAAAGGCGACTAACACTGGCACTCATCATTTAAGTAGGTACATTAAATTACACTTTATGATACATTGTATTTCAGCATTTGATATTAGCTAAGCGTTTATATTAATTTACTTCTAGTCTGAGTTTCATTAACCCATTAGATGATCGTAACCTATATTTATTAGAAGCCGTTTGCTAATAAGAGCCCAACGACTTATACGGTTATATTTATTGTCGTTTCGAGAGATTTTTCTTATGATCCTATGGGGTTCATACGACATTTGAGGGGTTAAATATCTACAACAATAATTAAAACGAAAAAACCTGAAGTGCTTACTTTTGCCTTACCTTTTGCTTTTACAACTTTTGTCGCTGACTGTACTTAAAGGCGTCTCGGGTGATAAATACTGATTCAGGAGATTTTTGAAAAAAACTTATTTACCTAGCTAGGAAGCGAACCCTTGTGCTTGATTTGTGGTGAACTCTGCCCTCGTGTGGTTCTCTCACGGCCCATTCACGACTTCGGTCTTAGCGGCGAGCGGCGCGGCAGGCGGGGCCGCGGCGGCAAGCGGTGCGTTTTACACGCCACGTACCCTAAGCGGCGGCGGCGCGGCGGCAGCAGCCGAGGTGGACGTATTTAGGTAGTCAGACCGTGCTCAAAATTATGGCGTTATCAAAATTATCCCTTCTGTGTTTAGAAAGCAGTATATTTTTAAAACAAGATATTCTTAATATGAGAGAAGGAGTCCACGATCTGAATAAAAATACTTAGATATTTAAATGGCGAATTTTGTGACCTATACCAAGATTACAGAAAATATCCGGTTAAGTTTTATGAGTACACAAGAATGAGTGTGGAAACATTTGATTATATTCTGCAGCACATAGACGTATATTTAAAACAGCACATCAGATCCAAAAGGTATCCATTACCGCCACAAAATCGTCTAATTTTTTTTGTTTATAAGTTCGCCGCCGAGTCCGTCACACCTACACCGCTGCCCGCGCCGCTCTGTTTTAGGAGTGAGGCATATTTATCGTAACAGATAGAACTAACAGATATTTAGAAATAACAAATAACAATTGTTCCTACCAACGTCTCTTATCTGTTACTTTATTAACAGCCCGGGTGTTACCTACACACACAGAAACACACGTACGCATAAGCTCGCACCTATACAAAATAACAGATATAGCAAGTTATCATTTTCTCTCTCTTCCTCATTAAAGAATTACTCTTGCTAAAAAGAGAAGCACCTATTATTTTTCAAAATATGTTTGTTTCTCGTTCTTACTAAGGCGGTTATACTACGCTAAAAAGAGAAGCACTTAGTATTTATTACCCCTAAAATATAGTTGGTGGTCTTACAAGAACAAACATTTTGGAAATAGTGACTTCTAAATTAGGTCGTATTATATGTTACGCGCTTGTTACTGACCCGTGACCAATACAAAAAACGTATTATATTTGTTTATTTTTCTGTATGGCAATTTGTGATTCAACCAAAAAAAAATAGTAATCGTATCCGATTGATTTGATTTGACGAAATTTAGTTGTTGGATAATATCCAGAAAAATTACTATAATTATTATTTATTTATGGAAATTTGTGATGGGACCAAAAACAATTGTAGTGATCGTCCAAGGACCCCTTTTTTATCTTTGGTTTGACGTTTGACGGGATTGGTCGAAATAAGTTCCATGCATGTTAGACTTTATCGCATTAGGAATAAAGATGATATTCAATTGAAAGAAATTTTGTCGATTTGTTTGTGTCGACATATTTTAAAATTTTGAATTTTTGAAAATTGTTTGCTTTTACTGATTTTTGTAGGAAACCTGTCATAAAGTACGAAGGAAATTATTCAGGTTACGAATTAAAAATAATAATCAATCAATCTTAAACAAATATGTTGGGGGCTGCTAGTTTAACCGAAAGATAAAAATGTATATAAACGTAACTCTATAACTTCAAAATGCCTCAGTCAATACTTCGGATACGTATTTATTGTCCGTACAAAAATAACAGGCTGTTATTTAATAACAGATATTTGGATCTGTTATTTTTGTGTAACAGTAACAGTGTTAACAGATATCGTGTTTAACCTGTTACAACCCATCTCTACTCTGTTCTGTTTCGTGGCGTCGCGCGTCGCACTCATTGTACTTTTGATCTCGCCGCTCCCCGCACCGCGCGCCGCTGCAACGATTCGCTCCGACAAAACCGCGCGCGTTTTCGCTATGAGCGGCGACTCGTGGCGTGCTTCAAACATTTTCATACTTTTGTTCTTACCGCTCGTCGCCCCGCGCTTAGTCGCCGCTCACCGCGGCAAAGTCGTGCATGGGCCGTCAGCCTTCTCTTACATCATCGGCGTTGTGTATTGAGTATAGACGTATCCGAATCAGCAAAAGCTACCTATCCTAAGTATGTACGCCCATTTCATTTCGACCATATCCTATCACTATACGTGTTGTGCCGCGTTCAGCGAGATTGTCGGAACGGGTTACCGTTACCCTGGAATATAAAGGTCTAAGGAAGGAACATGGATGGGTTTTAGTCAGTAAAAGTCTGACACTCCCTCCGCTCCACCCAGAGCGGGAGGGGCATCCGAACATCATTTGATGATTTCGCACCCTAAAAAAAAAGCAAAAACCGCGTGCTATCATAATTATTATTGTCAGCGCATTTTAGCCTCTCGGCTGTGGCGCCCTTTTAGTCTGCTAACACCCACGAAAAGTTTGCGTCAAATATTCGTAAAATATGCGTAACTACCGTACCGTACCTACCAGTGACGAAGTTTGATACTTCATAGGAGGAATCCGAAGAAGAAATTCTATAAGTATTCAAACTTGAGATTTTTACGGCAATCGTAGACTAGACTACTAGAGTGAGTGTGCTTCTGATCGCAGGTCTTCCCACGTAGGTCCATCTCATTACGGCTCGATTCATACGCACAATACTGAAAAAGTAGTTTATTTGCTTTGCTGGTAAAGTCATTGGAGTGGAAATTTACATACGTATGGGCCGACGCGGGAATAGGTTCCTATGCGTGACTACACGCCCCAGCTTTTAAACTATTTTAAACATGTTTAGATGCGGTTTTGTTCATTGTCATTGAAGAATTGTTGGAACATTTTGCTGATCTGTCTTTGCTTACCCTTAAGAGTCATAGATCGCACTTTGTTTTTAAGTACTAACAGCCGCACGGGGCCGGCGTTGGCGGTGGATGGGTGACCATCTTTACATACCGAGACTCCTCCGTTCCTCGGAAACTACGTTCAGCCGTTCATCCCGGCTGTCATTTGTGCATCTTTGACAGTCATTACGGGCTGTCAGATGCCGAAAATCAGACAGCCAGTCTTACCAAGGGGTATCGTATTGCCCAGTTACTGGTTGTGGAGGTCCGATAGGAAGTCGCTCCATGTAAAATACTGGTATTCAGCAACATCCGGTTAGACTGGAAACCGACCCCAATATAGTTGGGAAAAGGCTAGGCAGATGATGACGTCGACGCTTAGGATTACCGAGAACATTATTTGTGTTTTCAAATGAACGCTTGCTCACATTTTGTTGATCAGATTCGATAAACATTACTTCCATAAAAAATTGTTCAATTATTATCCGTATTGAACGCTTAGCTACTTTACTTGGTAAAAGTAACCGTCCTTTTTACTTCGCCGTAATCGGGTAATTAACCTTTTGAACGTCATTGTCACATAAACGTGACAAGCAAGCGCATGCCCTATACGCCAACGACACAAATACCTATGTTAAAATAGCAACAACAACAACACGAAATAAACAATTAAATCATTACTTTTGTGAGTGTAGTGTTATATAGATATCTTGAAAATTGAAGCTCTCGTACGTATCAAAAATAAACCATGGAAATTGGGAAATTCTTGATAACAAGAATAAATAAATTTGTAGCTTGGCGTGGGGGCACGCGCGTGCGCTTATATACTCTGGCGTTCAAAAGGTTAAGTTAAAGTGCGATCTGTAAATCTTGCCCTCTGAAAACCTATACAGGCGAGCGGCACTTGACTTTAACGTGAATTGAAGTAACTGCAGCCGTCGACACAACCTCGACTGTTGCAGACGCGATCGCGAGACGAATCTTCCATGCCGACTAATCGATTTTTATCGCCAAAACGTTGACGAAAGCCGTCTCTAAAAGTGACGTCACGAGCCAGATGCCTAATTAACTCACACGGCTGTACTTGTCGACAGCAAGTGCTACTCGTCTGGTGCCCTTCCTTAGAACGCCACACTATTGCGGCGTCTGCGGTGCTGCTACGACATGCTACATAATATACCAGTAACCAATGCAGATAGTGGTTGTATCATTAGGCTTTCGAATATAACCATAGAAGAGAAGATAAGAAAACCTGGTGATTTTTAATGCACTGTTAACCTTTCAGGGCGTGAAAGTACCCATGATCATGAGCAACTTTCACTATGAGACCACTCTAAAAATCACTGGGTATAACATAACGCCTGTATTACCTGAAGGGTTAGGCACAGGTTTACCACATGTGTACACCCACATATCGCGCCAGTTGTAAGTTTTAACCTTTTAACCGCCCCAGTCGGATTAATACGACAATAGTTATTTGTTATGCAAGGCAGGACAGTTGATTTTTGGCGCGAGTACTTCTATTGAAACCTGAGTAAGCGAAAGATTCTAGGGTTGAACCATGAGCGAAGCGAGTGGTTCAAATATAGAATCCTGAGCGTAACGAAGGTTTCAAAGGTACGAGACGCAGAAAAGCTTTGCTGCCGAGCGCAACACACAATTTTTCACCTCACTACAGCGAGGAAACTGCTAGGTGCAAGAAAACAGGTGTTGTTGAGTATTTTATAGTTATTTTGTTCGAGCGTCTCAGATACATTGACTCATGTGAAGAAAATAACAGATACTTGGCAATGTATCTTATGAGTTACATAGAATATTTCCAAAATTAAATACCCTGTATTTTGTTCTATATCCTACTTGTCCTCTAAGGAGAATGAAAGAAAAAAACTAATTTAATACAAATAACTAACTAATTTAATACATATTTATTTTTGCCAAGCAAAGGATTAAATAACATATTATATTAGTATTTAATTTAATTAAAAAAATTAAACTTAAATTACTACACAATTGGGTATTTGACAGGGTAGTATATTTATGGCATATTCAAATGTGACGTCACAGATTTTTTTAATCAAATGGAATACTTATTAACATTAATTCCAATTTTACAATTATATCCTCGCAAAATATTTAATTTCTGTACTGTGATGGAAGTTTTTAAGGTGAGCGGTTTTATTTAATATTTTATTTTAGACCGTGTCATGCATTTTCAGTGGACTGGCAGTATAGAAAATTATTAAATAGAAAGGTTCGAATTTTAAAAACTCTTTCCACGCTAGAGAGCAAAAATCGATTTTCGGCTCAGATTTCGAATGACAAACAGACTCTTTCCGAGCCTGTGAGGTGAAAAATATGTTTTCGTGCCCGTGCCGCCTGAGTCGTGTTTCGTTAGTTCGCCAGGTAAGTGACATTTTCTATGTAATTGCAAGACAATATTATCGGTCTGAAATAAAGTTATTTTTTTTGATGAGTGGGCGCTGGGGGTACGGCAATTGATATAAAACCAAACGGTCAGTAGGTTTTAATAGGGAGCGGGCCTAGTAGGACCGGAATACATGCGTGAGGATTTAAAAGGTGTGTAAGGATTTAAAACTATAAAAATAAAACAATAATTACTTCATTGTAAATATTAATTTCCAATATTATTTTATGCTTATGGTAACCAATGATACAATGTTACTTTCCGTGAACGCGGTATGTCGCGTAATATCGCTATACATAAACCGCTATACATTGGCATGTAATATCACCGTAACTGCCAACGACGACGCCCATGCGAGACATACATATAAAAATGCTATCTCATATTGATCAACTCTCGCATAAAGGCAGCTTAAAAAACTAGATAATATCTATCTTATAATTAACGCTCAAAAATCACTCATCAATTTTTTTTTTTTTCTAAATCCGTTAATTTTGATGAACATAGATGTCACAAGTATATTTTTTTTTATAAACAATTTCGTTTTCTATATCTAATTGTCTATAACAGAGGCACACAATGCTTAGAAACTAGCTCGATATTGTAGTGCTCACGGTTCCAAGTAAAAATGTTACTCGATAACGAACTTACTCTAACAATGTACAGTCCGTGGAGTTTGTAGCACTCGTCAAACTTTATCGCCGCTCTGTCGACGCCAGTATTATTTAAGACGGTCTAAAATAACTGCATAAAACTATTATAAATCTTTGCACATTATCTGATAAGTAAAACATTTCCCAACTCAGGGCCAATTCCACCAATGAAAATGAACGCGATTAGTACTAATATATCTAAGCACGTTTAAGACCTATCAATGTCAATGTTCCGTAGAAAAATGACACTGACAGACCTTAAACGGGGTTTATGTATGTGTTTAGCGACATTGGTGAAATCTTATCCTAAGTCACACTGATATACTGACGTCTTTCATAAAATTTGACAAGTGTGTACACAAATTTTCTTAGTAGTTACGCTATAAGGTCATTATTTCTCCTAAACTAACATTATAGGCGGCCCTCCGACCTCGCTTACTGTTACCAAAGTCGGTTATCTTACACACTAACGTGTGACATAACTGTTTCTCATAGTATGTACAGGCTCTGGAAGCAAACAGATATGTCACCCCATTTTTTAATTTCAAATAATGATAAAATCTTTCATTTCTTTACATTTGTCGGACATTAACATCTGTATATATTTATTTAAACTGTCTCTTTACAATATTGTCTTTCCTTATTATAATTTAATGTTAGTAAATTAAAAAATGGAGTTCTTTGGAGCGAATATTTGAGATGTTTGTTCCGTAACTTTCAAGGTATGGGGGCCGGCTGCGAGGTGAGTCGCGCGTCTAAATCAATAGCTATTTGGATAGAAGCATGTTGAATGAGTGAAACAGCGAGAGAATTGACTATGTGACATTAAAGGTTCCTCTATGAAGAGAGCAGCTAGACAAACTGCATGATGCAGATATATCAAATTGCTACTAATTTGATGACTACCCTCTACATAGGACATCTCCAGGCCAATCACAAAGTCCACATATTATAATACTTTCACATAAATCGACCAATGTCACAGAACTTACAGCTTAAACCTACAAAGGGACTAGAACTAAAAATACAACCTAAGCAATTTTGAATTGTCATGTAACTAAAACTTAGCTTTCTTTAGGAATATTACTGTTTAATAAATAAAATTAAAATGCTATTTACAGTGAACATATTGCAGTAAATAGGATCATACATACATAAATATACTGTATTAGGCTGCAATATCACACTAACTTTGACAATAGCTATACAATCTGCGCTTCACATTGTATATCTATTGTGCAGTTACAATACAAAGTTAATAAAAATATACTTTCACGCTAGAGTTAAGTATGATATTGCAAAATGCTATTTTACAAGTTTCAACAATAATTTCAGAATTTTCAGTCAATATTTTTAAAACAGAAGCCTCTTGTGGTCCAAATGGTCTTCAACTAAGAGTTATAAACATAAAACTAATGATAAAATATAATACCGATGCAACAGCATGCAATAAAATTAATATATATAACTATAATATATTTTATTTGATTGTGCAGTGATAAATGTGCTTTCTCATATAGAAACTATATGTTGGCACAAGTCATTGTATTGCAAAATTGAAATTACAAACCATAATTAACCGAAACTGAATCAATTTGAACATTTCTTTTATGATTTAATTTTGAGTACTTTTCTTCTAAACAAATTTATTTCCTAACAATATTTTTCCTAATCAGAAATCGTATCACGTTAATAATAGTACCACGGTAGGTATCAAGTCTTTGCAAAAACATCTACATTAGTTTGTAGAAACTGTGTGTTGATAGCATAGTTTGATATGTTGTGCGAAAGATAACTAGTACAAAATCTTGAAGAAACTAACGTTATTTATTTTTAATTTCACACTGATTTCACATTCTAGAAAACAAACACACAAATTCTTAGGATAATGCCGATAAGAATTAAGTACGAGTTGAGAAGCTGTCATGAAAGAAGTAGACAATGTTGATTGCAGGTTATTTCTAGGGTCGATGATGTAGAACTAGACTAGAATGTGCTAACTTAAAATATCAACAACGTGTAGCGAACGTGTCGCGTGGCAACCGAACTGTTCGTGGTATGCGACCAACACACCGTCACTCACTATATATCACTGTTCAGGCAGCGTCTGTCTCTGTATTTGCGGGTTCGGGTTCGGGCTCCGGTGAGGCGCCCTCATCCTCGGATCAGGTCTTCCGCAGCTCTACCAGCTTCACATCCTTAACATGCAGGTTGTGCTTCGATTTGGCCGCGAATTTGATGACCGCCTGCGTTGACACCAGAGGCACATGTCGGAGATCCAGTCTGTAGCGAGAAATATAAATACAGGTCAGTCTACAGTATTTTAAACAGCTATTTCAGTTCAGATTTGCAGTTAACAGGTGAAATATAATCACTAGTAGGCAGGGCACATTACTGGCTGGCTGGTCGAGTCAGTTTTGAAAAGCACCGCGTCGGCGTCGTCGTAGTCGTAGATATGCTTACGAGAAGGATTTGTCTAACAACGGCAGTGATGGGCTGTGCCGAACGTAATTAGCTAGACAGCAGTGCATTACGGAGACTAGTTCAAAATTCAGTTGCTGACGCCATCAAATAAGAAAGTTCAGTTACCGCACGAGGTTGGGGCAGCGCGCCAGATGGTCGAGCGCGGCCTCGGTGAGCAGGCGGCAGCCCGCCAGCGACAGGCGCTGCAGCCCGTGGTGCGCCAGCTGCGCCGCGCCCGCGTCCGTCAGCCGCGCGCACGACGACGCGTCCAGCTCCACTAGCTTTGGTAGGGCCTGGAACGATATCACTCACTTTATATCGGTTTTATGCCACTTAAAATAAAACGAGATTTCTTTATTGCATGTAACAGTAACATATTATACATATAATCCTTCCGAAATTAATTCCCTATGGTGAAAATTGCATCAAGATTAAGGGCAGTTCATGTGAGCAACTTAAGTCACATTGCAGACACGAAAAGCGACTTAAGCAGTCGCTTTTCGCAGCACAAATCGATGAGCGGTTACAACTAAGCCTGTGTCGCAGTTGATTCGTAGAATATAGAGAATTCTCCGAAAAGCACGATAAGCTGTTGGTCCCGGATGTAATTAGTCGTAGATCTTGTAGAATCGTTGTTACGGGTAAGGCCTGGGTTGAAGAGGTCAGACGGGCAGTCGCTCTCTGTATAATACAGGTATTCAGCTGCATCGGGTCAGACTGGAAGCCAAGTGTCCACAGTACCTGCACGACGTAGCGCATGGCCACGTCGGTGATGTCGGTGCCGGGCAGGCGCAGCACGGCCAGCGCGGCCAGGCGCGAGGGCTCGGCGCGCGTGGTGTTGCCGCCGCCGGGCCGCGAGCTCTCGGGCGGCGCCAGCACGCCGCGCAGCTTGGCGTCGTCCAGCGCGCGCGCGAACGACAGGTCCAGCGCCGTCAGCGGCGGGCACGCCCCGCTGCGCAGCGCCAGCGCGGCCTCCGCGGGCGAGCCGGCCAGCGACAGCGAGCGCAGCGCGGGCAGCCGGGCCAGCAGCCTGCGCACGCACAGCCGCCAGTTAGTGTCAGCTCTGACTACTTTTATTATGGATTGAATGTTGTTCATAACGATGATTACTGATTCTGATTATTGGTTGCTTGGTTTTCGCGTTTCAGAGTTGTCCCCACGAACAACTTCGAAATACGAAAAAGATTTTCATTCATTTCAGTAACACCTTGTGTTATTATAATTACCATGCAAGTTGCCTCCTAGCAAGATGGCACCACTCAAGCCCCAGTGATAATGGTTGTCGCCTGGCGATGCCGGCCAGCTGAGCGGCCGAAACGCGCACTTGCACAAATGACATGCTACGCCATAGAGAGGGATCCATCTGGAAATACATCGTAAATGTTATTAAAATTTCATTAATTGTGGCTTGCTAGTCCAAACCAATGCAATGTGGTTGGGACATGTTGATTTCAATGTATGTCACATATCAAAGTGAACGTAATTTTCGGCTGACGTATCGCTAACGCATAGGCACCACAAAACTTCCGATTCGTCTCGCGTGCATCAACATAATGCTTTATTAAGAAAATTTATGAATTACTTACAGAGTACTCGGCCCAGGCCTTGCAGACGAGCGCACAGGTCGCCAGCTCGTGCGGCGTGAGCTTGGCGAACACGCATAGCATGGCCTCGCGGTCCAGCCACGGCGAGCCGGCCGGGTTGCACACCGCGCTCAGCGACGGCGCCGGCCTGATCGGGTACATCGGCTTCTTCATGATCTACGAAAAATACCACAGTGTTTAAACAAGGCTAGGAAACACTGATGCGTTTAGTCTAGCACCTACAATAAAATTAACGTTATACCATAATGGAGTGAATTACTCATGGAACTAGTGATTACACCTTTAAACGTACGTGCATACGAAATTAATCTCTTTCATTACGAAACACTTCGCCCCCATAAATCAAGTAAGTAATGCTAAGATTTTAATTGGTGCTCAACATTCTTGTGGGTCTGTAGGTATTACTTGTCTTTAAATAAGTTAGTAATAAACCATAAACTAATCCAACTATAGAGTAAACCTGTAAGAGTCAACCTTACTCAACTCAATTAATCAATCTGTCTAACCCTTTCCCAACAATATCAGGGTCGGCTTCCTCCTCCTCCTCGACCTCCACAACCCAGTTACTAGATAGTAGGATACCCCTCGGTAAAGCTAGTTTTCAGGCTATCGAGCTTCTAAGGACTCGTAACGACTGTTAAAGATCCACGATTCACCTCCGGGACCAATGGCTTAACGTGCTTTCCGAAGCTTGTACCTTTAATACACCCACAACTCTCTAATTAAGTTTAAGTCGCATACAATAAGAGGCTTTTTGTATAATAATAAAAATTTCTGACTAACTTTTCTCACCTTAGCGGAGTGGTGTGTGAGCTGCAGCGCGAGATGTGCCCGTAGCGCCTGCTTCTTGGGCGCCTCGTCCTCGTCACTGGCGCGGCGCTTCTTCAGCGCCGGCTCCCAGCCCTCGCCCTCGCCGACAGGATTCCCTTCCTCCTCGCGTTTTATTTCTGTAAAAAAGGTGTAGGTATTGCGAATTATTTAACCATGAATGTCCTACTACCCAAAATTCGAAGAAGTGACGTGACATTCATTAACACGCACTGTGATGGATTATTCCCCTCATAGAGAGGAGGCCTGAGTCCCAGCAGAGGGAACAGCTCTTATAAATACTTTAAATTTGATTATTTTCATGAACTGAACCACTTGTAACACAGAAACATATATACATATAGGAAATACATAATTTTACCTCCCCCATTGAAAATCGATAAGTTAATTTGTCATTTCGTATTTTTTTTAGAATCAGACGAACTTGAGGCTAATAATTTGAGGCTTATTTAAAATATAGCTAAGTCATTAAGTACGCCCGTCAAGAAAATGTGTTAGTGTTTTCATGATAATGTAAATATTTCTTCAGTATTACTGTAATTGTAGCCATCGGCCTATTTATTTATTTGGCCTTTATTCAGCAGCGGACCTGTACTGAATGATGGCATGTATTTACCGTCCTCAGACTTGATATGTGGAACTTCATTCTTGCCTTCGTTATCTGAGCCGGCTTCAGATTTAAGTTGAGACTGTGATGTTGGTCCTGGCGCCTTATTCTGAAAACATTGGAAATGGTCATAAGTAATCAAGTAAGTGTAGCTGTATTACACAGTGTGTTAGGTTAAACGAGGGACATACTTTCTGGTTTAGTACTCATGAAAATCAACAATTTTGTCTATGGGACGAACTCTGAAATATGAAAAAAAAATATCAGCTGTTCCATACATTTTGACGAATAACATAAATGAACTGGACAGGTGATTTTTTGAAAATAGTCAATAGATAGACGCTTCCTCGTCGGCGGTGAAACAAGTGCCTAAAAAGAGCTCAAACCCTAAATAAGGCTCATAGTATTATGGTTATGGTTCTACCTGTATGCCATGACTGATCTGTCCGACGTCGGAGCCCACACTCATTCGCCTGAGGTCCGATGACTTCTGACGGGCGCGGAAGTGGCGAGGCTGAAATAAACAAAATGTTCTTTTTATTTTCGTACTTTATACTGGTATTCAGCTACATCCGGTTAGACTGGAAGCCGACCCCAACATAGTTGGGAAAAGGCTAGGCAGATGATGATTTTCGTACTTTAGCGGTCCTTGCCATGTAGGGTCCGTTGCCATAAGTGTTATAGATGAATTGTACACATAGATTGTAGTAAACCATGAATTTTATAAATAAATCATTCATTTAACACTAATCATCTAGAAATAGTGATTGCCTTTCTTAGTTGCATTTTTACGATAGCAAGAGACCGCGCCAAAATAGACTTCAGATTAAATAATGTTGCTGATATCCAACACTTTGATGAAAGACATGTTTTTCTACCTTGTAATCATGGTTGAGACCCATGGTGGTGCAAGTGGGACACTCCCAGGAGTTGGGCAGGTCCTCGTTGATCTGCCCGCCGGGCGGCACGCACGCCGGGTGCACGATGCTGTAGCATACCGAACACTCGCGCAGAGACGACGGACCGTTGCGACCTACAGAAGAATGATCTTAGTATGTTGTGGCAAGACGTCTTCGTAATTCGTTACACTTGTGTTTCGTGGTTGTAGGTCACAGAATCGCAGAGATGTGTAGTACATCCACATTTTGCTCCATCTTATCCAAGTTATGTTATAGTGCAAGCGCTTTTACAATGAACAAACACGATTATGTAACTCTGGAACACTAAGAAACTTCTGAAAAACTCAATAACAGACTTATATCTGGTACAAGTATTAACCACTCATGTCGTATATACCCCATAGGTTCATCAGAAAAAATCTCTCGAAACGACAATACAAATAACCGTATATATCGTTGAGCTCTTATAAGCAAACAGGTTCTAATAGGCAAACATCTAATGGGTTATATAAATATTTTAGATACAACTATTGTTTTATTATATTATACAAACAAATACCTATGGTTTTCTAGATATCTTGACTTCTTTGGCGAAGAAATAAACGACTTTTGTTGCAATGTATAAAGTTCAATTTTTTTTTTATTGTAGGATGGCCCTGCTCTTGACCTCGATCACGCCTGATGGAATATATATGAATATTTAAAGCTGATTCAGGTCCGCCCTGTCGTCGTTGACGAAATGCAATGAGCAAGAAAAAATAAAACCACGAGCATAATTTATAGATGTCTATGTGTCTGAGTCATTTCTTTAAAAGGAGGGCTAATATTACCAAGAACAGTTGATTACTTACCATTGTTGCCTTTAGCCTGTGGTGCGACGGGCGTCTGCATCCAGCCGTCAAGATGGCATACTGCACATGATGCTGTAACTGGCAGCATGGGCTATAAAATAG
Organism: Hyppa rectilinea; assembly: GCA_951799385.1. Taxonomy (NCBI): domain Eukaryota; kingdom Metazoa; phylum Arthropoda; class Insecta; order Lepidoptera; family Noctuidae; genus Hyppa; species Hyppa rectilinea. Next base: position 6,256,647 of record OX637321.1, on the reverse strand, counting down.
AACAAAATCCATTCAACAAAAGCTCTAGTCATAAGCAGAAACAAAAGCCTGTAAAGATTTTTTTTCATCGAATATTATGTCGGCTTCATTAGAACTCTAAATTGTACCACACCAATTATTTATAGCGATATTTATGGATTTCTGTAAAAAAAAATTCCTGTCAGTGCCAAAACTTCATCAACTCTTGGCTGTATCATTGAAATTTGCGTGCGTGACAGTATATCCGGTATTATAGGCTCGCCCCCTATTACTTCTCAGACATAACTGGCGAAATTTTGGTGTACTACAGGTAGACTTATGCCTAACCCTTCGGGATTACAGGCGTGTTATGTTATGAGTGAAGTGTCCCAAACTTTCATCGCTCATCACTCACGCATGTAAACAAAGTGAAACCTCGTATAAATATTATTTTAGTTGTATTAGCAATGATGAGTAATAATGTTACCTGTAAGCACTGTCGCATGACACAGGTCTGCTTGGCGCGGCCCAGTCCTCCGAATTTGACCATGTCGTGACAGAACACGCATTCGCCGCAGTCCGTGCGCTGGCACGCCTCGCATTTCTTACACCTGAAATTATTTACAAATTATGTTACATTACATAATAATGTTACCATTATTTAAATTGGTAGACTGAAAAATAAGATGTACAAATTAGAGCTGCTAGCAATTAAATTGATATCAACTTTATGTTAGTGATGTCAAACATGACTTCAAAATATTGGATACTGAACTTCTATTGTAACTCATGACGTGACTGAAAGTAATTTATATTTTACAAGCCTGATGAGATTTCCCATCGACGAAAATGTGGAATTTACCACCTTTACAAGGAGAATTTCCAAAATGCCTTAGTGTTCACTTTCATTGTGCAAGGAACTTTTTTTGTAAAATTTCATGCGTTTACATCAAGCGGTTTAGCGTGTTCTCTGTCAGTGAATGAATTGAAGATTTTTATTATGTCGATGTTGGCAGTATAAGTTCCAGCACGTACCTGGTGCGCCTCCTGCGCGGCGCGCTGTTGGCGTGCTCAGGGCGAGGCCGCGCCGCCCCGCCGCGCGCCAGGCCGCCGCGCCCGCCGCGTCCGCTCGACTGGCGCCGCTCCGTTGACACCACATCATCGGGACCTGCACACAGCGTTCAATGTTCTTGTTAGCAATGCACTTTGACAGACTGATAATGCCAGGCTCGAGGTAGTGGGAATTATTTTCTCTGATGGATTGATGCCAATCAAAGCCCTTTACCAAAACAAAGTTGTCACAAAAACAGAAGATAAATTAATAAGTCAGAAACTATTTCAATCAAAAGATTCCTCTTCCCAATTGCTATAGAGCTATCATAGACCGCATCAGAGGTTCTTTATTGATGACGATCATTTATATATTTCGTAAATCCATTTTTTTTTAATAATTTAGAATATTCTCAGCTGAGATCTAATATAACTTCGCCTACCTTTGAGGACCGGCACGCCAGTGACCGCCAGATGTTGTTTATCATGCCTGTGCTGTTCCACAAGTGTGCGCACATCCTTCACCAGTGCGATTGGGTCGGAGAGAAGTTCCGGAACCGACTTGCGAGCCGCCGGTAGCTGATGGAGATACATTACTATGGCCTGAAAAATTAAGATATCAAGTCTTATAGAAAATGCTTTTGTGTATAATGTTCAGGCTGCAATAAAGTTTATAAATTAGAACATATTAAAGTCAATCACAATGAAGATCGTTCAATTTCAGTCACATCATGCGCTTTTTGGTCAACCTTAAAGAGAGGCTTAGGTCGTATATTCCTCCGATCATCTATCACTACATAGTATAAAACAAATCCCTATGTATGCTTAAATCTTTAAAACTACGCAACGGACTTTGATGCGGTTTTTTTTAATGATTTAAGAGGAAGGTTTATGTATATAATTTGTCGACATATTATGCGGGCGAAGCCGCGGGCGAAGCCGCGGGCTGAAGCTAGTAATATATATTATGTGACAAATACTCGATTATCTGCCACACTAATAAAAAATAAGTTGCCGCGTTTTTAAATGTTTTGGCAAGAACCGGCAACAAAACTTTTCAAGGTTTGCAGAATACCATCTTCTACCTTCCACTTCACATGTGATTTTCTTATCACTGTGTCCATAAGGAAATTGTAACATGTAATGTATATCACCTTGAGGCCATGCAGCTCGTTCTGCGTGAGGTGCACGTGCTCCTTGGGCGTAGCGAGCGCGGACTGTCCCTCGGGCGCGAGGTGCGAGCGGCCTAGCAGAGCAGTCACGTAGCGGTCCAGAACGTACCACAGCATCTCCGTGAAGAACGGGTAGCGGAACTTTTGTGGCACCTGGAATTCCATTAAGACTTGATTAGTTAAAATAACCGGAAGTATCGGTTATCGTTAGTAAAAAGGGGTTTATAAACAGCCCCGTGTAATTAAAAAAAGCGATATAATAGGACATGATATGTCCAGCTGAAGACAGTTTAGTTAAAATAATTATGTTGACAATTTGAACAGCTGCTTTGTTGGCCAAAAGTAGTGTCCGACCGAAATTTCTGTTCAGTTTCGGCCAAAAATCAAGTTTCGGCCAATTGAGTATTTGAATCGGTCAAAAATAAAATATGAAATCACATGGAAAAAAGCCCGCTCGTCATAAACTTCCATCACCGTGCAGAAATTAAATATAATGCGACGTTATAATTGTTAAATTGCATTTAATGCTACTAAGTATTCCATTTGAGTCTAAAAATCTGTGACGTCAAAATGTTATATTTCATACAAATCACGTACAAATGCCGCGTTTTGACAGTTCATAAAAAGTAACGTTATTGACTATCCTTTCAAATACCCAATTATGGCCGACTAATTTCGTAAGTTGTCGTGCACGCTCGCCTAACTTCATTTCTCGCGGCAAAGCTTTGGCGAACGCTGGCGGCCCTGTTCGGGAATTGTCATGCGCCGTTCGGGTAGCTCTGTAGCAACACAACTTAGTCAGTGTGTTATTGCCAGACACAAACATTCTTTAGAGGTTATGTTTTGATGGAACTGATACATGTAAATATAATTAATTTTTTTTTTAATATACTGAGTTTCCACATCATGCCCTAATTAATGCAGAATAATGGGTAAAAATGCACCAAATTTCAATATTTTACACTTGACCACGTGAGTTTCGGTTTCGGCCGAAACTGAAGCCACGACCGAATATTCGGTTTGGGCCGGGAAACCAGTTTCGATCGGACTCTTATCAAAACTAATAAAAGGGCCGCAATGCTAAATAATTAGGCTAGTAACTAAAAACTTCTGCATTAAAGATAATCAAAAAAAATAACTAAGTTTCACCAACATCATTCAGGTGCTTCTAAGAATTTTCATCGACATTTAAAATTAATGAACACAATCTCACCTTAGTAACATCTTCAACTTGTGCAATTTTAAGTTGCTTTTCAATACCGAACTGGTGCAAGAAATTGCCGCCGAAAACCAAGGAGTCACTCGGTGTGTATACAGCGTGGATCCAGCCGGTTGGGATGAAGAATGTGTGGCCGGCTTGCAGCTGAAATGTCACGAATAACACGTAAATATAACATACCTACATACATACTTATTGAACAAAGAGTTGTATTAGTCGAAATAATACCACTTGAAATTAAAATTCATAAAAATCCAGGTGCCCACTGGTGGGACTCTACTGTCAGAGAGTGTGGGACAAAATCCACTGCTCGAGATTAGTTTTATCAGTTTTTATATAAATTTGGTAACATTCCACTGTAAAATTTTCGGGTCTTTCTCTTTGATTAGCGAAAAAGTTAAATTATAACATTTGAAATATACATATAAATAATCATAGTTCATTAATTTTATAATTTACGAGTTCCAAGCGTACTTTTATGATGCTATTAAGACCATGATTGCCGCGTGAAGCCGTCGCTGCGTACGTGGTGAGCCACGTCACCGAATCACAACGTTTACGTTTTATTAGTATTTCAGTACTCGACTAACAATCGCAATTATTTAGTTAATCCGTAGAGGCGGAAATTACGCCTATTTCCTTCCGTCTGTAACCCTGAATGACCTTCAATTTAGTTCAGGAGTAGACGAATATAATATTAATTACTGTTTTAATTCAGGTTGTAACGAAGTAAACAATGCGCGCACACTTAAAGCAATCGTCCACCCGAGCACACGCGTAAGGTCTCATCGCATACGATCGCATACACACACAGACGCGCCCCGAGCAGGTATAAAAGACGTGCCTGGCCCTCCTAGCTCAGTTCGACTCTGCGAGGGCTTTGTATTCGATGATTCGGAACTATTCCCTGGCAAGTTGAGCGCTCTGCTTATAATACGTCACGCTTGGTGGTACTTTCGTAACACGGAATATTACCGGTGTGTCATATTGTTCGTGGAGTTATTTTGTTTTTAGCGCTTCACGCTATTATTTATTTATTATTTGCTAGCTTACTTGCTTATTGTTTCTCATATTTGTTTAATTTCATGTTTGCATTGTATAACTAAGTACGTTACATACCTTTTTTTCTAAACATTGCATAAACATAGTTTTAAATCGCCTAGCTTGCATTAGTTTATTAGCTTAACTTTTTGTTTGTGTTACCTACCTTCTTATTTCAATATTGGCTTACGCAATTTTTTCTTACTACCCCCGTTTTATGTTGTATAGCATTCTTGTGTTTTGTATGTTATTTCAAATATAGGTTTTAAGTATTTCTCCCTGGAGTATTATTTACGAAGAACCCCATTACAAATTGACGCCCCAACGTGGATCCTCCAAAGAAACACCTTAGACCTAGACCAACAAAACAAACACAGAGGTTTACTATACAGGACTACCCGCAGAAAGGAAAGAAAAAGGATATAATGGATAGTAAGAGTGGTTCTGCTTCATCTTCATCGTCAATAACTATGTCCAGTGAACAGTTCCAACAACTACTCACAGCAGTGGCTTCAGGGTCAAAGCATAACGGTTCCATGGTAAGATGTCCGGTAAAATTTAATGGCAATAAGAGGGCTTCTGAGGTCGAGTCTTTTCTAGCAGCGGTGCGTGTGTTCAAGAAGGTTGAGCATATAGAAGACGAAGACGTTTTAACAGGGCTGCCATTGATCTTAACGAATGATGCTGCTACTTGGTGGCAAGGTATTAAGAATCAGGTAAAAACATGGAGTCAGTTCGAAGAACGCTTGCGACACGCATTTGCACCCAAGAAGTTGGCATTCAAAGTATACCAAGAGATAGTGGAAAAAAAGCAAAAGAAGGATATATTAACAGAAATATTTGTGGCGGAAAAACGTGCCCTCATAGCTGAATTACCAACACCAGGTCATACTGAACAGCAAGAGATAGATTTAGTATTTGGCCAAATTCGTTTTGAGATCAGAGAAAAATTATCTAGGGAATCTATAGATACTTTCGATGATTTATTAGAGAAAGCTAGAGAGATTGAGCGAAATTTAGGTGAAAGAGCTGAAGAGAAACAGACGTCGAAAGCAATAGAAAGCACACCCAAGGGGAAAACTAGATGCAATTACTGCAGACTTCCAGGACACACTTCAGATGTCTGTAGAAAACGCCTGAAGGCTGAGCAGCAGAAACCTGCAGTGAAGCCAGCGGAAACTAAACTTGATGATAAAGTGAAGCCAAAATTTTCATGCTACGGATGCGGTGAACCAGGTGTCGTGAGAAGCCGTTGTCCGAAGTGTAATGATCAGCGCATAGGAACAGAAGAAATCAATTTCTGTTCCATAAATACTCCAAGTATCAGATGCCTTCGACCGATAGTGCCAATTAGTATTGGAGATATAAAGGGTACTGGATTCGTAGATACATGTGCTAGATCAAGTGTAGCCTCATATCAGCTTTTCGTTTGCTTGAAGCAAGAAGGATATGACTTCGAAAAGGAAACCATGAACATAACGTTAGCTGATGGTATACCAAAAATTCAGACTGTCTTGACTGTTACAGCGCCAGTTAATATTTATGGAAAAGTGATCAATACTTCTTTCATTGTTATGCCTCATGCCAAAAGTAACAAGACATTACTGGGAGTTGGTTTTATCGAAGATGCCATGATGGTTCTTAACTTACCTCAGTTAACATGTAGGTTCCTTGATGATCCTGCAAAAGTATATGACTTAAAACAAGAAGACATTTGCGAGACAATGATCGCCGATTTGATTTCCATCGCTTGCTTACCTGAAATCATTTCACCAATGTCTACTTCACCTGAAAAAGTCATTACTTCGAAATCGATAACATCGAGTCTTGTCGAACAAAATTTGATCCGTCCGTATGGTCCCGTGATGAGAGTGTCTTCTCCTGACGTATTAGAAAATGCACCTGTACAATCGCAAAGTGAGCCGTTAGTTGGCAAAGACGCACCCACTAATATGGAGATTTGTCAAGCAAGTGCAGCACGTCCACAGACACCCACGTATGGTCCGCTAGTACCAATTGAATTTTCTACTCCACCGAATAAGCGCCGACGATTGTTTGATGGCCATTCTCCAGTGGTAGATGCATTGTATCAAGATGCTAGAAGGTCTATAGATGAAAGCACCATAGAATTGTCACCAGACTCCAGATCTTTGTTCAATTCACCTAGTACGGATATTTCAGCTATAGACGCCGAAAGGTTTGACTGTGTTCTAAGCAATGAAGAGTTTATACGTTTGCAAAATCTTTTAGAGAAGAATGCAAATACATTTGTTCCTAATGGAAAACCTACAACCCAGACGGAGCACTTTATTGACACAGGAAATCACAGACCAATTTCCGTCCCACCGTATCGATTATCGCCTGCGAAAACTCAAATCCTGAAAGATGAAGTAAGCAAGATGCTTGCAGAAGGGATAATAGAACCGTGCAACTCTCCGTGGTCTGCACCTGTAGTTATGGTTCCTAAGAAAGATGGTGGAACACGAGTTTGCATTGATTATCGTCAACTCAATGCAATTACTATACCAGATGTCTATCCACTACCTCGTATAGATGATCTGTTACATGATGCTAAGCCAACACCGTATATGTCTACTATAGATTTACGCGCAGGTTACTGGCAAATTAGAGTAAAGCAGGAAGACCAATGCAAGACTGCTTTTGTTACACCATTCGGCATGTACAAGTTTTTACGGATGCCCTTTGGTTTGCGCAATGCACCAGCCACTTTCCAACGATTGATGGATAGTTTCCGCGTGTCTCTGAGCCACGTTAAACTGTGTGTTTTTATCGACGATCTCATCGCCCTGTCTCCAACATTTGAGCAACATCTAAACGATCTTCAAGATGTCTTCTCCCGACTTCAAGAATATAACTTGACAGCCAATAAGGAAAAGTGCAAATTCTGTTGTTCGAGGGTTAAGTACCTGGGACATTATATTACCCCAAAAGGACTGGAAATGGATCCTAACAAAGTCAGTGCGATTGTAAACATGACTGCACCTACCAACTTAAAGCATTTACTATCGTTCTTGCAAATGTGTTCTTGGTACAGAAGATTCATTCCCGGATTTGCTAAAGTCGCTGAGCCCTTAACCCGTCTAACCAAGAAACAAGCTAAATGGCTGTGGGAGAACGAACAAGAAGGTGCCTATGTGAAACTGAAAGAACTTCTTACGACTAGTCCCATATTGGCTCAAGCAGATGACTCAAAGCCTTATATAATTAAAACCGATGCCAGCAACTACGCAATCGGTGCAGTTCTCGTGCAGGGGGAGGGTGAACAGGAACACCCCGTAGAATACGCCAGTCGATTGCTAAATCAAGCTGAAAGAAATTATTCTACGACTGAACGCGAGGCACTCGCCGTTGTATGGGCGCTTAATAAGTTTAGAGGATATATAGAAGGGACGCCTATTACAATCCTGACGGACCACCAGGCTCTCAAATGGTTAATGTCGTTAAAATCCCCAACTGGACGACTAGCAAGATGGGCGCTCCAGTTACAGCCGTATGATATCACAGTAAAGTACATCACTGGGAAGACGAACGTCGTAGCTGATGCTTTATCTCGCCCTAATTGTGATACTGACACTAAAGAAAACTGTGGAATATGTAGTATTGTGATAGATACGCCAAGGAAGAATCCTAAAGAAGTAAGAGAGGCACAAATGAAGGACAAAAACATAGAGAAGATAGTAAAGGCATTTGAAAGTAATAATGAAGAAGAAGCACGATACTGGTGTCAAAAAGGTTACGTTATGAATAATGGTTTACTATATCGCTACAACCCTGATGGTGATAGTGATAATAGTCAGATTCTTGTGCCAGAACATGAACAAACCAATGTTATATCAGCATATCATGATGAACCTACTGCCGGTCATTATGGTACAGAGAAAACGTTTGCTAGAATAGCTCAACGTTATTATTGGAAAGGCATGAGGAAGGACATCGAAAATTACATTCGAAACTGTCTGTCATGCCAGAGATACAAACCGTCTAATATGAAACCAGCTGGACTCCTTCAAACAACTGCAATGAATAAAAGATTTGAAGTAGTTGCTTTTGATCTCTTTGGCCCATTACCAGCGTCAACTAATGGAATGACCTGGATATTCATCGTTGAAGATCTCGCGTCTAGATGGGTAGAACTATTCCCACTAGAACATGCAACTGCAACTAATTGCGCGATGACTCTCATTAATGAGATATTTTTGAGATACGGCATGCCACGAAGAATAATCAGTGACAATGGCACACAATTTGTTAGCGCTGTTATGCAGCAAGTAGCCTATTGCCTTGACATTAAGCATGCATTTACGCCCGTTTATCATCCTGAAACGAATTCAGTAGAACGTCGCAACCGAGATCTTAAAACCCAGCTCGCCATACTTGTAGGAGATGATCATCGGACCTGGTCAGAGAAATTACCAAGCATTCGATTTGCGATGAACACTGCAGTTTGTTCTTCCACTGAGCATACTCCAGCATACCTAACATTCGGTCGAGAATTAAGAACGCCCGACGATAATGCACACGATCTACGCGAAATAATTTCATCAGAAAATTTCATTCCTGAAATTACACCTAAACTATTAGTATTAGCAGAAACATTAAAAAGAGTTAAGGAAGTACAAGAAGGAAAAGAAGAAAAGCGAAAGGAATATGTAGATAAAAGCAGAAGACCTAGCCCTAAATATAAACCTGGAGATCGAGTTCTCGTTGACACACACACCCTCAGTAAGACCGTCCAAGGATTCAGCTCAAAACTTGCCCCACGTCGAGATGGCCCATATATAATTTTGAAGAATCACGGACCCAGCTCTTACCATGTCGCCGACCCTAAAACACCAAATCAGAGTGTTGGGCTATATCATTCATCTGCATTACGCCCTTTCCAGAGTGACACTGATAGTCCACTACCAGCGCCAGCTCAGCCAATTCGAAAGCGTGGAAGACCACCTAAAACAGCAGACCCACTTACCTCTGCTGAAGTTACAACCACAAAACTTCTGAAACCCATTAGAGGACGACCACGAAAGGATACTTCGAGTCTGCCTTCCTCGTCGAGACGTCTTCGGAGCCAGAGGGGGAGATTGTAACGAAGTAAACAATGCGCGCACACTTAAAGCAATCGTCCACCCGAGCACACGCGTAAGGTCTCATCGCATACGATCGCATACACACACAGACGCGCCCCGAGCAGGTATAAAAGACGTGCCTGGCCCTCCTAGCTCAGTTCGACTCTGCGAGGGCTTTGTATTCGATGATTCGGAACTATTCCCTGGCAAGTTGAGCGCTCTGCTTATAATACGTCACGCTTGGTGGTACTTTCGTAACACGGAATATTACCGGTGTGTCATATTGTTCGTGGAGTTATTTTGTTTTTAGCGCTTCACGCTATTATTTATTTATTATTTGCTAGCTTACTTGCTTATTGTTTCTCATATTTGTTTAATTTCATGTTTGCATTGTATAACTAAGTACGTTACATACCTTTTTTTCTAAACATTGCATAAACATAGTTTTAAATCGCCTAGCTTGCATTAGTTTATTAGCTTAACTTTTTGTTTGTGTTACCTACCTTCTTATTTCAATATTGGCTTACGCAATTTTTTCTTACTACCCCCGTTTTATGTTGTATAGCATTCTTGTGTTTTGTATGTTATTTCAAATATAGGTTTTAAGTATTTCTCCCTGGAGTATTATTTACGAAGAACCCCATTACAAGGTTATAAATTATGTACGCTAAACCCATTCAGCTGTTTTAGTGGCAATCTGGAACATACATCCAGACAAACAGACAAAGTTGATATTTTACTATATGTATAGATAACAGACAGTTATATTAGCTGCAATACTCACATGAACTCGAATGCACTTCTCGACTGTATCGCCGAAGAAGACATCGGACTGTTTGCCAGAAAGCACCCACTTTTCATACAGCTGCAAGTTCTTCTCAGTAGGCGGGATCAGCCAGAATACTTTGGCGCCTAAAATTGATTGGAAAACATTTAAAAACTCCTTTGAACTGAATGAAGGAGAGAAAAACACAGCATAAGAAAAATCAAATGAGTTCCCCAAAGAAAAAGGTAAGTATATTATAGCATTTCCTTATTTCGCACTTTGCAATATACAAAATAAATAAAATGGGTCATCTGCTTAATCAAAACTTTAACTACTATGCTTTGTATACTACAATGTTATATACCAAACAACTTACCTCGCAAAATATGGTACCAGACGGAAGTACCTCCAAAATCAATGTGGAAATCTGTGTAACAGCCCTTGACTGACATAAGGCAGTATTTCTGCACCTTGGGATACATCATATCGTCGAGAGCATTCGTCGATTCCGTCTGAGGAAGTAATTAAAAATGTTATTAGGTAAGTTCAAAATTTTGTAAGTTACACAACGGCATGGTATTACCAGTATCTAAGTGACCTCGCATTCTATGGGTCTTCTAAGCAGTGGAAGATCAGGTTGTACTGGAATATAGCTTGATATTTTGACATGTACGCATATATCTCAAGTCAGTGTACGATACATTGTAAATTTTAATACTAGGAATTTAGACAAATAGACGATTATTGTTCTGTTATGAAAAGAAAACCTTGAATAGGTTATGAATGTTGTTGTGTCTACTACGTTTTAGAGTAATAGTTGGATGCCTTTCAACGACTATTGACCATCTTAAAGGCGTAAGTATAAATGCGTTCTAATTCAAATTATTTCATTTCATATAAACCTACACGGGCAGTTATGAAACGTATAAAGCTAGCTGGTCGTTTCTTATGGAGACAAGCCAGCAAGAAACTGCAGGGTTAGACAGTGTGTTAGGTTAAACGAAGGACATACTTTCAGGGGTTACTATACTATGAAAATGAACAACTTTGACTGTTGAATACCTGAAATCACGAAAAAAAAAAACAGCTGTTCAGTACATTTATGTTCGCATAATTCGTGAAAATGTATGGAACAGCTGATATTTTTACTCATATTTCAGAGTTGGTGCCAAGTTGTTGATTTTAATGAGTACTATACACCCTGAAAGTATGTCGCTCGTTAAACCTAACACACCTAGGCTTTTACAATGTTTTCAAACCTATGGGAGAAGGGAACAAAAAGAAAGAAGGAAAATACGTTTAAATCCGGTAAAAATGACGCAAAGACCACTAACACAAAAATAAGTAAGAGTTGGGGAAATATGCGTCACATCGACACAAAACGGCAGCGCTAAGCGTAGTGGAGGACAGTCAACAAGCCTGTCATTCTAAAATAATTGTAGGCAAGTACTTGTTTGGATCTAAATAAATGTTCCGGCATCGTCGTGCTCGCGTGCGGATGGACCGTGTAATACTTAGGTCGTGTCGTGCGTATTCGTGCGTGACACGTAAGTATATTTCAAACCCATTCATAAACTACATAATTACGATTAAAGATATAAGAAGTAGTGGTCGTAATTCTTCCATGCAACCTTTGCAATGGTTAAGTTACCGATTTCCTTTGTCTTCTTTGTTTGTTTTGTTAAGGCATAGATTCTTTTACGCAGTTCAAGGGCATAGGTCGTAGGGGCGGGAGTAAATGTTAGCGAATTCACCGGGTCACCCGAAACAATCCGATCTCTCACGAGTACAAACGAGTCCGTCCCGCCCAAGTCAGCGTATTTTCCGCCCGATACTTTTAGCGAAGGAAACTCTTGCAAAATATTATTTGCCTCGTAGGAAACATTTTCGTTTGGCTATGTCAGTGAATTTTACTTGTGAAACTAACTTTTTGAGTATTCTTTTGGGTTTGAACAGAAATATAGTCATTTAACTCACAATAAAAAAATGGCTAATAATCACGATCATCCTTTTCCCAATTATGTAGGAGTCGGTTTCCCGTATAACCAGATGCAGCTGAATGTTAATATTTTACATGGCGCGACTGCGTATCTGACCTCCTCAACCAAGGTGTAGCGTGTTACCCAGTATCTGGTACTGGGTAACACGATACACCTTGGTAAGACTGGTTCTCCGACTTTCGGTTAATAATCACGATATCAATGCGAAATAATTTAGATATCTTACAACTACTATACCGGGCGTCAGTTATGAAACTGACTCCGACTCACTGACAACCGAGATCTGTAAGATAATAATTGATATTTCAACCTAGCAAGTGCGATGTTGGACTATTAATGAACATACATAATTATATAGTATTACTATACTATCAAGTGACTTTCAGCTTCGGTAAGCATCATTTCCTGTTGTTTATTTATTATAACAACATGTTTTTGATTTGAAAGTTACTCAATAAGTATAAAAAATATTGATGAAACACTACATCGGTATTTTTTTTTATTTCTACAAAATTCGTAACATCGATTGCCCCGAAACTTTAAAATTCGTTACACCGCATCACTAAACGATGACAATTTCGAGCAGCCATTCTTGTTTACAACTATGGCAAATTTTGAAACTCTGGAATATAGTTACGGAGATATTAAAGGACGAAGTTCAAACTTAAGTTTTATTTTTTTATCGCGAACACTGGTTTCAACTTTAAATACCCTTAAATTACTGTACCTTTGCATACATCCAAATGCACAATGATTTTTCACACCAAAGTAAGTCTTCCCAACAATACTTTACTATGTTCCTGAGTTTGATGTACAGAAAGCATAGATAACGGGTAGCCGATGGTGGGTCATTTTACACTATATGAAAGGATGGTTTATGTAACTACCTATATCAAAACACTGCAAATCTGACCACTATCTGGACCTTTAGGCGAAATTTTGCTTGCCTATCTCTCTTTTACATAGGTACTTAAAAGTATGAGCCGGACCTCCACGACCTGCTCCTACCATTTCCCTTTCAATACACGACGACTACCAGACACACTGCACGCAGAGTTCTATCCGCAATGTTGATTCATATCCCTAACAAACTATGGAACTCTGCCAGCGGGTGTTCCGTTACACGGAATACGTCGGTATACGTCAGCCTTCAAAGCAAGAGCAGAGGCATATTCTGCTTCTCATCCATGGCTTTCCATCAGGCCAGATGTAAGTCAACAGCACACAGCAGGCTTATTTAGCAATGAAGGGGCCCGTTACGGCCAAGCCTGTCGGGTAAGCGAGTTTCTCCGAAAGGATTACCGCTACCCCGGAACATAAAGGGCTAAGGAAAGAACATGGATGGGTTTTAGTCAGTAAGAGTCCGACACTCCCTTCCGCTCCACCCAGAGCGGGAGAAGTTATTGGATGATTTCCCACCCTCAAAAAAAGGCTTATTTAGCAAAAGTTCTGTAGCACCACTTTACCTGCTGATCCTTAAGATGTCTTGGCCACACGGTATCCACCCAGTCGATGAGGCGCACGATGCGAGGCGCCTGCACATAGTTCTCGAGCCGAGTGTGCGAGAACTCCAGCGAGATCACGTTGAGCAGGCGCTCCTTGTTGGGATCGTCGTAGTAGCGCTGCCAGTCCTAGGCGATGAGAAATTATACATGTGTTAATGATACTGTATAGAACTGTGAGATGTTAAATTGTCACCGTTGTAAATTGTAGGGTAGTCTGATTAAACAATGCTACATATCGTACATAAGCGCCGGTTGTTGAAAAAAAGTGGTAAATATTTAACAGGCTTGATAGACAAATTGCATAATCAGCTTAGAATGTTCCTATTGCTGGGACACAGGCCTATACAGTGTGTTACGTTAAACGAGGGACATACTTTCGGGGGTTACTATACTCATGAAAATGAACAACTTTGGAAATATACCACATAACACGAAAAAAAAATCTGCTGTTCAGTACATTTATATTCGCATAATTCGTCAAAATGTATGAAACAGTTGTTTTTTTTTTCATAGTTGATCCCATGTACAAAGTTCTTCATGTTCATGAGTATACTAACCCCTGAAAGTATGTCCCTCCTTTAACACACTGTATAGGCTCTATAAAAGAGAATGGGTCATAATCCACCACGCAGACCCGGTGCTGGTTGGTAGATTTCACATGTATTCGAGTTTTTGATTCTAGGACATGCCGGTTTCCTTACGATGTTTTACTTCACCGTTTTCAGAGCAGTGGTGATGAAATTAAATACACAACGTAAAGTGCCTGTCTGAGTTCGAACTCACGACCCTAAGTCGGGGCCTATACCACTGGGCTACCACTGCTCGATATATGAATTGTATGATGTTTATTTTCTTAGTTACTAAGACCAAGATTTCTTCCAAAAAAAAACATTCTTTCAAGCAAAAAATTTTTTATATACAAAGTTAATAAAATGAACGGCTTACTACACAGCAGTCGTAGTATTTCAAGTACTTCAGCGAAATGATATAGGGAAAGTAATACATCCAATGTATGCTCTCATAAATATACGTTTTTACAAAGCTATCTTGAGGAAAAGGAATTTGTTCTTAATAATGGTGCTATCATAAAAGTCTAGTCAATTTATTGACCATCTCTATAAAACAATATAATTTATAGAAGCTAGGAAAGAAGGATAACAAGTTACGTAATTTTCATTGGAACGTGATTATGATGATGCCAAATTTGTTATCACTCGTTTCTTAAAAGGATTTACGTAATAATTTACATCATCACATACCCAATACACGAGGAGCTCGTAGCTAAGTAATAACAGCCGCACAGGTCGACCCATCAGGTTAAGCTATGCTTGCCGGGGTTGGTCTGTAGATGAGTGACCATTTTCAGATATCTCTCGGAAAGCACGTTAAGCCATTGGTCCCGGCTGTCATTCGTGGATCTTTGACAGTCGTTACAGGTAGTCAGAATCCCGAAAGTCTGACAGCCAGTCAAACTAAGGGGTATCGTATTATCCAGTTAGTGACTGGGTTGTGAAGGTCAGATAGGCAGTCCCTCCATGTAAAATACAGGTATTCAGCTGCATCCGGCTACACTGGAAGCCGACCCCAATAGGTATAGTTGGGAAAAGGCTAGGCAGATTGATTGCCATTCTCAATACACTTAATTATTCAAAATGTGGTGCTAATAAATCCACGTGGTCGTGCAAGCAAACTTATGGAATGTTATCGACCTCTTTTTAATCAAATTAAAGGAAAAAGGCAAATGATACAATTTACCTAGTAATTGTTAGAGTAAGATTTTTCCGTATAATAATAAGTAGTTGATAAAATCAGTCATGGAACCGACTGCAGTTATACTCCAGCATCTGTTTTGTCACAACTTCGCAAAGATTCACATCTAAAAACGTCGTATGAATTTTAATTAAACAAATAAATTAAAACCTAGCTACTGAGCCCACATGATGAATAAGAAAGCCACAAAGACTCGTAAAAAAGACATATGAACACAAAACATTTTAGGCTGTTTATGTTTCATACATAGGGAACATAACTAGAAAATTTACCTACAACTAAAAACTTTGTATGAATATTAATTAAATAAATAAATGAAATCCTCACTGGGCCCAAGTGATGGAGCTGACCCATCACAGAGTGGAGGACCTAAGTTCTATCAAATGGAACATTATAGGCTGCTTAAGTTATGTTATGTTACGTCCATAACATAACCTACCTATAAATAAAAAAATGTGTGGAATTATTTTTAAGAGTTCTACTTTTTATGCATTTAGGTTGTATGTTGGCCAAAATAGGATTCCCGACCGTAAAAAAAAATATTCATAGAAAAAATAAACATGACAGTAATCTATCTTCGAGAGTTGGGTAATAATTTAAATGGTTATGATTCTGCAAATGCGGCTGCCGCGAATCATATTTTTATCAAAAACGTAAGAAAATTTGAATTTCGCGGGCTACCCTGTAGATTTCACCTTGATCAGCAAACTTAAAATCGACTAAGCAATTACATCAATGGATCTCTCATTCCGGTTTATGGTCACACACCCACATCATCTATATTTATCCGGTCTGACTATAAAACAGCAAGCCGGGACGCTGAAGGCAACAAATAATCTGTAATGTGCGCCTGCGCAGTCTTATCAAATAAAGAGGTGTGTCTTGAATTTGATAAGGAGCCACGCGTATGGTTTATTGGATTCAATGGAGCAATTGAAGTCTATCGATGAATCTCTGTAGGATCGATCTATTAATTAGGTAATCTGTGATGTGATTAGATTAATTATTTTGTTTTAATTATTTTACGTAATCAAGACTAAGTACTACTTTGAAATCGTTATTTTTGTGCACTTATCTATTGTCAGACTTGTGGGGTCCATTACTCACAACTTGAATATACCTCGTTGGAAAATAGTTCGCAAGCACTACAGCTAAGTATGGAGTCCTGAGTTCGATTCCCGCGTTGTGCAAAATATTATGGGGTTTTTCAATCTAGAATTTCTCAGTAGCAGCCCGGGGGTCTAGATTTGTGCCCGGTTTATAGCAATAGTCTCGCTTCCTATTACAATCAATCTCAATCTGCCTAGCCTTTTCCAAACCATGATGGGGTCGGCTTCCAGTCTAACCGGTGGCACCTGAATACCAGGCACGCTGCCTATTACATGGAACTTAATCGTAACTGGCGAAATGTCGGTGTGATCAGCTATTAAGTATACTATAGGTTCACCTCGGCCGCGCCATTCGAGGACTTCAGGCGTGATGTTATGCTATTAATCACGAAAAAAAACAGTAAAGATTTGTGTAAGTATAACAACTGTGACAAGTAATTTGAGAATCGGGTCATTAAACTCTTTCCTGAAATACTACGTCCACATACAACTAGATAGGTGACGAGCCGATATTTAGAGCTTTTCTTGTGTTTGTCTGCAACAGTTAGATAACTTATGTTACTTGTTGTTTCTCGTATTCTTTGAGGAGCTTACTGATTCAGTGAGTAAAGTGTGTGAAGTAACTATAGTTAGTGGGTTTAAGTTTCTAACTTACTAATGTTTATCTCACATGGTTTTCGAATTAACGCGATTTTCATTGCATGAGTCACTCACTAGACCTTTGTGAATAGAAATTAAATTCGGTTTCTTGGTAAGTGACCCACTTGAAAGCGGATGAACAGATGTGGCCATATTATCATCAAACATTTAGATATTAGTCCGAATTAGGGTGTTTATGGAAAGAAAAATTGGAAAGAGTTCCGGCAAATATGGAATGAACTACATACGTCCTTTTTCTACGACGTTTGGTATGAATGATTGAAATTTGAACAGGAAAACGGTTGTCGGGTCATTTCATCATAAATTTACCGCCTTTTCGAGTTAGTAACATCTGGGAGACCGGTAATTTAGACCTTGGATAATATTGGCATCTACCCTCAGGCTATTGACCTTCTAATCGATTTTGTTTAATTATTTTTTTTGGGGTTGCCATATTGAATTTCAAATATTCTTTTTTTTCCAATAGTTGGCCATACCAACATAATTATCTAATCACCCTCAATTTCCTATAAAGATAAAAGCATAGCATGCAAGAAGAATTCTTCATGATGTTACATAAATAGAATTTACAACAAACATGAGTATAAAACAGTACACATTGCGAAAATGGCAACACAGTCCATATGAATTGTAAATTCAGTCTCTTGACTCGAGCCCGGTGTTAGGCCTTGTGTAAACAAAGCGCAGATACGACAATCTGCGATGCGATTACCGCCGTCAACTGTAGATAGTGATTGATGACCGATTTGAAAATGAATTATATGGTTATAGTAAAATATTGTAAGTGCTGTCGGTTATCGTAGTTTATTGGTATAAAATATGTCATTCTGTGACATAAATGTTGAGTTGTTGAGAGTAACGAATGGCAGAGATATTTTAGTTAACAGTTGATAGGCCTATGATGGTATATAATACGGAGGAGTAAAAACTATAATAAGATGCTGTCTAAGCGCAGAATCGAATGTCTGTGACTAAAACTATCAGCTTTAACGTCGGTTTAGATTAGACCAGCTTTTCCCAAAGTGGGCGATAACGCCTCCTTGTGGGAGCTGCAGGCGTAAGGCGATTTGAAATTTCATCTAGTATTACAAATAGTGGTTTTTAAGTAGGTACGTGAAAAAATGGGTCGCAAAAAATAATTTATTTTCAAAGTGAGCAGTAGACAAAATAAGTTTGGAAACCCCTGGATTAGACCAAAGCAAGCGAATGCGCACTGCGCATTCTATCAGCACTACCGAATAGAGAGACAGCAACCATTCGTTGGAATATCATAATATTATACTAGATTGTCAAGAATATTAAGAAAATAATGCGTTGAACAAGAGTACATATTCGTCAGGTCTCGTTCAAGAATACGAAAACAAAAGAAAGTAATTATAAGCTTATATGCTATTCCAGACTATAATCTATCTTTGTGCCAAGTTTCAACCAGATCCGTTAAGTCGTTTTTGAGTTTATTCGTTACAAACATATACATACAAATCTATCCTCTTTATAATATTAGTATAGATTGCAAGAAATGCAAGAATATCAAGAAAATAATGCATTCGATATTCGTCAGGTCTCGTACAAGAATACGATAAGTAACAAAAGAAAGTAATTAAGTAGGTAAAATTACAAAATTGAGTAAGGTCCGGAGAATGATGATAAAATATTATAAGTTGTGTAAATAACAATACGTTACAATAACAATAAATTCGTATTGCATATTTATGAATGTGTAAAAGCGCGACATTCTCGTTGCAGTGTTTATTTTATGCAGTTCTCTACGACACGATTGTTGAAGTCGCAGCATAATGGTTTATTCATGAAAGAGCCGCGAAAATTAATGAAAACATTCGACGACTTTTTATTTATATTCGTACTTCATAATATTTCATAAGTAACTGTGGAAAAACTTCTATAGGTAATAATATAGTTACCTAACGTAATGTTATGATTGAATTTGTATTTTAGGTCAATAGCCCCGCAATAAGATTGATGTAGGTAAGTACTAAGTTATTTTCAAAACTTGATACGTAATCACTTTTATCTTTGCCACATATTTTGAAAGATAAGGGCCTATGCACACCACGTTTTTTAAACGCGCCGTCGACGCGCGTTTGTAGCGATACAGACGCGATACGCACGCAAGTCAGACGCAGCCTGTAGACCTTTGCACACCTGACGCGCTTGTGTAGCGATACAGACGCGATGCAAACGCGCGTGTGTAGCGATACAGACGCGCGTGTGTAGCGATACAGACGCGATACAGACGCGCTCGATTGCTACTAGCGTAGATTCACACTTCCCTTTCCCTCGTTGCGGGGGAAAGGGAAGGCGCGCGCGCTAGCGCTCGTATCGGTGTCGCGCGTTTGAATCGATACAGACGCGCCGGTGCCGCGCGTTTGTATCGATACACACGCGCCGGTGCCGCGCGTTTGTATCGATACACACGCGCCGGTGCCGCGCGTTTAAAAAACGTGGTGTGCATAGGCCCTAACCTGTCTCCATAATAAAAAGTCATCGATGCTCAATCATCATCTGCCTAGCCTTTTCCCAACTACGTTGGGGTCGGCTTCCAGTCTAACCGGACGCAGCTGAATACCAGTATTTTACATGGAGCGACTGTCTATCTGACCTCCACAACCCAGTAACTGGGCAATACGATACCCCTTGGTAAGACTGGCTGTCAGATTTTCGGGCTTCTGACGACCCGTAACGACTGTCAAAGATGCACAATTGACAACCGGGACCAACGGCTTAACGTGCTTTTCGAGGAACGGAGGAGTCTCGGTATGTAAAGATGATGACCCATTCACGGCCAGCCCCGGCAAGCGTAGCTTAACCTGGAGCGGCTGTAAGTACTAAGCCACGAGGTCTTCCAATCTAGGGTTGTTCGAACAGATATTAATTTTGGGGAGGGTTCGAAGGAATAGCGACCGCAAAATACTATGTGGTCTCACTGAACTTCTGCATTTTTTTTTAGGAATAGGTCATGTTGACCTATTTGTGTGTTTTATACTACTTATTCATCAATCTCACCTTCATATTCATCTCGATGTTCTTCTGTGTGTTGACATCCATGACGTCGAGCATGCGGCGCGATCCAACGCACATCCTCACATCGTTCACCGTGAAGTTGCTGGTCGGGACCCTGTAACAAACAAAACTGTCTAAGCACTAGTTTTTTTGGAACGAAGTTCCTTATCGCGCGTTGCGAAAGGGGGTTAGACGGAAATTAAGGCCAAAAGTTGTAACGACACTTTTTATCTTTCTAAGGTATATTTTTTGGAGTAAAATATGATGTCTTATTAATCAATATTTTTTGATTGATTAATTTTAGAGCAGATTTTTTATTTTATTTTATAGTTATTTACGTTCTGCGTACACACATTATACAGCCAGCGTATTCACGCGACCTTCACCTTCTTTATTTAATAAAAGCGATAGCAACTTTCCAAGTTTCTTTTTATATATGTTTCTTCATAGTTTTATTGCTTTAATAAAATAGCACCTGTCCTTAAATGTGCCTACTTGTCATTTTTAACAGACTTCAAAAAAGGTGGAGGATAAGCACCCAACGCGACTTTTTTGTTCATATATGTACAGCAATTTCAAATTGTGATGCCTTCGTACTTGGTAGAAATAAAAAAACAGTTTTTGAATCAGTTTCGGAAATAGGTGGCAATTTGGCAATAACAAAAGATGTTTTGTAAAAATGTTATTTTTCAATCCTACTACTATTATAAAGGCGAAAGTTTGTAAGTATGGATGTATGGATGTTTGTTACTCTTTCACGTAAAAACTACTGTATAGATTTGGATGAAATTTGACACAGAGATGGTTTATATCCTGGATTAACACATAGGATATTTTTTATCCCGGTAGAACATTCCTGTGGGATAATTTCCGACCTCCACGCGAGCGAAGCCGCGGGCAGAAGCTAGTATTATAATAAATAGGTACTGGCATAACTATTGAATGAGAATATACATCAATCTAAGTTGCGGAAGAACGGAGTGTCCTAACACAGGCATTTATTTTACCTAAAAATACACTTCTATCACTAGTTTTGTAGTACCTACAAAGCTTATTAAAGCAAAATAAACTATTTGTTGTCTGTATGTATTATGGCTCAGCCCGGATTTGCCGGGTAAGCGGGATTCTCCTAAAGGGTTACCGCTACCCCGGAACATGTAGGGCTAAGGAAGGAACATGGATGGGTTATAGCCAGTAAGAGTATGACACTCCCTTCCGCTCCACCCAGAGCCGGAGGCGTCATTGGATGATTACTCACCAAAAAAAAAGGCTTAGCCCGCTCCTTTTGCCACTCAGTACAACATTACATTACGTGGCAATATTTTTGTGGATTGCTTTCTTTCCAACCGCTTATTACTTACAGTAAAAGTACTCAAGTATACTCGAAATAATAGTATCAAGTTCTGGGAAGCACTTCTGAAGTTTCAGAGGAAACTGGAGAGTTTTGTAAGGCAGCGTTCGCTGTAAAAAGGAAACTCGAAGCGAGTTGTTTACCTTATTGATCCGTCTTCCAAGTTACAAAAGGCGAGAAATGACTGACATAACCACAAATTCTACAGATTTGCTCTTTTGTTCTAATAATTCATTTGTTTTTTTTAATACTGATAGGTACTAATTTTATGATTTATTGTATACTAGCTTCCGCCCACGGCTTCGCCCGCATATTATGTCGACAAATTATACACATTAACCTTCCTCTTGAATCACTCTATCTATTCAAATAAAACCGCATCAAAATCCGTTGCGTAGTTTTAAAGATTTAAGCTTACATAGGGATATAGGGACAGAGAAAGCGACTTTGCTTTATACTATGTAGTGATTGGGTAGCTAACTGAAAATATAGAGGTGGTTATTAATTAATGTTGTGTATATTATAAGAGGACTTATTGACTGATCCACCCACACATAGCTCAAACCACAGAACGGATTGGGCTGACATTTGGAATACATATAGTTATAATGGTAGGCATTCGCCATTCTACGCGAATTAAGTCGTGGGCCGTCGGAATTTTAAAATAGATGTTGTTTTGCAGATTTACATGGGGACTTTCCTAAACGTTTAATTAAACTTTTCCGGAACTCGTTTGTTGTAAAGAAAAACAACAATCGAAACTCGATTGAAAAAAGTTCTAGAAAGCACTTCAAACATTGTTCAGTTTCGAAATGGTAAACATAAATAAATAAAGGGTTTTTTATCCTTACTGACGCCATAAAAGTCAGTGTTTAATTCAAACGTAAGTGACGGATTGAATAAGATATTGCTGTACAATAAGTTAAAATGAAAAAACCAAGTACTCATCGTCTGCCTAGCCTTTTCTCAACTACGTTGGGGTCAGCTTCCAATCTAACCGGATGCAGCTGAATACCAGTATTTTACATGGAACGACTGCCTGTCTGACCTCCACAGCCCAGTACCTGGGTAATACGATACCGCTTACGGAAGAGTCTCGATATAAAGATGGTCACAAAGATGGTCATCCACGGACCAACCCCACCAACCCCAGCAAGCGTAGCTTAACATGATGATCGATCCGTGCGGTACTGGCAAATTAAATTTCTGTAGCCGTAAAAATATTCTTAAATAAGCGATGGTTATCGATAATGCACAGAATTCTTCTACTTGTTGTCGTTGTCTGCAAATTGAACTGCTATTTTATTGAGGGTGGTAAATCATCAAATGACCCTTCCCGCTCTGGATGGAGGGAAGGGAATGTCAGACTTTACTGGCTAAAACCTATCCATGTTCCTTCCAAGCCCTTTGTGTTCCAGGGCAGCGGTAACTCTTTCGAAAAATACTGCTGACCAAAAATAACCCCTAACATGCTCTTTTACCTTTTATTTGCATAATTTATTATTATTATTATTTACATTAAGTGTTTATAGTTGTTGTTCAGTTATTGTTTAGTTGTTAATACGCCCGATCCAGCTTGTCCCTTGCTGTCCCCCCCTGCGACGCTCTATGCCGAGGTCCGTACCCCACAGGGGGTGCCCTTAGCGTGTAGTCGCTTAGTTTGTAAGTTTTATAAAGCCCTGGCTGGAGGCTACAATTGTTATTGTGGCATCCACAGGCAAGCCATTTTAAGCAGTGACAACCCTATGGTTGAACAGAAAGAGGCAATAAACAAAAAAAAATGTTGTTTAGTTGTATTGTAATATGTGGTTAGCAAGAAACGTCGACAATGATGGATTCCTGCTTGCTTGAGCAGGTGAAGTGGTGAAAGGCGGGCGTTTTGAGGGACTGGCTCATGTAATTTCATGTTAAAAAGTGATTTTTGCCTAATTTCAACAAATAACTTTTGATTTGCGCTTCAGTCTTGATAGTCTATCCTGAAGCGCAGGCTCAACCTTGTTCAGGCAAATAAGCAACAGGGCGCTTTTATAATTCTAAAGCTATGTATCGTCATTCTCCTCATTCCTCCACATAACATACCATGACAACCGATTTCCACACAATTTGTATTGTACACACATCAAAAGTGTCTAGGGATCAACATATATTTTTGCAATAACTTTTCTCTTGATTGATATTAATTTAAATTTTCTTTAAGGATTCATCAAATAAAGTGTTTTCGTTTGTCACAGTAACGATAAACCAAGTCACCTTTGCATTAATAAAGAAATTTGCCATTTTCCTAATAAAGGGATTTTTGACATTTGAACCACTAACATTAAAGTTCGAAAAAAAGACTGAAATAACAGTTTTCTTTAAAATTTTATTGGGTAACTTAAACAATTAATAATCCGTGTTTCTACCGCGAACACTAACAACACAAGAACATCGGTTTGGCATACTCAAAATGAGTTCATCCAAATCACGCTGTGGAATGGCCGCCCATGTTCGTTGCAACAACAAAAAAAGGTCTTCTTGCAACTGGATACCCTCCATATTCGGCAGAGCTCTTCTCTGTAGCATATCCCATGCATGCTCAATCGGGTTCAAGTCTGGCGACTGAGCAGGCCAGGGCAGGACATTGATGTTAGCTGCGGCGAGAGTCTGTCTTACAACTCTTGCGGTGTGCGGTCGTGCATTATCATGCATTAACTGAAATAAGGGACCGATTTGCACTTGTAGAGGAACGATGACGTCAGATACAATCGTCTCAGCATAAATTTGAGCGTTGAGGTTGCCTCTGATCCAAATCAACTCAGTTCTTCCGCCGATCCAAATACCCGCCCATACCATGATGGTTCCACCACTATAAGGATGGACTTCCTGGCAGGATTTTAATCGCTGTTGGCGTCCAGGGGTTCTCCAGTGTCGTATACGTCTTGTATCCGGTCTCATACCAAAACGAGACTCATCAGAAAAGCACACGAAACGCCATTGTTCTTCTGCCCAATTTCTGTGTTCAAGAGCCCATTGATATCGAATCCTACGATTGTGCATTGCTATAGGTGGTACCCGTAGCGGTCTTCGGGAATGAAGGTTCACTTCATGCAAGCGGTTTCTGACTGTTTGGT
Organism: Hyppa rectilinea; assembly: GCA_951799385.1. Classification (NCBI taxonomy): domain Eukaryota; kingdom Metazoa; phylum Arthropoda; class Insecta; order Lepidoptera; family Noctuidae; genus Hyppa; species Hyppa rectilinea. The sequence goes on along the minus strand of OX637321.1, from coordinate 6,231,831 downwards.
CGCTAATTAAGTTCCCTGAAGAGTGATGAAGCCTCACGGCTAACATCATGGCGGTTATTGTTGGAGCTCTTCGAGTTAAGATTTGAATGTATCGGTCTTGTCTCCGTGTCGCCAGACTTGAACCCGATTGAGCATGCATGGGATATGCTACAGAGAAGAGCTCTGCCGAATATGGAGGGTATCCAGTTGCAAGAAGACCTTTTTTTGTTGTTGCAACGAACATGGGCGGCCATTCCACAGCGTGATTTGGATGAACTCATTTTGAGTATGCCAAACCGATGTTCTTGTGTTGTTAGTGTTCGCGGTAGAAACACGGATTATTAATTGTTTAAGTTACCCAATAAAATTTTAAAGAAAACTGTTATTTCAGTCTTTTTTTCGAACTTTAATGTTAGTGGTTCAAATGTCAAAAATCCCTTTATTAGGAAAATGGCAAATTTCTTTATTAATGCAAAGGTGACTTGGTTTATCGTTACTGTGACAAACGAAAACACTTTATTTGATGAATCCTTAAAGAAAATTTAAATTAATATCAATCAAGAGAAAAGTTATTGCAAAAATATATGTTGATCCCTAGACACTTTTGATGTGTGTAGTTGTCCCTTTTATAAATGACTAGTTGCTGCCAGCGGCTTCGCTAGCGTGGATGTCAGAAGCTATCCCATGGGAACGTACTACCGAGATAAAACTACTTTTGTTGCAAGTTTCATCCAGATTTAGGCATTAGAGCGTGATAGGCGGACAAACATACAAACTCACACACACACACACTCACAAAATTCTGCCATTATAATATTAGTGTGATTATTAAACACTTCTTGTCCCTATATTATATCAGTAGGTATTTGCTGTAACCTGTGCTCTTAGCTTTGATTCTGGATAATGTATTATCGCAACAAGTCTAGAAGGCTATCAAAATATTCAAGTCTATTAATAGTGACCTTTCACCCAGACATCTTTCAGTTCGGACAGAATTACTATTTGTCCAGACATGTTGGGCTTTTGTGTGGCTCGTTGGAGTATTGGTTACAAGAGCACGAGGTTCGATTCCCAGGTCGGGCGGAGTCTTTTCCACGCGCGCCTCAAAGAGATGTCAGCATATGAAGAGGCCAACCCTGCCGGGTAAGCGGGATTGTCCGAAAGGGTTACCGCTACCCCGGAACATAAAGGGCTGACACTCCCTTCCGCTCAGTCATTGGATGATATCCCAGCCTTAAAAAAATAAAGGTCGGGCGGAATCTTAATGGGTTTTTCCATTAGGAACTTCTCTGTAGCAGCCCGGAGTCTGCATTTATGCCCCGTTGTTGGCAATAGGCTTGCCAAATATGGGTGTACTATAAGTAAACCTCTGCACAACCCCCAAAGTTATTTTTTGTACAGTTTAACGAGCCCTCGGCAACGCCCGTAGTGTAATTTCAATGTAGAAGTTTTTTTTTATTTGGTTCTATAAGTACTTAGCTAATTCAAAATAAATATTTAAAAGTAAAATATCTAAAAAGATGTCAAAGTCAGGCTTTTGTCGGGTCTTTTTAAATTTAGAAATGGTAACCCTAGTTCGGTCGCCCGAGCAAACGCACCTTTTCCCAGTATCGCGTTTCATCTGAACTGAAAGGAAAACTATTACGTAAGCAATTCTTGGGAAATATCATGAAAATTGTGAGCATATCTCGTTTGAACGTTACAGGTTTCTATTTCCACGTTTGAACAGATGATTGGATTTATGTGAATATGGTTAAAGAGATGAATATATTCTTTCACAAAGAGTATTGTTGATTCTAGTATACTATAACATACAACGTGGCGCTACAATGGTGGCATTAATGTAACACACATATACCTAACTAGCTTCCGCCCGCGGCTTCGCCCGCAAAATATGTCGACAAATTATACATATAAACCTTCCTCTTGAATCACTCTATCTATTAAAAAAAACCGCATCAAAATCCGTTGCGTAGTTTTAAAGATTTAAGCATACAGACAAACAAACAGACAAAAATAGCGACTTTGTTTTATACTATGTAGTGATACGTTTTCACATTTTAGTTTCATGAAGGCATTATATTTCCATTTACGGATTTCTTTAAAATGACAGAAAATAGCATCTTGTCATCAACTGTCGCGCAGCGGTCATTTGCCGGGGACACAGATCATAACATTCGCATCAATGAAATTAAAACGAATAAGCAATACTATTAAGACAAAACAACTGCAAAGAGTAGGCGAATCGATTTTATTATTTGTTTTTTTTTTGAAAAAATTGTTTTTCAATCAATTTGCGATTTATTTTACAACCAGACACATTTTTACATTTTTTTATTTTAAATTTATATGATTAATGGCCACTAGCCCTACCCGTGTGTTCAATTAATGTCACCATTGTAGCGCTACGTTGCTTAATCAGACATTTCGATAATCAACAAACTGACACGTTTTGATTAGGTGTTCATTGCGCTATTCTATGCTTCGTACAGAGCCGATGGCACCAGGGTGGTTTTGCATAGGGGTTGCCTTTACTAATTATGATAATTAAACTAGGTTAATGTAAAGTACCCTATAAATTTCGATTCTCTTGAGTGTCGAAATATACGTTTTTCTGGCATAAACAGCCGTTTCTTTTAAGTTAACTTAAAAGTTTGTTTTTTTTCACAGCTTCAAGGTAGGTACTGTACATCTGAGTATATGGTTTTAATTTCAATTCAATATCTTCACGCGTTCCCGAGGTCTTGATAGACAGACGGACGGACAACAAAGTGATCCTATAAGGGTTCCGTTTTTTTTTCCTTTTAAGGTAAGGAGCCCTATAAATGAATCCAACCCGTTTCACTACGAGCCAGAACTTTAAGTTTCACTTCTACCGAGCCTCGGGCCTCGAAAGATAACAAGGCTTATCGGCAGTTGTTCGCGCTCTCGACGGATGAAGTCTGAAGGTATCAATATCCTGGCTTGTAAGGTTGTCCGGGTCCCGTCTGAACTTACCCGTTGTGTCGCCTTTTGTGTTTAAGGTACAAAATAGTTGAGACGATAGCAAATCATCGTACTATTATTTCGCTGACTGAATTCATTAGTTAAAGGATCAACTCTTTAGTTTTTTTAATATTAAACAATCATATTATTTATTTAACACTTTAAATTCTATTTATACACATAGTTTATAAACTCCCCGGTAGGAGGAGTAGGTGTCAGTTCATTTTTGCGCGCATACTTGAGGTCTAATATTTATTTGTGCGATTTCTCAATACAATAGAATTTTGTCTTGTGCGACTATTGAATTCAGTCGGCGTTTTGGTTAGGTTAGCAGTTAGCTTTTGGTACAGAATTGCCGCGTCTACACAGTAAGGATTACACAACATCAAACAACAAAAACTCAACGCTCAATTTGGTTTTTAGGGTTACCTACCTAAAGGGAGCCAACGGGACCCCATTACTAAGGCGCCGCAGTCCGTCCGTCACAGGGCTGTATATTTTGAACTACATATAATAGGTAGACAATGCAAATAAAAATGTGCACTAATATAACAACAAATAATAAAATAGTTATGTTAAAAATTTAAAAAAGTCTCCGTAAAGAAATAAATTTAGTGTTTCCTTAATGTTCGATGGGTGCCTCACACATTAACTATCAACACAGAAGAGTTGAGGGACCTTGTAAAGTGACATTAAGGGGGAAACTCCAGGATAGCCCGCAAAATTCGTTTTTTGCAATTTGCATGTCAGTTTCAGTTTTTATGTTGCTCAAAATATGATTCGCGACCGTAGCAAGTACGTATTTACAAAATTATGATAATTAGTGTCATCTATACGACTTTAAGACACACTTTGATCAACATAAAACCTAAAACTGAACTGCAAATTGCAAAAAACGTATTAGAATTTTGTCCTTAAACACAACGTCAGTTCTTTAAAGAGAAAAACAATTTATCTTTTACTCCAGCAACTAGACCGTAGTATTTCTATAGCTACCTCATTAGCAATGACTCAAACATTACTTACTATAAAAAGAATTTAATACGCATCATACACACAATTTCCAACTAATTTCCTTCTCGTAAACATGTTGAGGAGAATATATTCCATCTTACAGTGCACTCGGGGCTTTTCCAATAACTCAAATGTCATCCATATTATCTGGAAACTTCTCGGAACGCCAATGCATTGAAATTGAAAATACCACCCCCCTTCCACCCTCCCTTCCTTCCTTTACCTTCTACTAGCTTTTGCCAACGGCTTCGCCCGCGTGTATGTAGGAAAGTATCCTACGGGTACTGTAGATTTTTCCGGGATAAATAGCCTACGTGTTATTCTAGACTATAATCTAGCTCTATGCCAAATTTCATATAAAATTTATTCAATCGTTTTTGAGTGAAAGAGAAACAAACATCCATACATCCTCACAAACTTTCACGTTTCTAATATTATTAGTATTCATTTAAGATATTTTATTGCACCTGGTTAAGCCATACATTGCCATGAACACGTGTGTGTTGAAGGGACTGAGCTTAGAATAGCACAAAAAATAGTGGTAGTTTGCGCTAAGGCTACTCGGGTATTGGCTCGGTCGATTTAGATACTTACATATTTTAGATACTTACATATTTTAGATACATATATTTTGAAATATTCATACGATTCTGGTGTTTTCGTAAAGGCTACATATAGTAGTTGTTTCAGTGTTATTTTTACCAACAACTAATCAATAACTGCCTCGTTGGTCTAGCGGTCGCAAACGTTACTGCTGAGTACCTCATACTCATTTGGTTCCTAAGTCGGGTAAAGTGTTTTTGGAGTTTTCTATCAGAATTACTCAGCAGCGGTCCGCAGTCTGTATTTGTACCCGATTGATGACAATACGCTTTTTTTGTTTTGAGGTTGGGAAATCATCAAATGACTCCTGCTCTGGGTGGAGCGGAAGGGAGTGTCACACTCTTACTGACTAAAACCCAGCCCTGTTCCTTCCTTAGTTCTTTATGTTCCGGGGTAGCGGCAACCCTTTCGGACAATACCGCTTACCCGGATGATAATACGCTAGCCCCCTATTACATGGGACTTAAACATAACTAGCGACATGTGATTGTACTAGATATACCTGTGCCTAACCCTTCAGGATTACAGGTTGTTGTTACAAAAACTTCAAATTTGAAATCTGTAGCGTTCCCAACGATAACGTGGATTATTTACGGAAGTAGTTTCATGTTGGAATATTTTCTTTTCATACATAAAACTCAGAGTTAAGCTTACACCGATCCTTACACGAAATAGTGCTTCAGAAAAGCAATAAAGATTACATTACAGATATCAACATGGAACGTGTAAGCAAAATTTTATTTTTGCTTGCGTAAACTTATCTTTGAGCTATTTTATGCATACATTTTATTGTATTATCAAGTTCTATCGTCTACAATAAGTACCGACTGCACCATAAGTACCATAACATGAGAAACAACTGTGAGAAATGAAACATATTTGGGATTCCCAAGCCCGATAGTTATACAAAAAATATGTTTTGTTAATATCGAGCTTTTTAAAGAGTAAAATATATTATTAACTAGTTACGCGACTAAAGTTTAAATGAACTAATTAAGACTGAACTTTTAAAGGACTATCATGTGAAATCGCTACACTATGATACCTACTTAGCATGCATATCACGTTTAATGGCGACCCAGCCAGCCAGTATCGTTAACAAGGTCCGGACGTCACGCTTTTTTTGTCTTATTTACGCTAGTGTTACCACCCTTCTTTCTGTTTTTAGAATTGGCAATACTTGGAAAGTACGATAGGGATGCTGCATAATAAATAAGCTAGTTCCGGAGTAATAATTTAAAGCTTCAAAACTGCGTGGGATGTTCTAGCATTTCGCCTACGCACACTGCGACTCGTTCCTCACAAAGGGCGTGCGTTTTATGAAAACTATTAGTACAATTTTTAGTACTCTAGCTCGTGGATAACACCCGCACGGGTCAATGGAAGGTTGAGCTACGCTTGTCGCGGTCGGTTCGTGGATGGGTGATATCCATTACTCTAATGAAATATCTCTGTGCCTCGGAAAGCCCGTTAAACCGTTGTTCGCGACTCTCATTCGCAAATCTCTGTCAGTCAGAAGCCCGTCTGACAAAGAGTCTTGCCCAGGGGTATCGAGTTAACTAATAACTGGGCTGTGAAGGTCAGATAGGTAGGCAGCTAAGTAAAATACTGGTATTCAACTGCACCTGGCTAGACTGGAAGCCGACCCCAACTATGTTGAGAGAAGGCTAAGCTAATTATAAAACTCAGTTGATACATTTTTCTATTGATCGCGAATGAACACCCTCCCAGACTTACTGACTGAAGCTTGTTAAAGATATAATTAGTTTTCTTCTTGTTTCTCAAGTTTCTCAACAAAAAGGATTCTGAGAATGTATTTAATTAATAACCAATTAGCCTTTACTAATCCCAAGACTAAACACGATCCAGTACATTGTTTATATTCTGAAAACGTTACGTAATAACGTTAATAACTTGGTAAACATAAAAAGTTACGTTACAGAAATACTCGGTTCTGTTGACACAATTCCCCTGAAACGATCTAAAATAAGCTTATCAGAAGGAGTTTTCAGTCATGGAGAATTAGTATAAACAATATATTACTTAAGCGTTATTTTCATTCCGTTTCAGCGATTTCGATATAGCGGCCTACTGCTAAAGTGATAGCAATCTATTCGCCTAATCGTACCCGTAATGTGAATATTATTGTAGGCACCGGCGATTCGTAATCGATTTCTTTCTGACAATCTATTATCGACCACACTCTACAAAAGCGTAGTTAATAATACAGTAGAACGCCAATTGATATTTTATTTAAATGCATTCATTCGTTTCATCAGAAATATAAATGTTCATACCTATTTGTAATAATAAAGCCTTTCGTAAAGGAATTTTAAAATATTCAGGACTAGCTTTGCCCTGCAGTATTACCTGCATACCTATTCTTGATACCGTAGGCTTGATATCGATAAAAGTCCTACGTCCTAACCCAGCTCATAGTCTAGTAATGTTCAAAACTTCATCCAAATCCGTTCAATCGTTCTAGCGTAAAAGCATAACAAACAATCACTTTCGCATATTTTATAATATTACATGGATAGGATTCTATGACTTGTACTAGTAACACCATTTTTTTGTTGTAAATTAATCATAAATAATAATGACTATGTAACTATAAACAAGTGTTAAAGGCTCAGAACATTCCTGGAAGAGATTAGGGCTCTACCAAAAAAAGGGAACGAACGAATTCACTTCTTTACCACGTCGACGTGGTAAAAACCTAAGAGATAAGAGATCCTAGTCTGGCGATATTTTTTGTAATTCTTGTGAAGACACCGCAGGATACCGGCTTAGCACTTAGGCTGGTATTACACAATGACAATAAAGTTATTCGTCAAAATACTTTGTCAAAGAATTTTTAAGGGTACGGTCGAGACTTTTTTGAAACATGTTTTTAACCCAGCTTTACTACGAAGTTCGTTTATAAACCCGATCTGGTACAAAACAAATAAGAAACATGTTTAGTGAACCTTTAAAGGGTTCCTTGCACGAACCAGATTTAGTAGGTACTACCTATTTATATGTATAATCGGAAGTTTATATTCGCACAAATTATTGAATACATACATTTTCCTCGAGACCAAATCAATCAACGTAGGTATCTTATGAAATTGTTAACAAATGAATCAGTAAACATACCTAGGTACATGTGGAAGCCATTTTTAGTGGCCCTTATTTAATTGAGTGCTGTGATTTGATTATTTGAATATTTAAACCCGAAATTAAATTGTAATAGAAGTTTTTCATTTGACAATATTGAGGTTAATTTTATAACCTCAATTTTCGTCGTCGATTTTTCAATTACAATTTATTTTAATAATTTACGATCAACTTACGTTGTAACCGTTTAATTACTAATGAGTGAATAACTAATGCCCTATAGTCAGTGATTGCATAAGAATTTAACTTGTACAGGGTTTGTGTACACTTACGTCGGATACTTTAGGAATAGACTGTAGACGTGAAATGTTTTTAGTCAACTCAGAATATAAAGAGATACTTAATAGACAAGATAAGTTCCAATAGCCCAGTAATTGAGGACAAATTCATACGATCCTGAGATAATAAATGCCGAGATAAAGCACTTGGTGCACCGTTTACTTAACAACTTAGTTCAACAAAACAATAAATTATTAAAACCTGTTGAGAGAAAATGTTTGGAGCTTTATTTTGGCGTGCTTTAATTGGTTGACTTGTATTTCATCTTTGGATGTGGCTTGAAAATAAAGGGTCAACTTCGAGCGTACCATATTCACTATCTTAACTTATCTGTTCTGTGATCTTAACAACTGATTTGGAATGGTAGCTCTTCATATTGTCCTTTCGTAAATGTGTAAGTAGGAAGAGCTCTTTACAAAACTTGTTTCCGTTTATTTATCGTTCCATTATAAAACGCTTACTCATCTAACAATACAGAGCTTTTTTTATAATCAGGGTGATACAATAAAAACTACCTGCCCAAGCCAAGACAACATTCTAAGATAGGTACATCTGTTTGTTGAATTCAAAAATGTTTAAAATGCGCGGCATGTATAAAGTTTTACTTAGATAGCCTGAACAGTTTTTCTATAGCTTTTCATGTACTAGAAGCGACCCGACCATAAACAATAGCATATAGTTCGCACCCATATTTACGGCTTAATTATGGATCAACGCGTAGCTTTAAACTAGGTTAGCGAAGTCCCGATACGTGATACCACTCGTGGTATCACTGTAATTATTTCCGTCTGTCATACATAAATATATCGTATACGTATAGGTAACATGATAGTAACTTGCGTTAGTCGATTACGCACTCTGTTAGTCTACAGTCTATACTCCATTGAAAGTGCACTTACACTAAAGCTCATGGTAGGTATCGTTCGAATGCGTGCCAATGCATAAATTATTTTAAAAGTGTTAGTGAGTACCCTATTATTATAATTATGTGTGGCAATTGTTATAGTTTGAAAGCCTGCCTATGATGACCATTTATAACCATGCCTCCCGAGTCACCGGTATTATGTACAGCAGGTGTATTTTAGTAATAAAATAACCACAGGTTGATGATAATAATTCAGTATCAATGAAGGGGCGACCCTGTCGTTATCTCTCACCAAAGTACGTAATACCTACGACCAATATTTCCGGCATTATAAATTCCAGTATTATTAACATACACATATTTGCCCAACATTAGTATTCAGATTCTAACAGTAGGTGGTACTAGGCACTAAGAGATGATGGGTGTGCACTTGTTCTACACCAAAATAAATATGGTAAATGTAACTGTCCACATGGCAATTAACCGAAAATATTTGTTATAATGACAAAGGTACAAAGCACAATGAACTGAAAAGTACACTAATCGTTCTAAGATTTAAACAGTTTCAGTTAAGTACTTTCAGAAAAAAAAACACATGTGGTGTCCATATTAACATCACATATAAAAATACTTAAAATAATAATTCCTAAATTAAAAGCAAGATAATCCAAGTACACATACCTGAGTCCCAATCCAAGTTTCTCCTTGAAAAGCAACGGAGTAGTGAATCCATTCTTCTGTAGATATGACACGGTCAGGTCTGTTCCGTGCATATCCAGCACTGCACCAGAATGCTCAAATCTTGGGCTCTCCAGTTTGTCAGCCAGGGAGAAACCCCGGCCACCTTCAGCCTCATCGTCACCCAGGGCCCACTCATCGGAGTAAAGCTTGCGTTGTTTGCGTTCACGCTAGGGAGAAGACAAGAAATGTTTATTTCTCTGTCTCTGAGGGAATTTCATTTAAAAACTGGTTTTGTAGGTTCAAAATGCTTACTTTGAGTTTGTTCTTTAGTGACATTATTGCCGAACTATTGTTTTCTCAATGATGTGGCAACCGAAATGTGTTTTTGTTTGCGAAGAACTTTGTTGTGCAATAATTCTGAATATTTTGTCAATTGTTATGATAATATTCCCTTTTCAACTGATTGTCAAGAATTTAAAAGTGAAAACATGTTACATAACATCATCTGACAACTCAATGGGATTATTCTGCATCTATGCCTATGTAGTTTGCAAGGCTATAATTTACCACTATTCAAACAAAACTGAAATTACTACAAAATTATGACTATTGGTGTATCAAACTGCAGGCAGCGAAATTAATTTCCCAACCTAATCTAATCTTGAATTAATAATTACCATTTATTACAGTGGTATAGTAAACACCATGAAATATTAGGTTGCCTGGATAAAAATAATTCATTGTTGTTGTAGGTGTTTGTTTGTCTCATCTGTAAAATTTGCTTAGCTAGAAAAGTTGACAATGCGGCGCTGAACTGATTAGTGACTTTCACTTTTTAACACATTTTATGACAGGTTTTGTGGATGAATTTTCATTATCGTTTTCCGATCGCGTACAAAAAATGCATCTGCAAGACTGTTTAGCGTCTCGCGTTACGAAGTAGGCTATTTTTTTCCAGCCAAGGCCAATGAAATACAAGTAAAAGAATAAGTGAACCTAACTTGTAACAATAAAACTTTTGGTGCGAGGGCTGTTTGCGGTCTCGGCGTAACAAAGAGCGGTCGGTCGCTCGACAATTGTGTCGTATCCTATTTAAATCAATATGCAAGTGTTTTAGACGATCGACTCTCGCCCAGCGTGTAATTGTTCGACGGAAGATTAGTCAAGTAATAAAGTAGATTGCTCGCGAGTAGCGAACGGACTCGGGCTCGACGTGTGGCCGTAGCGCATCGCGCACGTCCCTGGCCGCCTGCTCTCCGCCAGCCCGCGGGAGGGAAACGCCTTCGACACTCTGTCCTTACCAGATGCCCACAATGCCTCGTGCGCCGAAGACGTCGCTGGCGCGCGCAATTTATTGTCACGTCGCTCATTATCAACGCCGCTGAATCGCAATGCCGCGATCTCCGGAACTATTATAGATTTTGACACCATCTCGCATGCGCGAATGCATACGGCCGCCGCGTTTTAAACTCGGCCACGGCGTGATCACAAAAAACTGAGTCCGATGACCCTCAATGACTATCATCACACACAAAAACCACATTCACAAAAAGATTCCTATCGTCATCCCGTAACTTTCGTAAATCGATACACGATGCAGCGATGCACCATTTCATGTTTACGTGATCCCAGATAAAGCCACCATGGCGTCACCCGCGACTATATACGTAAAAATCTAACAATAAACACTCACCAGTTGTCTTGGAACTTGTTTTTTAGCATTCGGCAGTGTTTCCGACATGTTTACGTTAGTCAGAAACACTGCACCACGAAATTAACACTATTTTACGTAAATATTTTACACGGAGCACGAGAAAAAGTAACGCAATCCACCATTTGCAATAGTCGACACTGCTGCCAACCGTGCGGCGAGCAATCACTCCGGTAAACTACTGGAGGTTGGTACAACGTGAAATGCCCTATTGGTTTATTTATGAAATAAGATGGCGGTAGCGTTCAAAACATCGCGAAATCATCGTGTTTCAGTTAAAATCTTGGTAATGTATTAATAAAATGTATATGTAATTTAATTTGACTTGTTTCCTTACAAAACTAAAAGTAAAACAAAAATAATGCAGTATTGTACAGATAATATTGTAATTACAATCACTTAAAGTTCGAGCAACAACTATAGACTTAGGACTTAGGTCAACTGACTAAATTATAATTCATAAAATGAAGTAATGTGCAAGATCAGTATTTATAAATATTGAATTAATTTATAAAATAATAAAATAGATACCACGTTTTTAAATAATATTTCTATTGGATACTGAATAGTACGCCAAGTTGTTTGTTGTGGCGGATCATAAGCCATGACCATTTTCAAAAATGACGCAACTAAGGGCTGTCAGGGGTGGAGTAGAGAAGTGGGTAAACTGGGTTCTGAGTTTCTGGGTTGTTGTTCTCAGGTCTCGTAAGATTGTTTACTTACTATAATATTATTATATTGTAATGATTTTTATAATAAATTAAAAATGCAACTAAATTATTATGTAGCGCTGAACGTACATACCTGAAGTGTACTTGCAAGGACTTACAACATTTCTCATCGTTCGTGAATGTGAAATCAAATTCACGGTTTGAGGAAACATCGAGCGGAAGTGGCACACTTCTGTAGGCAGTATGGATGCGTGGAGATTGTCATATTATTAGGAGTTATGCTGTATATATCCTGCTATCATGGCTAATTAATGGTGTGACCGCCGGACTGCCAAGTCATAGGTCTCGAGTTCGAACCCAATGCACGCACCTCTGAGTTTTCGGATTCATGTGCGTATTGTATAATTGTCACTTGCTTAAAATCGGTGACGGAAAACATCGTGAGGAAACCGGCATGCCTGAGAGATATTTCTCAACAGCATGTGATGCTAAGTCAGAGGCCCATGGGCAGCATTGAAACTCTGACACCAGGTTAGTCACTAACCACACGAAGAAGAAGAAGATGGCTAATTTATTATTATTATTATAGCTTTTACAAAGATACAGTATTCTATCAATGTACAGAATGACCAGTATACTTTCATTGTCAATAAAGAAAGATAAAAATGAACAAAAATTATTTTCTACTTAGGTGCTTACCTACATTCGTCATTTTCTTGGCATGCAGAACTGCTACGGAGTGTCAAGATAATTATGCTGCACTGTGGCCTGTTCCTACCTTGTCTAAGTAGTGGTTATTTTACATGACCAGTGCTTGCTCGCAAAACTTCGTTTTGCTGCGACTTTTATAAATGTTTATGGGATATCATGAAGCTCATTAAGAATATTAGGTATTGTAAGTGATTATTGTCTTGGGTAGGCCTACCTATAAAAAATGTGGCTGTAGTACGCTTGGGTACATAAATTAAATCACTCTCATAAAATTTAATATCAGGTAGAAAAAAACTGATATCAGCCAATTTGACAAGAAGTTATGACGTGGTTGTTTTCGGTAGTGTTTTGTAAAGGGAAGGCGGAAATCAGGATTCTGTTGCCTACCTTACTGTTATATTTTTATAAATAGAATGTTTTGACTTTATAACTTTACCTATATATTGGTTAGTCAGCAACGATAGTCGATTATCACTGTTTTTAACAAATTAAATAAGGGGGAGGGGGCATTCGAGGACTACATTTCTTTTTAGGGTTCCGTACCCAAAGGGTAAAACAGGACCCTATTACTAACACTCCACTGTCCGTCTGTCACCAGGCTGTATCTCATGAACCGTGATAGTTAGACGGTTGCAATTTTCACCATGAACTTTCGAAACTAGTTATTTTTTCAATTCGTAGTAGCGCTTTGAAGTCGATTCTTTTTATATATTAACTAAATTGACAGAAAATTATGCATTTCACAGCTTTCAGCATTAATTTATGCACGTATTGGATATACAATTCACAACATATTAGGTAAGTACAGACGGCAGCACATCAAGCAATCAATCATCATCAATTAGGGATACCTAACTGTCAAATTTTCTCAATTAAAAATGAACCTTATATCTTTGCAATAAAGTTGAAATACTATCAAAGAAATTTGACAGATTGTGGTAACTTGATGTGCTGGCCTCTGTACATCAATTCAGTTTGTTTACCCGAATGCGGCCAAGCCCAATTGAAGGGCAATGTTTTGGTTGGTTGGTATAAATGTCTGAAGGTGTGCGAACGGATATTTGTACAATAGACTATTTAAAACGGACAAAAATAAAATATGAAATCACAAATAAAAAAAACCGTTCGACCTAAAAACTTCCATCACCGTACAGAAATTAAATATTATGCGAAGATATAATTGTAAAATTGCATCTAATGATAATAAGTGTTCCATTTGATTCTAAAAATCTGTGGCGTCACATTGTTATATTTCATACAAATCACGTACAAATTCTGCGTTTTGACAGTTCTTAATTAATAATATTTTATTTTATTTTTTTATTTTATAGTATGTGTATTTTTGTTTTGTATGTGCCTATGATCCTGTGTTGGTCGAAATAAATGATTTATTATATTAAAAAGTTACGTTATTGACTACCCTTTCAAATACCCAATTCGGGTATCGTCGGTCCTCCTCATTGCTGTCGAGACACACACGGGTTATATGGATTTATAGTCACGCTGGATTTAAACCTACTATTAACAGAATCCTTATAATTATTTTTTGTAGATGCGTTCTTAATTGAGGCATCAACGGCTTTGAAGATAAATTTCTGAAAATATATTATATACAAGGTGAAATTGAATTCATGGACATTATTTTAAGAGGTCATTGTAGTCGTTCATAATGATGAGTAGGTACAATAATGCCCATGAATTCAATCTCACCCTGTATTCAATTAATTTTATTTTATGGTTGAAAGAAAAAACATTTAAAACCCGACGTCATTTACCTACTGAAATGTCAATCACTTTCTCAGCAGGCTAAAGCAGCTAGGGGCATAAAAACAGAGATGGAACTAAATAATTGCCACAAACTACATCACACTGCTTGAAAACTTAGTTTGTTTAAAACTTTTTGGTTGCAACTGGGTTTTTTAATTAAAAAAAAACTTTGAAAAGAATTTGGTTTCTGCCACAATATGTATGTAATACAACCTCAAAATAATTTAGTATTTGAGATTTAGTTTGGTAGTACTGTTTAATTTTTTTAGGTACAACCTTAGAGCATTTAACCTATAAATGCTCACTGAACTGACCACTGTATAAGTACGGTGAACCACATGCTCTATGAAAATCACTCTTACTGCTACGACTGCGACATTGTCAAATTGTAACCACTGATGCCCGGTTAACTGTACCTACAGGCTGAATTTTGTGATATGATTAACCTGAACGCTATTGAAAAGTGTTGGCAAGAGCAGTTTTGAATTAAAACAAAATTTAAAAAAAAAAACATTCAAGAATAAAAGTTAGTGTACCTACATTTTTTACGGTTAGTGCCTCAAAAAGAAAAACTATCATGTTTTTATTTAAAAATACTTATAATATTTTTGGCAGTATTATTTAACCTACTTATTTTGTTTAAAAAATAATTAATAATTACAACAATTACTCGGCAAACTTACCAAATTGATTACATTTGAAGTAGGTAAAGGAGAATAAAAAAAAAGATACTCGCAACTGATTTATTTATTTAACACTGAATGAAAGTACAGGCAACAGAGTAAATATGTAACGAGAAGGAATTAAATAACAGTAAAAAAAAATGTTTTATAGAATTCAGAACCTATATTTTTGTACATGTCTGGCTAAATAGTAACAGCTTAGGTCATTTCGTGGATGGGTGACTATCCATTACATAATTATCGAAAACCCTTCGTGTCTCCGAAAGCATGTTAAGCCGTTGTTCCCGGTTGTGATTTGTAAATCTTGTAAATTTAATAGTCATTACCGGTAGCCAGAAAGAAGTCCAAAAGTCTGACAATCAGTTTTGCCAAGGTGTTACGCTTTACCCAGTAAATAGATTGTGAAGCTCAGATGCCTATCTGACCTCAGTCGCTCCATGTATTATACTGGTATTTAGCTGCGTCCGGTTAGAATGTAATCTGACCCCAACATAGTTGGGAAAAGGCTAGGCAGACTTCTATTGTACAGGTGAGGTACCTATTTATTTTTTACCGCTGGCCGTATAATTTTTAACACCAATAAATGCCAGTATCCTGTCAAGGTCGCTATTAACTTCAACTAGCTTTTCCCAACTACGTTCAGGTCGGCTTCCAGTCTAACCGGTAACAGCTGAATACCGATTTTTTCTTGGTGCAATTGCCAATCTGACCTCCACCACCCAGTTACTGGGACGACTAACTGGTAGCCAGAACCGATTCCAGGACATACCTATCTGTGTAATTCAAGTCTTGCTGGTCTATTCTCACCGTGAAAACTTAGGTGAAGTGAGCTGTCATTCTACCTGATGTAATAATAATAATAATATTCTAACATTTCACACAACGCCATAATATAGTCCCAAGCTAAGCAACCTAATGCGTGTGTAATGGTAACGAGATGGCTGATAAACTACTTATATACAGATAGAAAGACACCCAGACCCGGAACAAATACTTGCAGGTCATACAAATATTTTATGGGATGTACTCGTATACTATTGACAGTTCATTTTACCTTAGTTTTCACGGAAATAAATCGGCTGATAACAGCCAATTCTTAAGACTAGTAAGTAGCCTGTAGACTTTTTTGCTTTCGTCTATTTATTAGGCGCTTTTGTTGCAACACGGAGATGACAAGAGTAATCAATAAGGCGCTTTAAAAAAATTGGCCGTTTAATATTTATTTTAAGTAATTGACTAAAATTTAATATATGAGGTTGTAACGAAGTAAACAATGCGCGCACGCTTAAAGCAATCGTCCACCCGTGGCACACGCGTAAGGTCTCATCGTATACGATCGCATACACACACAGACGCGACCCGAGCAGGTATAAAAGACGTGCCTGGCCCTCCTAGCTCAGTTCGACTCTGCGAGGGCTTTGTATTCGATGATTCGGAACTATTCCCTGGCAAGTTGAGCGCTCTGCTTATAATACGTCACGCTTGGTGGTACTTTCGTAACACGGAATATTACCGGTGTGTCATATTGTTCGTGGAGTTATTTTGTTTTTAGCGCTTCACGCTATTATTTATTTATTATTTGCTAGCTTACTTGCTTATTGTTTCTCATATTTGTTTAATTTCATGTTTGCATTGTATAACTAAGTACGTTACATACCTTTTTTTCTAAACATTGCATAAACATAGTTTTAAATCGCCTAGCTTGCATTAGTTTATTAGCTTAACTTTTTGTTTGTGTTACCTACCTTCTTATTTCAATATTGGCTTACGCAATTTTTTCTTACTACCCCCGTTTTATGTTGTATAGCATTCTTGTGTTTTGTATGTTATTTCAAATATAGGTTTTAAGTATTTCTCCCTGGAGTATTATTTACGAAGAACCCCATTACAAATTGACGCCCCAACGTGGATCCTCCAAAGAAACACCTTAGACCTAGACCAACAAAACAAACACAGAGGTTTACTATACAGGACTACCCGCAGAAAGGAAAGAAAAAGGATATAATGGATAGTAAGAGTGGTTCTGCTTCATCTTCATCGTCAATAACTATGTCCAGTGAACAGTTCCAACAACTACTCACAGCAGTGGCTTCAGGGTCAAAGCATAACGGTTCCATGGTAAGATGTCCGGTAAAATTTAATGGCAATAAGAGGGCTTCTGAGGTCGAGTCTTTTCTAGCAGCGGTGCGTGTGTTCAAGAAGGTTGAGCATATAGAAGACGAAGACGTTTTAACAGGGCTGCCATTGATCTTAACGAATGATGCTGCTACTTGGTGGCAAGGTATTAAGAATCAGGTAAAAACATGGAGTCAGTTCGAAGAACGCTTGCGACACGCATTTGCACCCAAGAAGTTGGCATTCAAAGTATACCAAGAGATAGTGGAAAAAAAGCAAAAGAAGGATATATTAACAGAAATATTTGTGGCGGAAAAACGTGCCCTCATAGCTGAATTACCAACACCAGGTCATACTGAACAGCAAGAGATAGATTTAGTATTTGGCCAAATTCGTTTTGAGATCAGAGAAAAATTATCTAGGGAATCTATAGATACTTTCGATGATTTATTAGAGAAAGCTAGAGAGATTGAGCGAAATTTAGGTGAAAGAGCTGAAGAGAAACAGACGTCGAAAGCAATAGAAAGCACACCCAAGGGGAAAACTAGATGCAATTACTGCAGACTTCCAGGACACACTTCAGATGTCTGTAGAAAACGCCTGAAGGCTGAGCAGCAGAAACCTGCAGTGAAGCCAGCGGAAACTAAACTTGATGATAAAGTGAAGCCAAAATTTTCATGCTACGGATGCGGTGAACCAGGTGTCGTGAGAAGCCGTTGTCCGAAGTGTAATGATCAGCGCATAGGAACAGAAGAAATCAATTTCTGTTCCATAAATACTCCAAGTATCAGATGCCTTCGACCGATAGTGCCAATTAGTATTGGAGATATAAAGGGTACTGGATTCGTAGATACATGTGCTAGATCAAGTGTAGCCTCATATCAGCTTTTCGTTTGCTTGAAGCAAGAAGGATATGACTTCGAAAAGGAAACCATGAACATAACGTTAGCTGATGGTATACCAAAAATTCAGACTGTCTTGACTGTTACAGCGCCAGTTAATATTTATGGAAAAGTGATCAATACTTCTTTCATTGTTATGCCTCATGCCAAAAGTAACAAGACATTACTGGGAGTTGGTTTTATCGAAGATGCCATGATGGTTCTTAACTTACCTCAGTTAACATGTAGGTTCCTTGATGATCCTGCAAAAGTATATGACTTAAAACAAGAAGACATTTGCGAGACAATGATCGCCGATTTGATTTCCATCGCTTGCTTACCTGAAATCATTTCACCAATGTCTACTTCACCTGAAAAAGTCATTACTTCGAAATCGATAACATCGAGTCTTGTCGAACAAAATTTGATCCGTCCGTATGGTCCCGTGATGAGAGTGTCTTCTCCTGACGTATTAGAAAATGCACCTGTACAATCGCAAAGTGAGCCGTTAGTTGGCAAAGACGCACCCACTAATATGGAGATTTGTCAAGCAAGTGCAGCACGTCCACAGACACCCACGTATGGTCCGCTAGTACCAATTGAATTTTCTACTCCACCGAATAAGCGCCGACGATTGTTTGATGGCCATTCTCCAGTGGTAGATGCATTGTATCAAGATGCTAGAAGGTCTATAGATGAAAGCACCATAGAATTGTCACCAGACTCCAGATCTTTGTTCAATTCACCTAGTACGGATATTTCAGCTATAGACGCCGAAAGGTTTGACTGTGTTCTAAGCAATGAAGAGTTTATACGTTTGCAAAATCTTTTAGAGAAGAATGCAAATACATTTGTTCCTAATGGAAAACCTACAACCCAGACGGAGCACTTTATTGACACAGGAAATCACAGACCAATTTCCGTCCCACCGTATCGATTATCGCCTGCGAAAACTCAAATCCTGAAAGATGAAGTAAGCAAGATGCTTGCAGAAGGGATAATAGAACCGTGCAACTCTCCGTGGTCTGCACCTGTAGTTATGGTTCCTAAGAAAGATGGTGGAACACGAGTTTGCATTGATTATCGTCAACTCAATGCAATTACTATACCAGATGTCTATCCACTACCTCGTATAGATGATCTGTTACATGATGCTAAGCCAACACCGTATATGTCTACTATAGATTTACGCGCAGGTTACTGGCAAATTAGAGTAAAGCAGGAAGACCAATGCAAGACTGCTTTTGTTACACCATTCGGCATGTACAAGTTTTTACGGATGCCCTTTGGTTTGCGCAATGCACCAGCCACTTTCCAACGATTGATGGATAGTTTCCGCGTGTCTCTGAGCCACGTTAAACTGTGTGTTTTTATCGACGATCTCATCGCCCTGTCTCCAACATTTGAGCAACATCTAAACGATCTTCAAGATGTCTTCTCCCGACTTCAAGAATATAACTTGACAGCCAATAAGGAAAAGTGCAAATTCTGTTGTTCGAGGGTTAAGTACCTGGGACATTATATTACCCCAAAAGGACTGGAAATGGATCCTAACAAAGTCAGTGCGATTGTAAACATGACTGCACCTACCAATTTAAAGCATTTACTTTCGTTCTTGCAAATGTGTTCTTGGTACAGAAGATTCATTCCCGGATTTGCTAAAGTCGCTGAGCCCTTAACCCGTCTGACCAAGAAACAAGCTAAATGGCTGTGGGAGAACGAACAAGAAGGTGCCTATGTGAAACTGAAAGAACTTCTTACGACTAGTCCCATATTGGCTCAAGCAGATGACTCAAAGCCTTATATAATTAAAACCGATGCCAGCAACTACGCAATCGGTGCAGTTCTCGTGCAGGGGGAGGGTGAACAGGAACACCCCGTAGAATACGCCAGTCGATTGCTAAATCAAGCTGAAAGAAATTATTCTACGACTGAACGCGAGGCACTCGCCGTTGTATGGGCGCTTAATAAGTTTAGAGGATATATAGAAGGGACGCCTATTACAATCCTGACGGACCACCAGGCTCTCAAATGGTTAATGTCGTTAAAATCCCCAACTGGACGACTAGCAAGATGGGCGCTCCAGTTACAGCCGTATGATATCACAGTAAAGTACATCACTGGGAAGACGAACGTCGTAGCTGATGCTTTATCTCGCCCTAATTGTGATACTGACACTAAAGAAAACTGTGGAATATGTAGTATTGTGATAGATACGCCAAGGAAGAATCCTAAAGAAGTAAGAGAGGCACAAATGAAGGACAAAAACATAGAGAAGATAGTATAGGCATTTGAAAGTAATAATGAAGAAGAAGCACGATACTGGTGTCAAAAAGGTTACGTTATGAATAATGGTTTACTATATCGCTACAACCCTGATGGTGATAGTGATAATAGTCAGATTCTTGTGCCGGAACATGAACAAACCAATGTTATATCAGCATATCATGATGAACCTACTGCCGGTCATTATGGTACAGAGAAAACGTTTGCTAGAATAGCTCAACGTTATTATTGGAAAGGCATGAGGAAGGACATCGAAAATTACATTCGAAACTGTCTGTCATGCCAGAGATACAAACCGTCTAATATGAAACCAGCTGGACTCCTTCAAACAACTGCAATGAATAAAAGATTTGAAGTAGTTGCTTTTGATCTATTTGGCCCATTACCTGCGTCAACCAATGGAATGACCTGGATATTCATCGTTGAAGATCTCGCGTCTAGATGGGTAGAACTATTCCCACTAGAACATGCAACTGCAACTAATTGCGCGATAACTCTCATTAATCAGATATTTTTGAGATACGGCATGCCACGAAGAATAATCAGTGACAATGGCATACAATTTGTTAGCGCTGTTATGCAGCAAGTAGCCTATTGCCTTGACATTAAGCATACATTTACGCCCGTTTATCATCCTGAAACGAATTCAGTAGAACGTCGCAACCGAGATCTTAAAACCCAGCTCGCCATACTTGTAGGAGATGATCATCGGACCTGGTCAGAGAAATTACCAAGCATTCGATTTGCGATGAACACTGCAGTTTGTTCTTCCACTGAGCATACTCCAGCATACCTAACATTCGGTCGAGAATTAAGAACGCCCGACGATAATGCACACGATCTACGCGAAATAATTTCATCAGAAAATTTCATTCCTGAAATTACACCTAAACTTTATTAGCAGAAACATTAAAAAGAGTTAAGGAAGTACAAGAAGGAAAAGAAGAAAAGCGAAAGGAATATGTAGATACAAGCAGAAGACCTAGCCCTAAATATAAACCTGGAGATCGAGTTCTCGTTGACACACACACCCTCAGTAAGACCGTCCAAGGATTCAGCTCAAAACTTGCCCCACGTCGAGATGGCCCATATATAATTTTGAAGAATCACGGACCCAGCTCTTACCATGTCGCCGACCCTAAAACACCAAATCAGAGTGTTGGGCTATATCATTCATCTGCATTACGCCCTTTCCAAAGTGACACTGATAGTCCACTACCAGCGCCAGCTCAGCCAATTCGAAAGCGTGGACGACCACCTAAAACAGCAGACCCACTTACCTCTGCTGAAGTTACAACCACAAAACTTCTGAAACCCATTCGAGGACGACCACGAAAGGATACTTTGAGTCTGCCTTCCTCGTCGAGACGTCTTCGGAGCCAGAGGGGGAGATTGTAACGAAGTAAACAATGCGCGCACGCTTAAAGCAATCGTCCACCCGTGGCACACGCGTAAGGTCTCATCGTATACGATCGCATACACACACAGACGCGACCCGAGCAGGTATAAAAGACGTGCCTGGCCCTCCTAGCTCAGTTCGACTCTGCGAGGGCTTTGTATTCGATGATTCGGAACTATTCCCTGGCAAGTTGAGCGCTCTGCTTATAATACGTCACGCTTGGTGGTACTTTCGTAACACGGAATATTACCGGTGTGTCATATTGTTCGTGGAGTTATTTTGTTTTTAGCGCTTCACGCTATTATTTATTTATTATTTGCTAGCTTACTTGCTTATTGTTTCTCATATTTGTTTAATTTCATGTTTGCATTGTATAACTAAGTACGTTACATACCTTTTTTTCTAAACATTGCATAAACATAGTTTTAAATCGCCTAGCTTGCATTAGTTTATTAGCTTAACTTTTTGTTTGTGTTACCTACCTTCTTATTTCAATATTGGCTTACGCAATTTTTTCTTACTACCCCCGTTTTATGTTGTATAGCATTCTTGTGTTTTGTATGTTATTTCAAATATAGGTTTTAAGTATTTCTCCCTGGAGTATTATTTACGAAGAACCCCATTACAAGGTTAAATTAAATTAGCTAGCAAAACTTCACAGACTTGATGGTACATAAGTATGTAATGTAGTTAAAAAAAAACTTTTAATTAAAAAGAAAATAACAGCAAATCATTAACACCTGCCACGTAATAATATATAATAACATAAAATAAAGATTTTTCCCTCTACAGTCTGTAGAGTGTCGTCAGCCAATTTAAATTAACCCTGTTTTTTGGACTGAGAACCTAGCCTCCGTCACGAAAGTCAACGAAGCCAAACTTCCATCTAAGTAAATTAGGTGCATAATGAAATAAAATGAAAATTTATTAAATGAGAATATTTATTACGAAATCATTATAGCCCATTTATTCTGTATATTTCTCATAGTGAAAACTTAGAAGAAGTGAAGGGCTGCCCGCTTCACTAAGTTTTTCACGCGATTTCACTATGAGAAATATACATAATAAACCGCCAGGTGCAAATCGATAGTGAAATACACATTCACATAAAATATACTTATTTAAAATTGCAATAATAGGGCTTAATATGTCCATTTATAGAGCTATGATATTTACTGTATACAGAGTTGATATGACAGAGGGGTATCTATTAAATTACACTACGTATATACGTGTTTAGTATTAACTCGGTACGGTATAAAAATAAAAAGCACCAAAAATGAGGTTTTTATTTTTTCAAATAAACTAAATAGCTTACAAATCAGAGTAAAACGCAACCACCCTTTGTAAATAAAAACTGACCTTGTAACAAAGCGGCACCGACGCGTGCACGCCGGAGCGCTGTTAGGAAAGATACATCGTGTTCAAACAGGGCAAAAACTTAAAACATCATTTGCGACTAAACTACTGCTCCTATTTAATTCATTTTTGGTACAGAGTTTGAAAATGGTTCCTAGTATAAGCTGTTTAAAGGAAAGCCCCTCTGTAGTATCAACTCTGTATAACCCAAAGACTTGTTAATTACAAACTGTTGATTAAAAACCTAATTTATAAAAGCCATGTGGGGATGCTCCCAGCTAGGAATCAGAATCAAAAGATCTTTTATACAAAAATGAGCTATCAGCACGCAACGGTATCAGTCAGCGACGTTTTTTATGAGCAAAATGTATTTTAAAAACTGAACAGATGTAATTTAAAGAACCTGTAGAATTTAAATATTTTTCGGATTTGCATAATTATTTATGATAGATAGGAATGGTGTGAATACAGTAGCTGTAACCCACGGCTTCGTCTGCGTAGACCCTAATTATTATTATATTTTTAATAAAAGTTACTCCTTACATCAGATATCTGCCAGTGAAGTCCCGTCAAAATGCGCCCAGCCCTTCGGAGACAAGCCGGAACAAACAGACAGGCAGACAAAATTGTTAAAAACTTGTATTACGTTGACAAAGGAATTGTAGTTCTTTGTTTAGGTTTAGTCTATTGTTTTTCATAAATAAAAACAAATTAAAACACCTTTTACTATTATGAACAAACATGGCCCACAAATAAATGATATAAATCTGTATACCTACTGACTGATTGATCTATCAAAACATGACTGAAACCACTGCAAAGACATTTGACATACCTACCGATAGTTATTATGACGTAGCCATCTGCTATTCCGGAGGAAGTCGCGGGCATAAACTTATATACAGGGTTATTTATAAAACACCAGAAACCTCTTAAGAGGTCATTGTACTCATCATTATGAACAACTTTTACTAACCAACTGACTGACAGACCAAACCTGAAATCGCGAAAAAAAAATCAGCTGTTCCCTACATTTATGTTCGTATAACTCGTCAAAATGTAAGGAACAGCTGATTTTTTTTCGCAATTTTAGGTTTGGTCCCATAGTAAAAGTTGTTCATAATGATGAGTACAATGACCACTTAAGAGGTTTCTGGTGTTTTACAAATAACCCTGTATATATACATAGTTTAAGCTAGGGAAATGTAATAATTGTCTTGTTTCACAACACGCAATATTAGAGTACTTTTACTCGTTTCATAGATATCGAATTACCATCTCTCAAAGTTATTCTGTAATACTTCATAACTGGATCTTCAATAATAAATTCACTGTCCACCGCTCCATTTTCTTCCAAAAACTCCGTGTGGCCTCTTAGCCAATCTAAATACAACTTTAAATACCTGTCATTAGGGTCTATGTCCGTGTGCCCCAAGCAAAATATCCTATACGCATCTTCGCCATATTTCCCAATGCCACATAAGTCACTTGCTCTGCGCCATTTTGAAGAAACAAACTGATAACTGAGCTTCCATATCATATGACCCCTTTTCCTTAATCCCAAGTTATCAAAAAATCTTTCTATAGATACTGGAGTGTCGTTTAAAACGTGATAAGGCGTTGGGTACTCCTCAAAAAAGGTTTTCATGTATGGCCTGGCAGTTCTGCCTGAAGTTTTCGTTAGGAATATTGTTGCTATTAGCATCGCCCAGGGATTTGAGGAGAACTCCTCTTCAACTACATAGTGTGGTGATACTGGCAGTTTTCGCGGTGTGATGTTGAAAAAAGGTTGTATTACTATAGGCTCTTGTTCCTCTATGGTCAGTTGAGATAGACTGAGTTCTTCAGACTCTATGGACGCCTGGCTCAGATCTTGAGATGAATCTAATGATCGGGTTGGTGAGCAAGGCAGCTGTAGTATTCGCGGACTTATAGTTGTAAGGTCCTCCTCTTCATTGAAGAATCTGCTGATACAATCCGAGTCTTCCATGGTCCTGTAAAGAAGGAAATAAGATTTAAATGGCAGGCTGATTTTTAAATTCAGTGAAATTTTGAGAAAATGGAATAAATATTGTGTTCGGCAAAAAAAAACGGGTTTAGGATTTATTTGGGGGACGGTGTGCCATACGGTCAGCAACGAAAGTCGATTAACATTGTAACTTTAACACGTCATTGACACAGAATTATTTTACACACATCAAAAGTGTCTAGGGATCAACATATATTTTTGCAATAACTTTTCTCTTGATTGATATTAATTTAAATTTTCTTTAAGGATTCATCAAATAAAGTGTTTTCGTTTGTCACAGTAACGATAAACCAAGTCACCTTTGCATTAATAAAGAAATTTGCCATTTTCCTAATAAAGGGATTTTTGACATTTGAACCACTAACATTAAAGTTCGAAAAAAAGACTGAAATAACAGTTTTCTTTAAAATTTTATTGGGTAACTTAAACAATTAATAATCCGTGTTTCTACCGCGAACACTAACAACACAAGAACATCGGTTTGGCATACTCAAAATGAGTTCATCCAAATCACGCTGTGGAATGGCCGCCCATGTTCGTTGCAACAACAAAAAAAGGTCTTCTTGCAACTGGATACCCTCCATATTCGGCAGAGCTCTTCTCTGTAGCATATCCCATGCATGCTCAATCGGGTTCAAGTCTGGCGACACGGAGACAAGACCGATACATTCAAATCTTAACTCGAAGAGCTCCAACAATAACCGCCATGATGTTAGCCGTGAGGCTTCATCACTCTTCAGGGAACTTAATTAGCGACCAAACAGTCAGAAACCGCTTGCATGAAGTGAACCTTCATTCCCGAAGACCGCTACGGGTACCACCTATAGCAATGCACAATCGTAGGATTCGATATCAATGGGCTCTTGAACACAGAAATTGGGCAGAAGAACAATGGCGTTTCGTGTGCTTTTCTGATGAGTCTCGTTTTGGTATGAGACCGGATACAAGACGTATACGACACTGGAGAACCCCTGGACGCCAACAGCGATTAAAATCCTGCCAGGAAGTCCATCCTTATAGTGGTGGAACCATCATGGTATGGGCGGGTATTTGGATCGGCGGAAGAACTGAGTTGATTTGGATCAGAGGCAACCTCAACGCTCAAATTTATGCTGAGACGATTGTATCTGACGTCATCGTTCCTCTACAAGTGCAAATCGGTCCCTTATTTCAGTTAATGCATGATAATGCACGACCGCACACCGCAAGAGTTGTAAGACAGACTCTCGCCGCAGCTAACATCAATGTCCTGCCCTGGCCTGCTCAGTCGCCAGACTTGAACCCGATTGAGCATGCATGGGATATGCTACAGAGAAGAGCTCTGCCGAATATGGAGGGTATCCAGTTGCAAGAAGACCTTTTTTTGTTGTTGCAACGAACATGGGCGGCCATTCCACAGCGTGATTTGGATGAACTCATTTTGAGTATGCCAAACCGATGTTCTTGTGTTGTTAGTGTTCGCGGTAGAAACACGGATTATTAATTGTTTAAGTTACCCAATAAAATTTTAAAGAAAACTGTTATTTCAGTCTTTTTTTCGAACTTTAATGTTAGTGGTTCAAATGTCAAAAATCCCTTTATTAGGAAAATGGCAAATTTCTTTATTAATGCAAAGGTGACTTGGTTTATCGTTACTGTGACAAACGAAAACACTTTATTTGATGAATCCTTAAAGAAAATTTAAATTAATATCAATCAAGAGAAAAGTTATTGCAAAAATATATGTTGATCCCTAGACACTTTTGATGTGTGTAGTTACTGTTTTTAGCATTTCATATAGAAATTGAAAGTTTCAGTTATTTGATTTAAATATTGTGTTCAATCATTACAATTTAGTGTTAATCGACTTTAGTTGCTAGCTAAAAATAGACAACGCTGGCAGCATTGTCTCTTTTCTAAAAAGATTAAAACGAGTTATTTTCACCCATCCTAGAGAGCTATCTTACTCATAACAGAGCTTTAAAAAGAGAGCTGTAGGCTGAAGTAGGTACTTAAAAGTATATTTTTTTCAAAAAAAAATTATTTGTAGGTCCCTTTTAATGAAGACCTTCATTAATGTCACATGTTCCGTAATCTCAATTACTTCTCATACGATAAAAGTGTAGAATCAAATTCATCCAACTGAACAGACAGCTGTGCTGCTGGGGAGTTTGTTGTGCCACTTTTTCTTCCCAGATAATATAACCACTAGGAAGTGGTGAAGGGTGGG
Organism: Hyppa rectilinea; assembly: GCA_951799385.1. Classification (NCBI taxonomy): domain Eukaryota; kingdom Metazoa; phylum Arthropoda; class Insecta; order Lepidoptera; family Noctuidae; genus Hyppa; species Hyppa rectilinea. Next base: position 6,204,445 of record OX637321.1, on the reverse strand, counting down.
CGTTTTTAGGGGGACTGTCTTATGTAACTTTGACCTTCATAAAGTGCTGATTTTCAGCCTAGTTTGAATAAGTGACTTTTGATTTTGTTGCAAATGCGGTCATAGCAATCCTTGATTTAAACACACCTTGTATAGTTCATTAGGAGTGGGTAGGTATGCCTAAATTTTACAAATAACGTTATCAAATCAACATTATTCTAAGCAGACGTTATGACTGAAACCTACACAGTGTAACTAATGAGTTTATGAGCCGTATCCTCAACTTGAGTTAAAAGTAACAAAAAAGGTTTGGTCACAAGAGCTAAATAAGTACACATGTTGTTTTGTTAGTATAATGGACCGTTCACATTGGGTTTTAGGTTTGTCTTAGAAGAATGATTTTTAGATATTTATATGTATATGGAAGGATAATATCAAGACAATCTAAGAAAATGTGTGTGTGAAGTTGTACTGCCAAAAACTCTTAAGTGGGAATTTCACCGACTGAATATGACCTGTATGAGCAGTGCAATTCTGTAATAATTTCACCGTTAAAATGTAGGTGAAGTGAGTTTAAAGTGAGCTGTCAATAGTGTCAATTCCAAGCATTCGTTGGAACAACAGCTCACTTCATCTAAGTTATCAGGGTGAGATTTTTATAGAATCGACCGGCAGCACATATAAACCGCGTTGCAGACCTGTCAGTGTCAATATTCCACAGACAATAATGACAATGATAATGGGGTTTATGGGCTGATCGCGTACAATTTTATTGGTGAAATTCACTCTAGCTCTATAGTTTAACTTCCCATACAATTAAAACCTACAATAGAAAAGATTAAGTAAGCACTTAAATAAAATACAAAAAAATAACCAAATAAAAACATTCATGATTTGTTAGGGTTAAAAAGCGTCTAATATAAAGGCACTTTAAAAAGGTCAAGCGAGAGAGACTGATTAGGCGTGAAATATTACCCGTGAAAAAATATTTTTGTGAACAAGTTTGTCATTAATAACATTTCCAAGTAAAACTTCATGCTTATTGCCCATTGTATAGAAATCCGCTAGGTGTTTATTTTCCAAGAATGTTTTTCTTTCAAAGTGGCAGTCACTTGCTAGTAAAAACAACAAAATTCATCAAATAGATAGTAAAAATCAATTACTATTTTCTTGTAATGAAAAAATTAGACGTTTCAAACCGAGACATTATATTTGTAGAAACTGTCTGATAACTTAATCGAAGTCGGAATATTATAAATACAAGCTTCTGCCGCGTGGCTGTTGGAAATTATCCCACGAAAACGTACTGCTGGAATAAAAAGTATCCTGTAAGTGTTAATCCATGATGTTAGCTATGTGTGTGCCATTTTTTCATACAGTTCCATTCAATAGTTTTATCAATACATCCTCACAAAATTTCTCGTTTATTATATTTGTAGGATTACTGAACAGTTGTGCTGCTGGGGAGTTTGTTAGGCCACTTTTTCTTCCCAGCTAAAGCACTACAAAGTAGTGAAGGGTGGGCATTTTAGGGGACTGTCTTATGGTAATTCTGACGTTCAAAAAGTACTGACTTTTAGCCTTGTTTGAATTAATAACTTTTGATTTTGATTGATTGTAAAGATCCAAATCAATGGTCATCAAATCTTTATAGAATACCACTACAATGCGTTTAATTCACTTACAGTAAGCAGCACGTCAGTGGAGCCACTTTGACCTTGAGCTGGCTTGAGCTTAGTACGGAATTACAATAGAATAGAGGTCAGCTTATTCTGGTTTGTTAACATTGATGTAGGGCCTATTGTTCAAGTAGAAAAGAAGCGGACCTACAACGCTCCCATGTGGTACTCCAACCGAAATAGGCTTCAAGCTGTACTGACAAGCTTCCACAAAATGTGAGAGGACGTTCACAATAAACGTCGAACACATTATCCTGTAATTGAATATTGAACTATGCTGTAACTAATTGTTAACCTACACTAATTATGCATTACATGTTGTAAAAGGCTTCACACCTTTCCAAATTAATACGCACACAAATTGTGGATTTTTTCCGTTTTTTTCGCATGTCACATAGAAAAATTAACAGAAGGAATCTTTTGAAAAGAAACAGGATTCTTTCGAGTGTTTCGGTTGATGGTTTGAAAGGTTAAAAAAACAACGGAATTGGCAAACCAAAAAGCCGGAAAAATTGTCTCTTTAAACAGGAATTTTAACCTGTTTTTTTCAACGCTAGTCAGGATTATACATATTTTAAATATTAATGATTCTGGACATAATATCTAACAGTAAAACTACAGGATAGGGGTTTCAAAGTTATAAAACAGAGCTTTATTCTTTTGAGAGATGGTTTAAACAAGTTGACACAAAATAATAAAGTTACCAGCAATATGTATATGAAAACAACAAAGGCCTTTATACCGGTAGTCGGGTTCAGGACAGGTTAAATGAATCTAGTTCAATTCCCTGGCAATTGAAACAGTTCCATTCAATGCTTAGTTTCCAGAAAGCTTTGCGACCATAATATGTTTATTGGTGATAGCGTTTTCTCGTGCTTTGGAAAAAACCTTATGTGATCTGTTTGCATTTATTTTAGATCTATGTTTTTAACTGGTGTACCACATTTTGAGTGTCATCTGCAATTAATTTTAAAGTGAACTGGGAGAAATGGTAATGGGTACAACATACTTTTATTTTTGTTTTGTCAATTTTTTATTTTATTATCAGTTTTGCATTTTTTTTAAATAGTTTATAAGTATAGTAGCTGGCTAGGCTGTAGATGGGTGACCCTTTTCAGATATCGAGACTCCTCCGTGCCTCCAAAACGTTAAGCCGTTGGTCCCGGTTGTCATTCGTGGATCTTTGACAGTCGTTACGGGTAGTCAGAAGCCCGAAAGTCTAACAGCCAGCCAATTAACTGGATAATACGATATCGTATTACCCAGTAAGTGACTGGGTTGTGGAGGTCAGATAGGCAGTCGCTCCATGTAAAATACTGGTATTCATCTGCATCCGGTTAAACTGGAAGCCGACCCAAATTTAGTTGGGAAAAGGCTAGGCAGATTGAAGTATACTCGTAACAGCCTCTTTCGCTGTTCACTGCGTAAAACTTTCACTACACTGCACAATAATACAATCGAAGTCCCTAAATTCGCATCGTTTGCAAAAAATAGGGATACACCTACTGTCAAAAGCCGCTAAAAGATGTACAGACGCCAGCACATCAAGCTATCCCTAACTGTCAAATTTTCTCAATTAAAAATGAACCTTATGTCTTTGCAATAAATTTGAAATACTATCAAAGAAATTTGACAGATTGTGGTAACTTGATGTGCTGGCCTCTGTACTTCCATAAATAAAACTGGAATTATTTGCAACAAAAAACGGGTTCATTCTGGAGGGGTCCCTTGCGCCCATCTGTCACTCGCGACCCTCATTCGTACTCTCAATTACAACTAGCTGCTGTCCAGGGCTTTGTCTGCGAAATAAAAGAATTTATCGGCTTTTATAAAAGTGAATCTACATAATAATATTTAAATAGCAGTTCGTCGTTCAGTAGCATCATGGGTGTGTTGGCAATTTTGTCTAGGTAAAAATAATTTGTATTTATAGTCAATGATACATCACATATAGTTGGGTTAGGGGATATTTAGTCTGTTGACTGATTTCATCCCACGCAAGTCCTGGAAACGTCTTCAAGAGATATGTAATAAAGTTCGTGTCCTTTGCCCTTTGGTATTCAGATCTAATTATAAGTCTTCTTAGAGGTATCATGTTTAATTAACGTATTACCAAGTTATTGGGTTGTGGCGGTCAGATAGGCAGGGGCTCCATTTAAAATACGCGTATTCAGCTGCATCCGGCTAGACTGGAAGCCGACCTAATTATAGTTGGGAAAAGGCTAGACAAATTGATTGATGGTTTGCATGTTGAAGGCGCTGAGTATTTGATAGACAATTTTTGCGCGGAAATAGAACGTATGGAAATCGATGCAATAACGCACACGGAGGACAAAACGACCGCGCCGCCGATGCTTCCCGAACAATTTCTCTCGTTCATTCGCTGTCAAAATGACCTCCCTCTGCGGAGCGCCTACATCAGGACCTACATTGTATAAGACGAACAGCCATATTTATTTTTTACCCCTCAAATGTCGTTCTCTCAAAACGTCAATAAATACACTCGAGAGCAATGAATCCGGGTCACTTAAAGAATGTTAAAAATCTCGGAAACTAAAAATGATAGGTTAATGCAATAAATTGTATTTAATAGACAATGTAATACTCCTTAAATGAAAGTAAAAAAAATATGAGTCACCATACATTTTATTAACACAAAATTACTTAAAGAAAAAAACTGCTGATCTCTCCTTAAAACAAAAATAGGAAACATGAAATTTTTGAACTTTATTACGATTTTCTTGAATTTTAATACTTCGTATTGCCTCCTCGTGCTTCCATTACTGCGTTTACGCGGTTTGGCATGCTGTACACCAAGTTCCTTATACGATTTTGGGGAATATTCTCCCATTCCTCTGTGAGAGCAATTTTGAGCTCACGAAGCGTGATTGGGGGAGGGTTTCGTTGTTTTACGCATCTGCCTAGCTCGTCCCAAGTATGCTCGATCGGGTTGATATCCGGGCTGCGCGCTGGCCACTCCATACGAGTAATGTTCATCTCTTGAAGGTAGTCATTCACAATCCTACCTCTATGAGGTCGGGCATTGTCATGCATAAATATAGCATCCTCACCTAAATTGACCATAAATGGACCAACGTGATCATTGAGGATTTCTTCCACATATCTTACGCTAGTTAAAGAGCCGTTTTCTATGATCACCAGCTCTGTGCGACTTTCAGAAGAAATTCCGGCCCACACAAGTACAGACCCACCACCGTAGGCTACTTTTTCTTCGATGCATGCTTGCTTGAATCTTTCCCCTGGTCTTCGATACACTCTGTGTCTTCCATCGTGCTTGTAGAACATAAATTTTGATTCGTCGGAGAACATAACTTTTGACCAATCTTCAATACTCCAATTTACGTGGCCCTGAAATACGATGCCCACGCTCCAGTTTAGGGCCGTTTGCAGGTCTAAGGGGTTTTAAGTTAGATTCAGCAAGCCGACGTCTTACTGTCCATGCACTTGGGTTACTTCCTCCGAGGTGTCGAAACTGATTTGTGAGTTCAGTTCCTGTGAGAAAGCGATTTCGAAGCATGGTGTTCACCAAGTATCGGTCTTCTCGTGCTGTGGTACACCTGGTTCTGCCCGTTCCTGGTCTGCGTAGGTTAGAACCAGTTTCTTCGTAACGTCGGAGAACTCTTTGTACTGTTGACAGCGACACACCGACAGTCCTGGCTGTATCGCGCTGACTCCGGCCGGTTTCCAGCATTGTAAGTATTCTGGTGCATTCTTCAGGCGTAAGCGACATAATTTCAGCTTGAATAATGAATATAGAGCACTATCAACATGGTTTATGTACCCACATAAATGACAGATTACAAACAAAAGCAAAACCAAATGCTTTAATTTCGTAGTTCCATCTTCGAAAGTGGCCCTTTTTCAAATTTGATTTTTTTATGATATAACTTTACAATAACTAAGAAGTTTTAATACCTTCATTTAAGGAGTATTACATTGTCTATTAAATACAATTTATTGCATTAACCTAGCATTTTTAGTTTCCGAGATTTTTAGGATTCTTTAAGTGACCCGGATTCATTGCTCTCGAGTGTATAATTGTATAAATCGTTGAGCTCTTATAAGCAAACGGCTACTAATAGGCGAATATCTAATGGGTTAAGATAGCAGACGATTGAAAAATCGGCCCTACATCAACACGCTAACGAACAGTGCGAAACGCGCTGCTCTTCACTACATAGTATAAAACAAAGTCGCTTTCTCTGTCCCTATATCCCTATGTATGCTTAAATCTTTAAAACTTCGCAACGGATTTTGGTGCAGTTTTTTTTAATATATAGAGTAATTCAAGAGGAAGGTTTAAGTATGTGTATAATTTTTCGACATACTATGCGGGCGAAGCCGCGGGCGGAAGCTATTAAAGTATATTTAGAATCTACGTCACCGCGAATCTCTTAGGGAACTATTTAAAAGAATTAATATTATGACGGTACCATGCCAATTCATTTATGAAAACATTATGTATGTAAGAAAAAATCGACATCTTTTTAACAAAATAAGTGATAGGCATAACTTTAATACTAGAAATAAAGATAAAATAGATCAACCCTTTTTTAGATTATCAAAAGTACATACATCTTTTATGGGGTTCTGTGTTAAATGTTACAACAAAATACCTTGTGACATTCTGCAATTAAATGAAAGAAAATTTAAAACTCACATTAAAAATACACTTTGTAAACAAGCATATTACAAATTAGAGGATTATATAAAGGATAAGGATGCTTGGAAACATGCTGGTCCTGCTCCACAGGGCAATCTAGTGTCTAGACAAAATCAAACTGGTTGCTAAGTAAATTAGGTAATAATTTATTATTTATAAAATACTATTTTTATCATGTTGAAATAACTTCTCACACATTGATTGATTTATTTATTTATTTATTTAAACTTTTCGCACACAATAAAGGTACAAAGGCGGACTTAATGCCTTAGGCATTCTCTACCAGTCAACCAAGGGTGGTGAAGAGAGTAGGATATTATTGGGCATTCTACCCCACCTGCCGTTCCTACGGCTCACTCCGTTCGCCTTCGTCACTCTCGGTGTGTTAGAATGCCCAATAACATCCTACTATAACTAGCTCTTCATATCAACCACTTACCTCGATTAACAAAAGCAGATCTACGGTTTAAACTTTGTTTCACTACACTACTTTACTGTCATTCTTTCATAGTTTCACTACACATTTCACCACTACTGAATTTATTCCTAATTTTAATCTACATGAAACGTGGTAAGCTAAACTTCAGGACAGATTGTCTCATGCCTCTCCGCAAAGTTAGAGATAGCGCATTACCACAAAGGTTCAACGCACACTCAGTTTATGCGACCAGATTGGTACCGAGGGCATCTGAAATTTAGAATATCGTATATATTAAACTAAAACTTGGGACAGATTGTCACTATGCCTCTACAAAGTTAGAGATAGCGCCTTACCACAAAGGTTCAACGCGCACTCAGATTATGCAACCAGATTGGTACCGAGGACATCCGAAATTTTAATTTAATTTCGTTTCATATAGATGAAAATTTACACGTTTATTAAACAAGTAAATGCGTCGGCTGTCTGAACCGATGACCTAAACTTCAGGACAGATTGTCACTAGTCTCTCCACAAAGTTAGAGATAGCGCCTTACCACAGAGGTTCAACGCGCACTCAGGTTATGCGACCAGATTGGTACCGAGGACATCTGAATTTTAGGCTACCGTATGCATTAAACTAAAATTTGGGACAGATTGTCACTATGCCTCCACAAAGTTAGAGATAGCGCCTTACCACAAAGGTTCAACGCGCACTCAGATTATGCAACCAGATTGGTACCGAGGACATCCGAAATTTTAATTTAATATATTCACCCAGACGACACTACTTACACGTTAATGAACACGTTACGTCTTCTACTGATGTCTGATTGCTAACCAACCGCACGTCGCGCTAATTAAAAGCTAAGGCTAAAAAGTTAAGGCGCATTTACACTAATATTTACCGTCCGGTGTGTGTAAGTCCGGTCAGTTTCGCCACATTGTATTCTTTCATGAAATACCTGACGCCGCGCGCCGGCGTCGGAATCGACCGTATCAGACAACTATTACGAGTGGATGTAAATGAGCCTTTACAGTCTGTGAAACTGCAAAATTGCAAGTAGCAATAATTTGCTGCGTATATTTTGTTGTATGTAAGGTATGTGTGTGTGTGTAATTTCCATGGGAACCTTTGCATAATATGCAAGATAAGCACTGCGCTTGTTGCAAACATTGTTTAAATTTGTCTTATACAGGACTTTCTATGTTCATATAAAATAGGTACTTACTTCATTTTCGGTACGGCACACTCATCTTGGAAATTACTTTATTGTAATAATTATGACCTTTGTGACTTTGTAGTTACAATAAATAAATATAAAAATATTTTTAATGAGTATTTTTATTGTCTAGGGATTGTTTAAAAATACTATTTATATTATCAAAACTGTAAGATTTCAATATAACTTCTACTTTATGACTTTATTAATATACTACTTATACTTATATTTCTATTATAGTTGATGGATTAATATTTGCAGTTTGACTGCAACATACGTAATAAACTAGTTTTGGTACGCGTATCCGTTCAAAACTTTTCTGCACATAAATTATTTCGAATGCAAGTTATTGATTGATGACGCTGGCGTCATCCCTATATGATCAAAGTACAGGTTAAGTTCGACTCTGCAAATAGGATTGCGAGTTTGAAAAGTGATGTTATAAAATTCAGTTCCCATATCAGTTTGTAAGTTCACAGGATTATTACGACTACTAAGCAATATATGTTCGAATGCACGAGTAACATCAAATTTATTTTTTGATTTTAACGGTTCAGCCCAGTCATACTTTGAGAAGCAGTCAATCACCACTAAGATGAAATTGTAACCTTTGTTATACTTTTTCAGGTTTTGCATGTCCATCAAATCTGCTTGCCATAAGTCGTGGATTCCTTTCAGAATAACAGAACGTCGAAGGTAATTTCTTCGTGCCGCTTTGTGTATTTCATTTACAATCTGCTGTTTTACCATTACGGAGTTTTTTGAAGTAATTTATCTACCTCTGCTTTAGTATAAAACTTATCTTGCAAATGAGTTGAAACCTCTGGTAACCTTGCTTTTAAAGTAGCTTGAACTGTACCCTTTGCATCTTTTATGACTTGAGAACGCAAGGTAGCAATCAGATTATTAACTTCTTTAAACATATTAGCATTCAATCCATCTACATAATCCTTGTTCACACCCAGATTCTTTAATTCTTTTATCGTGTTAGCATTCAATTGATCTACGTAATCCTTGTTCACAGCATCATCAGCTTCTACTGGAGATCTAATTCCTCTCAGTCTTGATGTTTTGATATCGTAATCTCCGTTTTCTGATTTTAACAATGCATTCTCATTAAACTCAAATAACTCTGATAAACGCATTCTTTTGTGTATGTAGTGTCCGAATTTGTCTACGTTCATGTTTAAGGTGTATTGTATCGAGAGGCTGATAGTAAAATAAACACATTTTTAAATATTTATTTATTTATAATTTTACTTTCACGCAATTCTTCAATGATAGATATAATTTCATTATCTAATCCAGTGTTGCCAGCATCTCTAGATGCAATTAATAATTTCAATCTTTCTACTAATTCATTAGGATTATCCCAGTACACTAAATCTACGTTTTTTCTCCACTTTTTTATTAATGGTAGACCCTTTCCCTGAACTGTATTCTTCAGTTTAAAAAGAGGTTTAATAATTTGCATATATTTTTGCCCTTTATTACTTTTTATTGGTTTACTTGGATCGTAGTCTCGACGATGTGCATTTGTATCAAGTAACATCGACTTATAATTTTGCATATCATTATCTGTAACCAAGTTTAAGTCTACATCTTTCTTAAGCAACAACTGTTTTAAACCAGGTGTATTTCGATATTTACGTTCAGCCACGGTAATGTATTGATCGTTGATCGTTATGCAAACAGAACCTAACATCAGTTTCCCGCGGTCTGCTCTAACCCCAAATGGAATATCTACCAACGCTTCTGAAGATACTGACCAGGATGATGTATCATAATCTTGATTCCCTTCAACTACTGATCCATAAGAAGAGTCACTGTTGATATCGGATTCATATTTGTCTTCATCGCTATTATTATCATTACTTTTTGCGCTACCAGTTCCTTCTTTCGGCATAGTTTCGTTAGTAAACGGAACATCAACAAAATCATCACTAGCACCCAGGAGAGCAGTTTGTTTACTAGCATTAGCAATTAGGTTGAGAGGATCTGTAACAGGTTTGAAAACAGATTCCAGTGCTTGTTTATTGTTAATCTCAGTATCTCTCATTTTTCGTACTTTTATCTTTACAGCTTCTGCCGCATCAACAATTTGTCGTTTCAATGATTTTTCCATATTGGTAAAATAGGTCGTAATTGATTTAGCGTCGTAAGGTGAATAATAATGTTTGGCAGGTAATAAGCCTTTTAACCAAAGACTACAAACGTGTCAAATTTATTTCTATAACATCCTTTGTTTTTGGAACAATCTTTATTAATTACAACATAATTGAACGGTACACTCCATATTTTTGAACACATTTCACGAAATTCATTCCATGTCATGTCAGTGTTGACGTGTTCTTCATAAACATGTCTCATATTTCTTTCATCTTGTTTAAAAAGTACGATTAGGTTTGCGTTGTCTCTTACTAACTGCTTAGGGATTTTACTATACGTCTGATTTAGATAAAAACAATCGATGGACTTGTGTCTCCCCATAGCAAAATAATCACGTATACTACTTTGATTTTCACAAGCAACATCATCAAATACAATTACAGAATTCGGTTTTGCAGTTTGAACACTCAGTACTTGCTCATTTTCATGATATTTCTGAAATGAAACGCTTGGTACTCGTTGCAAGACTTTTTCTAAAAAAACGTACTTGGGTTGTTGCAAGGTTTTCGAATAAACATAAACATTTTGAAATCTTAAACCATTCTCGTGTATAAGAAGACCAATTAATAAATTAGTTTTTCCACAATTTGACGGTCCGCAAATAATGCATCGTACCGATTTAGGTAATAATTCTCCATGACGAAAACCAGTCTCCTGAGAATTAACACAAAGTTTGTTTACATGTAACGATTGTGGTTGTTTTACAAATTTCATGACGACTGCTTGAAACGGCTATATTAATAATGAGTCGATTAATGTATTACATTGACATATATAACTAGTTCCATCGGCTGAACTAGTATTTTACTGCACTCCTATGTATCCTACATGGATTTCATTTATATTATTGGGTATAATACCACACCGAGAGAGACGGAGGCGAACGGAGTGAGCCGATGGAACAATCTGGTCGCATAAACTGAGTGTGCGTTGAACCTTTGTGGTAATGCACTATCTCTAACTAGTAGGATGTTATTGGGCATTCTAACACACCGAGAGTGACGAAGGCGAACGGAGTGAGCCGTAGGAACGGCAGGTGGGGTAGAATGCCCAATAATATCCTACTGAAGAGATTAGATGGCAGGTGCTTTAAATAGTAGGAACATACAAAACATTGAGACTTGAATAAAATGGGTACATAAATAGGTTAAAACCTTATAATAACAGTTTATACTATAATACATAACATACATAATTATTTACTATAATAGATAACTATAATATATATATATATCATATATACATACATACATATATATAGATACAAGGAAGACAGGTGGTGAGATAACTCTACGCTATTTGTTATGAAAATAACTCGGCAATTTCCGCTTAAATGCATAACGACTGGTAGCCGTCCTGATATCGAGAGGAAGCGCATTCCAAAGAAGAATAGACTGAATATGAAAGGAGGAATGAACAAAGTCAGAAGTATGAGAAGGACAGAGTAGGAGAAGGTTGTTAGAAGAACGCAGATTCTTAGCATGGGAAGAACAAAGATATTGGAAGTGAGAAATCAAATAAGAAGGAGGAGAGGGAGAGGTTAGGAGGGAGAAAAGAGTCGTCAATGCCCGTAAACTTCTTCTTTGGCGTATGGACATCCATTTGAGCTCAGATCTAAAACTAGACACATGGTCATACTTACGGAGGTTGAATATGAACCGGATGCAATTGTTAAGCAATCTGTCGAGCTTGTCCAGGAAAACCGCATTCAAGTCAAAGTAGCACACGTCACCATAGTCGATGATAGGGAAAATCAAGGTCTGCACAAGCATAGTTTTGGTCTTAGCGGGCAAAAAGTTTCTCAGACGATACAACGATCGCAAAGTACCACTGACCCTTTGACTAACACTAGCGACCTGGCGTTGCCAGCAAAGTGTCGAGTCAAGGTGCAAACCGAGATCTTTCACAGTAGGGGTGAAGGGTATGACGGTACCATTAAAAATAAGAGGTGGAAGAGAGCTAAGCGTCACCCTACCCATCATGCGCGAGCTACCAATTATAATGGCCTGTTTATTATATATTAACTTTTAGAATGTTTGTAAATATGTGAGCACCATGTACTTTTGACATACTTAAGTTACCTACCATTACTATATGTGTTTTTCTTTTCACCTTTTGTGGTGTAGTGTTTTTATTCTGGGTGCATCGTCTTCACATATAATGTTATAATTCATGTATACAAAACATTGTAAAACATTTTAAAAGAGTAACGGTGGAGTTTCTTGCCCATTCTTCTCCACACGAAACTACCTTTTGGAAGGGGCGACTAGAATCAATTCTATTTCTTGTTCATTTTGACGTTCAAAAGTGCCTTACTTGTGCCTATTTGAAATAAATGATTTGACTTTGACTTTGACTTATAAAAGATGAAAGCAAGAAAATACATTTACTCAGCACAGTTGATAGGCTCACGGCACAACACGAAACAAAATTCAAATGAAACTCAAAACCGATCAATGAACTTTACTGAAGAAGTAAAGTTCACTACGAACCAAAAGTTATGCTTATAGAATAACTAGCTTCTCCTTGCGGCTTCGCCCGCATAACATGTCGACATAAAAACTTACACTTGAATCACTCTATCTATTAAAAAAAATTACATCAAAATCCGTTATGTAGTTTTAAAGATCTAAGCATACATAGGGATATAGGGACAGAGAAAGCGACTTTGTTTTATACTATGTAGTGATGATGGGGTCATTAGATAATGGTGAACGTTGATTATGCCAGTAGGTCGATTCTGTAAAAATCACATCGTGAAAACTTAGGTGATGTGAGCGTGAAGTCAGCTGTCGTTCCACATTATGCTAGGGATTGACACTATTGACAGGTTGCTTTAAACTCACTTTACCTATGTTATCACGGTCAGATGATTACAGAATACCACTACAGATTTGTTGTCGACTCTATTATTATTAGGTATATATAGCATAAATTCATAAATGTTAATAGTAATATATAAAATATATATTATATTATATCTATACTAATATTATAAAACTGAAGAGTTTGTTTGTTTGTTTGAACGCGCTAATCTCAGGAACTACTGGTTCGAATTGCAAGATTCTTTTTGTGTTGAATAGTCCATTTATCGAGGAAGGCTATCGAGGAAGGCTATATAACATCACGACCAATAGGAGCCGCGCAGCGGGGGTGAAACCGCGGGGAACAGCTAGTTAATTCATAAATTAAATTCTATTAAAGTTTCTCACTAAATGAAAGGAGGCAAGCTTTCTCGCTACACTTATTTCTTCTTAGAATCAATCCGACGGAAGGTAAGCCTTTTCACAAGAAATTCATAAATTGCAAGTAGGTAAGAGGACTAGATTCAAGGAAATTGTCCTTCAATGTAGTTGCATCCTTGAACGTTGCTTCGATCAATAATTTGCGCAGGTCTGTTGTGACAGGAGCTCCATTTCATATTGCATTGAAATTTATTTACACAATTATTTTGAAGATATTAAGTACGAAATATTATTTACTATGTATTTGGTTATAGAATCAGTATTATCATACAACGTGGCAATGCCGCCAGCCTTTTGGGCACTTCTCCTGTTGACAGCGACATGGACGAATTATTGATGCCTTATGAATTTATACCCTCCCGTTTTATATACTTGTACATATTATTATAAATATTTTAAGACTATTTAATTTTAAGAGTGATAATTTACCTATTAGGTATGCGAACATAAAAGTAATTTGTTTAGAGGAGAAGGATAAAAAAAAATGTACTTAAGCTATTTGGTTGAAAAAGGTTCCTCGCGTATAGGAAAATAAAGGCCCATAGAACAACAAGACCGGAACTGAAACGGAACTGAAATTGAATTCTACTTACCTGAAATCGGGAAAAAAATTAGCTGTTCCCAACATTTTGACGAGTTATGCGAGCATATTGTATGGAACAGTAGATTTCTTTTCGCGATTTCAGATTTGTTCCCTTAGTAAAAGATTTTCATAATGACGAGTACAATGACCCCTTAAAATATTGCACATGAATTCAATTTCAACCTGTATATTAAAAAGAGCCAGAAAATAGATAAGTAATGAAAGAAATCATTCAAACACATGACAATATTAAGGAAAGCAAACTACACAGATACATCGCACTTGTCATAATACAAATAAAATACGAACAAGAACAGAGATAAATACACCGACCAACAACGTTGGAGTTGGCGACAAATGTTGGAATTGACGTCAACAGGTTGGCCAGCCAATCTAGGCCAACGTTCCGAGGTTCATACAGGATTTATATAGCGACCTTTTTCTATGCATTGACCTTCTTTTTAGATGGGCTCGCTCCTGGACTTTCTGTAGAACTTTAAAATATTGAATCTTCTATGAATTTCAAATATGGTTGCTCGTTCACTTTGTAAACACGTACCTACGGTAAGCTGTACGTCAGTGGTACCTAATAAAAGTAATAAAAGTAAAACAGTAATAACCACGTTCGACCTGTCAGTGTCCATATTCCAGCTCTTAAACGGGGTTTACGTGCTGAACGCGCTCAGATTAATTGGTGAAATTCAGCCTTACTATAAGCGGCCCCTTGTTCTATTGAAACTCCGTTCTACGCTAGGCCACCTGATTATTCAAGGACAAAATGTTACCGCTGACGGACGCTAAACGAGCTCGTTACTTACTGTTCAAGTAACATAACATCACGCCTGACATCCGTGAAGGGTATAGGCAGAGGTGTATCTACAGACCTAAAGTAAACCTACATTTCGCCAGTTACGTTTGAGTCTCATATAATCTTCTATACAAATTAATAAAAGTGTCTGTTTGTAGTGACAAAATAACAGATTTTTACTAAATGTATATGGAAGTATACAGTGTGTTAGGTTAAACGAGGGACATACTTTCAGGGGTTACTATTCTCATGAAAATGAACAACTTTGATTATGGAACTATACCTCAAATCACGAAAAAAATATCAGCTGTTCAGTAATTTTTTTTTTTTTTTTTGACATTTCACACAACGCCATATCGTCCCAAGGTAAGCAACCTAACGCTTGTGTTATGGTAACGAGATGGTTGATAAACTACTTATATACATTTTTTTTTTGTAAATACATACATATTATAGATGGAAAAACACCCAGACTCGTAACAAATACTTGCAGGTCGTACAAATATTTGTTCCGTGCGGGAATCGAACCCGCGACATAATGCGCAGCAGTCAATCGCTCAACCACTGCGCCAACCGTGTCGTCAAATTTATGTTCGCATAATTCGTCAAAATGTAAGGAACAGCTGATATTTTTTTTCGTATTTCAGAGTTGGTCCCATGGACAAAGTTGTTAATTTTCATGAGTACTATTACAACCTGAAAGTATGTCCCTTGTTTAACCTAACACACTGTATACAGTAGTTAGTAAAAAAAACTATTTTTAATTTTTTTGTCTGTCTGACTGTTTGGGGGTAATCTTCTAAACAGCTTGACCGATTTTTATGGGACTCTCCCTGACCGATTGCTGATGTTATAAGGAGTAATTTAGGCGTATTTAAAAAAAAAATAGGCACCACGGGGACCAAGTCGCGGGCAGCAACTGGTATAATATAAAGTTAGATTTAAGAAGCCTACAAGCGCTTAATATATCTGAAGATTTTAATAGATGTCTTAACGGATGTACTAGCTAGCACATCAAGTTACCCCAATCTGTCTAATTTATTTGATAGATTTCAACTTTATTACAAAACAATAAGGTTCATGTTATTTATTTATTTAAACTTTTCGCACACATACAATAAAGGTACAAAGGCGGACTTAATGCCTTAGGCATTCTCTACCAGTCAACCAAGGGTGGTGATGAGATTAGATGGTAGGTGCTTTAAAGAGTAGGAACATACAAAACATTGAGACTTATTAATAAAATAGGTACATAAATAGGTTAAAACCTTAAAATACCATGTTCAATTGCGAATATTTGACAGTTTTGGATAGCTTGACGTGCTGTCTGTACAGACGCCAGCACATCAAGCTATCTCTAACTGTCAAATATTCGCAATTGAACATGGTATTTTAAGGTTTTAACCTATTTTCTCAATTAAAAATGAACCTTATGTCTTTGCAATAAAGTTGAAATACTATCAAAAAAAAATTGTCAGACTGTGGTAACTTGATGTGCTGGCCTCTGTACATCAATATTCAATTAGTTAACCCACAACTTGTCCACAGAAAGAATGAAAGAAAGATGAGCATCCACGATCTTAGATCACTGTGAAAGTCTCATTACCGTTCGGTCAGTGATTTTTAAGTGATGCGCGTACGCAAGATAAGAAACTGTTGCATTGCAGTGTTTTTATTAGCACTAAATAGTCAACAACACGATGGAAGTATTGGATTTATTGCCAGTGTTGTGAGTGGAATAAAAACTGTTGGAAAATAACAATGGTAGAAAAAGTAAAACAAAAGAATGCAGGCAATGAAAGAGAATAATTACCTAGGAGAAACAGATTGTAGGTACTTTATATTATGTATATTTGTTTGTAGCTTTCGCAGTAATTAAGTTAATGAGTATTCTATTCATTGTAGTTTTTATTGTAACACTAGGTGGCTAGGAAGGGAGTGACTACCGAGATGACGACTAATAGAGAAGTAAGGAAGAAACAGACATGTTGCGCCGACCCCAAATAAATTGGGATAAGGGCAGGAGAATGATGACGAACGCTTATGAAAAGTATCTTATGTGTTAATCCAGGTCATACACTACCTCTGTGCCAAATTTCATCCAGATCCGTTCAGCCGTTTGAGCGTGAAGGACGGACAAACTTGCAAACTCACAAAAGTTTCGCCTTTATGCTGCTTTTTTCAAGCTAGTCAATAACCACACGAAAGAGAGAGAGAGAGAGAGTGAGAGTGAGAGTGTCTGAGAGATATTTCTCAACAGCATGTCAAGCTAAGTCAGAAGGTAAATTGTAATCATAAATCATAGAGGTAATTTTTTTTTATCGTTAATGGCTACAATATATTATGGTTACGTGATTTTTACAAACTTTACATCTGAATGTTGAGGAGCTCGTGGCTATGTAATACCAGTCGCACGGATTGATTCATCAGGTTAAGCTACGCTTGCCAGTGTCGGTCCATGGATGGGTGACCATCTCAACATATCGAGACTCCTCCGTGTCTCGGAAAGCACTTAAAGCTGTTGGTCCCGGCTGTCAATCGTGCATCTTTGACAGTCGTTACGGGTCGTTAGAAACCCGTAAATCTGACAGCCAGTCACACACAGGTTTTAACCTATCTATTCTACCTACCTAGTTATGAATATATTGTCAGTTTTTAAAGAAAAAAAATAAGAGTAAAAACATCAGGGGGCCTAGAGTAGTGTCAATTAGATTCGCTCCGTGTCGATTCGATTTCGAAAATAGTTGATCGCACAAATTGTTATCTCAGCGATTCGGATTGTCAAGAACGCCACTTGTCACCGCATTTGTATGGGAATATCATTGATCGAGTTTCGTTTCACAATTTGAAATTGACTAGCACTTAGCGATCGAAAACGATTGATCACGTGAAATTTCGAAAGCTTACTTATGCCAATTAAACATTTCGGGTATATCTAATTTCGTTATCGTTAATGAAAATGTGACTTTGTCTAGGCCCCAGGCCTTGTTACCCTGTAGGGTTAGGCAGAGTTGAACCCATTGTAGGTAAACCCACATTTCGAAAGTTGATGTTTAACCTTTTGAACGCCATTGTCACATACGTGACAAGCAAGCGCATGCCCGGTACGCCAACGACACAAATATGTGACAATGGCAACAACACTATAACACGAAATAAACAATTAATAATAATAATAATTTATTCACGAGTTTGAGACAACCATACAGAGTAACTTAATAATAAACACAAAATAGACAGATCGTTGTATGTGATATGGTACAATATTAAGATGGTTTGGTTGCCTTTAGACTGATTCGCCCTATCCCCTCGTACTAGTTTAAAAATTAAATCATTACTTTTGTGTGTGTTTACATAGATATCTTAAAAATGTAAGACCTCGTACGTATTTAATGACATGAAACAAATTAATTGACACCATGGATATTGGGAAATTCATGATAACAAGGAGAAATAAATTTGTAGCTTGGCGTGGAGGGCACGTGCGTGCGTTTATGCTCTGGCGTTCTAAAGGTTAAGCAAAACCCCACGAAGTAAATTCTTATCATCGAAAATCTCTTAAATGTTTTATATAAAAACAAATAAATGCATTGTGTTTGTAGGAATAAAATACGTCTTATAGTTGAATGACAACTAACAGAAGAATGACTTTATACACATCATAGTAATTTGTAAGTGTGGTATTAGAGCATACCTACAATAATACGTCATTGGTACCATCGCGGACATTTATGGGTGACCAGTTTTCGATCTTATGCCTTTAGTAATAAGTTTGAAAATTGGATCACCGTCAGTGTCTGCGATGGCCTCTACACCCTGACCTACAACGAACATCAACCCAACATCATACTATTAAGAGCGAAATTCAGCAATAAAACTGTTAAGAGGGATTGTCCGAAAGGGTTACCGCTACCCCGGAATATAAAGGGCTAAGAAAGGAACATGGATGGTTTTTAGTCAATAAGAGTCTGATAGTCCCTTCCGCTCCACCCAGAGGTTTCCATCCTCAAAAAATAAAAAAAAGCGATGAAACTGTAGGTACGCGGTAATCACATACCCCGTTTAAGGGTTCTCAGCATAGATAATTATAAGAATTTATATTTATTTTGTTGTCAGTGTCATTATTTTCTTAGGCATTTTGACACTGGCAATAAATGATTTTGAATTTAAAATTTTGTCAATAGATTTTGAACTTAATAATCAACGTTTTAAGGTTTAAAATCATTTGGAGAAATTTGACAGTTTGTTATAACTTGATGCGATGGCGACCGTACTAATAGGTCTTAAACGCGGTTTAGGAGTACTGATCGTGTTTAGATTTTTTTTATAACCGACAAAAAATGTCAACGCAAGGAGCTTCAGAATCATGAACTGAATTCAAGGTAACCAGCTTCGCTTCCATGTCCCTTCCACTCTGAATACTTACTTCCCTACCTAGGTTCATGGCACACTGTATTCTAAGAAGAATTCTACCAGATAATGCTTACCTACCAATAAAGATTTAAAAAATGAACGGCGAATGTAATCTTTCATACCAAAAATGCTGCAAACTGACAATTTCCTATAATAATCATCATATTCTGTCTATTAAACTCCACTGAACCAAATAAGAAATTTTAAATTAAAACTCACTTTATGTAATCAAACGGTGTTCCCGCAAAATAACTTATAATATCTATTTATTTTCCATGACCATGACCATAGATTACCGTTAAAAAAATTCTTGCCATGTTACAAAAAGAATATTCTTCTTTAAAGAATAGACTTAATCGGAACACAATAATAATAATAATAATTAACATCGACCAACATCTTTCGAGGCTCTCGTTAGGCGGTTGGATCAAGAGTCAGATTCAGAAGGCAGTTCTCCTCGATACGGCTCGCATTGTGAGGAGGTTCTTGTCTCTGCAGCCCTAACCACCGGTAGCTTGGACCCTGCTCCCGACACCGGCGGACCACTATTTTTTATATTTTTAAATGTTTTTGTTTGTTTTTTTTTTATAAAAATATTTAAAAATGTATTCAATATGAAAATATATAAATAAACGAATAATAATTAATAATTGTGTTTTATTTCAGGCAAAGATTCCCATATACAATAATAATAATAAAAGTTGATAAACTTGAATCGATTGACTAGATCCAAGATTAATCAACTAAGACCAAATCAGAATAAAAATTAAAATTAAAATAAATTAGAATAAAATTAAAATCAAAACAGAGTAAAATTAAAATCAGATCAGAATAATGTTAAAATTAAAAACAAATCAGAATCAAATTAAAATCAAATCAAAATTAAATCATAATCAAGTAAAAATCAGACCAAAATCAATCAAATGACCAAAAACAATGCTAAAGTATTTTAGAAATACCAAATAACATAAATTCTTAAAACAAATTACCTGAAACCACAATTATAAAACAAACGCGTACAATTTATAATTATAACAAATGAAATATGTCTGTATTTCATTTCATTCATCCAAGAATTATAAGAATTTTCAATTTATTAACATATAAATGTTTGCAATGGAAATGTTGAAAGCTCCAGCTACGTTTCACATTAGGTACGTTTTAAACGAAATTCCTACCGACGCCAGATGTATTGAAACTTACCTACAACATATTAAGACTGTTCTAGGAATTTTTAATTATCCTTTGTTAAAAAGATCCAGATGAAAAGCGCTATTGGAAATGTATTTGGAGCGCTGTTGGAGCAGGACCTGTTTGTTTTCTCGTAATAAGTTTTATCTTATACTAGCTTCCGCCCGCGGCTTCGCCCGCAAAATATGGCGACAAATTATACACATAAACCTTCCTCTTGAATCACTCTATCTATTAAAAAAAACCACATCAAAATCCGTTGCGTAGTTTTAAAGATTTAAGCATACATAGGGATATATAGGGACAGAGAAAGCGACTTTGTTTTATACCATGTAGTGATTATAAAGAGGATCTACTGCTCCAATTTCTAAAATTCTTTCAAAAATCCACGCGAACATAGTCGCCAGCGAAATAATAGTATAATAATCACTACATAGTATAAAACAAAGTCGCTATTTTTGTCTGTTTGTTTGTCTGTATGCTTAAATCTTTAAAACTACGCCACGGATTTTGATGCGGTTTTTTTTATTAGGTAGAGTGATTCAAGAGGAAGGTTTATGTGTATAATTTGTCGACATATTTTGCGGGCGAAGCCGCGGTCGGAAGCTAGTATATTATATATAAGGAAACAGTGACTGACTGACTGATACACAATAGCTCACAGTTATTATGGCGTATTTTAATACAATGTATAAAGTTCGATCCATAAAGTGGTATAACGGGGGGCGTCAGTCTCCCAAAAAGGATCATTAAGTTATGCATTTTATAAAAACGCTATACTTGATTCTGAACTCAATGTTTTTAACTATGTGCCTTGGTGAAGAGAGAAAAAAATAAGTTGTTCTGTTTTTCAATTACAATCTTGACAATCTTCTAAGGGAACTTTGAATAAAGCTTTGGTTAAATTAGAAAGCAGTGAACGATCAATTTATAACGGCTGTCCAAAAACAGAGCGTCTTAAAAATTGCAGATATTCATGACGACCGCTGTAATAATATGACGGAACCACTTCCCTAGGAAAATAAAGCATAAGTTCCTGCGAGTGTCGCGATACTTTGTATCAATGCACATTTGCTACATACCAAGTATATACCTCTGCCTTATTCAATTCGATACATAGACTATCCATAAACGTATACCAATATTATACTTATAGAGTGTTTGTATGTTTGTAACGAATAAACTCAAAAACTCCTTAACGGATCTGGATGAAACTTGGCACAAAGATAGATTATAGTCTGGAATAGTATATAAGCTACTTGTTATCCCGTAAAAATGTATGGTTCTCGTGGGATAATTTCCTATAGACACGCGGCCGAAGCCGCTGGCTAAAGCTAGAATTTAATAAGTCTATAAATCCTCATCAAAGTACCAACCACAAATTCTTTGCAAAAAATGCTTCCCATAATGGGCTTAATAACAATGGGTATCTGGGACTATAAAAGGCATACAAGTAGAGGCACAGTCTTGGAACATGCCCATCCTAAATACCTCCATGTAAAGGTCACCATTCACACTCGCCTTTAACCAATTCACTCTGACATGCTTAGCAAGCCTTGTGCATAGTGCCCACTAAGTACAGACGCCAGCACATCAAGCTATCTAATTGTCAATTTTTTCGAATTGAAAATTAACCTTATAAGTATCTTTGCAATAAAGTTGAAATACTATCAAAGAAATTTGACAGATTGGGGTTACTTGATGTGCTGGCTCTGTACAAACCAACGATCTATCTCATCTAATTTATGGTTAATTTTAAAAATTGGCACGATCTAAAATGGAATGTAAAATAACATAGAGAAAAGACCGCTCGTCTTAAAAAATTCCATCAATGAACAGAAATTAAATATTATGCAAGGATATAATTACTGTAAAATTGGATTTAAGTATTCCATTTGATTCCAAAAATCACGACACATTTTAATATTTCATACAAATCACGTACAAATTCCGCGTTTTGACTATTCATAAAAAGTAACGTTACTGACGACCCTGTCAAATACCCAATTGTTTGTTTAGACCTACTTAGAAAATAAATAATTAAAATCATTAACATCATTATTCCAAATCAGGCGGCAAATCTTTTTGAAGGTCAATCAGTCAGTTATATAATAAAGCTTCTGAAATGCACTCCCTTCACCATTCCCTAATGTTTGTGCTGGAATGGAAAAATGGCGCAACTTTTCCGGCAACAACAAGTGTCTTCGATCCAAATGTAAATGAGGGATTGATGAAAACGATGCTATATTGTCCTCATATCAATATATTATAATATGCCACAAACACTGCCTCTATTTTTGTCAGGTGCTAGCTATTAGCGAGTGCCTGCCAACACGTGCCAAAATCTCTACTTAGTGCCTTCAACATGCATTTCAATTTGTTAACAATAAACACATATTTGTGTTGAAGACACTAGAATGGATGAAAATGTTTTGAGCACGAATGCGTGCACTGTGCAATAGAACAAAAAACCTTTGTTAATGGCAAGGTATAGCACAGAGCATTATAAAGGTTGGGTGTCGAATACTTACTATGATGCAATATAAAGTTGCCTACTGAAACAGACAGACCGTGAAATCAATGGCGGGAGAAATTGGACAGAATTACTACGAACTGAGCAACAATAGCGCCGAATCCGTGCAGTTTAGGAAACAAAGGAATGCTTTGCCTAGCTGTGGGACGATGGTAGCACAGAATTGGCTAACAATAACTATGTTACCACACCCCACCTTAACCCCTCTTCCGTTTATACGAGACGCAGAACAGAACATTCAAGCACACGTGTAATATAATTATAAGAAAAAAAAAACACTTATATATCCATACACATTATACTCAAATTGATAAGTCCAGCGTACATTAAATGAAGGTACCTAGGCTATGCATGTACTACGTAATACATGCATGCGGCCACCTTAATTTAATGAACGCCAGGCTCCGATCAATTTGTACGAAGGTCAGTGTTTGCAATAGGTACATGTTTGTGTTTGTTCTATGATGCCTATATCTGTCTATTTTGTACAGTACATTTTAGCTGTTTTGTTTGTATAGCGTAAACATATAGTATATTATAAAAATTCAAACACCTATTACCGCCCGAAGAACGGGCGGCATTTAGGTTAGCGTATTACGATGCGATGCCATAAGTAGCGAAAACGAATTCTCATGATTCAGTCATCGCGGTAGACGACCACGCACCGCCGCCACCGCGGGGCGAATGTCGGGAATGAAAATGAAAGGACTCCCTTCAGCAGAACGATAGCGGAAACTGCGCATGCGGGATAAAGACATCCGCTTTCCACAGTTTGTCGGCTCGAGGGCAAGAGAGAGTCAGTGCGGTTTAGTGAGCCGTACGAACCGCATGCTTCACGAAACAAAATGTTGGACGCGTCTTTGTTCCCTTAGTATTTTAGGTTAGCGAAGTAAATTGCGTCATAACAAATACGGATATCTACAGAGTTGATATGACAGAGGGGCATTAAATTACACTACGTATACTATACGTTTTTAGTATTAACTCAGTAGGGTATAAAAATAAAAAGCACCAAAAATGAGGTTTTTATTTTTTCAAACAAACTAAATAGCTTACAAATCAGAGTAAAACGCAACCACCCTTTGTAAATAAAAACTGACATTGTAACGCAGCGGCACCGACGCGTGCACGCCGGAGCGCTGTTAGGAAAGATACATCGTGATCAAACGGGGCAAAAATTTAAAAAAACATCTGCGACTAAACTACTGCTCCTATTTAATTGATTTTTGGTACAGAGCTTGAAAATGGTCCTAGTATAAGCTATTTAAAGAAAAGCCCCTCTGTCGTATCAACTCTGTATATCATTTTCGAAATATGGGGCCAGAAAGATAGTATACATGAAACTGCAAGTCATGTAGGTACTGAATCTGATCGGGTAATTCAATGTAAATGTTTTTGTCGAGCTGACGTACCCACTAAAAACCACGATATTTACAGTATAAGTACATTCTTATATACCAAAGTATTTTTTGCGGGTAACGCTGAATGAACCATTAATTCTTTGTAAGTAAGAAGATGTTTATTTCATCTAATTAAAAAGAGACCTACGGTGGGTGCGAGTTGCGACCGTGCAAAGGCCCCCGCAGACAAGCACGACGGGACTCGAGTCTCTACAATTTCTATGCAGTTTTGTTCTGCTAAAGTCGCGTCGCGCCTGTCTACGTAAGCTCCAACACCTACTCATAAAACGTGAACAGGTATGACTGTACATATTTCAAAGTCAGTTTAAGAACAGTTAAGTAATGAAGTAAGTACAAGGTACAAGTGCACACGTTTATTATTGGGCATGACTTGTAGGAAACCAACAAGTTTTATTGAGATTCTCTATGGTTGAAGTACCTAGCAGTGATAGCCTAGTCGTGTGACCGTCGGACTGCCAAGTCATAGGTCTCAAGTTCGAACCCAAGGCACGCACCTCTGATTTTACGGATTTATGTGCGTATTGTATAATTATCACTTGCTTAAAATCGGTGAAGGAAAACATCGTGAGGAAACCAGCATGTCTGAGAGATGTTTCTCAACAGCATGTGAAGCTAAGTCAGAGGCCCATGGGCAGCATAAATACTCTGACTCCAGGTTAGTCACTAACCACACGAAAAGAAGAAGAAGTACCTAATAATGGATGATCGATACTTAGTTCTTTCAAAGGCAATTCAAAGGTAAGTGTCTCCTACCTTCTAATCATTATAAAATTTTAAGTACTTTGTGGATCAATGTAGACGACTATGTAATCGCTCTAGAAACTAAGTAGCAGTAGCAACCTTAGTAAAAAGCCGGCCAGTGCAACATTGTGGTAGCGGGAAGTAGTCCAGGGTGGGCGTTAGGTAAACTTGAGTATTGCTACTCGTAGAAGCTATTTTAATGCACCCCAGCATACTAGGTTGCGGATAATCTCTTCTTAGTAGAAATGTCTCGTAAGTGACTAACTACACGAAGAAGAAGAAGGTGGATATTGATGAGCATACAGCCCTACTTAATTTGCTACCAAGAACACAGAACTCGTGCTCTAAGTTGAAAAATTGCTACATTACGCCCACAGGACTCATCCTGAATTTGTGCAAAACTGCATGAGTGCAGTTGTAGCATAACGGATACCATAAATGAAATTGATGAAGTTTTTTATATGTACTTCTATGGGGGATACTGTTCGCCGGAATACCAAGAGTGTCTCTTCCAGTATCCTACTCAAGCGAAGTCTCCATCAGGATCTCTTAAAGAAAAAGGACCCCATTTTTGTATTTTGCCAAAAGATTCGTTCAGTCGCAAAAAAAAAGTATGAAGATTCGAATGTATATTAAAACTCTTATCTAAAACCAATAATTCATTGATTATAATTTAATAATTGTTTCTGTAGGGTTACGTGAAGACCCACTGACCCGCTATTCTGTAAAATCTCACCGTGAGAACGTAGGTGAAGTGAGTTTCAAGTGAGCTGTCAATAGTGTCAATCGCTTGCAAATCGACTGACATGACGAAGATACAAAAATTTATTTAAACTGGAATAAAAAAAAAACGAAGGTCGATTTCAATCATGTTTTCTGTATCATTAGTACCTTATTATTATTAATTCATTTATTTCAGACATAAATACAGTCCATATTATTTCAATAGCACATGACACTCACACATTTCAACTAGTAAAACCTTCAGTAAAACAGAAAAAATTAAAATTATAAAATTAAAAATTATCACTATTCAATTAAAATATCAACTTTAAAATTATTAAATTGTAAAAAATAGTTTGTAATTAGCAATGCCTCAAGAAATGTGCGCGAGCCGGCTTACTGTTGATCTTCCCAAGTTAGATGTAAAAGTCAACCATGAGAACTGGTTATTTAATGTCCAAGCTCAACAACCTTTAAAAGGTGCATGCGAACAATCTTAAACTGCAGTTTCTTTTTACTATGCACTTGACTTTAGACCTTAAACACTTCCAACTAAACAGACAGCTGTGCTGCTGGGGAGTTTGTTGCGCCACTTCTTCTTCCCAGCTAAAGCACTAGGATGTGGTGAAGGGTAGGCGTTTTTAGGGGACTGTTTTATGTAACTTTGACTTTCAAAAGTGCTGATTTTCAGCCCAGTTTGAATAACTGACTTTTGATTTTGATTTTTGACACTAGGAAGCAAAGGTGAGCGGATTTGACTTCCTCCTTCTCTATCTAAATCTCTTTATCATCATCCTTCGGCCCTTATCTCAATTTATTTAGGGTCAGAAACCATAGTAAGGCGTCATTTCAGTTCTCACCTCGTTTCTAGCCATATCATCTTTCACACAATCCATTCGTTTCTTTAGCTTTTATTCTTAGTGGGAACTGGTTAGTCAATGTCTAGCGCGCTATATAGCGGCTAACAACCTTTTACACAGAAGAAAAGGTGCGAACGTGATCTTCAAGTGCAGATAATTTTGTTTTATTACTTAACTTAAAGTTTGGCTTTAAGAAACAGGACAGGTCACAGATTTTGGAGCCTGCTTTCATACAAAAACGATGGTCTAGATTGGATGTGGTGTATTGGTTTTCCTCTAGGTGTAGAAAGGCTACCTCTTTCTCCATCTACATCTTATTTTCCTAATCCTCCTGCCCTCATATAAATTTATTTAGAGTCAGCAAAGCAAGTCTTTGCCATACACCTCTAGTAGATGTAATCTCACCTCATTTCTAGCCATATCATCTTTCACACAATCCATCTGTACACTTAGGTCCGTATTACAGAACCTCACTGAAGGCCCAAGCATTACTTAAAACTAGTTTGAACCAATCAAATGGCTTAAATCGAGACTTAAGCAATGCTTGAGTATTGAGTGAGGTTCTGTAATACGGGTATTAGTCTTCGTCTACTTTTATCATCTACTAGCTTGTGCCCGCGGCTTCACTCGCGTTAATTTAGAATTTGACAACCAATTCGGGTTGTGTTCTGCTTGAAAGACACATGGCGCCATCTATTATCTTAAGAACGTTATTGTTGTTTTTCTTCAGTAACTGTACTTTCTTCGGGATGAAAGGTACCCTATGACCTATCCTACCTACCTACCCTACATACCTACTTTTTTGTAATGTAAGAGTCTTCTCCTGACAATAACAAACACAAAAAAAAAAGAATTAGTGAAATCGGTTAAGCTGCTCTCGAGATATGCGCTTAGCAACACATTCAGCGATTCATTTTTTATATTATAGATTGATGTGTGATGTCGTCACAAAAGGTTACATATTCTTTGAACGGTAAAAAATAAATAATATGGCCATGCCATTGCCCCTTATTGGCGGTTGACGTCACCACACATTTGACATTCGTTTGTTTTTGTTTTCATCCCAACAATACCTACTTTTAATGCGAGGTTTACTATAAAACTAGTGTCATAAAACCAGTGGCTTGAATAGAATAGAATTAATTATTTATTATGTACACTATAAAAAATGCAGTACAGATATTTTGGCTGTTCAGGGGGCCAACTACCACCATAGTATTATTTTAATATTGCTTCATAATGGGAAAGAGATGGAGCTATACCTCCTGTATAGTGTCATCACTTTCTCACACTGAAGTAATGTCAAAATGAGAGGTGGTGGTTGGATCCCTCTTTCGGGTTATGGCTAACTAAGTAGCGTGTTAGTTAATTTTGTCAACGGACATTCCAGCAGCTAGGAACTATTTCACGACATGAATTTCATAATTTAAGGCCCGTTTGATGGTAATAGTTTCAGTTTTCAGTTGCAATTTTAATTGCAGCTTCAAAAACTCGAAACTCAAAGTATTTATTTCAAATAAACCCATTACAGGCACTTTTGAATTGTCAAGGGGTCGGTCAGTCAGTAAGATGAAGGTAGTTGCCCATTCCAAAGCAGTAGGTACCTATGGAGATGAACGGGCAAGAAACTCCATGGACATTGTTTTAAATCAAAATATGTTTACAAAAACTGGGTTACATCATTCATGTTGAAATATACATGTGAGAACGATGCAGAACGTAAAAAAGCGTACATAATTAAAAGAAAAAAAAACAATTCCAAATTAAATAAAATTTTAGAAGAGCCGTGGCAGCTAAGAGTTGACCAGTCCCTACTGACGGCGCCCGTTCACGAACATGATGCATGGATTAGCACCAGTCAGCTCAACCATTTTTTGAAGGGAGCTAAATGATCCAACATACGCGCCACCATCAGCGAGACCTTACAGGGAGCATGACATGCTCTCAGCCACCAGGAAACATTCAAGTCAATGTAAGACGTACTCAGTAAATGGTAACTTTATAGTAGGTACATAGTACTCACAAACGTGCTATGTAATTATACAAAAGATTGAAGTTATACAATGCAAAAAGTTTTGTGAATCTTCAGCAGCGCCAGGAATAATCTCAAATGCTAATCAGTTAGTTTAAGGTTATACATAAAAAAGGACTTTCAATATGTAAACAATTGGAGCAACTCAATCCCAAGCCCTTTGCCCTCAGTCTTTGCTTAAAGTGAGAAATCATTAAGTGCTGTGAGTGTTTTATGCCTATCTATAAAGAAGGCTCTAGAAAGTAATACGCACTGATACCTTCTGTAAGTTAGGTACTCTTCAAATGTCCTACCCGAGATAGCAACTGTTCAAATAATTAATATCTAAAAAAAATATCTATATATTTATTTATACCTAGCAATGTTACTACGGGGTACTTGTAGGTCGGGGTAATCATGGGACGGTAGGTCTCTCGGTAGATATCAATCATTTTCCTTTTGAACAACATTAACTAACGTAATTGATTGACGTGCCTATGTACCGAGATCGGAGATAAACAAAACCTTTTTGGTTACTCTGAAGATGAGACAATGCGCAAAGAAACAGGAAAGACCCAACAAAACGTGACTTCTTGCATGATTTGTATAACACTTAAAATGCGGTAACCAATTATACTATAGATGATTTTTACTTGGAAAACCTTTGTAATCATTGTACATAAGAAGTGTGAAAACGTATGAGAATTTTCATTCATCAAATTCGAAGAAAATCACCGGAGCACCTGTTGGGCAAACATCTGACTCGATGACAAACAACAGCGATCAAATAAAGCAACAAATTATTTCTATTGTTTCCAATCCGCTTTTCCGCGTGAATGCCACCTCGTTTAATTAATATTAGTCGCGTGAGAGTTTGAGCCCACATGGCATGCTTTTTCTTCGGCTGTGTCGCTAGAGAATCCAACCAGTTGCTTTATTGTGAGCGGCTGCATCGTCGCGGCAGCACGCACGGTCCCCGCCTCCTCGCGCGTTATCCAACACCGTAAAATCGAGAAAAAAAATAAAAACAAAATACTGGCGATAGCATCGATAAATGAATTCGATCGCTCCAACCGGCCGACGACGGACAAGTTTTGAAAGAGGAACACTGTTTACAAAACGCTTTCCTCGATTTGTACGCGAGTGAATTGAACATCGAGTTAGTTTGAAACTATATCGAGTTGTGTACGGATTCGATGGTTGACGGAAGCGCGACCGTCTCTGGGCTGAACTTGTGCCACGCTTCTGGAAGGTCAAGGAACACAGTTAGCGGACAGTTACACATGCGTCGATCGATATGATCGCAAGCAGCTGTTTCTCTAATGCACCGAACGGTAAGCTATTAAATAATGACTCAATATTTTCATTTGTTTTAGTTTTATTATGATAGCAACACTTATTGAATGTTGATAATCTAATCACAGTGTTCGAACATCTGTTCTAAACTAAACTGTGGTCAAATGTAACTATAACTTTGATCTCACAATAACAAACTATAGGATATTTATAACCTGTTCAATGCCACGGGCATGTAATAATTCATTATAATAATAACCGCAGCTAAGTAAAATTCTCTGCACTGAAAAAAAAAAACAGTAGGTAGAGTCACATTATTATGCACATTATTATTATTACAAATTACACACATACTTATTGAAATACGTAATATATATTTTATTGTTCATAATGTGGTACATAAACAAGGTATTTAAACAGGTTAAACAACCACTTATTGCTTTGTTGATGACATAATTTTATTCTTTATGTTATGCGTATGAGCATCTTTATAACCATCAAGACCGCAGAAGCTTAATTATCTGTCACCAACCATTATTATTTATTATCATAGCATTGTCTACATTATCGTTAATCATGCTTGTGGCCAATATCAATCTATGAAATATTCGATTTTTAAATCTCTAGTCCTTCCGTACACGTATTACTAAAGAAAACATAATGCTGGCATCCAGATAAATAAAAAATAATTCAGTGTTGCTAACTCAATTAAAAATAAAGTTAGCGTGTAGCTTCTTTCGTTATAGCTTGCTACATTAAGTGTAAATAATAAGGAGGCTCACGCTAGCCTTTTTACGAATGAAGGATGTAAGATCAAAGGTTGAGGCATAAGTTATTGAGAGCTTCACTAGTCATTTACTATTCAGTAAACAAGTATCTTTTCAACGTAAATTGTTCTTCTGCAAGTGCTTTGTCGAGTTATCGTAGATAACTTTGAACGGAGTAATTAACAATAATGACAACTGATTTTCTAATAGAAAGTCTGTTCATAGACACTTTGCTTTCATCCACAGTATAAGTTATGGTTCAAGAAAATTGTCTGTACAGGGATTTCCTGTATTAAGAATGCTCAATCAGGCAGTTCCGTTTAAATTTTAAGTTAATCAGTACGACCGTGACTTGTTCACTTGTAACATGTTATAATGTCAGTGAAGATCGTTCGACCCATTGTTCTTTTGGGACCTCTTCCGAAGGCCTTGATTTATATCGATTCGATGACGTTGCCTTACATTCTGAGTTCTCTTAAGTTGTTGTAGAAGCTGCTTTAAATAGATGTAAGTTCCTGTAGTTTTTTTAACGTAGGTCTTGGAAGAAAGAAAATACTTTTATTTGCGACAAGCATGACGCAGTAAAAACAACAAACACAAACAACAAAAAACACAAGTTGTGGGGAAATATTCGCGCAAAACGGCCATCGCTTAGCATAATGCTCCGACCCCATGCAAGACAGAGCCACAGCGCTGTGTTTTCTACATTTTGTCTTACTATCGTCATCCTTCTCCATATCCTAACCACATCAGTTTCAGGTTGTGTTTTATGAAACCGGCGTGGAATATGAAATTGGTCTATCAGTTACACACATTGTAGAAGTTTAGTCACGTTTACATATTGAAAATCGAAATCTGCATTCAAAAGTCACATATTTTTTAATTCAATTTAATGATGCTGTAGGAGAGAGATCTATTAAAGCCGTAATTCATGTAATAATGACTGGCCAACAAATCTATGCTCGTTTGAACACTTCAGAGAACTTGGATTTGTTGGGTATCTTAATTTGTTTCGCAATATATATACAAATCCTAAACTGGTTTGGTTAATAATTCTCGTTTTGAAATTGATCACTTCGGACAGGCAACGCTTTCTACAAACTGACGTGAGCAAGCCTCAAACTTGAAGAACAATTTCACATTTGAGTGGTTATTTTACATTATGTCAACCGTGAGAGCAAACTTACAAGATTACTCTAGCTAGAGTCATAAGGCTTCTTCTTTTTTCTTTCGTACCAGTAGTATGTCTTGTTACTTGAGCCCAATAGATGACCACATTTGTGTAAAGATGCTAGATTGATATTTGAGTTCTCTAGTAGTAGTTCCCAATCGTCGATAAGGATCTTAATAGCACCTCGACTCTTCTTTTTGTGTGGTTAGTGACTAACCTGGTGTCAGAGTTTTTATGCTGTCCATGGGCCTCTGACTTAGCTTCACATGCTGTTGAGAAATATCTCTCAGACATGCTGGTTTCCTCACGATGCTTTACCTCGACTATGACAGCCTCATTGGTGTAATGGTCGCAAGCGCTACTGCTGAGCATGATTTCCTGGGTCTGAATCCCGGGTCGGGACAATGTTACCGTATTTTTTCAACTGGAGTTCCTCAGCCCGTTGTATGGATTTTTGCTCGGTTGATGGTACTAGACTCGCCCCATATTACATGGGACTTAAACAAAAATCAATCAATCAATCTACCTAGCCTTTTCCCAACTATGTTGGGGTCGGCTTCCAGTCTAACCGAATGCAGCTGAATACCAATATTTTACATGGAGCGACTGCCTAACCGACCTCCGCAACCCAGTCATGAACTGGTTAATACGACGGTAAGACATGGTAAGACTGGCTGTCAGACTTTCGGGCTTCTGACCCGTATCGACTATCAAAGATCCACGAATGGCAGCCGGGACCTACGGCTTAACGTGCTTTCACGCACGGAGGATTCTCAATATGTAAAGATGGTCACCAATCCACATACCAACCCCGGCAAGCGTAGCTTAACCTGATGATTCGGCTACTTCCCATTTGGTAAACTTCCCATTTCGTAAACCTCAAACTGTACCTACTAAAAAGTTGCGTTTGGTAAACATTATACATTTCATACATTTAGTCCCATTTCGAAAACATTTCAATATTTTTTTGTGTTATATCCCATTTGGTAAACTTTCAGATGAAATGGGTACAGTCAAGTAAAAAAAGAAAAACGAAACTAATGATAACATTGTCATTTATTTTGTTAAATATTTTTAATCACAGGTACAATAGTCGGATTATGTGTACGTATGCCATTTACACATATTGATATTTAAAAACAGAAATAAAAAGTGGGGTGTACAAATAACTTTCAAAAAATTTAAGAAAAATCACAGTTCGTTTGACTATTGTTGACGACTGTCATTACTTAGCCACGATCTCCTCCTACATGGGACTTAAACATAACTGACGAAACGTGGGTGTACTATTAGTGCACCTCTGCCTAAGCCTTCGATGAATAAAGGCGTGATATTATGTTTTATTATTAGATAATTGCATTCAAAGCACGTATGAGTTTCCTCCACATATTTTCTATTTAATCTTTGACACATTGCGAACGTGGTCGTAAAACCGATGAAGTGTCGTCTCGTCCTATAAATCCAACCATAAAGCAGTTAGAACTTCATACATTATAATAACACACTAAAAGGCAATTAAATATTTTGCGGCATAAATTGCGATGTTTATAGCCAGGTTTAGATGAAATGAATTATGGATTAAATAGGTTTAATTATGCAATCAATAGTGTTAATAATAACGTCATCTCGGTTCTGTAAAAAATAATATTTGCACGCCCAAAAAAGTAGAATGTGATTAGACCATCATTGTATAGATGCCAATAAATCAAGCTATCCCTAACTGTACTTTCCCAATTGAACATGAACCTTATTCTTTTGTAATACAGTTGAAAATCTATCAAAGAAATTTGACAGATTAGGGTAACCTGATGTGCGGGCTTCTGTATGAAACTTACTACAAATGTCCAGAGACCAGCACATCAAGTTACCTCGATCTGTCAAATTTCTTTGTTTAATTATAGTTTTTCAACTTTATTACAAGGTACATTAAGGTTCACTTTTAATTGAGAAAATTTTGCAGTTTGGGATAGCTTGAAGTGGTGGCTGTACTGGCTGGCGTCTGTACCACATTCTGACAAATAAATGATTATGACAATCATAATCATTTATTTAACCTTAACCTTTATTATACCTTTATTTTAAATGATGTCTACGAACCTGCAATATCGGTCATCTCATCTTTGATATACAAAACTATGTTCAGGAAGTTCTTGCAGAGTCATATGCCCAGGGTCACGAGACGGAAACTGCCTTTATGATTGATTTTTGACAAGATAACAGCACAACAACACAGGAATTTACGAGTTTTGGTAATTCAGTTTTAATAACTACAACATCTTAAGTAATGATTAGTGAACTTGGTTTAACTGTCAAAATCATCACGCGTAACGTACAGGATTTAAAGTTTTTTCTCATTGACTCGAGGGTTTTGCGAAGTAAAAAACTTAAGAGTGAAAAAAAAGGTACTCGAATAATATAGCCTCGGGTCACCCGAAGACGTTCTACGAGTTGGGAGCAAGAAACGAAGGGGCACCGACACTCTCTTTCTCGGCACTTGGCTGTAGCAAAAAGTTGTGCGAATCATCAAGTTATCTTAAGAGTTAGTGAGATTGATTTTTCACAGAATATAAATAATGGTGTAGCTATAAATACTACTAAAATCAATGTAAATAACCAACACACAGCTTTGGAATGAATTATGATTGAAAAGCTATCCATCGATGTTTCTAACAGCTCTTGTCTCAATCAAAGCAAAAACAAGTTATATACCTACATGAATGAAAAAAATTCAATAAATGACTTGACATTAACAACGATACCTACAGTCAACATTTCCGCAGCAATAACGTTTACTTACAATACGTATATATATCTATAAACAAGCAATAAACCGATTTACCTACATCGCTGTAGGAATATTAAAGTATTATAAACAGCGTTAAACTCATTGAGCCTTGTCTGACAGTTAGTCTCATGGTTGTTGGCTTTCACACTTCCGCAGATTCTCGACTATATGGCTATTATATATATGTATACGAGTACTAGCTGTTTGCCGCGCGGTTTCACCCGCTGCTCGGCTCCTATTGGTCGTAGCGTGATGTTACATAGCCTATAGCCTTCCTCGATAAATTGACTATCCAACACATAAATAAATTTTCAATTCGGACCAGTAGTTCCAGAGCTTAGCGCGTTCAAACAAACAAACTCTTCAGCTTTATAATATTAGTATAGATACTCTGGCGAGATTTTTATATCTAGGTACATATGACAGTTAATTTGGCATTAAATGCAAAATTAGAAGCAATTAACAAAATGTGCCAAAAAGGAAAGGTGAATTAAGATACGTTAAGGCACGAAAAACAGGAAGATCACAGCAGGATTTCATTATATTGATCCACAGTAGACTAGGTAAAATATGAAGAACAAGGTGTCTCAGATCGTATTGTTTGTGTTGATAGTTGCTCATGAGGGCATACGCATTTAAGATTTCGTAGCCCACTTCTATTAGTATATAGTCACTGATAAAAGTGACAAAGTTAGTTCAACAAATTCTCGAAATAAAATATCTGTCAACCTTACATCATCATTAAACCACATAATGTGTGTCAACGAACGGAAACAACGATTTAATGTAGCAACACCTGAAGGTAAAATATCGCCAAATTCCAAGCAAGCATCAAACCTGTCAATCCAGTGGTAACAATATACACTCGAGAGCAATGAATCCGGGTCACTTAAAGAATCCTAAAAATCTCGGAAACTAAAAATGCTAGGTTAATGCAATAAATTGTATTTAATAGACAATGTAATACTCCTTAAATGAAGGTATTAAAACTTCTTAGTTATTGTAAAGTTATATCATAAAAAAATCAAATTTGAAAAAGGGCCACTTTCGAAGATGGAACTACGAAATTACAGCATTTGGTTTTGCTTTTGTTTGTAATCTGTCATTTATGTGGGTACATAAACCATGTTGATAGTGCTCTATATTCATTATTCAAGCTGAAATTATGTCGCTTACGCCTGAAGAATGCACCAGAATACTTACAATGCTGGAAACCGGCCGGAGTCAGCGCGATACAGCCAGGACTGTCGGTGTGTCGCTGTCAACAGTACAAAGAGTTCTCCGACGTTACGAAGAAACTGGTTCTAACCTACGCAGACCAGGAACGGGCAGAACCAGGTGTACCACAGCACGAGAAGACCGATACTTGGTGAACACCATGCTTCGAAATCGCTTTCTCACAGGAACTGAACTCACAAATCAGTTTCGACACCTCGGAGGAAGTAACCCAAGTGCATGGACAGTAAGACGTCGGCTTGCTGAATCTAACTTAAAACCCCTTAGACCTGCAAACGGCCCTAAACTGGAGCGTGGGCATCGTATTTCAAGACTAAGATATGCCCAGAGCCACGTAAATTGGAGTATTGAAGATTGGTCAAAAGTTATGTTCTCCGACGAATCAAAATTTATGCTCTACAAGCACGATGGAGGACACAGAGTGTATCGAAGACCAGGGGAAAGATTCAAGCAAGCATGCATCGAAGAAAAAGTAGCCTACGGTGGTGGGTCTGTACTTGTGTGGGCCGGAATTTCTTCTGAAAGTCGCACAGAGCTGGTGATCATAGAAAACGGCTCTTTAACTAGCGTAAGATATGTGGAAGAAATCCTCAATGATCACGTTGGTCCATTTATGGTCAATTAAGGTGAGGATGCTATATTTATGCATGACAATGCCCGACCTCATACAGGTAGGATTGTGAATGACTACCTTCAAGAGATGAACATTACTCGTATGGAGTGGCCAGCGCGCAACCCGGATATCAACCCGATCGAGCATGCTTGGGACGAGCTAGGCAGATGCGTAAAACAACGAAACCCTCCCCCAATCACGCTTCGTGAGCTCAAAATTGCTCTCACAGAGGAATGGGAGAATATTCCCCAAAATCGTATAAGGAACTTGGTGTACAGCATGCCAAACCGCGTAAACGCAGTAATGGAAGCACGAGGAGGCAATACGAAGTATTAAAATTCAAGAAAATCGTAATAAAGTTCAAAAATTTCATGTTTCCTATTTTTGTTTTAAGGAGAGATCAGCAGTTTTTTTCTTTAAGTAATTTTGTGTTAATAAAATGTATGGTGACTCATATTTTTTTTACTTTCATTTAAGGAGTATTACATTGTCTATTAAATACAATTTATTGCATTAACCTATCATTTTTAGTTTCCGAGATTTTTAACATTCTTTAAGTGACCCGGATTCATTGCTCTCGAGTGTATTAGACAAAATGCTAATAACATTAACTTATTAAACTCCATAGTGAGAATATCATAGATTAAATCATTGCATTGCCAACAGGTTCGTGACATATCACCAATCACCTTTTAGGTAAACGCGGAACTAGAAGGGCGGATCATTTGTAAAGGTATCCGATAACAGCGAATGCACACGGAACTAAACGTATCGATAACTAAACGCATAAACCGTAATCGATTCTGAGCACGAGACGATGTTGTAGTTACGCACCACTAGTTTCCTAATTTGAATTAAATAAATCTCTACAATGGCGTAAAATTAAAGCAAGTTCGCATAGCATGCGTTTTGAAAACGTGTTTCATTAAGTCACCGTTAACCACAAAGTTTATATCGAATCCTGACCTAGTTGATACATAGCTAACAAAGGACTACGAATGATACCATTCTATAACATTATACATTTAGATTACAATATTATACAGTTTGCTGTTTTTCCTGAGAATTTCTTTTTGAAAGGAATACTGCATAGAGAAACATTATAAGACGACAAGCTATAAGTATTGGCCGCTGGCATATTGACGTTGGTTTTGAATCTCTTCAAACATACTCTTGATTGCTTTATTGATTTATCTATTAAGTGATGCAACATTGGGTTTTTCGTGTCTGCCGTTTATTTATTCCGCACATTCTGAACTACCTCTGCAAATATTATCTCTATTTTGATTTTCTACATACAGTTCAGAGACAAATTATGTCTCTAGTTACACTTTGTTGGACCACAAAACAATGAGAACACAGAATTATGTCTTATTTTATAAAAGTTTTACCTACAGCGACACTGTAAACGTTTCCAACGATAATATTATATGTTTGTTCGATAAAACTATCCTGCTAAGTCTTCATATTTGCCATAATAAATCACAATTCTCAACAATAATTATAATAATCGATACAAACTGTATGAATATAAACAAGTAGGTATGTGAGCTTACTAATGTATTCGTCCGAACTCCGCAAAACGTTAATAGAATTTGCTTATGATGAAGACCATAATCGTATTTATATTCAAATCGTGATTAATTAACGTATTCGATTCGCGCCATTCATGATAAATATCTTATTTTGAAGCGAATTCCAAGTAACTGTTGTACCCAATAAAATATGTTCTTTGGACAATGGCACAGCATATTTTTATGTCGAAGTCTGTACAATATTTTTTTTCGGAATGGTTTTCTATCATCTCATCTCTTCATGATGGCTGAATATCACACGATTTGGATATTATTTTTTTATAAATAAAACCATAAAAACTACTTTTTGCTAACAGTTTTAAAGGTTTTTTGCTAGATTTGTTATGGTTCTAGCCTGAGAGAGCTCACGGTTTAGAAGCAAAACCGGAATATAGTAATAGACAGGAATGTTAATAATCACGTGAGTGAAAAGATACGCATTATTTTTAGATTGTTTTGCTAGTTGTGGATGACCTTCACGACAGGTAGAACCTGGATGATACTCACACAGACTGTGCAAGTTAGCACAAAAGGGAAGATCCATACTTAGCAGTAGGTCGGACAAGTCTATCAACAGGTAATAATGGTTTAGTATTTCTACAGTTGTCTTTAGTGGTATATTAACTCGGAAAGTAACTCATAGAAGTAGAACTTATTTGCCAAGTTAATCCACTAATTTGGTGTTAAAAACCCCAAACTTTGTTTAACCGTTAATTTTGGTATATTAATATAAATTTTTGGCATGGACGCAAGTCTTTATGGTCTTTAAGATATTAAAAATAAAAACTACAGTCTTTGGAAATTTCCGACATAAATTGGATTTACTTTCGTATTTTACTAGCAACCCGCCCCGGCTTCGCACAGGTGGCAGAGCTAAAAGTCTAATTTAGAAAGCCAAATTTATAGGCTATCGAAGTGTCTTAACAATCTGCAGTTTGAGATTAAAATATAACCGATGTTACTAGGAGTATTTTAATGTATTTTATTTCCTTTCCTGCAAATATTTAAAGAACTAAAGAATAGATATAAGAAACTCTATTAGTTTGCCCGACATACACTAGTGTTTTTTCCAACATCTTCAACAATTATCGTCATATTTTAGCCAACTTACACAGAAACCGTAAGAAAATTTGTTCGGTAGATCTTGAGTTTATCGCGTTCAGACAAACAAACAAACGCTGCAGTGGGACTAGGTTTTATAACATGTAGTGATGCCAATTTAACTATTTCAATTTAAAACACGTTTTCGTCTACACCTGTCAATCATGTTCCAAACTTACAACTCAATCAACCTGGCAAGCCTTTTCCCAACTATGTTGGGGCCGGCCTCCAATCTAACCGGATGCAGCTGAATACCAGTATTTACATGGAGCGACTGCCCATCTGACCTCCACAACCCAGTTACTGGATAACACACGACACTCTTGGCAAGGCTGGTTGTCAGGCTTTCGGGCTTCTGACTACCTGTAATAACTGTTAAAGATATAGGAATGACAGCTTAACATTCTTGCCTAGGCACAGAAGGTTCTCGATATGTAATGAATGCTCACCCGTCCTGGCACCGACCACGGCAAGCGTAGCTTAACTTTGGATCGGATCGATCATTTGGCTGTTATAATTTAGCCACGTGCCTACAAAATGCATTTCCCTTCCATATCAAGGTCGTAAAACGCAAGTTAGCTACCAGGAATGCAGAACTATGTTGGGAGTTTCAATCATGGCAATTGGATCGTCGAATCAATCAAGCAATCTGGGTCGTCAATTAAAGCACGGAACATTAACTAGGCAGATTATACTTGACCTTTGTATTGCAGAATTATGAGTACTTACATAACGCATTACTTCTTCTATTACTAGATTACATATAGCTTTGTTGGTTTTCTTGGTCATCTCTTAGCGGCGGCTATGGCTTGTTTTAATTTAATTTTTGAACAGGTTTTACATATTTTATATCGGATGCTTGAAACGTTCTGCATCGTTCTCACATATATAATAATAATATGAATTATGTAACCAATATTTTGTAACCATGTTAAAAAGAGTGTCTATGGAGTTTCTTGCCCGTTCTTCTCCATAGGTACCAACTGCTTTGGAATGGGCAACTAGCTTCATCTTTCTGATGACTGACCGACCCCTTGACTCACACCTCAAATAAACCAATTACAGGCACTTTTGAATTGTCAAGGGGTCGGTCAGTCAGAGCGATGAAGCTAGTTGCCCATATATATATATAGCCAAGTTTGTTTTACGTTTTATTTGGTAGTTTAATTTTCAATATGTCTGTCTGTTGTGGGTCCTGCTGGCAATTCAGAAAGTTATGTTTAATTATGTAACCTACCTAATAATATACACATTACCGTCAGTATTTCCATAGCATTTCGTATAGATATATCCATTATTTACCTGCTCATTTTACTGGACTTCGTCGTTTTTTTTTTTTTTTTTTAAGGCTGGGAAATCATCCAATGACTGCTCCCGCTCTGGGTGGAGCGGAAGGGAGTGTCAGACTCTTACTGACTAAAACCCATCCATGTTCCTTCCGTAGCCCTTTATGTTCCGGGGTAGCGGTAACCCTTTCGGACAATCCCGCTTACCCGGCAGGCTTGGCCCTGAGGGGCCCCTTCATATGCTGACATCTCTTTGAGGCGCGCGTGGAACATATACGCGCCATACGGCACGGGTCTGGTGCTGATCGGATGGTGAGTCACCCATTACTCACCGCCCGCAGGCCCGCGCCTACGGTGGCCGGGAGTCGTCACGTGGCTCCCGACGCCCGGGGCGTCTCCTGCGGCGGCTGGGACGGGAGGACCTTTCTCTCTCCCATCCCTGGACTTCGTCCTAATCCCTTCTTTTCGCAAGTCGAGAATTTTTGACTAGGTATCAAAAATTATCGATTCTTGGTGACATTTTCAGATGTGGAAGCTTCATATGACGGAAATTCTTAGTTAACTTCCCCAAAATGATATTGTAATTGGTGTTTTGTATACTAATTTGTTTGGGTCACTTACCAAACTCGAATACAATACCGATGCAGAATAGGAAGAAGTTGCATTCATTTGATTCATTCAATGTTAATAAGTGGGCAAGGACGAATGCATCGCTGTGCTAATGTCATTGTATATTACGTAAGTGATATAATTCACAAATATAGTACTTAAATGTATATATCATTATCATCATCATTCTCCTGCCCTTACCCCAAATTATTTGGGGTCGGCGCAATATGCCTTTTTCTTCCATACTTCTCTATTAGTCGTCATCTCGGTAGTCACTCCCTTTCTAGCCATATATCATCTTTCACACAATCCATCTATCGTTTCTTTGGTCTCCCTCTACTTGTATAGCAATCCACATTCGTATCTCGCATAAATTATATAGCGATGAATAGGAAGATATTCGGAAAACTAATGAATATTAACAACTTTTCGGAAAGAAACAACATTCATACTCAAAACTCTACCATACGAGCATCCATATAAGTCAGTATTTTGCATAGGAAATTACGTATACAGCGAGGCGCTACAATGGTGACATTAATATAAAACACGGGTAGGGCTAGTGCCCATCAATCATATACTCGTAAATGTTGATGTACTTATTCAAATAAATCGCAAATTGAAAAAGAGAATTCAAACCAACTAAATAGTTAAAACGTTACTAAAATTGAGATCACCCAATAGTATTGCTTATTCGTTTTAATTTCATTGATGCGAATGTTACGATCCGTGACCCCGGCAAATGACTGCTGCGCGACAGTTCTTTAGGTACAGTTTGCTCTAAGATGCTATTTTCTAACATGTTAAACAAACTCGTAATTATTAACGTTTAACGGAAATACAATGTTTTATTAAACGAAAATGTGAAAAAAATTAAATTAATGTCACCATTGTATAGTAGGAAATTACGCAGGTCGCACACGAGCCACACGCGATAGCCACAAATGCCGCCATTTGAAACTAGAAGCGACATTTTGTTGCGCGACCACATCGGCGTCATCCGTGTGCAGCGAGTCCTATGAAAACTACAGGAAATACATCGGTGGCGGCGTTTTGTGGTTGTGGTCGGTGGATTTTTATTATCTTCAAGGTGCAAGGTGCAAGGTGTTTTTAGTAT
Source organism: Hyppa rectilinea (assembly GCA_951799385.1). Lineage (NCBI taxonomy): Eukaryota > Metazoa > Arthropoda > Insecta > Lepidoptera > Noctuidae > Hyppa > Hyppa rectilinea. The sequence continues at coordinate 6,162,209 of OX637321.1, read as the reverse complement.
TTAAGTAAACTAAAATAATTAATGAATTAATATTTCAAGACGTATTCATTATCCTTCAATTACCATAAACTATGAGCTTATGTCGCCTGTGATACAGGTTTATCCTAGTACAGGCATACATATAACATTATAATACTTTGTAATTTATTTCTAAGGTTTCATGCTAATCATTAATCAATTTTAATTTTGAGTGAATATATTTATTGCTAGAAGAAATCTTAACAATTTCATAAAAAGTAGTTGCAGTATAAGTACTTATACGGTACGGTAGGGTCAGCAAATCATCATGTTCGTCGGCTGTGCCTTTGTGAGGGGGAGCATAATATCATAACAGTTGCATTGACACCATTACATTTCCGTATAAGTGCAAATGGCTATAGATTTTTTTTTTTTTTTAAGGCTGGGCAATCATCCAATGACTGCTCTGGGTGGAGCGGAAGGGAGTGTCAGACTCTTACTGACTAAAACCCATCCATGTTCCTTCCGTAGCCCTTTATGTTCCGGGGTAGCGGTAACCCTTTCGGACAATCCCGCTTACCCGGCAGGCTTGGCCCTGAGGGGCCCCTTCATATGCTGACATCTCTTTGAGGCGCGCGTGGAACATATACGCGCCGTACGGCACGGGTCTGGTGCTGATCGGACGGTGAGTCACCCATTACTCACCGTCCGCAGGCCCGCGCCTACGGTGGCCGGGAGTCGTCACGTGGCTTCCGACGCCCGGGGCGTCTCCTGCGGCGGCTGGGACGGGAGGACCTTTCTCTCTCCCATCCCGCCACCTCCTTCGCGAGCATAACTTTTTCGCAGAAGGAGGTGACAGCCTCCCACTCTCTCTCGCCCCGGACCATGGCTTGCACCAGAGCCGGGCGCGAGAGGTCGCCGCCGCCGATCGCCTCTACGAGGACACGGCGGTGCTCCGCCCAAGCGGGGCAGGTTTGCACCGGGTGCTCTACCGTGTCCTCTGGGCGATCCGCGCAGTGGTGACACCCGGGCGTTTCCTCCCGCCTGATGATGTGCAGGAACCTCCCGAAACATCCATGTCCGGTGAGGACCTGCGTCAGGCGGTAGGTGAGGGCGCCGTGACGCCTCTCTAGCCACTCCTCAAAGGGCCTTACCGCCACTATCGTGGCGTGCCCAAATGGCTATGGATAGACTACAAATGCAGTTCGGTGCATAATATGACAGGGAAGCTATTACAAAAAATTCTTAGTGATAATTTCAACACTAAACTGGGTTTAATAATAATAATAATAATAATAATTTATTTGTCACAAAGAACTGTCAATAAATAAAATAAAATAAAATAAATAAAATGTGAATATTCCCTAATAATTTAGACACTGGAAGCTCTTAAACGCGATTTAAATGATTGCGTTCAGTTCCATTGGTAAAATCTGCTCTTGATTCAGGGAAAAAAAACCACTTTTCTGAAAATTATTAATACTTATAGCTTGATAGGACTTAGTGCGATATGCTTGAAAAGAAGCGAACTCGGAGCTAAAGGCTAACAGAGACGTATGGAGGAAAAAGACGATGCCTCAAACAAATTGGGACAAGGGCGGGAGCCATGGGCGCCTCCAGGATTCCTTTTACGGAGGTGCATCTACACATCATACGGCTTCCAGTCTAACCGGATGCAGCTAATTACCAGTGTTTTACATGGACCGGCTGCCTATCTGACCTCCACAACCCAGTAACTGTGTAATACGATACCCCTTCGTAAGACTAGCTGCCACTTAGAGGGACTTTTAGAGGGGATTTAAGGAATAATCCCTATTAACTAATATAAAATATAGAATTCAAATAAATAATAACAAAAAAAAAACATGTGTTTTCGTCGGAGTTGATGACAGGAGCATGATGATTAAAAGAATTTTGCTTAATAAGATAATTTGGAGAAATAAAATTAGTGTATACAAAATAATCTGAAACATTTTAAAGAGTAACGGTGCAATTTCTTGCCCACTCTTCTCCATACGAAATTACATTCTGGAAGGTGCAACTAGAATCAGTTCTGTTTTTTGTAAACTTTGATGTTCAAAAGTGCCTTTTGTGTGCCTATTCAAAATAAATGAATACTTAAAACAAAATTTACCGTTTACCGTTTAAAAACTCGTTAAAGGTATAAAAAAAATACAAGACTTGCTAATTTGAATAAAAATTAGTTTCTTGCTTATTTTTTCTATTTATCTATCATCATAACACCATACTTTGCGAGATAGGTAATCTAAAATCATGCTGATCAAAAAAACTCAGTACAAAATTGTCTTAAATAAAGCAAAAATAGCACATAATGGCATGATAGATGGGTTCAATGTGTTGTTACAACCGTATTTAGTATTCTGCAGGCTTCCGCGGCACCGCCATGTAATTATGTTTCATTTCCTCCGTTTTGATCATACGTTTGCAAAATAATAAACAATTTTCGTTCAGCATTAATGAGTCTTTTTGTCGTGTCATATTAATAATGGATTGTCATTTGTTATACAGCGGGAAGACTTTGGACTGTCAGCGTTGTAGAGGAAGAGTTTGAATTTGAACTTCGAATTCAGTAAAAAAAGTGACATAGACAAGGCACTGATGCAGCATTATTATGCCTGGAGCAGATGGTGAATTATTTTGCCTCTCTTCACTGTTCGTATATACCGCGCCGTCGAAAAAACGTTTTATTATCAACAACCTTCCATAGAGATCCATACAACACTGACGATTGTGTCTAGACGCAGTGAAACACCGTCGTTTTTCACGGCAAGAAAAAGGGCCCTATGTGCCCGACGGTAATTTAACAAATTCAAAAACTTTACCTTGATAATTGCAGAGAGTTGTGTTGATTGTTGTTGATTTTAATGATACACCTTGCAATTTTAATCGTCTTACAAAGGTGGTCCACTTAACGTGTCCAACATAAAACACCTCGAGGCGCGATTGACATTGTCACCATAAATTGAGTTAATACACACTACACACCAATTACCGTGCCAAAGCCACCGACCCGCCGACACAGCCCGCCGATACAACCCGGCCTTATGTTGCAAGAAGCATGTTAGACCAGGGCCGAAGCCTTTGAAAATGGTAAAAAGTGAAAAAAAATTATAGTAGGATGAAACTCATTGGAAAAGAAAGGGAATGTAACAAAAATTAAAGAAAAAATAATTTACGGGCGATCTGCGGTCGGAAAGTGGATGGGGGTGTGTTTTTAAGGCTAAAAAGTGGTTTACCTCGATTTCCGGCAAAACTACAAGTCCTTTGGAAAAAAGTTAAATAGCAAAGATGTAGGTAATAAAAAGATCCACAAATTTTGTATTCACACTTTTTTCACATAAACTCAAAATTTATGTGAAAAGTTCAAATAACCAAGTTTATGGTTTTTTATTTTTATCTTTTCAATAATGATTTTTTTTTCCACAAAATTTGGTGAAAACTTACCTTTTTGTATTCCAAACACACTTTTTTGATTTAAATTATTTATTTGTTCACCTTATTTTGACTTAATATCGAAAAATCACCCTAATTTTCGATCGAAAATTCTCGCGTCAAAATATCAGCTTAGTCGGTATGTTTTATGTTCGTTGAAATCTTTACTTTCTGATGGTGTAAAAAAAATATACATTACCATAGTAAATGTTGTGTGTAGTGCGCTTTAGATCAACACACAAACTGACACTGACTCGCAAATTGCAAAAAAACGTAAAGAATTTCGCGGACTACGTCAGCACATCACCCTTATTAATAATGTTATCTATATCAAGTGACATAATATTAGCCCAGCACTTCATATGATTCCTTATTAAATCAACAAAGTCATTCGAGTGTGACTTACTCTTAAAGTGTCCCACCACAAATAACTGGGTACCGCGATATTTCCAGCTCTCCGTAATTATTCTTAGAATAAGTTCTAATGACACGTTACATCATTAGACAATACATTAAATTCGGAGAAACCTAATGTATACTCACAACAGCTGTATGTTAATTTTATACGAAAATATATAGTTATACGTAGGTGAGTCTTAATTATACGATTTCTGAGGAAGCGAGTTTTTATGTAAATTTTTTGTTGTCATGACGAGCAGAATAGACACGTTCAACTGTTCTCTTGCTTTAGAGCTTCGTTGTTAAGGTCCTTTTGGATCTTCTTCGTCTTTCTTCTCCTGTGGTTAGTAATTAACCTGGTGTCAGAGTTTGTATGCTGCCCATGGGCCTTAGACTTAGCTTTACATGCTGTTGACAAATATCTCTCAGACATGCTTGTGGATCGTGATCGTGTGGTAATCGATATGATTCTGTGTTTTTCTATCAGTTCGAATAAACGAGCAAAGTCTACGTGGCCGGATCGGTCAGTGGTATTGGATTTTTTTCTATCCGGAATATCTCAGTAACCAGAAGTCTGGATTTGTGCCCGGTTGATGGCAATAGGCTCGCGTCGTATTACTTGGGACTCAAACAGAAAGAAACTGACAAAATGTGGGTGTAATATAGGTACAGCTCTGCCTATACCCTCTGTGATCAGAGGCGAGATAATATGTTACGTAAGTCTAAGCGTAAACTTTTTGTGGTCGCCAGAATAGGCGCGTAGTATTGAACTATATGTATACTCCTTATAGCTTTGTTCTTTAATACATAATAATGTTCAAGGTTCTCTGATCAATTATTAGTAGCTGTGGTTTTCCCGCGTTTAAAAAGAAGATCAAAGCCTATACATCAATTTTTTGTAACGATGATGCTTCAAAATAGGCGGTTTGGAGATTGCTCCTCGGTTAATGGTGGTTTTTTGTTCACTGTCCGAAGGCTGTCTATTGAACTTTGATTTCGGGTATTTCCAGTAATTTTGAATTACAAACTTAATATGTATTATACGCTATCTAACCTAACATCACGCTTTGTTTCCCCGAGGGGTTAGGAAGAGGTGTACCCGAAGTAGATACACTCACATTTCGCCAGTTATGTTGAAGTTCCATCTAATAGGCGCAAGCTTAATGCCATCAACTTGATACTCCAGGCTCCCGGGTGCCACTGAAAAATTCCAAGAATGATTCAATTTTCATCTGTAGTATGAATAAAGATGAAATGCTGTGTTCGTTTGTAAGCGCATCACTTGACAACAGCGGGACCGATTTGTCTATTTTTTGTTACAAAATGTTCGTAATAGTCCGAATTAGGTTATATGGAAAGAAAATTTTGATAAATTTCCCGGAAATTATTAAATAGGTATCGGAAAAACCTGCATGTTCTTCTTTCTATAAAATTTTTGTATTAAGAATTGTAATTCAGACGGGACGACGTCTGTCGGTTCAGCTAGTCGTTATTGTTGTTTTATTCTATTTGCCAGCTGGGCAAATATGTTGACAAATAAACAGAGAAAGAAAATACGTTTATTTGCGGTAAACAAGAGGCAAAGAAAGAACACAAACAAAGAAACAAAAAACCCGACTGTAGTGAATAAAAACAGGTATTTGAAAGAGAAAAACAAGCATATAATCTATAAAATTTTGTTATCGCAACCTGAAATATGGTGTAGATTTTGTTTGCTTTATTTCAAGCTTTATATGTAGTTTTATTAAATTGGAATTGACTCTTATGTTGACCGATATAGTTGTAATTTATTTTAAAAAAGAAACCATTTCCGGATGATCTTCTTCTTTTCGTGTGGTTAGTAACTAACCTGGTGTCAGAGTTTTAATGCTGCCCATGGGCCTCTGACTTAGCATCGCATGCTGTTGAGAAATATCTCTCGGGCATGCCCGTTTCCTCACGATGTTTTCCTTCACCGATATAAGCAAGTGATAATTATACAATACGCACATGAATCCGAAAAATCAGAGGAGCGTGCCTTGGGATCGAACTCGAGACCTATGACTTGTCCGGATGATGACACACATATTTGGCTTATTGGACGATTCGCACGAATTTAACTCACACAAAACGTGCGAATCGACTCCTTTAAAACATATAATTTATTCTGTAGTCGATTCGCACAAATTTTATTTATTGGCGTGCGAATCGACACCCTCACAAAAATGTAGTAGGCTATTCGGCTAGGCTACAGATCGCGCCAAGAAGGTTTCGAGTGTATGCAGTGATAGCCTAGTGGTGTGACCATCGGCCTGCCAAGTCATAGGTTTCGAGTACGAACTCAAAACACGCACCTCTGATTTTACGAATTCACGTGCATATTGTATAAATAATCACTTGCTTAAAAATCGGTAAAGGAAAAAATCGTGAGGAAACCAGCATGTCTGAGAGATATTTCTCAGCAGTATAAATGAGCTAAGTCAGAGGCCCCTGGGCAGCATAAAAACTGACACCAGTTTTGTCACTAACTACACGAAAAGAAGAAGACATACGTACATACATTCAAAAACACAATCATCCTTATGGCGCAGTGGAGTGAATAGTTGGGGGAAAATATGCGCCACATCAACGCAAAACGGCCATCGCTCAGGATAGTGCTGTGACCTTATGCAAGACAGCCCCAGCGCTGGTTTTCAGCGACAGCGTTGACCGTTGCTGATCTTTTATACCTTATCATATATGATTTAAAAGCTCGTGGCTAAGTACTAACAGCCGCACAGGTCGATCCATCAGGATAAGCTACGCTTGCCGGGATTGGCCGTGGGCGGAAAGCACGTTAAGCCGTTGGTCCCGGCTGTCAATTGTGAATCTTTGACAGTCGTTACGGGTCGTCAGAAGCCCGAAAATCTGACAGCCAGTCTTACCAAGGGGTATCGTATTGCCCAGTTACTGGGTTGTGGAGGTCAGATAGGCAGTCGCTCTATGTAAAATACTGGTATTCAGCTGCATCCGCTTAGACTGGAAGCCGACCATAGTTGGGAAAAGGCTAGGCAGATGATGATTAAAAATAAAACAAGGCAATTATTCACGTGTTCGTTTTTCTATTACGAAGTCGCCAGACACTCGTGATGGTAACATTACGTCAACAAATTGTGATGTCAGAGTAAGTATAAAAAGTCACTCTTCAGCTGCGTGGGAGCATCGTAATTAACGTGTAGTGTTTAAGTGTTCACTACACAATGTTAAACTACCCACGTTTCAAACAAATTGATGCTGAAGGTGTCAAAAACGGTATGACACTATCAGGCCCCAAACGACCACCTCACAACGCAGTATTATTTTAATATGACTTCAATGTCAGAATGAGACGGGGTTATACAGGACGTATAGCTTCATCTCTTTCAGACTGTAACTATAGGAGGTGGTGGTCGGCCCCTGAACTTGAATAAGCTAGCTAAGATGAAGTATAGATTTAATGTTTGTTTTTTGAAGTAATTAATTATTTATGTCCTACTGAAAGTTTTCATGAAATGAATTGCTATTCTATGGTAAATACTCGGATAAAGCCGGTTAAGCTTTTAGGTGGTTTTGTTTCCGAGAGAAATTAATTTGCGGGCATAATGCATTAACTAGCGTAGGTACGACAAAATACTGTTTAATTTTGGTTAGTGATAATTATTATTTAATCCTCTGGTTGTTGTATATTATATAACTAGCTGCTCCCGCGTGTTTTCACCCGCTGCTCGGCTCCTATAGGTTGTAGCGTGATATTACATAGCCTATAGCCTTCCTCGATAAATGGACTATCCAACACAAAAAGAATTTTTCAATTCGGACCAGTAGTTTCAGAGATAAGCGCGGTCAAACAAACAAACTCTTCAGCTTTATAATATTAGTATAGACTCTTCAGCTTTATAATATTAGTACAGATAAACACGAAATCATGCAACGATACTAAAGTTCATTGATAAATTAATGCTAAGATAAAAATAATAAAAATACAGATAATACCAAGGTCGAATATTAAATAGCTCTCAGAAGATTGTTTTTTTTAACGAAATGAAAAACATTTCAATAAATTACAGCTTAGAAAAACATTTTTGAAGACGCAAAAAGTTAATAGTAAGTCCTTATTGTTTATGTTTAATTATTTTTAAAATGATGCAACAGCAATTCAAAACGGACAAATATTTTATGTCAATAAATTATTTATATTCATTGTTCTGTTCAAAATTGCCTATCTTCAATTTGATTTTCCTTGAAATTGATACAAATAGTTGAGAAATATTAGTTTTATAAATACCTATCTAAGTCTTATCAATTTATATTACTTTCTATTTCTATTACTGGACTACCAAGTACGTATTCCTGAAGAATTAAGCTTTTTAACTTGTATCTATCTAAGTATGTATATTTTTTAGTGAATGTTTATATTTAAATTAGTGAATTGTTTCTTTATATTTTTATGTTTTATGTATTTCTCTTTTAATCCTACACACGTTGTCTACATCTCTTTTATCTACGTTCCTATCGCAGGTATGCTGGAAGAGATTTCTTTAGAAATAAGCTACATATTTGTCCGCATTTTGTGTTTTTTCTTGTCCGTTTTTATGTGTGTACAGACGCCAGCACATCAAGCTATCCCTAACTGTCAAATTTTCTCAATTAAAAATGAACCTTATGTCTTTGACATAAAGTTGAAACACTATCAAAGATATTTGACAGATTGTGGTAACTTGATGTGCTGGCCTCTGTACATAAATGGTTAAAGAAAATTAATAAATAAAAGGAAGTTAAAATTGAAGAAAAGAGAAGAGAGAGAGTAAAGTGAGTAGTATATAGAGTATTATCTTATAAGATTCATAGCCTGCGAATTCTGTAATCGGCTTGTCTGGGCGCTCCACGACTCGACCTCCGTCACGAAAAAACAAAGCCAAGTGCTATCGAAACACAGACATTATTAAAGTTGTGTACTTATCGGGTTTTCGATTTTTTACGAAAAATTTAAAAAACCCGATAATTTACCAAACAAATCACGTTCCGCAATATATTATGCAGAACCGCAAAATCGATTTCAGTTTTAATTACTTTTTTCCTGAATCTAAAATATTTTCACGTGTGATTTTGTAACTATGCACTTTATGAAGCTTTAGCCAAAGCAGAGATTTCAGAAAAAGCCATTTTCATTAAATTGTTTCACGGAGGGAGTGAAGGCCCAGGCGGCTTGGGGATCTGACTTTTGACATTTAGACGTTCAAAAAGTTCTGATTTTCGGCCTAATTTAAATAAATTACTCTTCACCAACGCAGAACCAACATTCAGATCACAAAAATTAGTTTTAAATTTTGCTGTAGACTGGTTTATTATGTTATCGGCGTTGTCTTAGATGCGCATACTAATTTTGATAAGCCTGTAATCACAAAGCCAGCGCATTTGCCTTTAAAACCTTCATAATAAGTGTTATGGGGCTCTTCCCCATCAGTTTTCAGAGTTACATAAGAATATGTCACCAATATCCCCTGTGCTTATCGTGTCCACGCCATGTAGCTATTAATAAATTTTGTCGCAAATCAATTCTCTATACATCGAAAATCAATTGGTATGTGTATTAATCGATATCATGCGGATCCGATTGCTTTTAAATTAAAGTTATCGATATTCTGTCGGTGAGATGTAGTTTTGATTTTGTGAATGACGTGAAAACTCGAAGGACTGTTTCATGTTTCAGTCTGATGCAGTTGGGGGCAATTATTTTAGTTCAATCTCAGTTTGTTTTCAAGACATTACTAATTGACATCACAGTATATTATTATCTCATTTATATTTCTATTTTATAAAAACAAAACGATGGAAGGAGTGGAGGGAGGCCTTTGCCCAGGAGTGGGACAGCGTAAGCTAAATTAAAAAATAATAGTATCTTAAATAATTTATCGATAGTGCGACTGCTAGGTCGCACTATCGTTACATAGCTCATTTATATTGAAATCCATTTAATTTATTATAACTAATAGTAAAAAAAATAGAACGACCGAAGCCATTTACACTATTTAAGCATATAATTTATAACACAATTTAAATTATAACAGATTCATGTATTCTTCTCAAAAATTCATACATTCCGACAGTATCATGTCCCATTCATCCGCAAACATATCAAGATCTGTGTTTGAATTCAGGAGACTGTTAATCGCGGCTAATGTCAGAGGAATAGATGACTTGAAGTGTGCAACAGGACGGCAAATTGGAACAGCCAGTAAAGGGTGCGTTCTGCTACAACAGTAGATAAATTGTCTGCGACAAATAGATTGTGGATGACATAATGCAGGTCGGGAATAATGCCCTTAATAATTTAAAATCCATCCAGCCCTTTGGATACATGTTCCACGCGCATCAGCATATGAAGGGGCCCGTTCGGGCCAAGCCTGCCGGGTAAGCGAGATTGTCCGAAAGGGTTACCACTACCCCGGAACATAAAGGGCTAAGGAAGGAACATGGATAGGTTTTAGTCAGGAAGAGTCTGGCACTCCCTTTCGCTCCACCCAGAGCGGAAGAAGTCATTGGATGATTTCCCACCCTCAAAAAAAAAAGCCAATTCGATGCTACGAGGGTATAAAGAAACCCATAAACAAAGATACCTACATTCGCGTGATAAACACGACCCTGTCTGTTTTGTCTTAAAAACTATATTTTTTGGCGCTTATGGCAAGATGTAACAATTATTTAATAGAAGAAACTAGCCATTCTTGGCGTAAATGACTCTTCAAACTAAAACTAAGTAAATTTCAATTTTTTTTAGTTCTGACAATGGCATTGTGACTTGACACTATAATAGATTTCGCATTTAAGTGATAAAAACAAGTGTTTATTTATTCTTATAAGCGGTATTTAATAGGCACTTTGCACTTTGTCATTAGAGGAACAGTCAGCTAGAAAAATCATGGTTATTTTTTTTTTGTGATCATTTTGATGCTTTGTTCTAACCGTATAATAATGCTATCCACGAGCGAGAGAATTCGCGGCGAGTCTCGCTGCGGTATCAAATTCTTGCTGCGATGACATCGTTGGCGTCGCGTCGTGGGGACTTGGGGAGATTTCTCCATACAGTTTCTATTGAATTTGATTCCAGGGCGTGAGTGCCCCGACACTCTCGCATGTCTACAAGTTACTAAGGGCATATGCACACGGTGTTATATTTATGCGCCATCGCCGACGCGCGTTTCTACAATCTGCAACGACGGCGACGCGACGACGCGGCGACGGTGCGTATTCTTCGTTTCAACGTTACATCTACAGTGTGTTAGGTTAAACGAGGGACATTCTTTCAGGTTGCATAGTACTCATAGAAATCAACAACTTTGTCTATGAGACCAACTCTGAAATATGAAGAAAAAATCAGCTGTTCCATAATGATGTACTGAACAGCTGATTGTTTTTCATGATTTCAGGTATAGTGCCATAGTCAAAGTTGTTCATTTTCATGAGTATAGTACCCCCTGAAAGTATGTCCCTCGTTTAATCTAACACACTGTATTCGCCGCCGTTTACCGACACTTTATATTACATTCGGGCCCTGTAGGCATTTATTGTGGCGTCAGAGGCGTTATTTAGATCGTCAAGGGTGCAAGTGACAGGAAATTTGGACTTGGGACACTAGCAGTGATGTAACATAGTCTTTTTATTCCAATCACAAAAAGAATAGCAAAAATTCAAAAATCAAGACAATTATTCAATCCGACCTCTATCACCATTAATAACAGATTTACTGCTGCGCAAAAACTGAAAACATAAATAAATCGCCAATATATCGCGCAACGATACATGTTCCTGCCGTAAACAGAAATTAGTGTAGTGGCCCGTAGTTCATAATCTACTTACAGCGAGCGAATTGCCGCAGCCTGTCCATGAATTTAATTAAAACATTATGTCAAAATGGGAAAATGTTAAGTCTATTTATTATACTTTATGATATGAAACCACAGCTTACGTAAAATAGGTACTGTCAAACTCAAAGCATTCATTTCAAATAAACCAATAACAGCCAACAGGCACTTTCGAATTGTCTAGGGGTCGGTCGGTCGGAAAGATGAAGTTAGTTGTCCATTCCAAAGCAGTAGGTATCCAGAAGAACGGTGAAGAAAGTCCACAGAACAAAATATAAAACTTACAAAATGTGACTTAGGATGGACACCACATCATGGGTAATGAAATCTGCCTCAATAACTTCATACTTAAATTATTCCTGCCAATTTCACCAATGAAACTGAACGCGATCAGTATTTCTAAACCGAGTTCAGTTCGAGTGTCAATATTCCATAGACAATAATGTCACTGACACCCACTTTCACTGCCCAGTACAAACTATTTTCAACTTATTTCTGGCAACCCTAGTAGCACGTTTTGATTTGAACCCGGTAGGCGGGTGCTGGGCATGGTCACAAGCCACATACATACATCAATTTATATGTAGGACGCGGGAGCCGCGTTGTGGGCACGGAAACAAATTATCGTTGAACCCGAGAGCCGGGTGCTTGGCAGTGAAAGTGTTAAAAGGGGTTTACTTGCTGATCGCGTTTAGTTTCATTGATGAAATTCGTCTGACTGATTTTAATATCGGGTTATTCGTAGACTCCAAACTTATATATTTTTTTAAGATTTAACATTTGCTATTCGTAACTCTATAAGAAAGAAAGATGATATGGCTAGGAAGGGAGTGACCACCGAGATGACGACTAATAGATAAGTATGGAAGAAAAAGACATGTTGCGCCAACCCCAATAAATTGGGATAAGGGCAGTAGAATGATGATGATTCGTAACACTATAGGAGCGGAGAAGTTTTTGACACCATATTTTAGTTTCTTAGTGGTTTTAGTTAGGTTAGGATAATCTGTGTTTGCTTTTATAATTAAAAAAAAAAAAATTAGAAATATTGGATCCGTACATCTTGAATTGAGCCCTATAGAGCCTGAGAAGGCTTACTTGAATTGAAGCTGTTGTCTATGACAACCTGGGCAAAGGTGACGGCTGCTTTTTATATTTCTATGATCGCAACATTTTGCTTCTAACAGGATGAGGCCATTGCTTTTCCTCTAAATACCTTTTTTTTTCTTTTGAGTGGCATTTCATGGTGCTCCTTATACCTACTTACGAAATATTTTAAACCTTTAGTTTTTCATTGATCAATCTGTTTGACATCTCTTCTAAAAGAAAGTAGAGGCAAGTATTTTTCCATAGCTATGAGTTAAACGATTGTAGAGCCCACACACGGCTATCGAGTGCAAAACATGTTTGAAAAACACGCTAGTAATGTTAAACAATTGTTACATTTGAATACAGTTCGCAATGTAACGTCTAACGGCCGTTGCGTATGCGCATTACAAAATATTTTATGTCTCAATCAATAAATGCCAATCACCATCACTTTCTTGCCCTCGTCCCATGTTTTGTTGGAAAATATATGGATCTCTCTCACATATATGGAAAAGTCCTGTGTTGGAAAACTGGATGAAACTAGATTTGTGAAAAGTTTTAAAATTAGGAAGAAAAGAAAGAAAGACAAACATGACGCACAGAAAGAACACAAACCCAAAGGAACAAGTTGGGGGGAAATAAGTGTCACATCCACGCGAAACGACCATCGCTTAGCATAATGCTGCCCCAGCGAGACGGAACCCCAGCGCTGGTTTTCAACGACAGCTGACGTTGACGTGATGACGTCAATAACATCATTTATCACAATGAAACTGACTGTAGCCTATACGCAATGGAGAACAGTAGTGGTATTCTATTTCAAACACCGTGATGACTGAGGTGAAGTGAGTTTAAGGAGAGCAGTCAATAGTGTAAATTCCTAACGCGACGCGGGCGTCTAGAATCAATTCTATTTCTTGTTCATTTTTGACGTTCAAAAGTGCCTTTCTTGTGCCTATTTGAAATAAATGTTTTGACTTTGACTTTGACTTTAACAATAAGTGGAATGACAGCTCACTTCACGCTCACGTCGCAGAATCGACGAACTGATCACACTGGTTATTATTTTATATCTTTGTACTGCACTCATGAAAATAACTTCCCCAACCAAGTCAATTCATTCCTCTAACGAGGCTTATCTCGCAAAATCTGCGTTCTCTGAAGCAGTAAATTACAGCCACAAGAAGGCATATAATTACAACAAATTATAAACTACATTTGCACGAAGTAACCTTATGGGTTTACCAAACAATAACGTGCTCATTCCATTACAAGGCAGAAGTGTGTTTCGTAATATAATGTAATGGAGCCTCGAATAGCTCGTTGCTCTAGTAGTCGCAAGCGCAAAAACTGCTGAGTCTCCTGAATTCGATTTGCGGGTCGGGAACAGTTATTGGGTTTTCCATCTGGATTTTTTTTGTAACCCGGAGTGTGGATTTCTGCCTGGGTGATGGCTTTAGGCTCGCCTCCTATCACATGGGTCTTAAACTTTTGAACGCCACAGCGTAAACTCATCGGCGTCTCACGCACCCCACGCCAAGCCACAAATTCTGGAATTTTTGTACTCCAAAAATGTCGTTTTATTGGACAGTTCGATAGTGCTATGTTTAGCACGTTATCATTTGTCGGCTATACCTGGCTATACCCGACTGTGGCGCTCAAATGGTTAAACAAATTAATGGTTAAACTATGTTGGAGTCGGCTTCCAGTCTAAACGGATGCAGCTGAATACCAGTATTTTACACGAAGCGACTGCCTATCTGACCTCCACAACCCAGTAACTGAGTAAATGAATATCAGACTTTCAGGCTTCTGACGACCCGTAACGACTGTCCACGACCGACGGCTTAGCGTGCTTTCCAAGGCAGGAAGGAGTCTCGGTATTTTTTAAAGATGGTCACCAATCCACGAACCGACCGTGCAGCTATTATTAATTAGCCACGAGCTCGTCTAAATGGTTAAACATGACTATTGAAATGTTGGTGTATTAAGGTACACTACTGCCTTCGTGGAACACAGGCATGATGTTATGCTTTGTAAAGTCACAAAAAAGGTTGGTTAAAATTTTTGAGATGGTACATCAAGGGTATTTTTTTGCCTGACAACACAGACGGGTATTTCCCCTTGAGAGCAGTAAGGTAGCGATATTGTATGGTCATGTTAAGACGTGAGTAAAGGTTTTTCTTTCAATTACAAGAAATGCCTTTGTAAAGTCATTAGGTATCTGCCTAGCTTTTTCCCAACTATGCTAGGGTCGGCTTCTAATCTAACCGGATGCAGCTGAATTTTACATGGAGTGACTGCCTATCTAACCTCCACAACCCAGTAACTGGACAATACGATACCCCTAGGTAAGACTGGCTGTCAGATTTTCGGGCTTCTGACGACCTAGGCTGTAACGACTGTCAAAGATACACAAATGACATCCGGGACCAACGGCTTACCGTGTTTTCCGAGGCACGGAAGAGTCTCGGTATGTAAAGACGGTCACCCATCCACGGCCAACCCCGGCAAGCGTAGCTTAACCTGATAGTTCGACCTGTGCGGCTGTTAGTACTTAGCCACGAGCTTTGTAAAGTATAAAGCTTAAAATATTATCTTGTATTCTCAAATCTCTGACCACATTTCGATCTAAACATTTAATAATAGGTACTTCAATAAACTTATTACATCTGCACGTGCAAACGGTATGCAAGCATGATGTATGCATAATAATTGAGTTCCCAAGAAAATTAATTACAAAATGGTGAACGGTTTTACTAAATACCGGTTTTCTAAAATCATCCATATACATAGGTATAGCTTTACATTTTAACAGCGTTTAACAAAGGTTTCATTGATATATTTCATCTAGGTAGCAACCTATAGAAATTGATATAAAATCTCTTCACTTGATTTCTTACTATCTTATCTTAATAATATTATAACCCCACTAACTAATAAACGTATTATATCAGGTGAATATTGTTCGGGCGTCTTCGGGAATCATCGGTTTCGGCGAAGTCCTGACATAGGTCCCTAACAATATTTACACACCGATTTCTCTCTTTCAGTCGTCAGAAATTTTACATTTGTAAGAAGAAGACAAAGCGTTGTGTAACTATACAGACGCTATACAACGTTTATTAGTAAGGGCATTACAGTAAAAGTTTGGATGGATGAGTCAGATGTGTGTATCGATGTTTACATGTTATTCAATCACGCCAGAACGGCTGAACGGATCTGGATGAAATTTGTCACACAGATAGTTTATAACCTGGATTAACACATAGGATTCTTTTTACCCCGGTAGTTCGTTTCCGTGGGATGATTTCCGAACATCACGCGGGCGATCCCGCGGGCATAAGCTAGTCATTACCCTAAACCTGTCAATTGGACACGATTAGGAACTATAAAGTTCAAATTCGTAAAGCACGTATTCTTTGGTATGAAATTGACAGGTGTCAGGACCGAACTCTCTCATTCGGCCAGAGCCCCGGAGTCTTTATGGTCTGGCATGCAGTAGTGTACAGATACAGTTTCGGATAAAAACGTTTAAATAACACGTATGACATAACGTGTTTCGCTATGTGTAAAATGGGCTACTGCAAATGTTATACAATAAGGAGAACAATACAGTTTCTTTTATGAAATTGAAAATGTTATTAACACAAGAAAAGAATACATTGGCAAGTTTGCTGACAAAACAATGATTCACGCTGACACCGGCCAATTGACTTGAATTGAAAAACGACGAATACAAGTCATAACAACGTGGAACGAATGTGGAAATGAAGAAAAGACTGTGTAGACACTAGACAGCTGGAAACTGCATGGTGATAGTTACTAATTAATACTGGATTCTTAAGATAAATTGTGTCGAATTAAAAAATGTTGCCACACATTAAAATGTCTTTTGGATCTGGGAGCTTACAGATACAAATCTAACATGATGTATCTTTGCGCACGTAAACAAAATCATCTTCTTCATAACATAATATGTATATTTTTTACTTTGACAAGAATTTTTGTTTATTAAACATAGATTTTTAATTACCATTTCATCACTTTTTAAACACTATAATGTCTTACTATGTAAGTGCTGTAGAGGTTTTAACCTGCATGTCTTTCGAATGAAACCTCCATGGGAAGTTTATAAGTTGGCAGCATGTATACATAAACACTATTTCAAATTAAGAACGAAAGAAAAAAATCATTTGAGAATCAGTTTGGAGAGCTGAGAGCGCCAGTCATCATCTGCCTAGCCTTTTCCCAACTATGTTGGGATCGGCTTCCAGTCTAAACGGATGCAATTGAAAACAAGTATTTTAGATGGAGCGACTGCGTAGATCTGACCTTCCCTACCCAGTTGGGTATTTAGTCTGAACGGCCCAAACCGAATGGCCCGTGGGCCATTCGACCGTAAACAAAAATCGCCTACGTTCCAAAGGACCGGTGATAAAAACTGGTAAACAAATTCAGTGTCATAAACTACATCAAGTCCATTCGGGTGCAAAAGTTTTGGTTTTTATAGATGCACTGCACGTTTCTTTTTTTGAACAACGCCAAAGTCCTGTGCTGTCTTTGTTCTGCCTTTTCCAGTTATATTCATAACCACCTCTAAGTAAAAGGCGACCACCTTTTCTAGATGTACCCTCACGTGTACATACATTGTGACGTAGAGGGCTGTGCGTCCTCCATTTTCTTAATGATCTAAAACGAGAATATACGATATGAGCATGAAAAATGTGTGTATAATATACATTTGTATGTTAATTTCTTTAATATGCTCCGAAATCTAAACCCTAAACTCTAAAATGACGTTGAAATATTGGTCGCTTAGTCTTTTGCTCGAATATTGATGAATTTTGATATAATATGAGGTCAGAGTGATATATATTATATTTGGTCGTATTAATTCATGGAGTCAAAAAAGAGATGGAGAGAATAAATATACATATGAAACACATTTGAAAGAAGCATTTTGAGAAATCTGTTGCAGTCACAGAAGAGATTGTTCTGTGGTTGCAGTACTTCTCAATAGATAGCCTTAGGATATAAAAAAAAGTTTCAATCGGAAAACTTACCAGGATACAACACTACACAAAACAAACGTTCACTGCACAACATTAGGGGACAATTTCAAAATAAACAGTGAGTAATAGACTGCATATGCACATACTTTTGCCAGTCCTCTGACGTCTCAGATAAGCAGCCTGTTTGTGATTGGTTGAAAAGAAAGGGTCATTGTTGAGCTAGCTACCTGAAGTCGTGCCAACGGGTTAGGAAGATGTATTCTGTTTATTTAGGTGATTTCAAATAATTAAATATTTAAATAGTTAAAATTCATAAACTTAACGACTATTACAATGTATGCGACTGTACCTTTAAATTAATTTTGAAATCATTTTATCACCGGTCCTTTGAAACGTAGACGATTTTTGGTTACGGTCGAATGGCCCGCGGTCCATTCAGTTTGGGCCGTTCAAACTAAATACCCCCCAGTTACTGGGTAATACCATACCCCTTTGATAAGATTGGTACTGACAGCGCCCGTCATATGAGTAATAATAAAATGAGTAATGAGATGTAAAAATAGTAGTAGGTATCAATTCTAGGAATAACTATTACTTGTATTATATAAGAATACGGATCTTGTAGTATTGTAGATATTCTAGAACAATATTTAATACACATACAACCTTTTCTAGTCAGTAGGTACTTAACTTTAGGAGCCAAACATAGATTTGAATTAGGAAGAAGAAACGATTTGACAGTTAGCTATCCAGCTGACAAGCGATAGAAGGAATGTGTACGTAAGATTTAAAAACGTAAAGTTCAAAATAGGAATAATCATTATTATAATAATTATTATTCCTATTTTCATAAGGCATTAAGTCCGCTTTTGTAACATTATTGTGTGCGAAAAGTTTAAATAAATAAATCATTGAAGTTCGATTGAGGTCGTATATACCATTTGACACTGTTTTAAGTTACGAGTAAAGCTGTTTAAAATCAATCAATAGGTACAAACTGTTCCATCAAGGAGAAAAAGGCCTTGTGTTCTGAATTGTGGTGTTAATAAATATGTTCTACCCAAATAACCTCTTAATTTAAATAAAGTTTAAAGGTTTGTTAATCGTTATCATAGTAGGTATCTATAATATAGATACTGTGATAACGATTATACTATGATTACACTATATAATATAGATTCTATATTATATAGTGTAAGTAATAGTCTTCGAAGTAGGTACGGACAAGAACATAAATAAATTATAGTTTACAGTTACTACTTATTGGCAGCGCAGCCAATTCCTTGACCAAATTGAATGACACCTTTACTAACAGAAGGATCGTCATACTAATTAACCTTCATGTACAGTCAACAAAAGAATTAAGCAACTAGACAGCTAACTCATTCTCAATAGAGACCAAAACGGGCGGAAAAGTAGCCGAAAATGTATACCACTTACGGCCAAAAATTGCAAAAAATTGAAAACGAAATTCAGTTGCATTCTGCTTTTTAAGCGCCTGCGAAGCGCCGGCCGGCGCGCGGCGAAGCCTCTACGGGCTAAAGTGCATCGGACGGAAGAAACAAGTTATGTAACGTATTACGCATACTACTGAACTACTGATACAACTCATATGTAAATAATATGAGATTTATTTTATATCGTTTTATACAACTTAATTTATTTTTTTGACAATTTGACACAATATTGCTATCGGTGATGGTTTTAAAACCTGGGGGTTGATGAACAAAGTATTTATCCAAACAAAACTGTACAGGGCAAGAATAATAAAATAGTTTATGAATAAGTAATCAATTTTATTATTGTACATACCAAATACAGTGTTTATAATAAAATAACCACTACCTACGGTGAACTTTGTTGCTTACCTAATACTCAACACGTAAAAGATAACATCACGCCTTTAATCTCCGAAGGGTTAGGCAGAGGCTTGATATAGTTTAGATAGAGTGCCATGTAAAATGGAGCGAGTCTATTACCATCAACCGGGAACTATCATCCAGCATATGAAGGGGCTCCAAGGCCAAGCCTGCCGGGTAAGCGGGATTGTCCGAAAGGGTTACCGCTACCCCGGAACATAAAGGGTTAGGGAAGGAACATGGATGGGTTTTAGTCAGTAAGAGTCTGACACTCCCTTCCACTCCACCCAGAGCGGGCGAAGTCATTGGATGATTTCCCAGCATAAAAAAAAAAAAAGTCCCCGCCGGTGCACCATTGCCTAGTCTGGGGATCGAACCAGTGAGCGGTAGCGCTTTCGACTACTAGACAATCGAGTCAGTGAAAAAGTCAAAGGTAAACAAATGTGTTTAAATAATTTTTGTTTCCAAGAATATTCTTCAAAACATCTATTAGTTATCTTTATTCATGAGTATTTTATTTATCAGAATTTTTCATTCCGGAATCAATAGAAACCGTTATAAAAAGAGACAACTAAATTGATTGACTCATCCATGAAATGTAGGTTTATTGTTTTCTAAGAAAACATTTGATTTGAAAAGTTGCCGTGTTACAGATAGAATCGGATTATTGAATGCAAAATAAGTACAATATTATTAAAATAGTAATGTGCGCGTATAATCGGGTACCAGAGTGAAATCTCTCTTTCTGAATCAAATGAGGGCATCACAGGGGACGCCCGACAGATGTGAAATATCGGAAAAAACGGCTGCTGGGAGATGGCATGACGAAGAGAGCGTCATGCCGTTTGCCGTAACGGCATACGAGTCGGTCTTACCCTCTAGGCGCGCTAATAGAAGTTTCACATTAAAAAAGTAACTCGTGCTTCCATAAACATTTGATAAGAAGGCAAGTTTTATTGACATCACTTGTCTCAATAAACAAAATCAACTATGCGAAAATTAATTGTCTCTGTAAGGCAAAGATATCTATGATGCTTAAGTGGAGTGTGAGAGAGCACACCTAATCCTTTTGCCGACTGTACGTTCTAAATTCAAAAACAGACCGTATGAAGACATTCGTTACTGTTTCCAGCCAGCTATAATAACGAGGCAAGACCGGTCCACCAACCGAACGATGGTTCTTTGAGACTGAGCCAATAATGCGATTTTCTATCAACATCAAGAGGTCGTTTGTCATTGGACCGGTATTACGTACCTTTTTAACGGATATTCGGTGGGGTTACTAAAGGAATTCACTAGATCGTGTTAAGCGAATTTTTTGTTTGTTTGACGTTAACCGTATTCTGTAGGTACTTTACCTTCGAAGGTCACCCTTATGTCAATACATCAGTGGACGAAAAAATTGTAAGAAAACTTGGACTTATCTATACTTATCTTATAACAAAGTTACTTCCCGCCATCTGTCCCTCTGTACGCTTAGACCTTTTTTTAATAACTACGCAACGGATTTTAATGTGGTTTTCATCGATGGATAGAGTGATTCAAGAGGAAGGTTTATGCGTTTAAGTAGCTATCGCCCGTGTGCTAGTGTCTACATCATCTCGGAGTCAATAATGTCTGAAATCACCAACCCTTCTTGAGAACGCGTGGTGACTGACTGATTGATGATCAAAGCTCGTGCCCTCTGTATGAGAAAAGCCCTTTGCAAAGAAGTGGGACAATAATAAGCTGATATTTAATTGTATTTATAGTTGACAACTTATCAACGCAAGGTCCGACGAAAATGCCAGCCATTTTAAGCAAAAAAAACCTATTTCATGAAATAAAAGTGTAATAAATATGAATTTTAGTGCCGCCGTAAAATTCTGCTAACTCTATTGACCGCCACGATCATTTACATGCACATAAATAAATAAAACGTGTTTCAACGAGAATGTCCGTGCAAACTATGAACTCAGCCGAGCCATCAGCGCATAATGCTTGTTGCAACGGCACATAATCGCGACTTGTTATTAGAAATCACGTGTGACAGGCCGGCGCACGCGCAGCGCCATTAAACATAACATAAATACTAAGGGCATGTCTTCCACATACAAAATGTTGTTTATTGTGTCGAAATCGACATGGATTCCATCAAGTGAGGGAAAACTGAGGATTATGTCGGGCATTAGGGTTCTAATCTTAAAAAAAATCTTATAAAACGTCAGTTGCATGGTTATGCAACTGACGTTTTATAAGATTTTTTGGACCTTATCAAGAGCATCAACTAAAAA
Source organism: Hyppa rectilinea (assembly GCA_951799385.1). NCBI lineage: Eukaryota > Metazoa > Arthropoda > Insecta > Lepidoptera > Noctuidae > Hyppa > Hyppa rectilinea. The sequence continues at coordinate 6,140,304 of OX637321.1, read as the reverse complement.
TGTAATAGGTGCTTAATTGTTACTTTCCAGAATGTCGACTTTTTCATAGAAGTCCGTAAAACATTGGGTTTTTCCTTAAGGCTTTTAAAGGACTTTTGAAATTGAATGATTGCCGGTAAAATCGCTTGCACTATTGGAGGAATAGTTATTGGCTCCAGGATCTCTGATGGAACAAGAACCAGTGACCTCTCTTGACATAATGCATAATGAAAGCGGGATTTTCCGAAAGGGTTACCGCTACCCCGGAGCATAAAGGGCTAAGGAAGGAACATGGATGGGTTTTAGTCAGTAAGAGTATGACACTCCCCTCCGCTCCACCCAGAGCGGGCGAAGTCATTGGATGATTTCCCAGCCTTAAAAAAGGGGCTACGATGATTCCGATGGCTTCTTCGTATTATGCCGTAAAAGCTGTCAGAATTATGGGTCTTAAAAAATCGTAAGTATCCCAAAGGCCAGCCAGTCATCGATCGAAGGGCCATCCAGCAATAGCTCTAGTACAGAGGCCAGAACATCAAGTTACCACAATTTGTCAAATTTCTTTGATAGTATTTCAACTTTATTGCAAAGACATAAGATTCATTTTTAATTGAGAAAATTTGAAAGTTAGGGATAGCTTGATGTGCCGGCGTCTGTACAAACACTGCCACTATTTTTTGTGCTATTCTAAGTTCTAAGCCCAGTGTCGTCAACACACATACGTGTTCATGGCAGTGTATAGGCTAGACTAACACATACAAACAGTCTTAATCCCCAGTCAGTTCAATCAAGGGACTAATCCGTGGCCTGCAAAAGGGTAATCCGATTGAATTTGACACAACATAAAACAACATAACATCACGCCTTGATGGGTTAGGAGACCAGCACAAGCTACCCCAATCTGTCAAATTTCATTCAAATTCAAATTCAAATCATTTATTTGCTTGAATATGGGTAGTTACATGAGGTGGTACATACATTAAAAGTTCTGACCATATCCTACCTTAATAGGTGTGCAAATATCCATTATACTAAAATATACACATTATTTCGAGCATTTGATACAATTACTACATACATATTACATTTCATACATTACCTATTACATTTTGATACATTATTACTATTATTAATTATATTCTATTATACATACACATTATTAAACATTTATTGAATATTAATTACATTTATCATTCAAATAGTCATTCACTTTGTAATAGGCTTTATTGATCAAATAAAGCTTTAACCTATTTTTAAATGCCCTAAGATTCGTTGCTTCCTTAATATGACTAGGTAATTTATTATATATTTTAGGGCCCATACAGAATACACTTTTATCAAACATAGCCGTTCTATGGGGTATTGCTCGAAGTATACTGGCAAGTCTGGTACTTTTTAATGTTTCATATTTATTTATATTATTTCTAATGTCTAAAGCTAGTTGATAGATTTTCAACTTTATTACAAAAGCATAAGGTTCATGTTCAATTGGGCATATTTGACAGTTTCAGTTAGCTTGGTGTGCTGGCATCTATACATCCACATTTCGCCAGTTATGTTTATGTCCCTTGTAATAAGGGCCATCAACCTGGCACAAAATCAAACTGGGCTGCTACTGAGAAAGTCTCAATAACACTTTGTTTGACCAGGGGGCCAATCATTACCTCTTACACCAGCATTATTTTCATATTGCTGCATTTGAAAAACATTAGGAAGGACATGGAGCTAGACCTCCTGGGGGCCTATAGTGTATTTTTCTTTAGTTGTCTCATTTGGTAAACAAATGTCGCGACTAATATTTAGATTTCTAGTTAATGTATGTGTCTCTGAAGTCTTTTTTTTTGTATATTTCATGTCTTATGTGTATTATACAAAGATCAAGACGTTTATGCTTAACTTAAAGTGTATGATTGATATGAAAAATCACATTTTTTGTCCCGTGTTTGTTTACCAAATTTGACATTATAAAAGAAATACACTATAGACAGGTGTCAATCTCTCCGTGTCGGATTAACTCATCAAATCGAAAATTGTTGATCGAATAATTCGTTATCTCAGCGATTCGGATTGTCAAGAACGCCTTGTGAACACATTTGTATGGGAATATTGATCGATTTAGGTTACACAATTTGACATTGTCAAACGTGGCACGTGGCATTACGAAGGTTATGCAAATTCCATACATTTCGGATTTATCTAATTTCGTTACCGTTCATGAAAATGTGACCACGCCTAGGCCCCCTGTATAGCTTTATCTTTTTCTCACAATTAAAAAAAAAAAAAAGATAAAGCTAGAAGTAATAATACTGCTTTAAGAGTCCACATGCTCAGCAGTAGCTCTTGCGACCACTCGACCTACGAGGCAGTAAATATGACACACAGAAAACAAAAACAGCTTAGAAACAGCACGTAATAACTACTTATTCATTATATAATTCTTGGTAAAATCCTATGACGAGTGTACATCCTAATAAATCTAAAAGAAATCAAGAACACAATTGGAAATATGAGCTAAGTGTGGATTGCGGTGATGACTCATGAAAACTTATTAAAACAACAATAGTTAATAAGTCGTTCAATCGTTGCCTCGTCGTAACTGCTTGATTGAATTGATAATAATGCAACATGAATAATATTGTTTTTGGTACATCAGATTATTTCTTGCCAGCTAAACTACTAGGAAATGGTGACCCTTTGAAGTTTAAAAACTGTTCTAAGTTTGGCATGTCTAAACTACGTTCAAGAGTTGCCTGTCAGGAACAATAGCCTGCAACAATGATAACACTGATAGCTCTTGAACGCGGTTTAGGTGAGATGAACGCATCAAGTTTTATTTGTAAAATCCGCCCTTAGTCACGAAATGGTGTTTTATGTTGAAATTTGGACATATAAACAAGCAAAGGAAACTTTTTTCAGAATAAATATATGATTCAGGTTTTGGAACCTCAACTAAAAATGTAACAGGCGCTTTATTGTTACTTTCCAAAATATCGACTTTCTCATAGAAGTCCTTATAGCATTGGGTCTCTCCTACATGACTAATACATATACAGTGTGTTGTGAAAAAAATACCAGCTGTTTCTACATTTTGACTTATTTACGAGTAGTTCCATGGTTAAAGTTGTTCATTTTCATGAGTATAGTACCCCCTGAAAGTATGTCCCTCGTTTAACATATAACATTGTATAAATACCACTTCGTCCGCGACGATTTTGATAGCTCAGTTACTTTGCAAGATGTCAATATAATTTATTTCAACCGCGTAGTTCCTGTGAGAATACTGTGATTAAATCTAGCTTATGTAATTCGCTGATAATGTAGCTTTCTATTAGTGAAAGAATTTTTGAAATCCGTCCATTAGTTTTTGAGATAAATCGTAATAAACCCACAAATAAAAAATATTTTTTTCCTCTTTACAATATTAGTTAGATAAATACTAGTACGTACTAGAAATACAAAAGTAAGACCGGGAAAAATTCAATTAATTGTGTCATCCTTGAGTAGTCAGATGCCAGAGCATCTATGAAGCCGCAACATAATACAATATCAACAGCACACAGAATGTGAAAAATGCAGTTCATAATGACGTCAGTCTAGAATTCTAGATCTAGCCTTACAGTTCTCAAGCCGACAATACCTGGCAACAAGGAAACTGTTCTTAATTAGCAATAGTCAGCTATCCGTGTCAGAAAACATGATAGTAAATTAATAACCCGCTAGTACCACGCCTTAACTCAACCATAGGTCATTTAAAATGTTAATCTAGCATTTTTATGTTTTCTTACTAGTTTTTAATATTCCTTTTGGGAAAACCATACAACTTTCTAAGTTAATATCCCCAGGCTAGGCGGCCGCTGGCTACACTGGCTGAGGACAGGTTCTGCGGGTTTCTGGTCACAGGTACGACTATCTTGCGTGCTAACTTAGGCGATTCCATTTTTAGAGATGCTATAATATTTAATGGCATATGGGATGATATTTTGGAAACCATAATGCATGGAGTATTTTATCGACATGAGTACGAAACATAGGTAGGTACCCACCGTCGTCTGAGCACGTTTTACACACGTCATTATTGTATGCGATTTTCGTAAATTAATTATAGTCTATTAAAAATGTTCGAATGGCATGACATGAATAATTTTTGGAAAAAATCAAATAAAAACCTAAATTATTTAAAGACGATTTTTTATTATGGAAGAACCCAAATCTAAAATTTTAAAATATTTATCTCGGAATATTTTCCGAAAAAAATAAATGCTTTGTAAAATACTACTATGATTTATGGTCGCGTTAGACCTCGTTCCTATTAAATATTTTGACCAGTTCCACCGCACTAACCAGATTCAGTAGGTAACCAGTTATTGATGTTTTATTACGCAGATATTTTTATTAGCATATTACTGACATCAAACATATTAGAAAAGGGCTATTACATAACCACAAATTCGGTTATGACTGCGGTTGCTAGAAAGTAGCTCAGGGCCACTTTCATTGGCCCTTCGAAACTGGCGACAATTTTCATAGACAACAAGCCCAAGTGAGTACGGGCGATTTTTTCCCGCGTAAAGTTTTATTTCGCACTGGATTTTCAACGCTCTGCTTAGCACCAAGAGTTGAAAATCCAACAGACGAGATTTTCGACGCGCTGGGATTGCTCTCTGTTGGATTCTCAACTTTCGACTCAAAGTCGAGAATTGAAAATCCAGTGCACGATAAATTCCCGCCGCGATATATTTACGTCCGTGCAAACCTGGGCAAGCAACATTTAATGCGAGATTGGGACAACCGCGGGCCGCGGCATAGACAAAATGGCGCGAACTTACGGATTGCGGATATTATTAAGTAAATTGAATTGAGCATTTATAAATATCTATAATTACATGATTCCTACTATGTTTTCTTTACATATTATAACGTATTACGTAATGGCTAGCTACTATGCGGCATAATGTATAATATTTACTTACGCGAAATCGTAATTCGTTTAACATAATTGCACATTATTCATTTTAATATGTATAAGCACATATTTTAAAGCATAAATGTAGAGTAGAACTTAGATTCAATATATACATAGTTAAGGGGCAAATATTATATTATTATTATACCTATTCATTTTTTCAATACATTATTTTGCAATTATATTTCATTTTCTTCTTCTGCCTTTAAATATAATTTTAGATTTAATTAATAAGATACTAGTATTCAGTTGCATCCGGTTAAAACTGGAAGCCAACCCCAACATAGTTGAGTAAAGGCTTAAATCGATTTCTTTGTCTATAATTCAAACTTGAATTATGAATGTGTCTAGCAACACTACATAGCATAGACAGTATAGCATGGAATCCCATGTACGCTGTACATTCGCAGCGTCTCGAAAACATTCAGCGTGCGTTTACAAGGCATATTGCTTACATCTCTCCGGGAATATCCCACAGATCGCCATACGAACAACGTTTGGCTTTCTTTCGCATTGAGTCGCTTCGCAACCGGCGTACAGTCCATGACTTAGTTTTTCTTTTCAAAATTGTCAATGGTCAATTAGACTGCGACCAATTGCTTGAAAATGTCATGCTATCAGTCCCATATAATCTTCCTAGACAGTCAATAACCAGACTTTTTGAACCGCCCACCTGTAGAAATAATGTAGGGAGACACTCGCCAACATCTAGAATGTGTATTCAGTACAACGAAGTCAATTCAAAACTTCCTGATTTGGATGTGTTCTTTGGTTCCCTGCCGAAATTCAAAAACCTCTTGCGCAATCATTTAAATAAACATTTAAATGGCCAATGTACATAACCTAGATAAGCTTATTTTATTTTACATTTACTACTATAGGTATACTTACTTACTTTATACTTTATTTAAGCATTTCAATTTTTTTTTCTTTTATTCACTCTTATTTTAGTCTTTGGTCTGAGCTGTCCAATTTATCTCGTTTTGTTTTAAATTTTTATTCACATTTAATTTTTACATAGTAAACTATGTTGTTTTTTTTAAGAGAATGTCGTGTACACCTATAATTGGTATATATATAAGAACCATACCTGTAAAATATTATATTTAATGTACTATATATATGCTGTTGGTGTACCTATTTTCAATAAATAAATAAATAAATAAATAAATATGGACCTCTGTCAGTTTTATAGGGTTGTCTGAACAAAGGAGGAACAAAGCAAATTAAAATATACCATTACATATGCTGTTACTGTGTATCCTGATTGTGCTCCGGATACTCTAATAAGGATGTGTTGTCTAAAGAATATCCTCCTCTGTTTTATGTTCCAGAAATATATTGGTAGTATCACTTTCAGGAAGTACAGGTTTACAATCTAGCTGATAAAATATACCAAATGGTTTAACATTGTATAGTGTGTGCAATCATGATAATAACAATGAGTTCTGCAGGTTAATGTGCTAGTATAATGTGCCTCTTTTCTTTTGTATTATGTGTTTAAAACAAATATTTTTCTTATTCTTAATATGTACATGTTTCTGGATCCTGGTTGAACACCGTTTTAGATTTTTTGTAATTAAACCTAAAGAGATGTGAAATGGGTTTAAAACCAATATTGCTAAGAATATAATCATTATGTTACGCATCACTAAAAGAATATAATTATGATGAAAATGTCTCGTTACCAAACTTTTTCGACTAGGTTATGAAAAAGTATTTACACAGCAGTTTCAATCAAACAAAAAACACCTAAATATGCCATCGTGCTCTAGTTTAAAAGTACGATAGAAAAATTAAACGATATTATAACAGCTTTATTTTATACTCACCGACGAAGTTTCCGGGTACACCGGCATTAAAATCCACGACGAAATTCCATCAAAACTCAAATCTGTTTTAAGAGTTTACAAAAACTTGTTTTCTTATTTATTTTAACATTATTCTACACTTGAATAGTGGCTCAAATTTAATTTTAAAACAGTAAGTAGACATAAATAAAACTTGTTTGGTAAACAACTGTCACTGTTAGGTGTCAGACAGATGTCAAGTCAACTGTCAACAGATCAGAGAACCGTTTACAAATGCTGTTATTTATGCCAACCTAATTATTTCAGTTTACTGTCTTATTTGTCGCAAACCTGGATTATATATCATTTAACGATATTTTTATTTGAACCATGAAAATCACCCAGACAGAAATAAGTGACATCATTTCGTAGATAACGTAAACTTTTTTGATTGATTTTATTTAAACTTTTGCGAGGGTTCAACAAAGGCAGCTTTGTAAATACGACTTTTGTTTTTTTTTTAAATTTTGCTGATTTAAATACTGGGCTTTTTATTCTATGTTGAACATTGAGGGAGAACATTACATGACTCATGTATTTTTTTTTCTTTACAGATTTAAGCATCATGTTCTTCAAGTTTCCCCGATTATGATATTTCCTACACGTAAAATGTTGGAGATACCAGATAATGTGAGTATTTGTTTACTGACTCCTAAGTATGATTTACACAACATTGTTTATTAGGCAGGCGCAATGGTAGAGCTGCGCTATGTTTCACGGGTTCGATGCCTGTACTGTAGATAGAAGTACAAACATATTTGTATGCCCACAGAAAGAAAGTAATAGAACACTTGTTAGTTTTTTGTTTTCAATGCCCTTGAGTGATTGTAATAATAGTCACCGGCACATACATACATCTAACAACGGTCACTTTGCTATGACTGTAATTGGAAGACATCCAATCTTTTACACCTTAGTTCTCGATCGAATTTCATCGATTTATTTTTATTCATGCAAAAATGAAAATGGTTACTTCAAAATCAGTGTTAAATTTTTATTAATTTATGGTGAGTTTAGTTTTTTATCATTATGTATATAAGAAATGTTATTTTCCTTGAAATTATGATGATTCCCGCATAATTATTTATCTTAGTGCACTACACAGACATCCCTGTAATATGTAGACATGAACTAGCCGTTACCCGAGCTCCGAATTCATCTGCGTGATTTTTTTATTTCATAATTATTTATACAAATATTAGGACTAGCTTCGGCAGCGTGGATCATAATTCTTTTTCAAATCTAAAATTGGTCCAGCCGTTTCGTTGACTAACCGGAACATACAGACAAAATCGTAATAAAAGTTTGTTTGTACCGCCTAAAACGTATTTATGCGTTTAGTATTAAGCTCATAGGTACTACTTTGACATTCAATACTGACACATTTATTTTATTAATTGTAATATTATAGATGAATTATGTAGCCTATTGCCTATGTCCGTCTCCAGGCCCCAGGATTTTTTTTTTAAGGCTGGGAAATCATTCAATGACTGCTCCCGCTCTGGGTGGAGCGGAAGGGAGTGTCAGACTCTTACTGACTAACCCATCCATGTTCCTTTCCGTAGCCCTTTATGTTCCGGGGTAGCGGTAACCCTTTCGGACAATCCTTAAAGTTCGGTTCAGGAGCGGTGGCATGAAAATGTGACAGATAAGGTTACTTTTCCATGTAGGTATGGTTAAGTGTCTTGGTCAGAAAATTTTCAGTTAAGTGCAGCAAGCAATTTAGTAGGTACTTAAGACGCGTAAACTCTAATTTGAAATTACCACGGTTAGTATCTTGGTAGCAATTAGCACAGCCGTAACCAATTAGATAATTAACGAGATCTTTGGAAATACCTAATTGAGTATTTATTTGAGTAGGTACCTGTCTGTTTTCTGTACCTACCTATATATTTGCATACACCTAGTCACCTATTAAACAATGCTATCACTGTTCGAGACTTCGTGTAAGCGTAAATATTGACATAAGTGTTTAGCGAGTGTTTCATCTAATTTTTACTCATAACAGTACGTTTCAGGGCTGCCAATTCGTCATTGTTGATTTTATGGTAAAACTTAGGTAATGATGTTCTTAAAACGTTGCTAGATCTAAAAAGGTATGCATTTTCCAATATATTGATACACATTAAAATGAATAGGTAGGTACCTATTATTTTTGCGACGAGTCACGACACTACTACCTACTAAGTAGAGTATTTTACATCTGAAATAAAAAGACAGCCATTGGCAGACATTATTTAAAAATGTAAACTTTTCAAATTAAATTATGGAAAGTGACCCCCCCAGTGAAATCCCAATTCTGACTGGGTTTAATTTAATTCACACTATAATTGAATGTGAACTATACCCATATTTCGTGCAATCTAATTGCCCGAAATGTGGGAAATACAGTATTTACTAGATTTCTGTGGTATTTACACTACTGCAATACCTAAACAGAATTGCCACTGGTCTCTTATGTCACTATCACTATATTTAGGTGGTTGGTAATAGGGACATATAAGAGTCAAGATACAAAAATACAACTTTGGTACCATTTCTCAGAAAACTGCTCGTGTTTTCTATATTTACATATAGCGATATCAATCAAATATTTACTGGATACGTCATAATATTCATTAGCTTACTGTTTACCAAGTGGTTGGGGGTTATTCAAATCAATCTGCCTAGCTAGCTTACTCCCAACTACGTAGGGGTCGGCTTTCAATATAACTTGTTAAACCGTTGGTCCCGGCTGTCATCAGCTTTTAATTACCAAGGAGAACCGTGTCACCCAGTAACTGGGTTGTGAAGGTCAGATATGCCAGATAAGCAGTCACTTCGTCTATATTCGCTGCATCCGACAGGACTTGAAGCCGACCCTAACACAGTTGGGAAAAGGCTGGGAGGTTTATTGACGCGTGTGTACAGTCACGGACTTTAATTGTTGAGCAACTTGCCACTGTTCGTATTTTAGCCGTGTAACGCAAATCGAGTTTAGTCGGTTATACATCCAGACATGAAAAGTCATAATGTCTTGAATTTCGATTTGCGGGTCTAGCAACCGCATCCATTGTTTTAGCGTAATGTTAGTATACGGTGCAATCTCAGATTTTTCTTTGACATCGACATTTCAACTGTCAGGGATAGGTTTTCAGAAAACCATAACGATTATCTAATAATGACCTCTGACTGAATCCCTGAATCAAAAGATATCACTAGCAAAATACATTGGATAGACGTATTAAACCTACTTTATAATCTCTACAACTATACACCTCTATGGATAGGACTATTTCCGATTATTATTAATTTGTCATCTTATTTGCGAGCAAGTTTGCAGTTTCAGTTTGAGTTTAATCGTGTAAAGTCGTAAAATCTCGTGAATCTATAAAACTGCAAAATTAAAAAGTTTGTAAGTAGCTCAGCATTTAAAGTCCGTGACTGTACGTACTTGAGGTACCTGTAAGTCATAACATGTCGTTTCAGCCCTGAAATTATCGTAAAAATTTATTCATTGGCTGCACAAGCATTAGTGTAGCTCGTTAAATCGCCTACAGTTTTGTTAATAATCCACACAGTGTAAGATTACCATCGCGAACCGTTGCACGAATATTGCTCTTAAGATTTATTTATTAACAATAATTTATACAGATTTAAATCTTTATTTAATTATATATAATGGTTTTGAGTGAATTGATACATTGATAATCACAAAAAGAAAAAAGAAAATTTTAAAAAGTTTGTATTTCGAAAAGTTTGGTATTGTGGTGTTCTTTCAAACTGGCTGCTTAGAGGTAAGAGGTGCTATGCTTTTTTAAATCAATGAATTTTCCTCGCAATTTTATAGGTACGTTTTTATCAGCATAATAAAAATATTACGCGTAGGTATTTCATTTCAGATAAAGAAGGTATGCGCGGAAAATTTCAGTCAATCGCGTTTAGCGCATACCTTAATGTCCGCTTTTATGAAAACTGAAAGAAAAGTGGTAGGAAATCTCCTTAGTAGGATAACGAATAAACACTCGACTTATATAAATAAATTATATAATTATGTAGGAATTCCCAAGCAAATAACTTTGAAATCCCTCACATGATAGCATGCTTTAAGTCATAAATTGACAAAAAAATTATTCAAATGAATCAAAATATTTACTTTTTTAGTCACATGATGGTAACTGCAAATATTATTCAACACAATTTCAGTTGAAAATAGTTATGAGGACATCTTTTAGGTTAAGTTAATATGTCTTTAGTATGCAAACTTCATCGGTAGGACAGTCAACTGTCCATCATCATATTCATCATTTTCCTGCCCTTTTCCCAATTTATTTGTAGTCGGTCTTCCATACTTCTCTATTAGTCGTCATATCGATAGTCACTCCCTTTCTAGCCATATCATCTTTCGCACAATCCATCCATCGTTTCTTTGGTCTTCCTCTACTTGTATAGCCATCCACAATCATTAAGCGGGATTGTCGGAAAGGGTTACCGCTACCCCGGAACATAAAGGGCTAAGGAAGGAACATGGATGGGTTTTAGTCAGTAAGAGTCTGACACTCGCTTCCGCTCCATCTTAGGGTACGGTAGGCTGCACTTAAGGAGTAACAAATCCAGTATAAGTAGACCTCGTATTCCATTGAAACTCCGTCCTACGCTAGGCCAGCTGACGAGCAGCCTATGTCTGAGCGGGATAAGTTGTTAACACATTTAGATTACCGATCCGTAACGTTAGCATGCTTATAAATTATCATTAAGTTCATCAATATTATAATCATCAATCGTTACTTCAAGGAAAATCCTAACTTATCACGATTTTCTTTGCAGTTTCCTTGAATCTTGTTTGTACTCGTTTTATTGCAAGTTGGTAGTTGGGTCCAACTGTATAATGCTATATTGGTTAAACTAATATTTATACAGTGGATAATCTAAACGATACGAAAAAAGCAAGGTCTATAGTAGTGCTTCAAGACTAGGCACGCTTAACTAAACGCTTGTCCAGTGAGAAATCATCTTATAACGGAATAAAGAAAGAAAATATATCTATTTGGATAAGGAGGCAAACAACATTCACAAAAAACAACAAAAGAATAATAGACTTAAGGCATTGTTGTGGCCTTACAGCTCGGTCAAATAGGCAGGACTTAGTTGGCCATTTTTCTACCACGATTTAATCATCTCTACCGGTTGCGCTCCACTGCTAGACATAGGCCTCACCCAGGCTGCCGCCCGGCTCGCTTTTATGAAAACTGAATTGAACTAAGAACCTCCTTCGTAAATAGGAATCTACTTAATAAGTAGCTTAAGTTTAGGGCGCTTACACATTAGGACGTTAGCAGCGCGACAGTAGCGCAGCAGAAGCGCATGCCTTCACGAAATTTTGCCTTTGAACGAAATTATTATTGTTATTTTTAAGGATAAGAAATATGGAATTTCGTACAAAGCGTCTTACGGGCTTCTGCCTGTAGGCATGTGCTTCTGCCGCGTTCTGTCGCACTTCTAACGTCCTCATGTAAAAGCGGCCTTAAGTTTTAAGTAGTTTGTAACCATACGAACTGTAACTCCTCATCATTAGTCTGCATATAGGCAGGTACTCAGTCATTTTACCAGTAATGTAGGTAAACCCACGACCCACGTTTTTTACAACAAAACTGTCCTCCGCCTTTACCATCTAGTCTGTCACGGCCCGGCCAGCTTTTAACCTTTTAACGCCAGACCATAAACACACGCGCGTGCCCTCCAATTTATTTCTTCTTGTCATCACGTATTTCCCAATATCCATCCTTGATGATGACATGATGTCTTTTAATTTGTTTTCACCTCACAGGCTCGGAAAGAGTCTGTTTGTCATTCGAAATTTGAGCCGAAAATCGATTTTTGCTCTCTAGCGTGGAAAGAGTTTTTAAAATTCGAACCTTACTATTTAATAATTTTCTATACTGCCAGTCCACTGAAAATGCATGACACGGTCTAAAATAAAATATTAAATAATACCGCTCACCTTAAAAACTTCCATCACAGTACAGAAATTAAATATTTTGCGAGGATATAATTGTAAAATTGGAATTAATGTTAATAAGTACTCCATTTGATTAAAAAAATCTGTGACGTCGCATTTGAATATGCCATAAAAATACTACCCTGTCAAATACCCCATTGTGTAGTAATATAAGTTTAATTTTTTAAATAAAATAAATACTAATATAATATGTTATTTAATCTTTTACTTGGCAAAAATAAATAAGTATGTATTAAATTAAATTAGTTAGTTATTTGTATTAAATTAGTTTTTTTCTTTCATTCTCCTTAGAGGACAAGTAGGATATAGAACAAAATACAGGGTATTTAATTTTGTAGATATCCTATGTAACTCATAAGATACATTGCCAAGTATCTGTTTTCTATTTTCTTCACATGAGTCAATGTATCTGAGACGCTCGAACAAAATAAAACTCAACATATAACACCTGTTTTCTTGCACCTAGCAGTTTCCTCGCTGTAGTGAGGTGAAAAATTGTGTGTTGCGCTCGGCAGCAAAGCTTTCTGCGTCTCGTACCTTTGAAACCTTCGTTACGCTCAGGATTCTATATTTGAACCACTCGCTTCGCTCATGGTTCAACCCTAGAATCCTTCGCTTACTCAGGTTTCAATAAAAGTACTCGCGCCAAAAATCAACTTTCCAGCCTTGCATAACAAATAACTATTCATGGCCTTAAATACGTACGAGAGCTTCAATTTTTGAAATATCTATTTAAACACCCACAAAAGCAATGATTTAATTGTTTGTTTCGAGTTATATTGTTGTTGCTATTGTCAGATATATGTATATTGTGTCCTTGGCGTACAGGGCATGCGCTTGCTTGTCATGTATATGTGACGATGGCGTTCAAAAGGTTAAGGCCGTCGGCCCATTCTGCAGGGTTCTTCCAACTTTACACTTACCGATACGTCTTCTTTGATATAATATTTAGATAAACAAACAAGGGAACTATATTTTTTGTTTGGTGCAATAATGGTTCCGTCGTTGCCGCACGTGGTGTAGCCAACATTAACAATAATCAGAACTTGTGAAGTTTACCCAGTAAACAATAATTGTGTGTATTATATTTCTGTATTCATGTGATTGCAAACTATTTAGATAGCATAAAATGTAGGTGACCAAATATTTGTCTTGTCTTGCACTGTTTATACTTGAAGTTTAATGAACAACGTGTTTATTCTCACAGGTAACGTTATTAATGTCGGCCATTATGTTTGTAAATAAACTGTAGGTAACGAGTTATCCTCGCCCTGGATAAAAGGGCTGAGAAATGTCACTTGTTTAACAATACACAATTAATTTTGCGGTTATAAAGATTTGTGAATGCAAAAGGGTATAAAGATAGGTTAAAAAATCCTTGTGCCCTGTATCCATTAATAACTGTGTGATTAAGTGACTATCTCCTTGGTATACTGGACGCAAGCGTTATTGCTGAGATTGGGGTCCAGAGTTTGATATCCAATCAGGTTAAGTTCTATCGGGACGACACGGTTGGCGCAGTGGTGGAGCGATTGACTGCTGCGCAGCATGTCGCGGGTTTGATTCCCGCACGGAACAAATATTTGTACGACCTGCAAGTATTTGTTCCATTTCTGGGTGTTTTTCTATCTATAATATGTATGTATTTAGGTTGCTTAGCTTGGGACTAAATGGCGTTGTATGTTTCGCCAGTTATGTTTAAATGTTAAGGCCCATGTAATAGGGGGCGAGCCAATTCTCATCAACCGGACACAAATCTACTGTACTGCTACTGAGAAATTCCTAATGGAAAAACTAAAAACACTTTGTCCAGCCCAGGGTATAAAACCCAGGACCTAACGCTCAGCAGTAGCATGTGACCACAAGACCAACGAGTCACTGAATGAACAAAACATTCACTATTTTTGTCAAACAATTTCCATTATTTTCTATCGGGGTAATACCTATTCTTAGTCGTAAATCGTAACAATCGTAGCTCGGGTTTCACGACACGTGAAATGTGAACGATAAAAAATGAGCGCCGTGCGCGTGATTAGCAGAGTTTACCTTTTATAACCGAAGCAATACTCACGAACATTTTCATTGCATTCTAAAATCATTCCCCCCCCCCCCTTGTCATCTTAGATAAGCTTAAAAGGGAAAGATACGTTACTTGGTTACCCCCAATCCAGCTTGTTGTCTTTGCTGTCCTCCCCCAGCGACGCCCTAAGCCGAAGTCCCTACCCCACAGGGGGTGCGTGTCGTCGCTTGTAAGTTTAACTAAGCCCTGGCTGGAGACAACTCTATAGCTAAACTGCGAGACGCCACTAAATAAAAAAAAATACGTTACTTATGTATGTTACAACGGGGTCAAAAACGTGTTAACGCATGTCGATACAGCTCAATAATTTCAGTTTTCGTGTAAAATTTATGCTTCTTGCAATGCTCTCTGGGGCCTATCACTGTGGATACTTACAGATGTTAGTTGCACGCGAGTTTTGTTGCGTGTATTTGTGCACCCGGGATACAACGCAACGTATTCTACCCTTTCTAAGTTTAGCTTATCGTATACCTATTTTGTTTCGAAATAAGACGAATCCTACTCTACGACCTACATTATCTATATGTATATGTACAGTCAAAAACTGAAGTCGATTAACTCCTCAGTTTTTTTAAATCTTAACCTATTATGGAAAATGTTAATCAAAATCGGAACAAAAGTAAAACTAAAACAATATTATGGGGCACTGGTGTAGCCCGCAAAATTGAAATTTTGTTACATTTCAAGTAATTAACAAGTTAGTGTCAGGTTGTATGTTGACCAAAATACGATTCCCGAGAGAGTTGTATTCTTGATTTTACAATAATTATTTAAATACAATACATATTTGTTACGGTCGCGAAACCTTTACAGCAGCATATCAACCTGATACTAAAAAGCAGTTCATCACAGCATTTGGTATCTCTTTAAGATATGAAAAAGAGTCAGTGATAACTACCTACATTACTTATGTTGCTGACCTACCAACATAGTTCAAGTTCAAGAGCAATTCGCGTAATTCTTCTCTTGAGTTTGGTAAAATCCCTCATTACGTAATCTGTTGTTAGTACGATTGGATGATTGCACAGTGAAAGCCCCTTACTGTACAAATATTTAGGATTTTCCATAAACAAGTCGGTTTTGTTCCACGAAAAACGTCATTTTTTTTAAGTCCTACCATAAAACCGTTTAGTTTTCCTCAATCGTTAAGGGTAAGTAGCTTGTTAGTACCCGTCTTTAAAATTTCGTATTCTATACGGGTGCATACTTGCGGGAATCCCTAATACAGTGAAATACGGTTTCTTTTGCGAACACGAGCTTTATCCCCTTGTCTAATAATTGAAATCCGATATACTTATATCTATATCTATACTTATAAATAAAAATCAATGGCTGTTCGTGAGTCTCGCTAAAACTCGAGAACGGCTGGGCCGATTTAGCTGATTTCGGTGTTGAAATGTTTAACGTAGTCCAGGGAAGGTTTAAAAGGTGAGAAAAGTTAGGTGGGTAGGTAGGGTAGGTATCATAGTTAAGACAAGACAACGTCTGTCGGGTCAGCTAGTTAGATATAAAACTATAACAACAAATACTGAACATGGTATTGGAATAGGTCAATATTTTAATAAATCATTTTTGGTTGGCAACACTGTTCGGCCATACTGATAAAAAAAAGTTAAGTAGGTACTAAGTGTCAAGTCGTTTTGTATTTGAAAACCTCTTGTTTTGCTTCAACTTTATAACAACTATGGGCTTACTAGGGGTTCGAAGTAATTACCTAAAATTTATGTTCATTATTACAGACGCCATTTTGGCGACAGACAGAAATTAAAAGGGCGCCTATATTTTCTATATTTTTTTGACCTTTTCAAAACCATTTCGCTGTTCAACCAAAGGGTTGTCTACTGCTAAACCGTATGAAACCAATGAAAGAACCATAGAACCATAGAAGAGGTCAAAAAGGCTTCTCGACCTATATTTAGTAGGTACTAAGATCAATGAAGCAAAGATGTTAACTCATCGGTTAAAAACCATACTAAGGCACTTTTTGTATGTTTCTAAAGTCCATGTTTATTTTCGGGTTTTCCTAAAATCGTCACCGTAGAACTGGCCGGTGGCCTTCGATTTTATTTTTGTAAACTGAATCGATTTAGCTATAAATAGATGGGTACATACATTAGAATATTATAGTGGTAGATTATGTTAATTAACTGTGAAAACAATGTGACGATTTATACCTACTTCGAAATACCTTTCATGTTTTGGTAAAATCTATTTTATGAGGTCACTAGCGACCTGACCATGCTTTGCTCGAGTGCAATGTAATGATGTGTCGATATGTTAATAGTACATTGAAATACCTGTGCTATAACCAAGTTTTTTCATCTGGAATTTCTTAGTAGCAGCCCAGAGTCTGGATTTGTGCCCAGTGGGTGGCAATAGGCTCGCCTCCTATTGGACTCAAATTTAGTTATTACATGCTACTAGACTAGTACCTCTACCTACCTAAGTTTAGTTTTAGATTTGTTTCTTTCGAGTAGGTACAACAGCTAAGGTTTTGAAAACACTTACTTAGCTTTTAAAGATAACACCGCCAATAGTGTCGCCTCTTGTAAAATGTTCTATAATTTTTATGGTGCAGGCATAATAAAGAGTATTAAATCCATCTTCCTCATCTTAACTCATCTCATTTCCAAACCCAAACAGGTCACATTATGTCCTAGGGCGTCCCCTTTCAGCGTTCTTGTAAATGCCGTAAATTAATATCATAACCAAATATGGTTTCAGTAGATAATATTTGGATTAAATTTAAATGAAAAACTTGCCGAAGTGTTAGCTCCACTATCTTTGCATCAAATGATTAGAGCGTGGTCCGGTTCGACTTTCCAAGCCATAAATTGCAATTTCCGTTCTCGATCGAGTCTGCCGACATGAATACGGGCTTGAATGACTCTGAACTTCTGAACGAGTACTTTTTTTTAATTTTTTTATTTATCATTTATACAAATTATCATAGGATTCAAATTAAATAGCAACCAAAAACCACTAAGGTTTAAACTTGTGCTATCATGAACTCATTACATTACAATACATTTACATTTTTTCTATCTTAATATACATACAATGATGCATTTTAGTACGCGTTATTGCCGATACAATTAATATAATATTCAGTTCCGTTCTCCAGTTACAGTCATCCCTATAAAATACTTAAAAAATATTGTTTTAGTTTACATTTGACATTTTTATGTGTAATACATTTGTTTAGTTCTGAGGGTAGACCGTTAATAAGTCTCAGTATAATGTAACCGGTAGTTCGCTCGCCATACGTATTGTTGGCGCACTGTGTACGAAGCCTATTCTCAGAAACTGCCCGAGTGCATACAGGATGTTCGATTTTGTTTCTTAGGGATTCATTGAAAAATTGTTCTTTTAGTAACAAAAATTGTTTTTGTATATGAACTGGTAGGACATTACAGTGTTTAAAGAGGCCATTTATATCGTCGTGAAATTGGTTTTTAATTTTAGGAGATACTAAGGTTTTTAAAATTCGAAGTTGAAGTTTCAAAATACTATCAAGGTAGGTTTTATAAGTACGACCATAACTACTAAGGCCATACTGGATGTAAGATTCAGCCATTGCGTAATAAAGCATTATCTTCACTTTGAAAGGCAGGCGGTTTTTTAAAATGGTCATAATAGCGAGAAATTGCCGAAGTTTATCGCAAACACGTTCTATGTGACAACTCCAGTTGAACTTACTGTCTATAATTACTCCAAGATATGTTTGTTTACTGACAACATCTATTTGTGGACAATTACAATTAATCGCGTTGACCGTATGCAAGCAGTCATGGTCGTGGGCTATTAAGTTCCGAAAGGGCAGTTTTCTAATGTATGGAGATTTAATAACCAGTAGTTTAGTTTTGCTTGCATTAAGTACTAAGCCAGCATCGTGACACCACCTTGTTAGAGCATCCAGGTCGAGTTGTAAGCGTTCGCATGCTATTTGGGGATTTCTATTAGCAATAACAAGGCAAGTGTCATCCGCAAACTGATAGCATTTACTGTTCGTGATGCAGTTACTCATATCATTTACATACGACAAAAAATGCAGGGGGCCTAATACTGAGCCCTGGGCTGTTCCCTGAGTTATAGCCATACGATCACTACAGATGCCATCAATTTTAACAGTAAAGGTACGATTTTTAAGATAATTTTTACACCAGTTCAGTAATGGACCACGTACTCCACAGTCGTCTAATTTATCAACTAGCTGATTATGAATTAATGTGTCAAAGGCACGTGAGAAGTCAATAAAGAGAGCAAGAACATATTTTTTATCATTTAGGTGCTTATTGACTTCATCGGTGAAGTTTGACAAGAGGTTCGTGGTGCTTTTGCCGGCCTGAAAGCCAAATTGGTACCGGTCAATTACGTCATGCTGCCTATAAAATGCGTGAATTTGTTCACAAACATATTTTTCTACTATTTTATCAATAGATGAGAGCAATGTTATTGGACGATAGTTTGAATAATCGTTTTTTTTACCCCGTTTATGGACTGGCCTTATGCAACCCACCTTTAGATCATCTGGGTATAGACCACTTTCAATACTTCGATTAATTAAGTCAGCAATAGGGTTGGATATGCAGTCACCTATCATTTTAATATCGGAAACTTTAATATTGTCTGGACCTGGGGCTTTTCTTGAGTTTAGTTGTTTAATGATTTTATGTACGCTGCTAGCCGAGGCTTTTTTAAATAGCATACTAGAATCCAGGGGTATACGTGTTGCTTCTGGGTCCGTTAATTTTATGTTACATTTAGGAACTATGTCTTTAACCGCTCTGTCAAAACAATTTGCAAAGTTGTCAGCAATGGTTTTGGTAGTGATTCCTTGCGCATCAAAAGCCCTAAGAATAGCCGTGTCGAGTGACAGGGTCGTTCTCCCTAACATTTGGTTTAAAATATTGTACATTTTTTTAACGTTTTTAAAATTATCACTAATATATTGCATATAATATTTGTTTCTTCTGTTTTCTAATATTTTATGAATTTTATTTCTAATTTTATTATACTCTAATTTTATTTTTGAATTTTTTAAATTATTTTTCCAATCACTATGTAATTTGTCTCTTTTATCACAAAGCCGAGCAATATTGCCATCAATCCAAGGTATAGTAAAGCGTTTCGAGTACATGCCAATCGATTTACTGGCTTTATTACTAATTGCAGACTTGTCTGCTTTATCAAATGATTCTTGAATAAAACTTAAAATGTCGTTAGGGGAATTCATACTTGTTGTTTTTGTCCAGTCAACATTTTGAAGTTCTTTGTAAAAATTATCGTAGTTAATAGATTTTTTTGGAACAACCTGTATACACCTAGGACTTACAAACGACTCGTCACCGCAGGTAAAGATAATGCCACGATGGTCAGCTAGTACGACATCGAGCACTGCCGCGAACGGATGTAGTGTGGGAAAACGTGCAAATATGTGGTCAATACACGACTTAGTGATTAAATCTTTTTTAGTTTCAATTCGGGTGTAATCTGTTATTCCACACAATAATCCATGTTCGCTAAGTGTTCTTAGATATGAATCTTTGTATGCTGAGCTTTCTTTCAGATTAATGTTCGTATCACCCATAAGGAGTAAGTTTTGTTTTAAATCAAACTTAGAAATGTGGTTAGCAAGCTCTGCAACAAACAGACCTTTATTTGTAGACGGTGGCCTATAGATTGCAGAGACAATTACGTTATTATGTAAGTCTATTTTTAGGTAGCCTGTTAAGTTTTCAAATGTCTTAGATTTTTGTTCAATTAATGTAAACTTTATATGATTCCGTACATACATGATAATACCGCCGCCTTTTCGGCTCGGACGCAATTGTGAGTACAATCTATAGCCAGGCAAGTTATACAAGTAAACTATATTATCTGAGATACCCACTTCTGTTAAAATAATAAGGTCTAGTGGATAATTACATGCATGAATGGTTTGTTGCAATTTCGTAAAGTTTTTAATGAGCGATCTGATATTAAAATGTATATGTCGTAGGATAATTTGATACTTCGAATCTTCGCGGAAATCCTAGGGGTTTTGCGAAAACGCGGATAATTAGACATAGGCGAAAAATTATCAAATCTTACTGGACAAAGTCAGGATTTTTGCGAAAATACTCGTTACTATAGTAAGATTTGATGTGCTCAACACTGATTGGCTACAATTTTGCTGGCTGACTTCTAATTGGTTCCTAGTTTGCCGATGATTAACTTCAAGTATTGTATCATAGAGTTATGAAGGTTTAGAATAGGTGAGAAAGGAAAATCACTAAATTGATTTTTATAAACTTTTTATTGAAAATTTTAGTATGTATGTTGTTTTCTACAGACAATAGGAGATCTCAGCACTATGGTAGCACTATGGTAGCACTTTTATTTACCAGCGCTATGGTAGCACTTTTATTTACCACTTTATTTAAGTCCAAGTAGGTACACTATTTACGATAAAAAACAAAACACTTCTGCAATTTAACTCAGACACAAACGTAAACAAATAACGTGCGGCAACAAATGATTGACATTTAAGACGTCAACCAATCAGAGATGATCTCTTATTGAACGCGCTGACCGACCAATCAGCGTTCTTATTTCATAACAGCCAGCGTTTCGTTTCGCAATATTGCTATAATAACGAGTATTTTCGCAAAAATCCTGACTTTGTCCAGTTAGATTTGATAATTTTTCGCCTATGTCTAATTATCCGCGTTTTTGCAAAACCCCTAGGATTTCCGCGAAGATTCGAAGTATCAAATTATCCTACGACATATACATGATAATTTTATACTGGTTTTTGCAGGTATTTGTTTGAAAAAGTGATTAGTTGAATTGCAATGGAAGATTTCTTGTACTTTTATGTCCATAGTTATATCACACTAACTTGGTCTTGTAAATAGAAATAAATAAATCAAAAGTGCTAATCGAGGGTCAGAGAGAGATATAAAGAATTTATACTGGAGTTGATCCTTCTGTTCGTTTCCTTATATGACTATTTTTTATTTGAACTTGGAATTTATAATCTGTTACCGATTTCACTTTCTTTTACTCTGATTTGTAGTAGTAGGTAATAGGTACAGCCACCAACACATCAAACTATCCCAAACTGTCAAACTTTCCCAATTGAACAATAACAAAAATGAACTTTAAGCTTTTGTAATAGAGTTGAAAAACTATCAAAGAAATTTGTCAGATTGGGGTAACTTGATTGCTGGCCTCTGTTCTTACCTTATTCTAATGGGTACCTTTTTTTTTTTTTTTTTTAAGGCTGGGAAATCATCCAATGACTGCTCCCGCTCTGGGTGGAGCGGAAGGGAGTGTCAGACTCTTACTGACTAAAACCCATCCATGTTCCTTCCGTAGCCCTTTATGTTCCGGGGTAGCGGTAACCCTTTCGGACAATCCCGCTTACCCGGCAGGCTTGGCCCTGAGGGGCCCCTTCATATGCTGACATCTCTTTGAGGCGCGCGTGGAACATATACGCGCCGTACGGCACGGGTCTGGTGCTGATCGGACGGTGAGTCACCCATTTCTCACCGTCCGCAGGCCCGCGCCTACGGTGGCCGGGAGTCGTCACGTGGCTCCCGACGCCCGGAGCGTCTCCCGCGGCGGCTGGGACGGGAGGACCTTTCTCTCTCCCATCCCGCCACCTCCTTCGCGAGCATAACTTTTTCGCAGAAGGAGGTGACTGCCTCCCACTCCCTCTCGCCCCGGACCATGGCTTGCACCAGGGCCGGGCGCGAGAGGTCGCCGCCGCCGATCGCCTCTACGAAGACACGGCAGTGCTCCGCCCAAGCGGGGCAGGTTTGCACCGTGTGCTCTACCGTGTCCTCTGGGCGATCCTCGCAGTGGTGACACCCGGGCGTTTCCTCCCGCCTGATGATGTGCAGGAACCTCCCGAAACATCCATGTCCGGTGAGGACCTGCGTCAGGCGGAAGGTGAGGGCGCCGTGACGCCTCTCTAGCCACTCCTCAAAGAGGGGCCTTACCGCCACTATCGTGGCGTGCCCTGCGCTGGGTTGCGACAGTCGCTGATTCCAGGCCACCATGAGATCGCGCCGGAGGTCCGTCCGCTCCGCCGCAATTTGCTGCGGAAACGGAGTTTCCCCCCGGCTTAGTACCTCCGCGCGCCACTCGTACAGGCGCGCGAGGACTATCGCCTCCAGATCCCACGGCGGCAGTCCGGCAAGGAGGCTCGCCGCCTCGCCCGAGATCGTGCGGTACCCCCGGATTAGCCGAATGGCTACCACCTTTTGGGGCGCGTTCAGGTAGTGGGCGGCTCGCCGCCGCAATGAACGCGCCCACACCGGGGCCCCGTAAAGGGCCATGGACCGCACGACTCCCGCGTAAAGCCTCCGGCAGGAGGCGTTTGGCCCCCTCAAATTGGGCAAGAGCCGCTTTAAGGCGGCCCCAGTCCGTTCCAGCTTGGGGGCCAAACGTCGGAAATGCTCCACGAAATTCCATCGGCTGTCGAGGACCAGACCCAGGTATTTCATCGTGGTCTCGACGCCGATGTGAACCCCTCCTACCGTAAGTTGGGATCCCGATGGTGGCCTGTTTCGAGGCCCATGAAAGGACATGGCCTCGGATTTGTGCAATGCCACCTCGAGACCCAACTGCCGGATCCTCTCAACGACTATCGCAACCCCGCGTGTCATCGCGTCGGCCGCCGCCTGATGCGACCTTCCCTGCGCCAGAACCAGCGTGTCGTCAGCGTAACAAATTACGCTGACGCCGTCAGGGAGGTCGGCCCGCAGCACCCAGTCGTAGCCGATGTCCCACAGGTGCGGCTTCTAATGGGTACCTTATAGGGACTTCATTACTTAGGTAGTCACGATCATAAGTGTTCATACACACGAATGGCTCGCAGCAACGAGAGAGGCAACGTCAACAATGTGCCGCTCGTATATTTGAATACGGTGTAGCGATGCTACAATACACGAGCAGAACCTTGTTGACGGCATGGTAGTCGCCACAGAGTACTGGTAGTCGCCGCCGACGTGTCTACGGCGGACGTCGGCGT
Organism: Hyppa rectilinea; assembly: GCA_951799385.1. NCBI lineage: Eukaryota > Metazoa > Arthropoda > Insecta > Lepidoptera > Noctuidae > Hyppa > Hyppa rectilinea. The sequence continues at coordinate 6,116,415 of OX637321.1, read as the reverse complement.
CGACGGCGACGTGACACGGCTAGCGGCTGTACAAAAAGTAACTACAGTTTGGATGCACCTTTACACTTACGCAAGATTCAAAAGAGATTTTTTTCCATTTAAATATGTTATTTCTGGTGTGACGAAACAATACTATGGTATTTGGAAATTGGTCATGTGGAAATTGGGTTTTTTCTTAAAGCTGCAATTTTTTAACATAACATCACGCCTGTTTTCCACGAAGGATTTGGCAGAAGTTTATCTATATATCAGCTACCCCCATTTCGCCAGTTATGTTCACGTCCAACGTGAACGTCCAAGGCGAGCCTACGGCATCAAACGGACACAAATCCAAAATCCGAGCTGCTTCTGAGAAATTTCGAATGGAAAACTTGATAAAATTTTGCCCGTCCGAGTAATCGACCCCGAAAGATTGGGGTTGGTTGATGTGCTGGCCTCTGTACCTACTGAGCAAAACAACTCGTAATGGCATACAAGCAACATAATATAAACTGTGCAATTAATTATGTGATTTATAATGTATGAATGAAGGGAATGTCCAATGACTTCCGTAGGTAGACCTCTGACCGACGACTGAGTCGGCTTTCCTCCATTGTATATTCTGTGTGTGCCGCTAGAATACTAACTGGGCGGTGATGCGTCGACCATTCACTCACGCGGGAACATCCCACTAGCCAAGAAACCCGGATTTAATATAATTTAATTACTTGTGGATTCCGCCGTACAATACCTAACATAACTTTCTGAGGCTTCCTTTAACACACTAGTGTGAAAAAAAAGGAAAGAAAAATACTTTTCAGTATATATTGTGTCTAGGACACTACACAATTTAGAAGCGAATTTCCAATTAAACACTTAAGGTGAAAGCGCAAGGATAGCCCGCGAAATTCAAAAGTTCTTAGGTTTTTTGCAATTTGCAGGTCAGTCACAGGTTAAAGTTGATCAAAATTTTCATTCAACTGTATCGGAGGATTTTTTTTTCTTTTCTTTTTCCGTCAATACACACTTGCTTTTCCAATTCAATAAGACATTGGTGGAATGGTCGACATCGGCTTTATTGCCATAGATAAAAAATAGAATAAAATAATTCGCCGCGGTACTTTGATCAAAAAATTTCTATTCTATTTCTACATGCAAAACGATAACATTATTAACCGATGTTCTGTAAATCATAAGTTTATTGTATTCATATGACTATTAAGAAGCCTCGTGCCTAATCTTTAACAAAAAATAATTGAGTATTACAAGAATTACACAATAGATAATGATCACACTACAATAACAATAGTAATGAGTGTAACGACCATTACTTACATAAATGTATTATACAGTGTGTTAGGTTAAACGAGGGACATACTTTCAGGGTACTATACTATACCTGAAATCACGAAAAAAGAATCAGCTGTTCAGTATATTTGACATGTTTGCATAAGGCGATTAACACACGGCACCGCTCGACCGCGCGGTAGGAGCAGTTTGCGGTAGAAACGCGCACCGCTCAACCGCACGGTCGGACGGTGTCCGTGTCTTTGGCATCAACGGATTTCATAGAGACCAATGCGACATGAGATGTCGTATGTAAATCGCCTAATTCGTCAAAATGTATGGAACAGCTAATATTTTTTTCCTATTTTAGAGTTGGTTCCATGGACAAAGTTGTTGATTTTCATGAATACTATACAACCTGAAAGTATGTCCCTCGTTTAACCGAACACACTGTATATGCTTGGAACATATCCATACTGCACCTTAATTGCGTAAAAGGCTATCAACCCAGAATCATTTCGAAGTATATTGCTAATTCTTTGCTTCTTATCTTCGAAAAAGTCTGCTCAACATCGTCAATAACGTAATGAAGTGTCAAAATGAAATTCATTGCCACTGTCAGTGTGTTTAGGTTACGTAATTGGCTATTTGACACGGTCTTAGTAAAATAATTATGAAATCACATAGAAAAAAGACCGTTTGTCTTAAAAACTTTAATCACCGTAGGTACAGAAATGAAATATTATGCGAGGATATTATTTTAAAATTGGATTTAATGTTAATAAGTTCATTTGATTCCAAAAATCTGTGATGTCATACCTATTTTAATATTTCATACAAATCACGTGCAAATTCTGCGTTTTGATAATTCATGATTTTATTCTGCCAAATACCCAATTAGGATGCAGGTTCACCCACAACAGACAACTGAGATTCAATGTAGGTACAATTACCAGCACATAATTGTCAAAGTTTTTCAATCGATTTTGAACTTAACAATCAACTTTTTGAGGTTCAAAATCATTTGGAGAAATTTGACAGTTTGGTATAACTTGATGCGCGCAGCGCGACCGTACAGTAGGTACCTACGTACTGTCGCCGGCGCAGGATAATCAATCAGCCTATAATGTTGACACAAGCTTCCTCTCTACAAGAGGGAACTGGCCGTAATCCACCACGCGGTCCCAACGCCGATTGGTGAACATGTTGGTTCTAGTCTAGGATAAGTAGTGCTAGTAATAAAACTGAAACTATTTGATGATGTGGTTGTCCGTAAAGAAATACTAATTAGATGCAACTCTGGAATCTGGGAGTAAAGAATCGGTAGTACCTACTCCAAATTGTAATATTGCGATCATCAGATCGTCCATTATAATTGCGGTGCTCTCAAATGTATATTTTCGGCAGTACTTGTTTAAAGAGCTATTGAAACGAAAATCACTGAGAGAACAACATGAACAATTAAGCACTAGTACACTTTGCTAATTCCAGGCTCAAAACCCCTAATTAAAATCCCTGAGGGAAAAAAACAATAATTTGGTCATGTAGATCGCATCTCTGCTTACGCCTCTTGGGGATTTCAGGCGTGACGCTAACAAAACTTACGTACCTATCTGTAGTTCAAATTACAATGCTAACGACCACACACAAGTAATCATTTCGAAGCGTGATTATTTAAAACGTCGATCTTCTACTAACGCGGAGTCAGTCAGCATTTCCCTGTTGGCGCGCATGCTCGTCAAATCGAAATGTCAATTTTTCCCGCCCTTTGGATCGTAGCAAAATTCTATTGTCTATGTGCATTTAAAATTTTTAATCGAACTCTTTAGTAACTTTAAACATAATCGACTAATATAATATAATTTAAATGTGAAAGTGAAATATTGTGTTCTGTGATTTTAGTGAATTATGCAAATTGTAGTGAGATTTTAGTGCATTTCATTTCAGTCGTTTTTATCACCGGTACGCAATGAAAGAAAAGGTGATTGTACTTTTTTCAATTTCTATCTGAGTTGTTCAAAACATTGTTATCGTCATCTCATTTTAATTATTTAATGCATTAACACACTTTTATTTGGATGCTAGACAGCTAAAGTGTGTGTGACCGTCACCTAGAATGATAATTTATTATTAACGACCCAACAGATAAAATGGAGATAAATCTTAAAATAGAACAAAATTAATTAAAAGGACATTCATTTTTCGTTTAAATTTTTTCCCACTAAATATTATACGTTACATAGTACGTATAATAAATTACCTACTGTTCAGCTAATGCAATGTGTGCGAAAATAATAATTATGAATGTAGGTACTTTAAGTGCACCTCTGCCTTTTGGAGAATACAGGCGTGAAGTTATGTTCGTAACTATTGTTTTACCAATAATAGCTTTTCACGGACTTGATCTTTCTAATTCATGTTTTTATATTCCTAAACCATACAGTGTAATATCGAAATCAATTATTACAGTCACCGCAGGCACCTCAAAATATTTCAAGTATTTTCCGTTATTAATCTACCCAGAAGTTCCACCCAGAGCGAGAAGGGTCATTCGATGAAATCCCACCCTTAAAAAAAGGCACCTCAAAATATTTTCAGTTAACATTTCCGGAAATTTAAAATTTACGAAATTAAATTTCTTAAACTGCAAGTTTTCACCATAACATACCTACTTGAACTTGAACTTTCGATCTTCGGCGAACGAGCGGTTCCGAGTTGCATTCTTTTATTTTCCAAACAAACAACTTCGTGAAATAGGTTAAATAAATGCCGTTGAACCCGAGTGGGTTCAATGGCTTTTGACCAATAAGTTGGTGTTTTGAACTTTTGATTAAATAAAAAGTAGCAGTTCTGCTGGATTGGATGTTTAGTTCGGTCAAACCGAACAGTTGCAGTTTTACTTATTGACGTATATTAGTATTTCGTATAAAAAAAGTTTCAGGAACTTTTCATATCTTTACAATCCTAAAAAAACTTTTTTACAAAAAATAAAACCGACTTCCAAAAAAAACACTACAAAGTGAAAAATAATTTTGATTTCGGAAGTCGGTGTCTTCGGTTTTGTATTTTCATTTTTTGCCACCGACTTCCGAAATCAAAATTATTTTTCACTTTGTAGTGTTTTTTTTGGAAGTCGGTTTTATTTTTTGTAAAAAAGTTTTTATTTTTCACTTTTTAGTTGTGGTACCTACACAAAAAAATTGAATACCACAACCTGATATGTAAATTACAGTGACAGGAACTTATTAGAACATCGTCCACATATATTAAGTAGCATTGTTTTTAGATTTTTGAAGATTTTTTAAAAACCGCTTATCCGATTTCGATAAAAAATTTATGGGACCATTTGGGAAGTATACCCTTTCCAACAAAAAAAGGATTTTTCAAATCGGTTGGCAAGCAACGGAGTTATGCGTGAACAAACATAAAAAATATATATATACAGTCGAATTGAGAACCTCCTCCTTTTTTAGAAGTCGGTTAAAAATAAAATTGTATGACTCCTATCATACAATTTTATTTTTAGGATTGTAAAGATATGAAAAGTTCCTGAAACTTTTTTTATACGAAATACTAATATTTAACTATTCAACATTACATATTGCTGGTTACCATGAACTTATTCATTGCTGGGTCAGTCGTCCATACTTCCACTTACCTTTTGGGCAGTGGGGTGGGTATACATACAGGGACGTAAATCAAAGATATAGTTTGATTTACTTTGTATATTTTGAAAACCCACAACTCATTTCCATGCTTAAATCCTAATTTATTTTAATTAAGTACTTATTGAATTTTTATTTAGACATTTTCATAATTTTATTTTAAGAAGTTGGATGCACAAGTCATTTTGTAAAACCATCGTTCGTAAAATGTTAATGATTGATTGTGTATGAATTGACATGACATAAAAAGCTATGTATTCAGTGCAACCACAAAAATGGGTGAGGTTTCGAATACTTAATTTTAAAAAAATACAAATGTCGTGCCACATAGGACAGGCTAAGAACGATGTGTCGCTCTTCTACCACCGGCCCTGTGTAAATAAACTTACCTAAACGTAGTGGATTACTACAGGCTCTACTGAAGTACCACTAACTTAAATTTCTTCATACAAGTGCGAATATCACAAATGAAACTGAACGCGGTCAGTACATTTAACCGCGTTCAAGAACTGTCAGTTAAGTGTCGATATTCGAAAGAAAATAATGACACTGACTTAAGATGGTTTAAGCGTTGATCGGGTTCCGTTACATTGGCGAAATTCGCCCTTTATAAAAAGAAAAAGGGCGAATTTCAAGTAGTATTAACTTACTTAGATTCCATCCGTACATACATCCATAACCACACGGCTTCCCCACGTGAGGGGAGACAGAAACTACACTATCAACTATTTAAGTTAAAATCCACGAATCAAATAATTTTAGTAAAATAGTCATACATTACGTGTATCTTAGCTAGTGATTACTATTTACACAATGATATACTAATATTTGTTCGTCTCGGAGACTTCACAACTACTAGACAGATTCTAAGTCTGAGATAAAGAGGTAAAAACATGTGTTTGACAAACAATATTATTATAATTTACACAAACGAATGAAGTACTGCGTTTTATGGCTGTTTGCTTCAAGATTTAGTTAATTGTTACGATTGTCAGCTCGGGAAAATTTCTTCCGTCGTCGTCTAGCCTAGGGCAATATAAAAGTTACTAGCTTATGGCCGCGGCTTCGCTCGCGTTAATGTTAAATTTAACAATCAATTCGGGTTGTTGTAGTCTGCTTGTTGTTTGGACGTTGCAATCATGGGCTCAGATCGGATCATACACGTGGCGCCATCTATTACCACAAGAACGTTTTTGTTATTTTCCTCGGAACTAGTACTTTTTTTCGGGATGATAGGTCCTCTAAGGTCCAGGATGTAAAAGTGAGTTTGATAATAGGTATGTGTATCCTATTTTGTGCGTATTTAATCAGTGACACGCAGATATCCCGTTAAATTCCCAGGCAAATTCAATGTTATTGGTTTTGGTCCGTGGCTACCACATCGTCTTAATATAATATGCAAAATTTCAGGATGTACGGTTCAGTAATTGAGGCGTGAAAAGGTAACAAACAAACTGACAAACTTCTTTCACATTTACAATATTAGTTAGAATTATATGTTGTGCCCTTGAACACTGCTCAGAAGTCATAGACAAAATGACATTGTATCAGCGATAACGGAAAAGTCAAAACAGCATTCGTTTTCTAAAGTAATTCAGGAAAAGCCTAGACTGAAGAAAAACATAGACAAGGGCTTCAATAATGTGCTAGTTTTCCTTTCCCATATAATTTATAATAGAGGACTGAGGAAAATGTACGTAAATAATTATACTTACTTGAGAAGAATAATAATACGCGTTACATGTCTAATTAAATCAATGAAACCTTCGAAACTATAATTTCCGTATGGTTACAATACTTACTAGGCAAATAACCACATTATCTGTCCTGTGCAAATTACTATACAAGGTTATTTGTAAAACACCGACAACCTGTCAGGTCTATGTTACTAATATCATAATCAACAACTTTTGTTCTATGACTTTTAAAAATTCATCATAAGTTTAAATTGAACACCCTTATAACGAATTCTATGCGAAGCAAAAGAAAGCGACAGTACAGAGGCCAGCACATCATGCTACCCCAATCTGTCAAATTTCTTTGATAGATTTTCAACATTATCACAAAAGAATAATAAGGTTCATGTTCGATTGGGAATATTTGACACTTTGATGTAACTTGATGTGCTAGCGACTGTACATTAGCGAGGCGAGGTTATGTGCAGCAAAATACAGAGTTGAAATGTGTTAGATAGGACAACGAAATCTTAAAGGTTTGTTTTTGGTAAATGTTTGTTTTGTAAAAATTCATAGAACAAAAGATGTTGTTTATGATGATAGCAATGCAGTCTTGCAAGGTTGTCGGTGTTTTACAGATAACTATGTATAATTTTGATTTCTTCCTTTCTTTAATTGTGGTCGGTTTATCTCCTCTGTCATGAAATTCATCATCACAAGTCACAAGGTTTCTTATTATCATGAACGAACCCATAGACGAAAACTATTTGTTTTGGTAGTTCGAATGGGTATTAGGTGTGCTTCTGCCTAATTAAATTGCTTGTTATTTGAAATACAAAGTATTTTTTTTTGTAACATCATGATAATATATCAATGATTTTATCTTTAATCCGAAAATTCGCGACACACTTTCTATTTATTTATAACAACCCGAAGGATTTTGAAAGAAATTCCTAACCCATAGCTTCAGTATGTTCGAAAAATTCGTCTGATGCACAACGTAGATAATTTATAACGCAATTAATGTGTTGCCAGATTTTCTAATTAAAAGACATTGCAGTTGTTAGTGTGTTAATTTAGTATTTGAAACGGTAGTCAATAACGTTACTTTATGAGTTGTAAAAACGCGGAATTTGTACGTGATTAAGAATGAAATATAGCAATGTGACGTCACAGATTTTTTGAATCAAATGGAATACTTATTTGCATTAAATGCAATTTTAAAGATGATGATGGAAGTTTTAAGACGAGTGGTCTTTTTTCTGTGATTTAATTTTTTTTTACCGTGTCAAATAAATAGTCAATCCCAGCTGAGCAGATTAGGCTTACACCCCTCTGTTATTAAAAACCGACCAAGTGCTAGTCGGGCTCGCACACGAATGGTTCCACGAACCCTCTTAAATTTTAATTTAATTTAATTTTTATATTTTTTTTGTTTTAACAATAATAGTAATACTGTATTATATAATCTGTGGTAATGCATAATCTGTCAATATTTCAATAACCGTAATCGGTTTATGAGATACCGCCCGCTGGCTGACAGACAGACGGACGGACTTAGTAATTGGCATAGAGGAAAGTAATATATCGGGTATAGAGAGCCCTCTTGCAGCTAATGCTAATGTCAATTGATCGGCGCCATCTATTATCACCATCCACAAACTTGTCATGTATAGCTATAGCTATAGCTAGCTACAGGTAGCTATAGCTATAGCTAGCTATAGGTACTACCTATGCTATAGTGCCTATACTTAAGCTTCCTTACTAATTTGCTTGTTTATTGATAAAGTTTTACTATGATTTTGTTATCATAGTAAAACTTTATCAAATTAAAAACAAGCAAATTAGTAAGGAAGCTTAAGTATAGGCACTATTGTAATTTCAAAAGTTACACAGCGGATACATAAAGGAAACATCCTTTTCTTTTACAAAATTACTTGCTTTATTTGTAAATTTTAATTCAAATTAATTTGTGTGTTAATATACAAAAGGTGTGGCTGATGTTCAATCGTTACATCTGGGCCACTCTTTCACTCATGAACGTTGCTTGAGAGCCGTGGTCAATCAAAGCCATAGCACTGTCTCTTGTCCCGAGTCATAATTTCTTACTGGTACAAGAGCTGTGGCCAGTAATGCAGTGGATAAATTTGCAGCGAGATGCGATGAAAGTGTAACATTGGTTTCCGCTGATTTTGCAGAATATTGATTAGTTTCAACTTCATTGTTTTGTTGTTTCTTATTGTCTGGTTGATATGGTGTGGATTGATGCGTGAGCGTGTGATAACGTTTGTGACATTTTCGGCAGCACATCTTCAGGCGACATCTATAAGCGGAATGTCCTGGGGCCAGACAATTATAGCATAGGTTGTGTTTTTTCTGGTACTCGCACCTCTCAGCTGGATTAAGTTTTATGAATTCCTCACAATGACATAATGTGTGGTCCTTTTCGCACATAGCGCAGCTTCTTGGTTTTGAAGAGGTAGTATTTGGTGTGGACACGTGAACTGCGTATTCTTTTCCCTTAGGAGTAGGCTTCTCTCTATTTGCAGGCGTGATAAGCTCGATCGTGCGGAACTTGGACAGTAGGAACTTGTGCAGGGCATCCCATTTAGGTAACTCGTCGTCATTATCATCGTAAGCAGCTTCTTCCCATTCTCGATGCGTCTCGGGGTCCAATGCGTGAGCGTATCCCATGGGCTGGTTGTCAGGTTCAGGTTCACTACGGAGGAGGATTCGAGGACCGGTGGATTAATTTTTATGCAGAAAAGCACAAACATGACACACACAACAACGACCACGACTTAAAACATGTTGTGAATTTGTGATCTAATAATTTGACAATCAATAACAACTCAATAATTCTCTGTGTTGCTATCGTAATTATTACGCGGCTTGTAATCTCCACAAATATTTGCAAATAATTATAATACGTGTTAAATAAAATGATTAGGTAGTGAAATTTATTTTTAATTTATTTATTTTTTGTCACATATTACATTTGTATCGGTGGTGGCGCCATCTGCGGTGACATAAAGTAACTAATTGTTTTTGGATGGAGATAGCAGATGTCGCATTTTTAAAACATTACCCCAAATCTGTCAATGTATGGAATTGTCCTACCCCTGGTAATTGGGTTCCATATGGCACGGACGGATACGAAATCCTAGAAAATACTACGATAGGTAGGTACTTACTACGACTAATAAGAGAATCCACCGTACAATCTTGTACCGTGTTTAGAGTTAGACGTGCCGCTGCAATAATTACTATTTACTGGATATCGCCGCCATTGTGCGTCGGCGCGGGCGCAACACAAAACATGTTAATTACTAACTTATGTGGCATGACACGATGGATACCATGTGGTTGCGATGTAACAGCACGAACGTAATGTAGATGACGCAGTGTAGGCGGATTTACTGGTGCAGTACCTCGACAAAGTTAAACAAATTCATGGCTGCAACGACTCAGCTGCTTCGAAGGTTCGAAACAATTGAACTCAGCAGCTGTTTAGTTAGGTATAAGCGGAATTGTCCAAAAGTGGTACCGCTACCCCGCAACATAAAGGGCTAAGGAAGGAACATGAATGGGTTTTAGTCAGTAAGAGTCTGACACTCCTTTCCGCTCCACCCAGAGCGGGAGAAGTTATTGAATGATTTCCCACCTTCAGTTAGTGGTTGGGACTATGTGGCTATAATTAAAATTTAAAAGTTCAATTATTGCCACATGTCTTTTGCCAGCGTAACTGCTTTGCAGGAGGTGGTGACTGCCTCCTACTCCCCCTCGCTCCGGACCATGGATTGAACCAGGTCTGGACACCCGACATAATGTGCAGGATCCTCCCGAAACATCCGTGTCCGATGAAGAGCTGCGTCAGGCGATAGCTGAGGACGGCGTGGCACTCCTCAAAAACAGGGTCTTATCGTGAAGCGCCCTGTGCTAAGTTGCGATAGTCGCTCTTTCCATGTTGCTATGAGATAGTGCCGGAGGCCCGTCCGTTCAGCCGCGACTTCTGGCGGGCAGCGGAGTTTCCCCCAGACGTAGTGCCTCCGCGCGCCACTCGTACAGGCGGTCGATGACCATCGCTTCCAGATCCATGGCGGCACTCCGGCAAGGAGGCTTGCTGCCTCGCCCGAGATCGCGCGCTACCCCCAAATGAGCCTTATCAAATGTATATAAGTAGTTTATCAGCCATCTCGTTACCATAACACAAGCATTAGGTAGGTTGCTTAGCTTGGGACGATATGGCGTTGTGTGAAATATAATAATAATATAATAATAATATCCTTGGACATTTCACACAACGCCATATAGTCCCAAGCTAAGCAACCTAATGCTTGTGTTATGGTAACAAGATGGCTGATATATATATATTTTTTTGTAAATACATACATGACATATTATAGATAGAAAAACACCCAGACCCGTAACAAATACTTGCAGGTCGTACAAATATTTGTTACGTGCGGGAATCGAACCCGCGACATAGTGCGCAGCAGTCAATCGCTCAACCGCTGCACCAACCGTGTCAAATGTCCAAGGATATTATTTATTACGAGTATTATTTTTCAATTGTTTCCGGACCATCATGTATATATACTACTCTGTCAAGAAAGTACCGGGAAAAGATCAATAATACACAAAATGTCTGTTATTCATCCAAATTTATTTTATCACCTTCAAAGTATGCTCCTTTATAAACGATCTACACTTGCGCCAACGAATAATCCATTCATCAACACATTTTTTAAACGCTGCTTCCTGAATTGAGTTCAGCCGGTCGATTCTGTAAAAATCTCACCGTGAATACTTGCGTGGAGTGAGCTGTCAGTGTCATTCAACTGATGCTAGGGATTGACCAAGCATTAACATTACAATCAAAATCGAGATTTTAATGATATTTTTATGCTAATTTTAATAAGTAATTATTTTATTTTATTTCAAAGCTAGCTAGTACCTACTTTGGTACTTACTTACTTACAACATAATTAGTCATAAACTCAATTTCGTTTTTATTTCTTTTTTTCCTAGACTAGCCTTTGTATTTTAACTAAAGGCGCGAGCGGGTCACGCATGTTCGCCAGCATATCAAGTTACCCCAATCTGTCAAATTTCAAAGTGCACACTTCGCGCAAGCACGTTTTTCGGTTGACTAAACGTCTAGTCGTAGATACCTATTCGAGTTTACAGACAATAATTGATTTTAAATCTTAAAACTTGTACAGTAAGGTTCAGAATCGATTGAGAGATTGGTCTGAATCCCGCGCGGCGTTCACTTCACCGCGCTGCCTGCAGGGAATTTTGGCAGAATCCCGTGCTCGTGAAGTGGTCACTTCACGCAAGCACGTTATGCGTTGTCATAGTTACTAATATGAATACCTATATCGTTGACGGGTGTACATCCGGTTGACAGGGTGTAAGTTACAAAACGGTGATTCTTTACAAATTGCTGCAATGTTCTAGCAATGTGAGGAATGTGTGTAAAACTTAAAGCAATGTGCTTTTAGATGTTTTTATGACTAAATCCAAACGTTTTTGTACAAACAGTCAAATTTCTCCAAATGATTTTAAACCTTAAATATTTTACCGGTAAGGCTCTAAATCGATTGAGAAAATTTGTCTCCTTGCAGTCATTAATATGATGTGACTGCAACTACAATTTACCAATAATTCGTCACGTGCGCATACCTACGTGGACACACCAAGAACATTACGAAAATGCAATACCAACGTCCAATAAGTACAAAATATATTTTATTGTTCCAACTATTCGTTCTTCGGCTTTGGCTCACCGCCGCCCGCCTTGAAAGTGCGTGGAGCGATCACTTCGCGGAAACATCATTATTAAGATGCGGTACTTTGTGTATTTATTATATAACATTAGGTATAAATATGTGCGGCTTTTTGGGACATACCTTTAGTTACCTACCTATAAAGGCGATTTTAACACACTGCACACCGCGCGCCGACGGGTAACGCGGGGCAGCGCCCATATCGTTTGCTATGGCCGCCTCGCGCTACGAGACGGAGCGCGGTGCAGTGCGATATTCGCTTTACCTACTTCAGTAAACATTGCCAATAAGATGATGATAATACCTAATATTCATCATCATCAACATACCTACTGCCAAACTCGACCTAGCTCACGGCATCTCATTATCTCTATGTAGGTAACTCTCGGTCTCCGCGACGCGACTTACAGCGCAAGCGTACCTACTGAGAACTCGACGAACACGACTGTTAGGAGGTTGCTATGGCAATCACTGTTAGGGTCGTTGCTATGGCAATCACGGTATTCACCTGAATACCGTGATTGGCATGGCAACGACCCAAACAAACACCGTTGGCGTGATTTGTAGGCGCTGTCAGTCACGTGCTGCTTTCTGTCAAGTGGGCCATGTCTATTCGTTCATATAAAGCCCGTCACAGACGTAGCTATAATATATATTAATATGAATCATAGCAAGGCATATTACGACATATTTTCCATATAGATTTTCGAGTGACCGCACACGCAGCTATAATATATAATTCTATGACATCACAAAAATATGTCGACATTTATATCTCAGTATATTTTAGCATATTGATACATATTTAAGTATATTAATATATATTTTGAGGATACGGGGTGTTCCTGAGTGGAATTTTTTGGGTACCTAGATTGATTATAGTGTTATTTCAAAATTAGTACACCTGTACACAAAAAATAAGCTTTAAAACCGTGCGCTTTAAAAACGACCGCAGACCGAGTGAGGGCAAAATATATATTATATATTAACACGTTAGACGCCACGCCGAACACCGGTGAGCCGCGAACAATTGTTTTTCTATTGTGTCTGCTGCGTGGTAGTCAATGACTTAATAATATATTATAGCTACGTCTGGGACGGGCTTAAATTTCAAGGCTTTCAGATATTTAAATGTCAAATACGACATTTAAAAATCAGTGGAATATTTGGATGCTTATAAAAGATCTATACAGAGTTATTCTAGTAAATGTATAGTTGAAAAAGTATTTTTTAATCATCTCAATGTTAATCGAAAAAATTGTGTCAAAAAGTAATACAGTCTATAATATTGGTTGCTGTAGTCGAATTTAATTTGTGAGTGTCGTATGTGTCTTATCCTACTCTCCTGTCGCAGGTCTGCTGGTAGAAAATGATGTGTAATGATGATGTAAGTAGTTCCTTTGCGTTCTTCATCAATATGTATTTTTCTTTATTATTTAGTCAGTGTGTAAGAATACATAGATAAATAAATAAATAAAATTTATTCATTAGTATCACAATCAAAACAATTTGCTAATACATTTCTTCTACTGAGTCTGCTGCCTCCCAGGGTTCAGCTTCGCACTGCTGAGAACGAAGGGGCGTCGGGTGTGTGTGGGCTGCACAGCGATCAACTGGAAAAAATGGTATGCATGTATTAATCATTTATTTATTACATTTTCAACTTGCAATTATTTACATAATATAAAAGTTGACAGACTTTAGTGCCCAAATGGTTGGCAGAATTGCCGCATTGTATCGTGGTGCTGTAAAAATAGGCCAGCCTTGTGGCCACTTAAAGAGTCGACCAACTGTTTGGTGATGATTGTCTCAAAAAACCAAGGGGCATTAGGACCCCACGGCCCTAGTGTTCAATTTCAAGGCATTATGGTAATTCTGTCAGGCCTCTTCCTATTGCTGCGTGCCAAGCCGTTGAGCTCTAAAACAGCTGTCACCCCTGCGGTGACAAGAGCGCTACAAATGACGTCTTTAATGGCGGCGTGCCGTGCTATCCGGCCTGGGCTCTTACTGCAAGGTAGGCCCCTATGGAGTCCCTCGCCCACCATACTGGCGGCAATGTGTAGTCCCGTGATAAAAATAAATGATTATACCATGGTATAGTACCTGAAGCTGCTAATACCACTGTGGCTGGGACCTGGGATTTATTGGCCAATCTGCATCCGGGCAAGCATAGCACTTCAGGTCCAATCAGGTGCAGGCTAAAATCTTCCCTGTCAACTTTTCAGTGCTGTGGACAGAAGACAGAAACATTAAGCTAAATAACATTTGATTTATTTTTATATTACTCATTTTATTAAATTAAATCAGAACTATCGCTGTTCAGTTGCGGAATTCACTCCCGCCTGACGACATTAGAGACTGCCAAACAGTTGCAATTTATGTATTATGTTTTTTTCTTTTTAAGCTTACAGACATCGTCTACATCTCCTTTATCGAGTTTCCTATTGTAGTTGTGCTGGAACAGATTTCTTTAGAAACAAGCATCACCTATAAAATTATGTATTTTCTGTTCCTTTCTTCTTGTCTGTTTTTATGTGTGTGCATAAATGGTTAAACAAAATAAATTATTAAAATTTAACATTATCTAATACACACATCATCAAATTAATTTTTAAATACTGACAACATTATCATTTCTATTTCAAGTGAGCAGAGAAAATGTCTATTTTTGTTCTCCTACATAAATCACACAAATATTTACTTACAAGAATGAGATGTATAAGTTGAGTTTAGCTGCAACCTGACTTTTCTTTTCATAAAACTAGAGCACAATTTTCTAATATGACAGACACTTCTATTGAGGTATCTGAAAACAAAAATAAGTTAAATCAACAAAAGTTCAGGTAATCCCAATAATCAGCGGGTAATACCATTCTCCTGTCCTTATCCGAATTTATTTGGGGTCGGCGCAACATGTCTTCTTCTTCCATACTTCTCTATTAGTCGTCATCTCGATAGTCACTCCCTTTCTAGCCATATCATCTTTCACACAATCCATCCATCGTTTCTTTGGCCTCCCTCTACTTGTATAGCCATCCACATTCATACTCACAACTCTCCGGACAACATTTTCCTCATTCCTCCGCATAACATGCCCATACCATGACAACCGATTTCCACACAACTTTTCGGTCACCGGTGTCACTTTCAGACTTCCTCTTATATACTCATTACGTATTCTATCCATTCGCGTAACACCACACATCCCACATAACATTCTCATCTCAGCTGCATGCAATTGTCTTTCATGAATATTTATAGCTTTTTAAGTAGTTCATTAAATTATCAGTCTTACAAGACAGAAAACATAAAAAAAATTATAATAATGTTTCATAAATTTTTTGAAAACAATCATTTGTACTTACAAATAATTAATAATACACATGATGTAAAATAGGTACTGGTATCCAGCAGCATCCGGTTAGACTGAAAGCCCAGTAAGCCCACCCCAACAAACAGTTGGAAAAAGGCTTGGCAGATTGATTGAATTCTGATACACATCTGAAAAAACAAATGTTGTTTATCATATTTAAAGGGTGATACGAGGGGTGATCAATAATGTTTGACATTCATTTTAAAGGTTGCAGACAGCCTATTTAGGTTAATCAATAACATTAATAAAACGAGGTGGGTAACCCATACCCATTGAGCAATAAATTGAGGGCTGACACTGGGCAGTGTCCAAAGTATGTCTTTGTGACGGCAGGTAGTTGAATTTCAATCACACAACTCGAAGCATTTGTTTCAATTAAAACATTGGCAGGCACTTTACATTATTATCGTTTTCCTACCTCTTTTACCAGGCGGTCGTTTAGTTTGAGTTTATAGTGAAGCTAGCCGCCCCATCACAAGACGAAGCAAGTCCTAATATGGAGAAGAAACTTTATGGACAGTCTTTTAAATCGAAACCTTATGTTACAGAGGTTAACTTGTTTGATAATTACTTCTTCTTCTTTTTCTTTTAGCACAACTTCCATTAATTACATCACACGCCATCTTTTCTTCAAAGTGATCAATCCAATCCACAAAGTCTGAACCGGGCGGATATGCCGCGTATTCAAATACAGAATCTTATTACTTATTTAGCTAGCTCAATAAAACATACAATGCCAAAATTTTATCTGGTTAATTCTTTTATAATTAAACATGCCAATTAAAAAAAACAAAGACGTTTTTAGAATTAAACTTAAAATTGAAGTATAATTATTTTTCTAAACTCAATATTTATTAGTACTGGGTCACATTTCCGGTTGTTCAAGGAATTTACTCAAACAACAAGTTTTCATAACTAAATGTATGTGCAAAATATTCTTCTTATTTTATAGTTTGTCAATTATTTTCGTAACTAATTTAGCTCTCCTATTCAATAATAACATTGAAGTATTGACCTTTAAACACCGCGCCATTTTCTGTGACGCCAGATCACAATAAACAGAACTTCTAATGTCAAGTTTAGTGTGGGTTGTCTATGTTTTTCTTACCACAGAATACGCGGTCGAATAAACTAATATTGCGAAATCGTATTTGAGATAAATTTGCACGACTAAAACTGACATACGTATTATATTTCTTATTTTTTTAATAAAAATATCGTTCTATTCATGCAGAATAAAAACAATCTTAGAAATATTTGTTTGAATCATCATTCGATTATGAATTTGTTGGTTGAATTAGTATTGCAATTTTATTCTTGCTATCGTAAATAACTTGTTTATGCGACATTTTTAATTTGAAAAGCGGAGGCAATTAAATATTATTCAGTGCAAAACTTTCGAACACCATTATGACAAAGCTGTGGGACAGAGCGCAATGGATAGTTGTCAATGCCAATAACTAAGCTTAATTTTCTTATTATTTTGAGTACCGGTCGTTTTCGTGAGAATTGGCATAACATTTGATATTTTTTTCTCATTTTCTGCAACATTAATATCTAAAGCAAAACACAATATGTACTTAGATATATAAAAATATATGTATATAAATTAATTATAAATAATAAAAATACAAATAATATTATTATATAACTAGTAATATAAATTATAATTACAATCTGCACTTAGTTTTTTTTTAATAAATGGCAATATTAAATTATTACAACGATTTAGTGAAACAAGTATTCATTATATATTAGGTTTTACCCGGTTAAAACCTAAAAATATGATATTTTAAAAGCTAATTACAGAATAAACAATTGAAAAATTAGCCTTTTTCGTGTAAAAGTAATTTTAGTCGATTATCTCAAATAATCGTTATTTCAAACGCGTACTGTGGTTGGAAAAAACATAGACAACTTAGAATATTGGCGGTTTTCGCGTAAGTTTTCGATTCAACTTTTCAGACTTATTTTGCACTTTGCAGTTTGCCGCCATGTTTAATAATTAAGCATGGCGGCAAACTATGATTCTAAAAGAATTAACCAGTTAGAATTTTGGCATTGTATGTTTTATTGAGCTAGCTAAATAAGTAATAAGATTCTGTATTTGAATACGCGGCATATCCGCCCGGTTCAGACTTTGTGGATTGGATTGATCACTTTGAAGAAAAGATGGCGTGTGATGTAATTAATGGAAGTTGTGCTAAAAGAAAAAGAAGAAGAAGTAATTATCAAACAAGTTAACCTCTGTAACATAAGGTTTCGATTTAAAAGACTGTCCATAAAGTTTCTTCTCCATATTAGGACTTGCTTCGTCTTGTGATGGGGCGGCTAGCTTCACTATAAACTCAAACTAAACGACCGCCTGGTAAAAGAGGTAGGAAAACGATAATAATGTAAAGTGCCTGCCAATGTTTTAATTGAAACAAATGCTTCGAGTTGTGTGATTGAAATTCAACTACCTGCCGTCACAAAGACATACTTTGGACACTGCCCAGTGTCAGCCCTCAATTTATTGCTCAATGGGTATGGGTTACCCACCTCGTTTTATTAATGTTATTGATTAACCTAAATAGGCTGTCTGCAACCTTTAAAATGAATGTCAAACATTATTGATCACCCCTCGTATCACCCTTTAAATATGATAAACAACATTTGTTTTTTCAGATGTGTATCAGAATTCAATCAATCTGCCAAGCCTTTTTCCAACTGTTTGTTGGGGTGGGCTTACTGGGCTTTCAGTCTAACCGGATGCTGCTGGATACCAGTACCTATTTTACATCATGTGTATTATTAATTATTTGTAAGTACAAATGATTGTTTTCAAAAAATTTATGAAACATTATTATCATTTTTTTTATGTTTTCTGTCTTGTAAGACTGATAATTTAATGAACTACTTAAAAAGCTATAAATATTCATGAAAGACAATTGCATGCAGCTGAGATGAGAATGTTATGTGGGATGTGTGGTGTTACGCGAATGGATAGAATACGTAATGAGTATATAAGAGGAAGTCTGAAAGTGACACCGGTGACCGAAAAGTTGTGTGGAAATCGGTTGTCATGGTATGGGCATGTTATGCGGAGGAATGAGGAAAATGTTGTCCGGAGAGTTGTGAGTATGAATGTGGATGGCTATACAAGTAGAGGGAGGCCAAAGAAACGATGGATGGATTGTGTGAAAGATGATATGGCTAGAAAGGGAGTGACTATCGAGATGACGACTAATAGAGAAGTATGGAAGAAGAAGACATGTTGCGCCGACCCCAAATAAATTCGGATAAGGGCAGGAGAATGGTGTTACCCGCTGATTATTGGGATTACCTGAACTTTTGTTGATTTAACTTATTTTTGTTTTCAGATACCTCAATAGAAGTGTCTGTCATATTAGAAAATTGTGCTCTAGTTTTATGAAAAGAAAAGTCAGGTTGCAGCTAAACTCAACTTATACATCTCATTCTTGTAAGTAAATAATAATAATAATAATATCCTCGGACATTTCACACAACGCCATATCGTCCCAAGCTAAGCAACCTAATGCTTGTGTTATGGTAACGAGATGGCTTATAAACTACTTATATACATTTTTTTTTTGTAAATACATACATATTATAGATAGAAAAACACCCAGACTCGCAACAAATACTTGCAGGTCGTACAAATATTTGTTCCGTGCGGGAATCGAACCCGCGACATAGTGCGCAGCAGTTAATCGCTCAACCACTGCGCCAACCGTGTCGTCAAAATATTTGTGTGATTTATGTAGGAGAACAAAAATAGACATTTTCTCTGCTCACTTGAAATAGAAATGATAATGTTGTCAGTATTTAAAAATTAATTTGATGATGTGTGTATTAGATAATGTTAAATTTTAATAATTTATTTTGTTTAACCATTTATGCACACACATAAAAACAGACAAGAAGAAAGGAACAGAAAATACATAATTTTATAGGTGATGCTTGTTTCTAAAGAAATCTGTTCCAGCACAACTACAATAGGAAACTCGATAAAGGAGATGTAGACGATGTCTGTAAGCTTAAAAAGAAAAAAACATAATACATAAATTGCAACTGTTTGGCAGTCTCTAATGTCGTCAGGCGGGAGTGAATTCCGCAACTGAACAGCGATAGTTCTGATTTAATTTAATAAAATGAGTAATATAAAAATAAATCAAATGTTATTTAGCTTAATGTTTCTGTCTTCTGTCCACAGCACTGAAAAGTTGACAGGGAAGATTTTAGCCTGCACCTGATTGGACCTGAAGTGCTATGCTTGCCCGGATGCAGATTGGCCAATAAATCCCAGGTCCCAGCCACAGTGGTATTAGCAGCTTCAGGTACCATACCATGGTATAATCATTTATTTTTATCACGGGACTACACATTGCCGCCAGTATGGTGGGCGAGGGACTCCATAGGGGCCTACCTTGCAGTAAGAGCCCAGGCCGGATAGCACGGCACGCCGCCATTAAAGACGTCATTTGTAGCGCTCTTGTCACCGCAGGGGTGACAGCTGTTTTAGAGCTCAACGGCTTGGCACGCAGCAATAGGAAGAGGCCTGACAGAATTACCATAATGCCTTGAAATTGAACACTAGGGCCGTGGGGTCCTAATGCCCCTTGGTTTTTTGAGACAATCATCACCAAACAGTTGGTCGACTCTTTAAGTGGCCACAAGGCTGGCCTATTTTTACAGCACCACGATACAATGCGGCAATTCTGCCAACCATTTGGGCACTAAAGTCTGTCAACTTTTATATTATGTAAATAATTGCAAGTTGAAAATGTAATAAATAAATGATTAATACATGCATACCATTTTTTCCAGTTGATCGCTGTGCAGCCCACACACACCCGACGCCCCTTCGTTCTCAGCAGTGCGAAGCTGAACCCTGGGAGGCAGCAGACTCAGTAGAAGAAATGTATTAGCAAATTGTTTTGATTGTGATACTAATGAATAAATTTTATTTATTTATTTATCTATGTATTCTTACACACTGACTACATAATAAAGAAAATACATATTGATGAAGAACGCAAAGGAACTACTTACATCATCATTACACATCATTTTCTACCAGCAGACCTGCGACAGGAGAGTAGGATAAGACACATACGACACTCACAAATTAAATTCGACTACAGCAACCAATATTATAGACTGTATTACTTTTTGACACAATTTTTTCGATTAACATTGAGATGATTAAAAAATACTTTTTCAACTATACATTTACTAGAATAACTCTGTATAGATCTTTTATAAGCATCCAAATATTCCACTGATTTTTAAATGTCGTATTTGACATTTAAATATCTGAAAGCCTTGAAATTTAAGCCCGTCCCAGACGTAGCTATAATATATTATTAAGTCATTGACTACCACGCAGCAGACACAATAGAAAAACAATTGTTCGCGGCTCACCGGTGTTCGGCGTGGCGTCTAACGTGTTAATATATAATATATATTTTGCCCTCACTCGGTCTGCGGTCGTTTTTAAAGCGCACGGTTTTAAAGCTTATTTTTTGTGTACAGGTGTACTAATTTTGAAATAA
Organism: Hyppa rectilinea; assembly: GCA_951799385.1. Classification (NCBI taxonomy): domain Eukaryota; kingdom Metazoa; phylum Arthropoda; class Insecta; order Lepidoptera; family Noctuidae; genus Hyppa; species Hyppa rectilinea. The sequence continues at coordinate 6,095,085 of OX637321.1, read as the reverse complement.
CACTATAATCAATCTAGGTACCCAAAAAATTCCACTCAGGAACACCCCGTATCCTCAAAATATATATTAATATACTTAAATATGTATCAATATGCTAAAATATACTGAGATATAAATGTCGACATATTTTTGTGATGTCATAGAATTATATATTATAGCTGCGTGTGCGGTCACTCGAAAATCTATGTGGAAAATATGTCGTAATATGCCTTGCTATGATTCATATTAATATATATTATAGCTACGTCTGTGACGGGCTTTATATGAACGAATAGACATGGCCCACTTGACAGAAAGCAGCACGTGACTGACAGCGCCTACAAATCACGCCAACGGTGTTTGTTTGGGTCGTTGCCATGCCAATCACGGTATTCAGGTGAATACCGTGATTGCCATAGCAACGACCCTAACAGTGATTGCCATAGCAACCTCCTAACAGTCGTGTTCGTCGAGTTCTCAGTAGGTACGCTTGCGCTGTAAGTCGCGTCGCGGAGACCGAGAGTTACCTACATAGAGATAATGAGATGCCGTGAGCTAGGTCGAGTTTGGCAGTAGGTATGTTGATGATGATGAATATTAGGTATTATCATCATCTTATTGGCAATGTTTACTGAAGTAGGTAAAGCGAATATCGCACTGCACCGCGCTCCGTCTCGTAGCGCGAGGCGGCCATAGCAAACGATATGGGCGCTGCCCCGCGTTACCCGTCGGCGCGCGGTGTGCAGTGTGTTAAAATCGCCTTTATAGGTAGGTAACTAAAGGTATGTCCCAAAAAGCCGCACATATTTATACCTAATGTTATATAATAAATACACAAAGTACCGCATCTTAATAATGATGTTTCCGCGAAGTGATCGCTCCACGCACTTTCAAGGCGGGCGGCGGTGAGCCAAAGCCGAAGAACGAATAGTTGGAACAATAAAATATATTTTGTACTTATTGGACGTTGGTATTGCATTTTCGTAATGTTCTTGGTGTGTCCACGTAGGTATGCGCACGTGACGAATTATTGGTAAATTGTAGTTGCAGTCACATCATATTAATGACTGCAAGGAGACAAATTTTCTCAATCGATTTAGAGCCTTACCGGTAAAATATTTAAGGTTTAAAATCATTTGGAGAAATTTGACTGTTTGTACAAAAACGTTTGGATTTAGTCATAAAAACATCTAAAAGCACATTGCTTTAAGTTTTACACACATTCCTCACATTGCTAGAACATTGCAGCAATTTGTAAAGAATCACCGTTTTGTAACTTACACCCTGTCAACCGGATGTACACCCGTCAACGATATAGGTATTCATATTAGTAACTATGACAACGCATAACGTGCTTGCGTGAAGTGACCACTTCACGAGCACGGGATTCTGCCAAAATTCCCTGCAGGCAGCGCGGTGAAGTGAACGCCGCGCGGGATTCAGACCAATCTCTCAATCGATTCTGAACCTTACTGTACAAGTTTTAAGATTTAAAATCAATTATTGTCTGTAAACTCGAATAGGTATCTACGACTAGACGTTTAGTCAACCGAAAAACGTGCTTGCGCGAAGTGTGCACTTTGAAATTTGACAGATTGGGGTAACTTGATATGCTGGCGAACATGCGTGACCCGCTCGCGCCTTTAGTTAAAATACAAAGGCTAGTCTAGGAAAAAAAGAAATAAAAACGAAATTGAGTTTATGACTAATTATGTTGTAAGTAAGTAAGTACCAAAGTAGGTACTAGCTAGCTTTGAAATAAAATAAAATAATTACTTATTAAAATTAGCATAAAAATATCATTAAAATCTCGATTTTGATTGTAATGTTAATGCTTGGTCAATCCCTAGCATCAGTTGAATGACACTGACAGCTCACTCCACGCAAGTATTCACGGTGAGATTTTTACAGAATCGACCGGCAGTTCTCGCCGTGAATTCTCCTTTATGTCTTCTATCGATTGAAAACGGGTGCCACGAAGTGGTAATTTGAGTAAGGAAAAAGAAAAAAGTCAGCAGGAGCCATATCTGGTGAATATGGTGGTTGCTGGATGGTATTTGTTGAGTGTTTGGTCAAAAATTCGTTCACAATGATAGCCTTGTGCGAAGGCGCATTGTCGTGGTGCAAAATCCAAGAATTTTCTTTCCACAAATCTGGCCTTTTTCGTCGAATTTGCTCTCTTAAACGCCGCATAACGCTCAAATAATATTCTTTATTTACCGTTAGACATTCCGGTAAGAATTCAGAGTGCACAACACCGCGATAGTCAAAGAAAACAGTCAACATGACTTTGACTTTTGATCGACTTTGGCGTGGTTTTTTCGGTTTCGGTTCAGTTGGAAGGCGCCACTCCGAAGCTTGTTGACTAGTTTGCCAAATGTCAAACTCGTAAACCCACGTCTCGTCACCAGTAACAATGCGTTTCATGAATGTTGGGTCCGAACTGACTCGTTCTAGCATGTCCTCAGCGACTTTCATGCGATTGAGTTTTTGGAGAAAATTCAGATCTTTTGGGACTAGCCGAGCAGCAACATGTTTCATACCCAAATGATTAGTTAAAATGGTACGGATCGACTCGTGAGATACAGAAAGTTCGGCGGCTATCTCTCTCAGACTTGAATGGGGATTTTCAGTCACTATTTTCTTCACTTTTGCGATGTTAACTTCAGTTGCAGACGTTGACGGCCTACCAGAGCGAGGCAAATCTTCCATCACATCTCGACCGCTTTTGAACGCTTTGAACCACTCATAAGCACGAGTTTTTGATAAAGTCGATTCACCGTAAGCCTTCTGTAACATTTTCAGTGACTCCGAACACGAAATTCCATTGGCGATGCAAAATTTAAGACAAACTCTTTGTTCGATATTTTTGTCCATTATGAAATTCGCAATACACACTATATATGGTACTAGCTGTCACTGCGAACTTCGTTCCGCCTTATAATTTTTTTTTTATTTTTTTTTTTTTTAATCTAAATTCTAAACCATCCTCAAAGCCACTGTAACACACACAACAAATTTCATTAAAATCGGTCCAGCCGTTTAGGAGGAGTTCAGTGACATACACACGCACAGAAGAGTTATATATATAAGATTACTAAAACCAGCACTGTATTTAATATAAATACTTAACAGATGCAACTCAAACTCCGCGCCAAAATGGAAAACAGTTGTGCCAATCTAACAACTATAAAAAAACAAAAATTTGAATTTGGAACCATAAACAAATCATCCATTCCCGATACTTTTTTGACTGAATGTATGTTCGAAACCGGCGTTAATGTGCAGTTAAAAGAATAATATTACTTTATGTTCAATACTGCACATCACATTATGCGGGATCACGTATGGGTAGAGTATGCCCTGCGCGGTGTGAATATCGAGGAAAATCGCCATCGCAAAAATACAATACTTAAATAAAATAAAAACCTAAATATACTCTGAAGCCGTAGGTATTAAGGAGCATACCTACCAAGTAGAATTATGTCCAGGTACTTATACTGGGTGTAACCGAAAGGGTACATACATACAAAAGGATAAGTTACAGACCACCAAACTGAACAACTTTTAAGTACTATGGGACCAACTCCGAAATCGCAAAAAAAATCAGCTGTTCTATACATTTTTGGTCACGTGACTCGTCGAAATGTACGGAACAGCTGATTTTTTTTTCACGATTACGGAGTTGGTCCCATAGTAAAAGTTGTTAGGCGGTTACTGTGGGATATGAGCTTTATCCCTCGATAGTTGTTGCAGTCCTGTACATCACCTTTATTCTTGAAGATGGGCACTAGCGAACTATTGCACCATTCTTGTGGGATCACTCCTTCTTGCAACAACTTATTGAAGAATAAAGTCAGCCACATGTTTTCTGCCAATCTGCCTATCATTTCGCAGCTGCACCCCGCTGTCGCCGCTGGTACACAATAATTGTCCCCTTTGCATGCACTATGCACCATAATGTTCTACGTTCGTGTAGCCTCGCATTATCAGATGAAGGAATAATAATTATTATTTAATTTCATACCACGCTCGTGCATCATGGCGGAATGTATGAATCACCCATGTGTGTCAGTCGTGCGCTGAAATTGTTTACGTGAAGACATCATTAAGTTATCTACATCATGTCAACATAGCTGCTAGGTATTTAAACTTGAGTCCTACAAACTTTATTTTTTTCATATACACACATCAAAAGTGTCTAGGGATCAAGCATTTTTATGCGGATTTCTTGAGATTGAGATGTGGCTTTGTAATAAATTTATGATTTTATAAATTTATATGGATCCTTTTTGGTGCATTTCATAATTTGAAACAGGAACTGTCAATCAAATTCGAGTAAAAGATGAAAATCAGCTGTCAATATTTTCCGTATAAAAACATACAACGCATTGAAGACATTATTAGTGCTACTGTTTCCCTACTACTGATTAAAACCAACGTTATTATGGAGCGGCGACGTCATTTAAGCAGGGAAGAAATGCTCAGAGCCGTGGGAATGATAGAAGCTGGTTCCCGGCAACGTACTGTGGCTTTAGCTCTGAATACAAGTCAGAGTGTTATCAGTCGACTTTGGACACGTTACCGAAGCACTGGTACCGTGGCTGAGCGCCATGAAGGACGGTATCGCTGCACCACACGGAGACAAGACCGATACATTCAAATCTTAACTCGAAGAGCTCCAACAATAACCGCCATGATGTTAGCCGTGAGGCTTCATCACTCTTCAGGGAACTTAATTAGCGACCAAACAGTCAGAAACCGCTTGCATGAAGTGAACCTTCATTCCCGAAGACCGCTACGGGTACCACCTATAGCAATGCACAATCGTAGGATTCGATATCAATGGGCTCTTGAACACAGAAATTGGGCAGAAGAACAATGGCGTTTCGTGTGCTTTTCTGATGAGTCTCGTTTTGGTATGAGACCGGATACAAGACGTATACGACACTGGAGAACCCCTGGACGCCAACAGCGATTAAAATCCTGCCAGGAAGTCCATCCTTATAGTGGTGGAACCATCATGGTATGGGCGGGTATTTGGATCGGCGGAAGAACTGAGTTGATTTGGATCAGAGGCAACCTCAACGCTCAAATTTATGCTGAGACGATTGTATCTGACGTCATCGTTCCTCTACAAGTGCAAATCGGTCCCTTATTTCAGTTAATGCATGATAATGCACGACCGCACACCGCAAGAGTTGTAAGACAGACTCTCGCCGCAGCTAACATCAATGTCCTGCCCTGGCCTGCTCAGTCGCCAGACTTGAACCCGATTGAGCATGCATGGGATATGCTACAGAGAAGAGCTCTGCCGAATATGGAGGGTATCCAGTTGCAAGAAGACCTTTTTTTGTTGTTGCAACGAACATGGGCGGCCATTCCACAGCGTGATTTGGATGAACTCATTTTGAGTATGCCAAACCGATGTTCTTGTGTTGTTAGTGTTCGCGGTAGAAACACGGATTATTAATTGTTTAAGTTACCCAATAAAATTTTAAAGAAAACTGTTATTTCAGTCTTTTTTTCGAACTTTAATGTTAGTGGTTCAAATGTCAAAAATCCCTTTATTAGGAAAATGGCAAATTTCTTTATTAATGCAAAGGTGACTTGGTTTATCGTTACTGTGACAAACGAAAACACTTTATTTGATGAATCCTTAAAGAAAATTTAAATTAATATCAATCAAGAGAAAAGTTATTGCAAAAATATATGTTGATCCCTAGACACTTTTGATGTGTGTAATATTTACATACCTAAAAATACTTAAAATATTAATAATAACTATGTACAAGTATATAAAACGAGAGTGAAAAATAAATATATCTACTTAAATAAATCAAAGAGCATTAAATATTCGTCCACATCGCTGTCACCAGGAAAAGTTCCCAAAAGGCTGGCAGCATTGCCACGTTGTATGGCAATGCTGATTCTTTGACCGAAAAATAGGCCAGCCCTCTGGTCGGTCACGGAGGTCACGGAGGTCACGTGAAGAGTCGACCAATCGCTTGGCGATGTTGCTTAGTTAGCGATAACTTTAGTTACCTAATATAAAATACTGGTATTCAGCTGCATCCAGCTAGACAGAAAAGCCGACCCAACATTGTTCGGAAAAGAGTAGCCATGAACACGTAATGTGTTGAAGGCACTGAGCTTAGAATAGCACAAAAAATGTGGCAGTGTTTGTGCTTAAGCGGGATTGTTGGAAAGGGTTACCGCTACCCCGGAACATAAAGGGCTAAGGAAGGAACATTGATGGGTTTTAGTCATTAAGAGTTTGATAGTCCCATCCGCTCCACCCAGAGTGGGAGAAGTCATTGGATGATTTCCCACCCTCAAAAAAAAAATGCTAGGGATGGACACTATTGACAGCTCACCTTAAACTCACTTCACCTACGTTTACACGTTGAGATTTTTACAGATAGCACTGTCTTGATAAACTTAATTAGTCGTAATTGTATCCTCGTGGATATCCTGTACTTTTTACCATACCACAACTAGGGCATCCGGATAATTCGGATACTTCTAGAACACTATCCGGATATATTCTACTTGATACTTTGGATGCTACTGAAGTAAATCAAAATTCCAATACGCAAAATTTTATTACAAACGTTCTCGAATGACTGATATAAATTATTAAACGTGTTTAAAACAACAAGACTGGAAGCCTACCCCAACATTGTTCGGAAAAGCGTAGGCAGATGATGGAATGATTGTTTATAACTTCCTTATTACATTAAATCACTCAATTGTACTACTGATGTAATGAAAACAAGGAAATAGATTTTTACAAGTTCATATTCATTGTTTTTATCAGATATGGATGTACATTTATAGCGTTTTCATCACTAATTTCAGTCTAAATTAGGAGCGAAATCTAAAATACGAAACTCCAAAAGTAAGTACCTACGTAACCATAACTCTCCAATTTACAAAAAAAAACTTCCGATAGTCTGTGCTATAATAGCTACAATTTAAAGACGCCAGCCACATCAAGCTATCCCAAACTGTCAATTATTCTTAATTGAACATAAACTTTATGCGTTTGTAATAAAGTTGAAAATCTATCAAAGAAAAATTGACAGATTGGGGTAGCTTGATATGCTGGTCTCTGAACATTCAATATTATGTAAATAATTCAAGTAAGTCACCTAAGTCAAAACGACAAAATGAATAACATAACTTTTTTATTATTTGGTAATAAGACAAACTCAAGAACTTCAATGTAGCGTCGTTTGTAGATGTCCTCAATTTATTTATGTAACAAGAGGAGGAAAAAACCTCTTCACCGACCCTAATTTAGATATCCGGGTAGTGAGACCTACCTACCACGGAAACTACGCTTAATGCCTTTAGGTAATATAAATAGGTAGACGTTTATTTGGGTTCATGTGTGGGAGAAAACCACCGGTTCTCGCCTAATATAGGTTGAGATAACCAAATTCTAAACGTGTAATCACAAAACTGAATCATTACATTTAGGTTACGAAGGAAAACCTACCATCAAAGTGAAACAATTTGGTCACGGTAATATACCGTGATTTGGTTAAACCGAGTAGTTTATACCAAATGTAAAAACAAAAGAGGAACGCGCTTGTCAAGATAGGTTCATTCTTTTTTCAAATAATAAACGGGCTAACTATCTGCCGATCTATTGTGAAATGAGCTTGAAATGATTCCACCTGATGCCAGGGTTGAGGACCTCGTGGCTAAGTACTAACAGCCGCACAGGTCGATCCATCAGGTTAAGCTACGCTTGCCGGGGTTGGACGTGGATGGGTGAACATT